>CM074196.1:42340198-42940198 GCA_037179385.1 Holothuria scabra | reverse complement strand
CAGAGCAGGTCCTACATTTAATATTTCCAATGCATCTAATTTGTTCGAGGAGTTTCCTGGTTTAATTGTCATATGAAAGGGAATACCATTGTAATAGCTTCTTGGTGAGACTTGCCTATATTGACACCCTTTTGCCCACAACATGGATACTTCCAACATTTTATAGCTGGCAGGTGCATGATTTCTCCCAGGTACTCAACATCCCCTTTAGGCTGGAGATAGTAGAATATACCCATGGTATTTGAGTCTTGCACAGATTTTAAAGGTAAAGAGCAGTCCCCCGAAACTTATTTTGAAGAAAAAGCTAAATAACACAATTTCCATCTTATTTCTTTTCAAAGTATCTTTAATTACAGTTTATGACTTTACTATTGCATATTCAAGGTAAACCAGGCAGTTATTTCTGGTAAATTTCACATTTGAAGGGAAAAAACATTGTCACATGACTCCCAACAGCCAATCATAAAACTGGGCAGTCTACTACTCTTCTTCAATTTGGGATGACTGCTCCTGCCCTTTAACTTTACCTTCTTATCTAGTTTGATACTACTGTACATAACACTGTCCTCTTAATATCTTATTAAAGGGGCTCAGTGAGTTGCGATCCATAACTAAATTAAAGTGCGTCAAGGTAACTAACACATGAAAATGCTCATATTTAACATGAGTAGTCAAGTTTTCTATCCAATAGTAATGGAAAAAGGTTAAATTTTGAATTTAATGGTGCCCTGACTTGTAACGGCTTTGTGCATAATTTGAAAAAGTGTCTGGACCTGAATTTCTGGAAACCGAATTGAAGCATTAGATACTCACTCATAAAAGAGTTATTTTACTGTAGGATATGAGGGTTTTCTAAGCTTGATCATCTGTTATTGGTAAGTGAAAAAAAAACGAAAAACCTTTCAAATTATTTTTTTTTTTAATTTCATCTAGCTCACCCAGGAACTCAAATTCCTCCCCTTTTGTGAAATCATTGACCTGTCCCTGAATGCATCCAAGTTGAGAGTACTTTATTCCTTCTTTCACTGCACCATAAAACATGAAACTTTTAATCTGATAAAAAGGATATTGATTAAGAAGGGATTTACAAAGCTTTGAAACTGGCATGAAGATGATGTGAGTTAGAAGAAAGTCCTCCAGCAATGTGTCAACCTCATCTGGGTTTCCATCGATGCGTGTTTCCATTAGATACTCCAGTATCTTCTCTGGTACTCCAGCCATGACTGAGTATCTATAAGAAAGGAGAGTAAAGTCATCTATTGCACAGTTATTGCTTTCAAGGACAATTTAAAAGAACGAAATCTCATTGTGCATGTAATTGAAACATTCCCTTGAGACAAGAGGCAGGCAGCTGATTCATGAATTATGGTCATGTTGGAGTTGCTTACCAAGATGAAGGGCAATATAAATGTAAATTCAGGATTCACATACTTGCAAGAAAGTGTGAAACTATGCAACTGATTTCAATATTGCAGGCAACATATAATGTTTATTCCTTCATAAATGCCACCGGGGGCATAACATCTTTAAAAAGGGAGTTGTTTCTTTTTAATAAAAAATTAACTTATCCCTAGAACCTACACTAATGTTATTTTTGTGTTTCTAAAACTTCCATATGTCAGTCGAAGACAGGAGTTAGTAACAAAACAAGAATGTCACAAATTACTGCCCAATGGACTTCAGTATTTGGACTTAAAAGAACAAATTTTAACATTCAATATCTTTACAAAGAAAAAAGCTGTGACAATGGTAGTTGGATGAATAAGATCCACTTTGCAGTTTGCAGCCTCTAAGATACAATTAAATTCTAGACCTTCACTTAAGGTCCACCTTAGTGATTCATCCTGTTGTATACCTAGTACCTCTTATGGATTCTCCACTACAAATTTTCCAATTTCCAACAAGTGCATAATTCACTTATAGATAGAATCTAATCACTTATTACTTAATACATGTAATTAAATCTGCATGATTAAATCATCATGACACATGAGTTGCATAAACTGGAAGGAAACTTGATTAATTATCAAATACATTTGTACAATTTTTATTTTAAAGGCATATTTTCATCATCCCAAATAGTTCCAATTCTCCCAACCTACTTATTTCTAGCCCCTCCCACATTTATCTAAAACTCATCTTTATCCAGACACAATCCTAGTTTATTGCTTCATGGCTTGTCCCAGTGGCCATACAAGTCCATAATGTGTAATCAATTAGACACTCTCAGTGCCCATGCTGTGTAATTTAGCTATGATGCATTGTTTGAATGTGATGCCAATCAAAGAGCTGTACCAATTGAGAGTTTTGATATATGTATACTGAAACTGTAGTTTGGGGTGACGAATGACTGCCTTTAAAGAAAATTTTTGAAATCCTGTGTTGTAATAGACAGAGTACATTTGGCTGACCTGACAGCAGATCCCTGGTCTAGCCACTGAGATTATATCCATGCATATATAATAGCAGGAAATAGACTTCACAAGACTGACTGGGTGGACATGACAATCACGAATCATTAATTGGGGGACAAGAAAACTTCTCCAACTGTACCCTGGTCAAGCAAACTTTTGTGAAGTAAAAGGGAGAGTATACTACAGTCCAGTAATATGACTTGATCCAACCAGAAAGCCAAAAGGCTTAGTGATTCCTTGCCGCTGAAATGTAAGGCCTTTTTTTCACATTGACATTGCTTTGCAATGTTTTTCAATTAACAGGGCTCCATAATGTGCCCACAAAGTACACATGCAAGGCATCCAGTCTTCCTACAATGAGATCCCCCTTGCCCGTTGTGAACCCAAATGACATTTGACCTCCACCGAAAACTTCAAGGACCATGTATTTACTATGTGCCATCTACATGACAAATTACAGGACCCTACAACTGACCTTTCTTGAAAGACTGGCAAGACTAGCAGGAAAACTTGTCAGGCTTTGAACATGCTGACTCCAAACGAACTTTGACCTTTGGGAATATCAATAGGGATCATCTACTCAATATGACCAATCCACACACTAAATATGAGCACAGTCACATGTACCGTTCTTGTGATATAGTGTTTACAAAGTTTTGACCTTTTGACCTCTCATGACCCCAAATGACCTTTGACCTCCACCAAAAACATTAGGGATCATCTAGTCAATATGACCAATCCACACACTAAATATGAGATTAGTCACACTTACTCTTCTTGAGATACCATGTTTACAAGCAATTTCTAAGGAATTTACCTATTGACCTCTCGTACCCCAAATGACCTTTGACCTCCACGAAAAACGATAGGGATCATCTACTCAATATGGCCAACACACTCACCAAATATGAGCATAGTAATATGTATTGTTCTTGAGATATCATGTTTACGAAGTTTTGACCTTTTGACCTCTCGTGACCCCAAATGACCTTTGATCTGCACCAAAAACAATAGGGATCACCTACTCAATATGGCCAATGCACACACCACATATGAGATTAGTCACACTTACTCTTCTTGAGATACGGTGTTTACAAGCAATTTTTAAGGAATTAGAATTGACCTTTTGACCTCTCGTGACCCCAAATGACCTTTGATCTCCACCAAAAACAATAGGAATCATCTACTCAATATGGCCAATGCACACACCAATTATGAGATTAGTCACACTTACTCTTCTTGAGATACCGTGTTTACAAGCAATTTCTAAGGAATTTACCTATTGACCTCTCGTGACCCCAAATGACCTTTTACCTCCATGAAAATCAATAGGGATCATCTACTTAACATGACCAA
Organism: Holothuria scabra; assembly: GCA_037179385.1. Taxonomy (NCBI): domain Eukaryota; kingdom Metazoa; phylum Echinodermata; class Holothuroidea; order Aspidochirotida; family Holothuriidae; genus Holothuria; species Holothuria scabra. The sequence continues at coordinate 42,936,428 of CM074196.1, read as the reverse complement.
CCCACACACCAAATATGAGCATAGTCACATGTACCGTTCTCGAGATATCGTGTTTACAAGGTTTTGACCTTTTGACCTCTCGTGACCCCAAATGACCTTTGATCTCCACCAAAAACAATAGGGATCATCTACTCAATATGACCAACCCACACACCAAATACGAGGTTAGTCACACTTACCCTTCTTGAGATATCGTGTTTACAAGCCAAAGCGTCACATACACACACACACATACACACGACATCACCATCGCATTGATTCCTTGCCTGCCTTCGGCAAGGAATCAAAAATGGAAGAAGTTTTGCCAAATACTATTTTCTGTTTTTGAAGGTGGAGGCAAGGGGTGATGCAAGGGACTGAAAAGACATGAAAGTCTGCCTCCTGTATGTATCTAGAAAACAGTTTGCTCATATGCTGGTCAGAGGAAGCTTTTACTTGTGGCAAGCTGCTTTACTTGAGGTATAAGACTGCAAAAATGTTTATTTCACAGAAAGGGAGTAAAGTTATTTCCCAGGAATGGAGTTAAATTTCATGTACAGGAAATTTCCATCCAATCCCCAGAAAAATGTGTCATTTTTTTATCTCTGTGAGTTTGGAATTCCACTACACCTAAACAGCGGAACCTTTTAACAAAAGTGCATAGCACACAGCCTTTTAATCTATTACTGTACATTGATCTTTTTATATCAGCACTAACTTTCAGTCTTCTCAGCTCACAAACAACTATTTAAAATGATCATGGTGAGAAATTTCCCAGTAATACGAGGATATTGCATTTTTAAATCATGGTACCTTTTTCTGCAGGTTTTCACACCATGTTGACCCACACATCTAGTTTGATGTAAAAGATAACTCTTTGACATTTCAGAGGACATGGCATTGGTGATAAAATTCTTGCCAACAGCAGTGGCCAATTTTATTAAGATTAATTCACAAGGCTACTGTGTGCATGAAGACCAAGCTTACTGCATTGTGATCTTTAGAAGGACATACAGTACCAAATGTCCTTTTAAAATATTTTCAAAATTACATAAACAAAATATTTCCATTCTTTTTTAAATGAGAATGAGAGCTAAAGAAAACTGTTCTAAAGCAGCTTGCAATTAGAAGAACAGCTTTAAAGTATTTTGAAGTAACTGCTGTATCAAATATTTTGGGTTATTTCTCTTCAAAGAATCTTGCATATAGGCTAATATTTTAGGACTTCAATTTTGCAAATCAAGGTAAACCAAGTAGTTACTACAATTAAATTTCACAATTGAAGAGAAAAATATTGTCATGTGACTTTCAAGAGCCAATCATGAAATAGGACAGTCTATAGTACTACGATTCTTTAAGTTGTGGTGACTGCTCAGTGCACTTTAAATTCCATAGCAGCTTTAGTACAGTGATCACATCACAGGCCTAAAGGCAGTCAACTCTCTACCGATTACACACTGGGTCTTACTTACTCCCCCTGAAGCAAAAGCCTGAGATTGTGTTTGGATGAGGCTGCATTTAAGACTAATTTGTGAGAGGGGTGTACCACTTTATGTTTGTAGGTTGGAAGAATTGAAAATGTATTTGGTGAGAGGAAAAGGCCTTACAGGCCCAGTTCTCTCACCCCAAACAGTACTAATTCTCCTAACCTTCTTACTGAAGCCCCTCCCACAATTGTCTGAAATCCACCCTCATTCCGTCAAGGTGAGTAAAGAAAAACTCAATTAATATAATCAAAACACTCTCAGTACTGTTCATGCTGTGTAATATAAGCTTTAGTACTCTGCATTAATTGAATTAGTTGTCAATCAAAGAGCTGAGTGAAAAGCAATGCAAGTAATTAAATAAATTTGTACAGAAGTATTAACTTGTATGTCAGAGAAACAGTACAGGTGGGTGATGTGGGGCTGATGCCTCTAGTTGTGAATTTACAAGTGCCAACTTCATAACTTAACAGACTTACAAAATTTTAAAATTTTACAATTTTTTGTAGAAGTACACATAAATTCTCAATTTGCACAGCTCTTTGATTGACAGCTATTTTGAACAATGCAGAGTACCAAAGCTTATATTACACAGCGATGTACTGTACTGAGAGCATTTTGATTATACACATTGGGCTTTTCTATATTCACCATGTTGCAATAAACTGAGATTGTGTCTAGCTGAGGATGAATTTTAGACAATTGTGGGAGGGGCTATGGTAAGAGAGATAGGAGAGTTGATACTCTTTGAGGTGAGAGAATAATTTAATCAGAAAAATATTGTCAAATGACTCTCAACAACCAATCATGAAATACAGCAAACCAAAACTGGGTTGACTGCAAAGTTCCCATTTAATTACTTTTTGTTCTTTAAATCAAATACTACCACTTCCACCAGTAACCTTTGCTTGTACAGGACCAATCAATTAAAGATAAGGAGCAAAACAGATCCCATGGGGCAGGTATTTTGAACTTCCTTCTGCCTTTTTAAGTGACCATTATAATTACTCAGATTAGATCTTGACACAAAAGTACAATCCCCCTTCAATTGATACTGGGCACTAGGATCTCAAGGTGATAAGAACATGATCAATAAAGGCTTCGCAGACCTGCACAGAATTTGTCTCTAAGATTTATACTGGCAAGCTTCATGTTTAAATAGCAACTGCAGTCACTAAAATTTGAGTTAGAATACATTAGTATTCTACATTAATTCATGCATAACTTTTTGTACTGGTATTCATGCCATAGCCTGAGCAAAAACCCTAGGGTAACAGTTCAAAAACTGGCTACTCTATATATCACCATCATTTATCACATGGTGTACTTACCATTTGGAAATTTCAGGGAATTTCCCCATCCCCTGCCCCACCCACACCCCTCTGCAGGCTATGGTCCTTTGTTTTTTGTACAAAATGAATAATTTCAATTTATGTAGTATAATTTCTCAGTTTTAACATTTATACAACATGAAATGCCTGGTGTGAAAGAAAACATTGTGTAGTCAAGGATATTTGTAAGATTTAAGGCATTCATTAAAAAAAATGTACAATGGTGGGTGGGAAGGGAGAATGATGTCTGTGTGTGTGAGGAGGGGGGGGGTCATGGAGAAGGCAGAGGTATTTTGGGGGGATGGAATCATTCTAAATAACTTGGTTATAAATACCAAAGAAAGCTGTATTCACTGAAGCCAGCATAAAATAGCAAATTGTTACTAACACTGGTGCATAGTTGAACTAAATAGTGTGAAGTTTATGTGGGGGGGACGAGGATCAGGGAGAGTAATTAAAGGGGGAATTGTCTCTACATAACCCCTGTGACTACATGGACCCAATGAATATTCCAGATATATGGAAATGTAGACAAAGGTCAGAGGAAGAATGGGGAACTCTTAAAATAACAAACCTTTACCTATAATGCAATTAATGACAGGAAGGGGGTTATTATTGTTGGAAACAAAGGGCTAACTTTATTAGTTTGCCAACAACTAAAAAGTTCATTCACATTTTATCTAGATTAACAAATCCTTGTGTTATATTACTCCTCTCTCTAAAAACTAATTGAAATTAATTCATGTTTTTTTTCTTCACCCTCAAGGTACCCAGACTCTTCCGTTCCACAAATGCTGACAACCCAAGCCTATTATACAGTTTTACTGTAGCAGCAAGAAAACTTGGTGCTTGTCGATGGAAAAAATTACCAAACTTCTATGCTCTATAGTTAAGTGTCTCTTCTAGGTTTGTGTGCAGAGTAATCAATTTAATTTTCGGGGAAGGGGAGGATACGTGATATTCAGGAGTTAAATATTGCACATATTCAAAGTATTAAAGGAAGAAAGTGACCTCTTGTAAATTTTAAAAATCAATAAGGAAAGTAATTGCAAGTGATTTTTGAGAAAAAAAAATATTGTGACATGACTCTCAAGAGCCAATCATGAAACACTACAGACTCCTACATTTCCTCATATTGGGGTGACACCCCCCTCCCCTTTAATTACACACATGCACAGAACTTGATTACAGCAGAATGGTAAATAACTTACAAACTTAAAATAGATTCACATAGCCTTCAAGGTGACAACTCAACTTGTGGGTTACCAAGACTGACAGAAAATTCTAGACTCAGGAAACCAAACCCCAGATTGACAGTTGTAACACTCAGGCTGATATGTTTTTTAACTTGACTCACAATCGAAGAGAAATTGTGAAGCCATACCATGAAATAATAACAGGATCTGTTGGTTGGTTGGAAAACTTTAAAGGGGCTCATTGAGCTCATATCGATAACTTGCATGTAAGAGTGTTAAAGGTCATCACTACCACATGACAATGCTAATACCTAGTTAGCATAATGAGTAAAGTTAACCCAACAACTATGGCAAAAGTTAACACTTTGAATTTTGTGTTGTCCTGACTTGTAATGGTTTTGTACATAATTTGACAAAGTGTCTGGTCACAAATTTTTGAAAAACAAATTGAACGTTAAGTACTCACTCATAGAACAGTTATTTATACAGTACAAGGAATTTGAAACAATGTGCCCACATTACATAACTTTCTATGGCTTTGTTGAAAAGCAGAGGTATTTTTAACAAAAAAAAAAAAAAAAATCAATCTTTACAGTGAGATATCTTGAGTTAGAAAAATGGTATTGTAATAGGGTTTGAAGAGCACGGTGTGTTTTTGTTTTCATTATAAGACAAACATGAAAAGCCACCAGAACATGCCTTTAACCCTTTACCCTTGTTTGGGTCCTTTTGGACCCATGCAGAGAGCTAGGCTGTCACCCATCTTTACTGTTTCACGCTGAGCTCGAAACTGCAAGTAGGTACCTGAAAATTCGGCCACAACAACGAGAGAGACAATAGTTAAAGGTCAAGGGGTCAGTGGCCTACGGAAGCCAATGCGGGGCGGGCTACGTCCGCTTTTCCGCCCACTCCTGCAGCACGCAAATATGCCCTGATCGGAGCACAACGGTAAAAGGTTAAGATGGAATAGAATTACATTACTGATTAATCAGAGATTAAGCTCTGCTGTAGGTTAGGGAAAATGCAATGAACGACGCACTTAACCACAGTGGGAGGGGGAAAGAACCCCCTCCCTCAATTTTCCAGTGAAAGGGATCAATGCACTGAAGGACAAAAAATTTAACCAAGGAAACCATCACAATGAAACCATCAAGATGTCTCTTGTTAACTTGCACAAAATTTTGAATCATTTTGCAACTACAGAAGGCTTCTCACAATATACTTTTTGAGGAAAAGGGTCATCCCTCTCTTTAGACCCCTTTCCTGGGCTAGCAAAAGTCTTACAGGGATGTGGTCCCAAAACTTGGGTACTCTGATTGTGACTTGCGATTAAAATTTGAAGATCATAATATGAAATTTTATGATTCGTCCTTGTTAATATCAGTGTTTTTTTTTTATTAGCACACTGCTAAATCTTACTATAAATGATTTGAAATTCAAAATATATTGTCTTCTGCAGGGGAAAGATGCTTGTAAAGTAAAAGAAGTGATATTTGAACCAAGTATGAAATGTTGCGTGGGAAGGCACTGCCAAAGGTAGGAGATAGCCAGTAGAGTTGTCTTGAACTATAAATGTAATGCCAGGAAATTAGCAACCAAAGTGGTACAGTACTGATGCAAATATATCATGGTAAAGGGGCAGTCCCCCCAACTGGAATTAGTATACCCCTTCATACTAATTCAGGATTGGCACATGGGTTTCCAATATGTTCAATTCACAAAGAATAACCCTGTTTTTCACTTTGTTCACTACAGATATGTACAAACTCATATTAAAGGGCAAGAGCAATCATCTCAACTTGAAGTAGTGTAGTAAATTTTCCTGTTCCCTGATTGGCTATTGAGCCTGAGTCATGTGACATATTTCTTCATTAAATTTACTAGAATTTACTGCTTGGTTTACCTTGAACTTGCAATAGGTAAGACATAAACTATGATGAAAAATACTTTGGAGAGAAATAAAAATAAAATTGTGAGATTTGGCTGTTGCTTGAAAATAAGTTTGCGGAACGGCTCTTGAACTTTAGACTAAATATTAGAAAAGGAAATATTAAAAGGGCATGGCAGATTTTGTGGATTTTCCAAAGCAATTTTTGAGACATTTACCCATTGCCTCTAAATCCAATTCCAGAGAGGGGCACCCCAATTACCCACCTTTGTACTGTGCTATTTCCAGTTGGTGAACTCGTTCGTTTGTTGAGGATGACAGTTTGAAGCACTAACACATCCTTCCCATGTTCCTTTAACCTGACAGTATTGGCCTCAACATTCTGTAAGGTGATGAAGAAAAAGTGGAAATGATATACTTAGTTTTACAAACAGGATTTAAGATTGAAAAAGTCATCTCTAATGCATGGAATAGGTGCTGAATGTTACCATTATGGAACTGTTGTAAATGTAACCCCCCTCCTTTGGAATTGCTAACTGTATAGCTATATTCATGAGCCGAAACTGAAATTGACACTCATCAGTTTGATTAATCTCCATAAATTAATATTCATTAGCACAACAAAGCTTCAACTGAAAAGTTCTGTGACCTCCAAATACTGTACATTCACACAAAAAGTTTTAAAAAATGGGGACTCTTTCAATGTGTGCTAAACAAAATCATACACTCTTATCAAAAATTCATTGACCATGATCTTCCATCTAAATTGTATCATACTTGTTCATGGGCACCCATGAGCAGAAGATTTATTTTTAATACATTTCAATTTTATTTTTCAGTTTTGAATTAAACTAAGGAAAGGTTCATAAGACTGAAAATGGGAAAGGATTGGTAAAAGAGAAAGTGTATAAATGTCAACGGGTTTTTTATTCCAGCCTCATGAACCATCCTTCTCATTTTCTATCTCACAGATCCTATTTTCTTTTTTGGTCTGGGGGAACTTTGGTCTCATCAAACTTTGGTTTTGCAGGCTGAACCCATATATCCCTCATAGTTACTTGCGTTTAATTACAGGTTTCTCCAAGGTCTCAGGCTCCCTCCATTGGTTTGTATAGGCCATTTTAATTTTCAAAGGTTCATATATAAGCTAAATGGTACTCTGCATTGTTTGAACTAACTGCCAATTTAAAGAGCTGAGTCAATAAAGAATTTCTGTAGACTACCACAAACAAGACGAACGTCTAGACGAGTTGCGGTGCCGACAAACCAAGTCGTCTTATACTTTTAAGGTGATTTGACGACTGTTAGCTACTAATAGCTTTTGGACTTTGGGCATGGACTCTACTACTGTAACAAAGAAGTATATTTGCCTTTTTAAACAGGATATTCAAGGAGGTTTCCCTTCATGGGTACTTCATTTTCTGTACAATTCGCGCCAACCTATGGTGGCGCTCTGTTTAGAATGATCATCCTTCTTTCAGAGAGGTTGAATCCAACTCAATACCACAGAGTACACCCTAAAAACACTGTGGTGAACTAAGCACCGACTCAAACGTATGGTCAAAAAGTGACCAATTAATGGTTAGATTTGACCATAAATAAGTAAATTTTGACCACAGTTGGAGGTCAATGGTTTGACCATTGTTTAGGTCGGTGCATAGTTAATTAAATCAATGGTTAATTCGAGGCAAAGAGATGAAATGAACGAACGATTTGGCTAAAAATTTAGGAAAATCGGCCCATGTTTCTACAGAGTTTAGACTGTTGGCCCAATCAGCCTGGGGTCCAGGGGCCGCTTTAAGGGCCCCTGGTGGGGTTCAGGGGACAAAGCCCTGGTAGGGGTCCATGGGGGGCTGGGTACTTTTGTAGGGGGTGGCTGGAGTTTACTATCTAAGCGTAGCGCCACCACCAGTTGGCGCGGAGCGTACAAAGAAATTTTTGGATTTTTAAACCTCCCAGATGGCTAGAAATGGCATTTGCCAGGTTAATTTGTCTGCAATTCTGGTGAGAAAAGTTTTTTATTTTTCTAAGATTAAAACACCCTTTTGAGATACTGATTAGCTCAGTTCATTACTGCACTGAACTATGTATCCTAGGATCGCAAATCCGGAATCCTGCTGAATGTTGCAAGCAGCTGTTCCAGTACACGCCTGAGTTAAGTATTTCCAGGGGCGTAGGGGAGCATTTCACTTTTGGGGCACAAGATTTTTGCCCGAGAAATGTAATTCTGTCTGTAGGACAGTCAAAGCGAAGCGCCACCACTAGTTGGCGCGGAGCGTCCAGAAAATTCGAAAATTCGTACCCCTCAGACAGTCAAAAATGACATTTCCCAGGCCTGAAAAGGGGATCCAAGTAGTCGCCTTTTTAAGTTTCAATGGCAGATAAACGTTCGTTCGTTCCAAACTAAAATTCAGCCAGAAAAACTAAGCGGAGCGCCACCATTAGTTGGCGCGAAGCGTACAAAACATTTTCAAATATCCGACTGCTCAGACAGTTGAAAATGGCATTTCCCGGGCTTAAATGGGGATCTAAGCATTCGCCATTTTGAGTTTCTTTTTGTAAAAAATGATCACTTGAAACTTAAATTCTGCTATGAAGCGGTGTAAGTGGAGCACCACCATAAGTTGGGACGAAGCGTGCAGGAAATTTTGAAAAACCTGACCACTTCAGACAGTCAAAACCTTTGCTAATAGGGGGTCTTAGAAGTCACTAATTCGAGGGTCTGTTTGCACAAAAATTGTTCACTTAAAACTAAAATGCTGCTAGGAAGAATCTCTGCGCGGAACTTCACCGCTGGTTGGCGTGAAGCGAACAGAAAATTTTGAAAAATCGGACCCCTGAGACAGTCGAAAATGACATTTCCCAGACTTATAGGGGGATCTAAGCAGTCGCTATTTGATCAGAAAATTACCAGATAAAATGTATCACTGCAAATCGATGAATCCCGCATCATGTCGGGGAAACTACAAACCGGAATTGAAAACATGCTAATGAATTTTACTCTATTGCGACTCTTGGCTAAATTTAATATATATTGAAAAAATTGTGTGCCCCAACTTCCTACTATATATGATTTTACTTTTGAAAAAATTAAGGCCTATGGGGATCTTATAGCAGTCGCTATTTTGATCAGAAGAATCAGATAAAATGTACCACTACCATTGGATGAAATGAAGAAGATGATTTTTCTTCTATTAGTAACACTTATTGACAGAATTGTCACGTTACACGGTGTGTTGAAATGAATTTTCAAGCAGACTTACGGGAAAACATTCTCACCCTACATTATGAAATTATCGAAAATCAGATTACCCGATTCTCATAACCATTGCCCGTATATATTTGGCAATAGTTGCAATAGTTGAACAAATCACTTTAAAGAGAAAAATGGACTTTATGATGAATAAGTTAAACGTTTTCCTGATAACATCACAACTCCCTGACATAATTATAACAAACTAGAGAATAATTAGCTCATAAATATCTTGCGAACTTTCCATTTCCGAAAAGGGCAAAGAGATGAAATGAACGAGCCACATAGCTAGAAATTTACAGTTACGAAATGTCTTGAAATGTTCAAATCTTCGTCCGTAAACTAACAATTTGACCCTCTGTGCACGGTCTAATTTTAGTGTCTACGTCACATAACATAAGCTGATATGGGTCAACTTATAGTAAGCAGAAAGTTGCAACTTTCCGTAGTAAAGGGCCAAACTTTTCACCCCAAACTACAATTGTATTGCAGACGGGTTGTTGGAATGATGAAATTCGTCTTCTACGGAATCTTTTACTCGACAGTTTATTCGTATTCATAGAACTGTCTTACTTATTGCTTTTATATATTTTAGGTAATCGTTTCATCAATTGCGAGTCATGGCCATACATAAACTTACTACAATGACAATATTTTCTTCCGTAAAGGACGTCGTCAAAGAAGCGACAAAAAGTTCTTGCTATAGAATGTAATAAGAAACGTGTCTGGTTAATAGTGTGATGACAGACGAATCCCAATAGCTATAAATTATAAACATCGACATTTTGGTATTCACGTTTCATTATAGGACCTAAAAATGATGCAATGTATCTTTATGATTGATAACTGGATGGTTCGACACTCTGATTTGTGTAAGACAATATCGTTCAAGTGTCATTAAATGCTGAACTTAGAAATAATTGGGGAAGGGATGCTAGTGACGTATATGAACGGGACTAATACCAGGGAGCTGCTTCTAAAGGCAGCCCCCTGCTGTGACTTTTTTTTAATATAGTTCTTCTGTCAATGCAACCATGGGACGACCCCCATGGTTTTTCACGGACACGGATGAGTGATATGTATGACATTGCAGGGAAGACAAAAGGTAGCACACCACTAATTCAAGGGGAATCCCGGCGAAGCAGGTTACCCTACGAATTTAACACCCTAGAAAAACTTTTTTTTGGTGGGGGGGGGAGATTAGACCATGTTATTGAAGAGATGTGTTCAATTTGTGATCTCTATGTGGTAGGAAAGTAGTTGAAGTAATCATTCAAAGAAAATTGAAGGTATTTCAGGCATTTTTTGCAATATATCCTTCCGCGATGCAAAACGGCATTTTGAATTAGTCAAAAAACAGGAACCTGACTACTCTATTATACAGGCCCTTCTAGCGCGAACTCAACATCGTGTAAGCAAGTAATGGTGGTGTTAGTAAAAGAGGGGCAGCAGACCCACTTACCAGAAGTTGGTCATCCTTTTCAAAACGGGTCTTCCTTTCCTAAGTCATTGTTGTGTATCTTGATATCCTCATTTTCTATCAGCCAGCGAGCAGCAAGAACAACACTTCTAGGCCTAACATTTTCAGAAAAAACAGCCGTTTTATAACTTAATTCCCTCTTAAATTTGACAGGAATTACTTGGCTCTCTTCAAGTCTTATAGGTAAAGTTTTCACTGTTGCCACCACATCAGATGGGACATTAACAACATTTCCCTTAATACTAAATTGCCCTCCTCGAGGAAGCTCACGCAACTGCATAAAAGGTGTTCGCAAAGTGACCAACCTTTCTTCAAGACGATGTAATTTCAATTCTTCTGGTATCTCATACATTTTCATATTATTATCTCGACTTAATAACGGAACTCTGCCTTCTTTTATATATTTTAAACAGGTTTTACAGACCCATCCTTTATCTATACCTTCTTCCTGCTTACAAATACTAGTATTTCCACTAAATCTAACTAAATTCACCCACAGTGCACATTCTTTATACCATAACTGCTCACAATAAAAGCAAACATATGTAGGCCCCTCCATAATTTTATTCCAAAAGCGATGTTGCAATTCTCTAATTGGACTCTCCTCTTCTTTTCTAAATTGACGCTTACGTATTTGTTCTCTAAGCATCATTTTAGTACAATCACTTGCAATATCCACACTACGTTTTATCACAAAACCTTTATTTTCCCAACATTTATACCTATCTTCACCCAGCCAACATGCCCAGCTGGGCCCCAACTGGGTTTCAGCTGGGCTACTTGCTGGGCCCCAGCTGGGACCCATTCGTGTTTGTCAGGTGTTTCTACGTGGGGCCCAACTGGGCTAGACTTTCCCAGCTGAAGCCCAGCTAGGCTTTAGTTATTGAAGCGGGGCCCAGCTGGGCTTCATCTGGTCATCAGCTCAGGAAAGCTAGCCCAGTTGGGCCCCACGTGGGAACACCTGACAAACACGAATGAGTCCCAGCTAGGGCCCAGCAAGTAGCCCAGCTGAAACCCAGTTGGGGCCCAGCTGGGCATGTTGGCTGGGCAGTCACTCCCATAGACCCTTTCAATATATGATTACTCCCCTCATTTAAACAAACATCTGCTCTCTTCACATAACTTTGCACTGACATTTGATAACGCTCCTCTTCAAATAAAATGTCTCCTCTTTTCAATATGTTACATTTAACACCGCAAAATTCTTCACTATGTTCATTAACACAACTCTTCAACCAATTCTCTATAACGCTGCTCTCATGTACAGACTCATTATCTTCTATTTCCAATACTACGTCATAATGTACTCCACCTGTATTGACTAAATAAATGGCACGTTTTTCCCGATTAACTACGCTACTTAAAATACCACTTTGAGGATAACGTACCCATTTCCATGTACCATTATATTCTATAAAAGTATATATATCAGTTTCCAAAAGTCTTGCAGCTGCAAATATTTCAACCTCTGTAGACCATACACCATCCTTATCCACTCCAGTAGAAGTAACATATTCTTCCTTAGTCATTATTGGTACCGGCAACTCACTCCTACACAATGAACTTACAATGACTTGCAGGGGCACAAATCTCTGTTTGAGAGTGGGGGCGAAAATGCTTATGATGTGCCCATGAGTACTAAACTGTGCACGCTTGGCGGGCACCGCAAGCGCCAAGCGCGAAGCCCCAAAGGACTCCTGGTGGGATCCAGGGGCAAAGCCCCTGTGGGGGTCCAGGGGCGAAGCCCCCGGAAGCTCTTGTGTTCTGGCGTTTCCAAAGCTTCAGAAAAACTATTTTCGAATGAAAAACCAGAAAGCCAAAAGGCTTAGTGATTCCTTGCCGCTGAAATGTAAGGCCTTTTTTCACACTGACATTGCTTGGCAATGTTTTTCAATTAACAGGGCTCCATAATGTGCCCACAAAGTACACATGCAAGGCATCCAATCTTGCTACATTGAGATCCCCCTTGCCCGTTGTGAACCCAAATGACATTTGACCTCCACCAAAAACTTCTGGGACCATGTATTCACTATGTGCCATCTACAGGACAAGTTACAGGACCCTACAAGTGACATTTCTTGAAAGACTGTGCAGGAAAGCTTGTCAGGCTTTGAACATGCTGACTCCAAATGAACTTTGACCTTTCAGAAAATCAATAGGGATCATCTACTCAATATGACCAATCCACACACTAAATATGAGCACAGTCACATGTACCGTTCTTGAGATATCGTGTTTACGAAGTTTTGACCTTTGACCTCTCATGACCCCAAATGACCTTTTGACCTCCACCAAAAACGATAGGATCATCTACTCAATATGGCCAACACACTCCCCAAATATGAGTATAGTCACATGTACCGTTCTCGAGATATCGTGTTTACGAAGTTTTGACCTTTTGACCTCTCGTGACCCCAAATGACCTTTGATCTCCACCAAAAACAGTAGGGATCATCTACTCAATATGGCCAAGGCACACACCGAATATGAGATTTGTCACACTTACTCTTCTTGAGATACCGTGTTTACAAGCAATTTTTAAGAAATTTACCTATTGACCTCTCGTGACCCCAAATGACCTTTGACCTCCACAAAAATCAATAGGGATTATCTACTCAATATGACCAACCCACACACCAAATATGAGCATAGTCACATGTACCATTCTCGAGATACCGTGTTTATGAAGTTTTGACCTTTTGACCTCTCGTGACCCCAAATGACCTTTGACCTCCACCAAAAACAATATGGATCATCTACTCGATATGACCAACCTACACACCAAATATGAGTATGGTCACATGTACCGTTCTCGAGATATCGTGTTTACGAAGTTTTAACGTTTTGACCTCTCGTGACCCCAAATGACCTTTGACCTCCACCAAAAACAATAGGGATCATCTACTCAATATGACCAACCCACACACCAAATATGAGCATAGTCACATGTACCGTTCTCGAGATATCGTGTTTACGAAGTTTTGACCTTTCGACCTCTCGTGACCCCAAATGACCTTTGATCTCCACCAAAAACAATAGGGATCATCTACTCAATATGGCCAATGCACACACCACATAAGAGCATAGTCACACTTACCCTTCTTGAGATACCGTGTTTACAAGCAATTTCTAAGGAATTTACCTATTGACCTCTCGTGACCCCAAATGACCTTTGACCTCCACAAAAATCAATAGGGATCATCTACTCAATATGACCAATCCACACACCAAATATGAGCATAGTCACATGTACCGTTCTCCAGATATCGTGTTTACGAAGTTTTGACCTTTTGACCTCTAGTGACCCCAAATGACCTTTGATCTACACCAAAAACAATAGGGATCATCTAATCAATATGGCTAATGCACACACCAAATATGAGCATAGTCACACTTACCCTTCTTGAGATACCGTGTTTACAAGCAATTTCTAAGGAATTTACCCATTGACCTCTCGTGACCCCAAATGACCTTTGACCTCCAAGAAAATCGATAGGGATCATCTACTCAATATGACCAACCCACACACCAAATATGAGCATAGTCACATGTACCGTTCTCGAGATATCGTGTTTACAAGATTTTGACCTTTTGACCTCTCGTGACCCCAAGTGACCTTTGACGTCCACCAAAAACAATAGGGATCATCTACTCAATATGGGCAATCCACATGCCAAGTATGAGATCCCTCGGACTTACCCTTCTTGAGATATCGTGTTTACAAGCCAAAGCGTCACATACGCACACACACACACACACACACACACACACACACACACACACACACACACACACACACACATACACACGACATCACCATCGCATAGATTCCTTGCCTGCCTACGGCAAGGAATCAAAAAACGAAAAAAGGTGACCATATTTTTAGGTCTACTCAATTTTTTTTTTTTTTTTTTTTTTTGGGGGGGGGAGGGGGCAAAATTACGATTTGGCCTCCCCACTTTTTCACTTGAGGGGGCGAAGGCCCTTCCCCCCCCCGGGATTTGCGCCCATGACGACTTGTCTCAAATAAAAATGATTATCTTCTACCCCTGTAACCAGTAATGCGAAACACCGAAAAAAACAATTACCATCCCCACGTACTTTTCTCACACGAATCGGCCTACTCTCAACTGAAACACATTTTCCTATTTCAATAGACGGCAAATCAAACTCCCCAGTTTTCATAAAACCATGTTTGAATCTATCAGCACAAGCTTCCTAAACGTTTTGTTCTCTCCAACAGCTATCAACAACGAAAAAATTAAATGTACATGTAGATCTTTCGGAACGTATAAATAGTACCTCATGATCGTCATGTTCCCTACTTTCCCCATCATCAAAGCTCTGACTTTTTTCATATTCACTAGAACTTTTTTGGGGGGGGGGGTTTGTTCCCAACTCTGATATCATCATTTTTCTCCTCTTCGTAACTTTTATCTTGAAATTCACCCCATACTTTCTTTTTCTTTGTTGCCAACCTTTCCTTTCTAAATTAAAAATCTCTGAACGGCCCTTCTTAGGCATTGTAATATTCTCCACATAATTTTAAACTTTAAAATAACAAATTGACCATAACCAGACACCTTGATATAACACAAATATGTACTCGCCAACTCATACAAATAATATTTACCTACCAGTAACAATGTTTCCCTCCAACAGAAACTTACTTTGTGAATATTGTCGTTAGTGTGAGGAATTCACACAGCCCTTTAAAGTCACAAAAACAGTGAACAAAACTGTAAACTATCACACTTTTTACTTCACCGCAACCCCGACCATGCCACTTGAAAAGAATAAATCCCTACAAAGAAATCTTCATATCAATACTCACAATTCACTAAACACCAATCTGTAATAAATATAACACGATGAATTAAAAACAACCAAAATGATGGCGCTGTGTGAAATTAACAAACAACCTTTTCCCTAGAGTACATACGGACCTGGTTTTTCCGCAAGATTGTTACTAAAAATAGAACACGTTTCCAAATTTTACATGAAAAAAAACCCAATTTTACACTCTCACGAAAGTAATATTTCCACCAAAACTTAAAAACACGAAAGAGAAGTACCATCAGTACAAATTGCACTAAACCGTATTTCGATACCACAAAGCATCTACAAGAAGATAGAAATAAAGTGCCGGAAAAGTCAGAAATTGACATCGCGAGAGTAACTGCATTAGTTGCGGTG
This sequence comes from Holothuria scabra, assembly GCA_037179385.1. Taxonomy (NCBI): domain Eukaryota; kingdom Metazoa; phylum Echinodermata; class Holothuroidea; order Aspidochirotida; family Holothuriidae; genus Holothuria; species Holothuria scabra. The sequence goes on along the minus strand of CM074196.1, from coordinate 42,920,621 downwards.
CTGCCTGCAAGGCAGGCACCGCAACTAAAAATGTAGTTTGGGGTCAGAGGACAAGCACTATGGTATCTGCACTTCTCCATTTACAAGAAAACCAAGTGTTCATTCACTACTCTGGCTTTCTTGCTTGCCTGAACTAATGATAAATGATGTCCCAAAAGAACTCAAAAAAAGAAAAAGAAAAGAAAGAGAGAAAACTTTATTTGCCTTACATCAAGAAACTTTGAAACATTGAGAAATTTTTTTATTAATTTCAAAACAAATGTACCATTTATAGGATTTTTGCAGAAATAAAAATCAACAAACAAAGTGAGTAGGACGTCAGGATGTAAACAACAATAGAAGGAAAACTGAAGTGTTTTACAAGTTTCAGTAAAATGACAATACTCACATTATTTGTAAGGTTGTAAGGTTCTTTGAAAATGGTATTATCAAGATATAATCCATTGGTGTAAGACCATCCCATTAATCCCATTGAGAACAAAAGACTATTAATTCCTTTCTGCTGATGTAAGAAATTAAGCTCTTTCTTCTAAAGAGATCCAATTGACAACAATGCAACAGTGTTCAAAACTGGTGATCAACAGGACTGCACAGAACTCAACATGAAACAGCAAACTAGGGGAATCAGTCACTTGGCTACCTTGCTTATGTCAGACACAAAGACTGGTGGAACCAGTCTGAGGAGAACTTACACAGGATATAGGAAAATCTGTGGTCAGGAAGTTGAAGTTTGTGGGTGGAAGACCATTGATAAGTGTGAAATGAGGAGCTTTGCTTGTCTTGCTATTAAAAACCTCAGAGGTCTCCTGCTTGAGTGGTGCAGCAAAGCAGATTACACCATAATTAATTCCTGCTGGAGGAGACTATGTCCTGTTTTCAAACCAGATCATGTTTTTTGCATGAGCGGAGTTATCCTAGCATGGGGTGGATGCCCACCAATGGAGGAAGCTAATATAATGAGCTGGTGGAAGTTTAGAACACCATTATGGACAAGTACCGGGTGTAATATATTAGGTAGGAGCAATTTGGAAAGGGTTTAATAGCTCTGTTAGCCTTAGAAATTGTTCCTATGAAAAGAGTAAGGCCAAGGACATCAAAGTGTAAACACAAAAACAAGAAAAGACAGCATTCATCTCAATGACATGAGAATAGGAAGGGTTGGTTGTAAGATAGAAGAAGGATGAGCAAGTTGAACATATGTATCCACCCAAAACTTGAAAGGGTTACATAATGAAAACAGGTACCCAATATATCTATGCCTATGACAAACTTGACAGGATTCACGGTTTTGTAATTGATTTTCCAGAGAAATTTGCTTTGCATTCAAATCCAAAAGGCCTTTAGCCCATTGCCATCTAGCCTGTGTAGGGCCTCTGTGGCTGCTGCTCAATTAGGCTGCCACCCCTCAGAACCTGCTGGTAATGGTCAGAAATTCCTTTCAATGAGCCCAAAAGTTAATTTCCTCAATATTCATGAGTAATCACCACAATTGGTCTATTTCTGAGGTAGGCAGTGCTCAAAGACTCAGTCTTTGCAATGCTACATTGAACACAAAGTCTTTTAAACCAAACACTGCTTTTTATGTCCGTTAAAGCTTCCAATAAGTCTTGATCATGGATAGCCTCTTTCAAAAAATGACAACTTTCATCAAAGAGTTAGTTTAAAAACAGTAAAATTGGTTGAAAAGTATCAAACTGTCTTTTCTCATGGCCATGTACTCGGTTGTTTGCAATCAAATGCTGTACTATGTGTTTATGTTTGCAGGTACCACACAATACCATTGTTGAATAACATTGACTGCTGTGACTCTGTATACTGTTGAACAATGGTACAAGTGTTTGCCTGTTAAATAAGCATTTAACAGCCTTGCTTCAACCAATCCACATAGAGCTATGTAAATGAAGTTTACGTTGGATTTCTACGCAAGTTGAAATGATTTTGGCTTCAACACCGGCGGACGTTGGTTTTTTGTAGCGATGAGCTGAATGAAAAGACTTCATCCGCTCCACAGGCTAATTGCCATCAGGGTTGCAGACCTAGACATGGCAGAAGAAAGCACTATAATAAGGTGGGGATGGTACAGGAGCTATCAAAGGATTACAAGGAATGGCAGAAGAGGGGGGGGGGAGGGAAAATACTGGTGGGACTGCTGGCGGCAAACAGACCTTTTCTCCAAAATGAACAAAAGTTGAGCAATTTCATGTTATACTGGAAGCAGAAGTCGCCATGCATGTAGTGTCCTCTCACCTCCAAATTACAACTTTTGTAGTCGTCCACACAAATCCTCAATTGGCTCAGGTCTATGATGACAGCTAGTTCAAAACATTAAAGCCGATGCTAATATATTGCACAGCATGTAGCTGCACTGAGAGAGTTTTGATTTAACAAATTGGGTTCTTGTATAGTCACACTGAAGCAATAAAATGAGATTGTGTCAGAATATGGATGGACTCTATGACAGTTGGACTTTATGACAGTTGTAGCAGGGGCTTAAGTAAGAAGATCAGGACAATGGGAACTGTTTGGGTGAAAGGATTGGCCCTATATATTTTTTTTTTAAGAAAACAGCAAAGATCTGATAAGTACAATACATATTCAAAATGGCTGAGAGCACTTTGGATAAGAAAAGCTTTTTTGGCAATAAGGAACACTGCATACAGTAAATGCAAGAAAACTTTGTGTCAGCCTGCATTATCCACAAAGAAAAACTTTTTTGGCAACAAGGAACACTACATACAGCAAATGCAAGAAAACTTTGTGTCAGCCTGCATTGTCTTCTATAGGAGGAAGAGGGTGCATGGAACAACACAGGTCTCCTGAGAGCCCACAACTGGGACAGAATCCATTCAAAAAGTGAGGTTCAAATGTAAGGTTAAAGGGAAATATTGTGTTTTACAAGGACATTTGTGCCTTTATAACCAATATTTATCTGGAAAGAGTGATGAATAATTAAAAACAAGAGCCCAATGGCCACTGTGGTTCCTTGCTGGATATTATAAGAATTGTACAGCCAGTCTCCAAAATAGAGCTAAGCAAACGCTCATACTCCATGTTTGTAACATCTTCACAAGGGGTATTTTGGTACTAATATTACATGAAATCAATGATTAAATTTTTGTGGCCTCACGTACATTCAACTTTTATAATGCTTGGTGATCCTTCAAAAACATTTCTACATTTCCATATGTATTTATGCTTATAATCAAACTTGATATTATCACAAATAAACAATACACAATGTGGTCAGAGAGAGAAAAACAACCTTTGTATTTCTCTCACAAGTTATTTTTACCTGCTCCCAAATAAAACTTGCTATTACTTTAAAACAATCTACCATTTGTCTTGTTTGCTACCTCTACACAGAAAACAGGGTTTATTCAGCAGTTAAGCAGAAAGCAAGTGATTAATGGGGTGTGATAATAGAATGACGATTAGGTTACCCCACAAAGCACAGCAGTATTAAACAGACATACTGTATAATCCATGCATTGCTTCCACTGGCAGAGAGACCAGTTTAATACAGAGTGACCTGTGCTCAGTGAAATCTACAGATTTCAGTTATTGCCCTCTTAAAACTTTGAATGATCTAAATATGTGTACAACCAGAAGGAACCATTACTGAACGAACGTAAAGGCCAAATTTCTGAGGTGTTTGGGTGCATAAGCATGCAAAACCAGGTGAGATAAAAAAATCTATTAAAACTATCTTTATCTAGCTTACAAGATTTTCTAAATAGCATTTCCAGCTGTTGACCTCCAGTGACCTTGATGACCTTTGACCTTAACCAAACACAGATTGATTTGAAATCTGTCCTTTCTACCTTAAAATACTGTGTTAAAACGTTTTTCAGTGTTTGACCCCTGGTGACCCCAGATGACCCCTTGACCTTCACCAAACATATCCAATTTCATCCTTACACCATAACACATCCACACACCAAGTATGACATCTATTCAAGTTTCATACCTAGAAATATCGTGTTGAGAAGGTTTTTAGTTTTTGACATCTGGTGAGCCTATATGACCTTGGACCTTCACCAAAAACAATAGGGCATACCTTCTCCCTATGAAGAATCTATGTACCAAATCCAAGTTCCATCCAACCTTCCTTTGTTGAGTTAGAGCGTACCAAAGCAAGTGTCACACACACACACACACACACACACACACCAACACACACATACACACACACACAGGCCAAGCTGACTACATACTGTAGGTTCCTTTGCTACTGCAAGGAACCAATAAGGCAGTTTAGTAGCCTTCTTTTCAAGAAATAAGTTTCCGTCAGATAGAAATCCAGTTGTTTGTTGCTCAAAAATAATTTGTTCACCCAAACTTTCAACATTCCAAAAGATGCAACTTCCATAACTCTTCTTGTGCATAATATTTTGAGGAGATAAACTTTTGTTGCAGTTTACTGCTGAGACAAAATGATTTGATAATGACCAGAGATTTTAACTTTTAATGCTGTATGTTGGAACATTTTAAACCCAATATTTCCCTTTAAAAGAGTGGGTGAGAAAGAAATGTTGCCCCATCTTTCCCAAAATGATAGATAAGGGTAGGGAGCTGGGGGATGTAAGAGGTGATGGAAAATTAAGATGGGAAGGTTTCCTATGTTCCTTCCAAAAAATATGTTTGAAGCAAAAATGAAGTATCAATACCCTATTATTTATAAAATATAAGTTCATATGAAAATTTATTCCAAGCCTGGATAATTCAACTACCCTTCAAATTGGAAGTGAACTTGGAACAAGCAGATGATGGTATCACCTCGTTACACTGGTATGTAGTGCTTCAGTTTCTTCTTTTTTTTTTTTTTATAACCAACTTTTATCTCAAACTGGGAAATGATATGAACTGACCCTAAACGAATATGCTCCTAGCCTCTTTCAGTACCTATATCTAATGATTAACCCTTTACTAAAATATGTGATTGTGTTGGAATAAATTGGTGCACTCAAAATGTACCAAAATACCAAAAGAACAACCTTACCACATCAAATTCTTATGCGCAGATATGTCTTTTTTTGACATAACAAATATAAATTTTCAACCAAATTCTTTTGATAAACTCACTTTCTCATAAACTCTAAACTTTCTCATAATTATGCAACCAAAAGTTCTCAAATACAAATAGTTAGCCAAAAAGTGCCTCCCAGATTTTTATTATCTCACCACGGAAGTAAATTTAATCATGAAACTCCTCCCTAATCATCTGCAAGCCATCTCTTTTTCTCACCAATTGATAGCATGGTTTATGCAGTACAAGTTACAAGTGGTAAGTGATTCCTGAGCGCCTGCTCTTCAAGACTGCAGATGTTTTTGACAAACTAACTGAAAAGTTGCAATCAATTTTGACTGCACTACTTCCTGGAGTAAGTCTGCACAGTCACATTAATGAACAATATATGAGCCAGCCACTTGGATGTTGAACAGCAGTTGTCTGAACAGGTCACCGAACCTTCCAAACTACTGAAATGTTTTTATCTCAAGTTTGCATGGTCTACAAATCTTGAACCTTTATGAGATCATAATCACTAATGAGACACTGCACACCATGCATTTTCATAATAACTATTTATGGACAAATTTCTGATAAAATTTGTCTAAAATAGAAATCAATATTATTACAACAGGTGTACTGTACATGGGAGGAAGAGCCTAAGAAAGTCACATGAATGAAACATATGGTCTGGCCACTCAGATGCAGAATGGGGCAGAAGCCATCTGGATAGATCATTGAACCAGGTTTGAAAGAAGCCATGTGTGTCTCCCAGACCAGTGGCGTGCGCAGGTTTTTTGAGGTTGGGGAGGGGGCCAGTATGTCCATCCCCCGACTGATATGGAGGTGGAGATCAATTCAAAGGGAATTGCTCCCGCGTAAATTCCCCCGACTGGGTTGTTTCCCCCGACTACATACAGAGGTGGAGGGCCATGGCCCCCCAGGCTCCCCTATTGTGCACGCCCCTGCCTCAGACACAAATCTTCATAATTGTGCTGTATTGTATTGTCCTACAACCACAATTTGGTACCAATACACACATTGTGTGTAACAATGGACGATCAATTATTAATGTAACTTTGTCAAACATCTAGAAAGTGGGATGCTACCGTAATTCTACTTAATTGGGGAAGAGAATGGAAGGGGGAGGGGGAAGTCTAAAGTCAAAGATATAGCTTGTCAATCAAATCTTGACTAATTACTTTCTGCAAGTACTACAAGTAGGTCATTGAACTTTTGAGGATGTCCCTCACAAAGTTTAACTAATATGTTAGTTAGTTCGTTAGATGGAGTTTTACGACACAGTCTCCATCCAATTGGTTCAAGTCGAGACTGCCACAGCTTTTTTCTAGTTGTTGCTCACTGGCTTAATTGTTTTCCCTACTTCATTGCTAATACTGAGCACCAAGCACAATGGCAGTAGGTTCCTTTTTTAAAGTCTTTGGTATGACCAGGACAGGACTGGAACTAACAACATCGCGACTCCAAGTCTGATGCTCTAACTACTTGGCCATGCAGTCAGTCCACTAAACTAACAGGACCTACCACCATCATGATAAGGATGCACCAGGCATCAAGGTCATAGTTTCAAGTTTTTTCAAAGAGGGATGGTTAGTTAGTTAGTTAGATATTTAGATGGAGTTTTACGGCCCAGTTTCCAACCTATTGGTTCAAGTGGAGCCATCCAATGCCTTTTTCCCAGTTGTGGCTCACTGGCTTGTTTTCGCTACTCCATTGCTCATGCCGAGCATTACGCACAATAGCAGTAGGTTCCTTTGGCAGCTGTGCGTGATGCTCTGCATGAGCAAAGAGGGATACAGGGTACAGTGAGTGTTGATGCAAGTATAAATGTCACTAATGAATATGGTCAGATTTATTATTTGCCCACCTATGAGATATACTTTCGTGACCCTCTGTGTAGGTCATTGAACATTCAAAAAGGGGTGTTACTGATTGATTTTTATCTATAATACCGTTTCCAAAGGCAGCATAAATAAGCCCTTTCATGATTGCAAGTGCGCATGACAGAACAAAGGTCATCCGGTATCACTCGCTCATCCGTATCACTGTGTGTACATACATTTTGCAATAGTAAGCTACACAAGATTACACTCGACTTGTAGGATTTGGGTTAACTGATTAAAAATTCAGGTTAGAGGGCCTACTATTACTATTACTATTTAGGAATGAATTTTGTTTTGGGTCTTTGGTTATAAAAAAAAATCTAGAGTTACCTTGGCCAATGATTTTTGTCTATTACAGTCGATCTCAGGCGCGCTAAGATCTCCATTGAACACCCATGTGCTAACAGTATAACTGTTAGTGCAACATTACTATATGGCACTTGAACGTCACAATACATGAAGTTACACTCCAAATCACAGTCTTGGGCTGGGGTACGTTATAACTAAGCCTGGGCGAAGCAAGTCCTGGGTAGATATACTGTGAGATTTTATTATGAAGGTAAAAGGCCAAGACTTAGTAAGGCGATCTATACGAACTTACGAACTTAACCTACGAAATCTACGAACTTACGAACGAAGCCTACGTTAGGCCTTTGCATCATGTAGCATGGTAATAGAATTTCAAGCGTAGAAATAACCCCCTGATACTCATCCTAGTTCTTGTAGCTTAGGTATTTTTTCATGAAATTTGGTATACCAGCCAACAGCTGGTTCATTCCTTGACTAGGCCTAGCTTACGGTATTTAGCCTAGCAGAGAAGCGTTGACCTGTCAGTTCGTACTTCCACAGGAACGGACAAATTCTTTGAGATTTTGCACATTCAAAAACTTAAAACTCAGCCAGTATCTAAGGAAAATTTATGAGTGATACTTTAAAACATCTTTCGGGCGATACTCAACGTTTTGTCCATTAAGAGATGTTATTTTTCGGAGCTACTTTTGGTTCATGTCCGTGTTGTTTATTGTAGGCATGCATACGTAACGTAACGATGGTATGCACAGGCGACGGCCTGCGACTAGCGTTGCTATGGGTTGCTATACCGAATGACCTTTGACCCGGGAGGCCGATTTGTAATCATGAAAGGGCTTATTATCATGTATTCATTTGAAACAAAAGAGCACAATGGGTAGACTACCAATACCCAAAAAATACCCAAGGATATGAAAGGAAGAGGGAAGGTGAGTTGTCAAGGTGGTGCTTATTTTGACTCCCCTTCCATTTCTAAAGAAAGGGTATATAAAATATAGCACAAGTTCCCCTTGGTTCACATAAAGCCTGCATCTTATGGGAGGTGAGATGGGAAGAAGTTAACCAGAGAGGGAGGGGAAGGGATGGGGAACCTTCAATGCCTTGTCTGAAAACAATTCTCTTTATCCGGCCATGTAGCACTGCTCTTCAGCAGTTCATCACCATTTTCTTGATGTTCAAATAGATTCATTGGCAAGAAAAATAAGTGTTGATTGTACAGTTGTTAAGTTGTAAGCCTCACTGGCTGTAGATAACACTGGTAGTTTCTGGATTTGGGTTAGGAAATATTTTTGATGCAGGCACTCTAATGGATTACCCTTTAAGAAGTTGTAACCCAATTTTGTCAACTACATCTAACAACCAGAGCTTTCCTTGAATGACACAGATATCACATTAATCCCTGTGGTGTTATTAACAGGCTCTATGGTGTTATAAATGGGCTCTACAAATAATGCCACTGGGATTAAAGTTAATCCTAAGGGATTTAACCCTAAGATATCAAGGCAATTCTAAGAGAGTGGTATTCTAGAAACTTCTGTCACCTTTGCACATCTGTAGCCTGGTAGAGAGGAGTGATGTTTTGAGTTCAAATCTTCAAAGTTTACTTACACAGGTGAATGAACCCCAATCATTGGAGCATAAGTAATGGAACCAACTAACCACTTTGAGGTAAGATCATTACCTGTCTTTTAAGGACCAATTAAAGTCACAAGCATGACCCCTTTCACTGATTCAAATAGTTTATTGATGTTATTAAAATGAAGTTTTTCCTTTTAAATCTCTTCATTTACCAGGTCAATTAGACAGTGTTTGACATGATTGGGTGTAGGCCTACAAGGTTAATGGGAATCTCACCTGTGATAAATTGTAAGAGTTGGAATTCACATGATTTAATGTTTTTTGATTAATGATGACACACTCAGTTTTGCTTGCCACAATTTGTTGTAGGTGTGCAGAAGGTTTATATGGGATTTATGCATCATTGAAAATTTAGCTGGATAAAGTGTTGGACCAAATTGACATTAGAAAATTCTGCCTCATGTCTTGGTCGAGACTGTCACTATTTGGCTGATTTTTCAACAACAGAAAACCACAAAGAACAATATGCAATCCCTGGTCCATGTAATCTGCGATTGTTGTCCGTTTTTCCACAAGGTCATTATCGAGAAGGATCAATATTCCAAAAGGAGAATATGAGTCATAATCCCAAAGGGTCATCATTCAACACAAAAAAGAAGGGTTGCTATTCTGAATAGAAGATTAGGGTAATTATTTGGAATTAAAAGTAGAAGTCTTTATTCCAAAGGGTCATTATTCCAAAAGGGAACCGAGATTCATTAGTCCGAATAGACTAAGATAAGGGTCATTACTCCAAAATAAAAATGTGCGGGCCATATGCATAGGAGATTCTAAAATTGGAATAAACATGGGGCTTTACTACCCTTACTCTCAATTCTGAATAATGAACCTTCAGAATGACAGCCTTTGTTTTTATTCAACATAGCAATCCAAATGTGATATTCAGAATTATGACCCTACACTCCCTTGCATGTTTACTAGCAACAAAAAGAAAACATGGATCTTGGAAAGGGAGGAATTTCTCAAGTTCCTTGTGTAGGGATTCTCATTAAAGGGGGTTAATTGAGTTGAAATTGATAACTTAATGAGTGTTTTGAAGGATACTACCACATGACAATGCTTATAATTATCATAATTAGTCGAGTTTCACATCCAACAGTTACAGAAAAAGTTTAAATTTTGAATTTTGTGATGTCCTGAATTGTAACGGTTTTGTATAATTTGAAAAAGTGTCTGAACACGAATTTTTGAAAACCGAATTGATCCGTTAACTACTTACTCATTAAACAATAATTTCTATGTAGGATATGGGGATTGTCTAAGTTTGACCATTTGTCATCGGTATTTGAAGAAAACGTAACAGGTTTGGAAAAAAATTGTTGAATTCCATGAACCAACTCAATTTGCCGCTTTAGTACATGGAGGGGTAGGGAGAGATTACTCCAGCTACACCCCCACCAACCCTTTCCATACATACAGTACCTCAAAGATGTCAGTATTTGAAACACAAACTATTCCTACCTTTAAAATTCTGTTAAAATCTTGCTTGTCTACTCTAAGAAACTGACAATTGTCTTCTCTCACGACAATAGTAGCTGCCCTCGGAGCATCATTTACTAGTGCAAGTTTCCCAAAGTCATCACCTTCATTTAAAACACAAACGACGCCCTGTCCATATTTAATGACGTTGACAGAACCTCTAAGAATGATGTACCAAGAAAAACCCTCGTCACCTTGGTGGAATACTGTAAGAAAAGAGAGTACATTCAGGTTAGTATTAGTTGTAAGAAAATCTTCAAAGGGTTGGGGTAGGGGGCTGGGCTGTTGTCAGAGTAGTGAGCTATGTAGTCCAAATGGTGATCTTGATAAAATCATTGTAATATAGGTGTATGATGCAAGGAGGGGGATGGGGGGTTTGCAGCCTTCCATAGCAGGCAAAATGCTTGTGAGGGCACCCACAATTGTATTTTTAGGGCAAGGGGGGAGGGTGGAGTGGAGAGTGCAACAGACAGTAGCATTTGTCAAACAATCAAAGAGCTTGCAATTTTTTCACATCAAACACATACCCTCTTACCCCTCCTTGTGAGATGTCCACCTGTATTCCTATGTATAATCATGTACGTACCCTAAATATGAGGCTACTGCTACTCTTACAATTTGTACATGACTGGTAAAGCTAATAAAGGGCATGAGCAAGAGCAGTTGCCTCAAACTCATTTTTAAGCAACAGCTAATTCTCAAAATTTTCTTCTTATTTTTCTTCAAAGTATCGATCTTCCAAAATATTATACAATATTAACTTTAAATGCTAAAGGAAGACCAAGCACTGTAACTTCTAGTACATTTCACATTTCAGGAGAAAAAAATATTGTCACATGTCTCTAGAGCCTCAATCACGAATCAAGACAGTCCACTTTGATAAATCAACTCGAGGTGACTGCATTCCCCCTTTAAATACTGCATTGCAAATTAAGAACATTCCTTACACCTTACAGAAGTTCACTGCACTTTCACTGAGCCTGTCAAACTACTTAAAGTACTTGGCTAGTAATAACAAGGATTCTACTGACCCAAAACACCGGTACAGACATTTCCATTGAACCTTAATATCTTATTAATAACCTAACCAACAAACATGATTAGATGTTATTAAAAATGTCACAGTAAGGTGACATCAACTCTTCGCATCTTAATAAGAGATCTGTTAAACATCAATAAATGAAAACAAGATAAAATACTGTATATTTTTTTTTTGATAAGAACAATCTTAGCATGAGTTTAGTCTCCTTATATTGATACAGATTTATCTAAAACTGCATAAAATGCATCAGACTGTAAAATACCATATTGGAACAGTATTTACTTTTAGACATCACGGTTACTTAAAAATAGAGGTGATTGAAGGAGGTCTTGTTTTACAGTATAATGTTAAAAACTTCCTGACAGGAATCAGACTGTATACTTTTTTGTCTGGTATTGGGCCTCTGCTCATATCAGAATGGTTAGCTGGTGTGCTTAACCTGGCCTACCTTCAAGAATAAGGTGCAATGCCTTGCATACTGGTTACCTGGCAGTCACCTGGGGGTAAACTGTTTGGGAGTTAACTGATTTTTGTGAAAGTGAACTTAGTTCCCAGATTAGGGGAAAATTTGCCTTTTGAAAAGTATGAATATGTATGAGCCCTTAGTGTCTACTTCTTCACAGTCATCAATTTATTTAATAAGTTTGTTTGCATTCAAATGTGATTAGCCAAACAGTTTAGGCAAAAAGAATGAACCCACCAAGGGACAAAACATGTAGGAAAATTGCTCAATATCTCAAAATTGCCATCTGTGAACAACCAAAGCTTTTTTGTTCCCTAAGTAGCAAAGATTTTCAGTGTGCCCAAATTTCTTTCCTACAATGAACAGCAAAGTTGTTTTCAACATCATTCTCTGTTGAATTTGTTCAGTTGGATCATAATGCCTCATGGGAGACATTTAATTGAAAATGGCCGGGCATCACCCATGGCAAGATATTTCTCCAATCAGGTGAAAACTGACCATAAAGATCAACCTGATGAAAGAGTTAAAGTTCAAGAGCAGTCATCCCAAATTGAAGTAATGTAGTAGTCTGTCCAGTTCAATTATTGGCTGTTGGGAGTCATGTGACACCGTTTTTTCTCTTCAAATGTGAAATTTACCGCAAATAACTGCTTGGCTTAAATATGCAATAGTTAAATCATAAAATGTAATGAAAGATACTTTGAAGAGAACTAAGACAAAAATTGTGCTATTTAGCTTTTGCTTCACAATAAGTTTGGGGGACTGCTCTTTACCTTTAAAGTATGTGAAGCCATAGGCTTGTAAATTGCTATGTAATTGCTACAAATATCAAATATCAAATAATTGATAGAAATACAAATTCATCTAAATTTTCAAACATGAAGTCACACAACTTGTTCACCACACAAGGAACTAGGGAGTGAAAAAATTGTACAGCTTGATCCCTACGTGGTTCTCTCATAATTAATGATGGATCCCCTTACCCTCATCTCCCCAGTTGTCGGTCCTTGTTCCGAAGGGTTATCATTAATCTGGATTGAAACAAGGTTTCTCGAAGGGTCATTATTATGAAGCAAAAGCTAGGGTGGTTTTAGTTCGGAACAGAGGAAATGTGGGGTAGTTCAACATTCAACATCACGGCTAGGGTCACAGTTCCAAATTGTGGGTCTTTATTTCAAATAAAAAGGAGTGTCTTTATTTGAAAAGAAAAGGGTCACTGGTGTACTTCTAAAAAAAGATAAGGTTTATCAGAGTTGTTTATTCCAAAATAAAAATTTGCAGGCGATTATATTGCAGGGGCTTCTAAATTCAGAATAAAGACCCTTATTCTTAATTCGGAATAACTATACCCTTCACAGCAATGGCATGCATGGCCATTTGGAGTAAAGACCCTTTGGAATAATGGTCAGAACCCCTCTTCCCCTTTGCACTAAGAGTACGGAAAACATGCCAGCAGGCCTCGACTGGAAAGAAGGCTGTGGCTGGCTTGACTGGAACTAATTCATTGGAACTTTAACTGGGCCGTAAAAGTCCGTCTAACCTAACTTAACCTTTCCACTAGACAAAAGTTCTGGCTACCTCACAGGCCCTCAATTTTAAACACTCAGTTGCCCATTTTTAAAAACCAAAAGAAATCTGATCAACTCTGTTTTTCTAATTTTACAAATATGTAATTTCAGGCAACAACAACAGACAGTAATGAGACCTAAAAACTAGTTCTTTTATTTAAAATATATCAACAGGCCCAGATATGTTCTATTTTATGCCACCCCCACAAAAAGGGACCAAAGAAATTCACTGAGTGATAATAAACCATATATACAAGCTGCAAAACAAGGAGGGAGGACACCCCCATATAATTATTTACTATTAAACCAGATCAAGGTCATGCTACTTTACATCCTAAGGTGCAATGTAAGTGAGGACACTACAGTATGGGACACTCTGACTGACAGTAACGTCCCTAGAGATAAAGAAAGACAGGATACCAAACCTTATAAGGAAATAGTAAATCCTGATAACATCAGAAGGAACACTGTGTAGGTCATGTATAAAAGTGCAAAATGTTTCCCAAGTCTGTGTTAAAAAGTAAATTTAAACTTGGTCTTGGCAGTAAACTATCCTTGGAATGTCAAAAAGAGAGAGAGAAAAAAAATCTACATTCCTATTTGTGAAAACATTTACAGGAAATATGTCAAATGATAAAGAAAATAAAACCAAGAAGTAGACATGAGGAGGTGGAAGGAGACTAATTATTTTGGAAATGTGTTGATTTAGGATAGAAAGGTTAAATGGTTACACCAGGGACATTGAGGAACCATTGGTATGATTTAATTGTGGAGATCACCACTAATAGGCATGGGAGGTGAGGCAATTCTATAACCAGATGTGGACTTACTATAATTGGTACTTATGAGAGTTAAATGTTTGAACGTTTAAAGTTGATCAAAATACAGCCTTCACTCTACTTTAGATTTGTGCAGGTTGTCTGTCGATCCTGTTTCATGACTGGTGTTTGAAAGTCATACTTTTCTAACTAAATTATGAAACTTAAGGGCAAGTCTTTGTTTTACCTTCGACATTGCAATATTCAAGTCCTGCAGATATAGCATGAAAGATATTTGGAAGACAAATGTGAACTAGAGCAGCTATGCTGCAGAATCTCAATACTTTTATGCATGATCAATGGTAATCATGAAGCAGTGGAATGATGTGTTTAAGTTTTTCATGATACAACCTAAAGACCAAATATCCTTTTGGTGATCACATACAGTATTATACATAAAAATGAAATATGACACAAACTTTTCATATCACATAGTCTACAATACAAGTTGGTTAAGCTATTGTGGTGCACTGTTGTCATTCAAATATTTATAGCAGAGATTTATTATATTCTGATACTGTACATTTGTATGCTAAAAATTGAAAATGTTATCAATTAAAACGGAAAAAATCAATAATGATACTTCTATAGCCTACTAAAAACTGATCTTTGTAAAACACACTAAGACTACAAAGCACAGGTAATTATCCAGCTAAATGGCCAAAAATTTTCTGACCAGTTCCAACAAACCAAGTTTTCCTACCACTACTTTCCCACCTAGTTTTCCTAACATCAACCTCATATCTCTTATAATCTCATTGAAACCTCTTAGAGTGTGTTCCCACTTGAGAACGACCAGGCGATCAGATCCGGTTCAGACCCCGCGCAGGCGATCAATTTGTAAGTGGGAACGCTCTCGTTCCCCGGATCAGATCCCGAGAGCTTGATCGCCCCTTCGGGGAGGATCAGACCGCGCGCAGGCGATCAAGAAAACAAGTGGGAACACAACGGCGGATCAAGGTGACCCGAGATCAATGACGTACTTCCGCAGTGAAGCTCCTCACCCCACACAAATGCGTGTAAACAAACCTGACCTGCACACATAATTTCGATGAAACAACTTCCTGTTACTTGAACCGGAGGAGGGGATCAGATCTTGCGCAGGCGATCAAATGGGAACACTCATGCAGTTGGTCACAAACTTTTCCAGTTGATTGAGCTTGGGGCGATCAAAATGGGGGGATCAAGTGGGAACACAGCCTTGGTGAAGAGCACAACTTTTGAAGGTTGAGAGCTAGGGGCATCCTGTTTGGAAACTCAATAAACTGTAAATAAATTTCTCCATTACAAGACAGTGCCTGGGCAAACATCTTAGTCAGACCAGACAAGATCATCTTAAAAGTTACCCTATATGCTTGACTTGAGCCAAAGACGAAATAGCAGACTAAAATACACACAATTGCATGGTGGTAAAAAAAGGAGTCTAAAACAATGGGCAGAAAAGAAACTTTTCTTTTGCACAACTTTTTGACCACTTGTCAGAGAAAAAATAACTAAATTATCAATCTATCAGATTATCAAGTTCAAATTCTGAATGAATAAGTACTTGTACAAAAGTATGCTCTACAAGATATCATTAGGTACCCTTTAAGCAAATAGATTTCATACTATGCACAAATAGTTGGTATTTGATATATGCCCCCAATTTTATTAAATCCATCAATTTGATTGATCTTCTGAACAAATTATACTGTCACTTCAAATCACCACTTAATTGTGCCTCAAAAATTGAGAAGTCGACTAGTTATAAAAGCAATTGCCTTCATACTAAAGATATAAAGGTATGGTATATGGTAGGTAAGTGAATATCTAGCTCCATCTTTACACTGGCACAGGATGGGACTGTCCAAATAGTTTTCTTCTGAAAATGCTAAGTATAGCCATTAAAGATACAGAGTAGAAGAAGGGGGTAAACATACACTTTACTGGATAAACTGAGGCTCCTCTCAGCATGGCAACTTATACCACTTCAAGTATTTACATTTTGCAGGGGAGTGGTTAAATGGCAGTGTAGTTAAATGCCAAGGATCTAGAAAAAAATGCTTGGCACCACATACTATTTGAAGAAGAAACTGACGAAAAAAAACCCTATATTTTTGATAATGGCATAAGAGCCTAGGGTCAAATTAAACAAATACCCATCAAATATCCAGAGAGAGTATTTCCTTAAGCTATAAATTGGAAAAGGTAAATTTATTCAAACTAACCATATGGTCATTTGGATGGACAAGAGATATGATATGACAACTAGTGCTCTGCACTCCCTTGGAATTTTCTTACTACACAATACATTAAGCATGGAATTTCTCCAATCTGCACCCCTTTTCCATCCTGGCTGTGCATGGGTTTGCATTCTACAATCCTCGACAAAAATGATGGGACAAAACAAGCAAAACAAGCAATGTACGGAACACCAGCCCCCCACTCCCCCATTCAATGTTGCGGCAGCCCAAGGCGTCCTGAAACTTCAACATTGATATGGGGAGCGGGGTTTGTCCCATGTACTTTTGTCGAGGATTGTCGGAAGCCTGTACAAAGGTATAGGAATTTCCAAATTTTCCTTTTAAATGCTCTGAAACGAGTATAGTTGCCTTTTTACTTTTCAAGCTACAGGAAAGTAGTAACAGTTGAATTTGTCCGACCAGTATACTGGCGTGTTAGATTAGCGATGGGCGCTCGAATAAAGATTTGTCTTCCTCAAGTAGCTCATACGAGAAAGGGGGAGGGGAAAATAGTACTCTGCCTGGTGAGAGATTTAATTTACTTTAAAAATTTCATGTACTGTAATGGGGGAAAAACAAAGAAGTTTTTCCATCTTATTTTTCGTGTTAGGGGTTGGGGGTAACATATTTCACGATATACCCAACAGTTAACCACAAAATTCTCTTTTTTCTTTTTCGCATAAATAAACATTGAATGATGATTCAAACTACAATCTGGTTAAAGACAAAATTATATGTAAGCATTAGGGGTAGTGAACGTGACAATTAACGTCAAGATTTCTCGAAAATGAAACGGTTAACCATTTTTGCACAATGAAAGTTCCCTATAAATAGAGAGATCTTCTATTTGCACGATTAACCCTCGACAGTCATTGAAATAGTGTGTAGGTCAATGGTTAATCGTGGTGAGGTCAACGGTAAACCGTGGCGCTAATTAAATATTCTTAGTAATGGAGGGCAGTGATGAGTTCTACATAGGGATAACGAATAAATTAAGCGTTATAAAGCCTACTTTCGGGGCTTTCTGTAGCAGTTCGGTTTCAAAAATTTAAAACGCCGCGTTTGTCCTGTATTTTATCTGCAATATCTGTTCCCCCCTCCCCTCAAGGTTGTTTTGATCTGCCCCCCTCCCCGAGAAATATTTCTGGCTTGAAAGCGACCCCTCCCCCTCCCTTCGGTACCCTGCGGCAACGGGTCTTCTGAATAGGTTAATGACAAAATAAACGACGTTAAACCAGCCATGGGTACCTTATTTTGATCACTTCCCGGTCCTAATTAGAAAAACCGAATATGGACAGAAGTCCGTAATGCCTGATAAGTAACATTTCTTCCCCATGAAATATTTAAAAGCCGCTTTTATTGTCTTGTAATGCAGCGATTGTTCTTCACAATGCTAACACCGTGACATTTGTCTGCTAATCACTCCTTTCAAAGTACACAACCTTTATTCACCAACTGTCATTACGTTGCCCATGACCGAAAACTTCTTCATATACATTTGTACAGGCTTCCGACAATCCTCGACAAAAATGATGGGACAAAACAAGTAAAACAAGCAATGTATGGAACACCATCCCCCACTCCCCCATTCAATGTTGCGGCAGCCCAAGGCGTCCTGAAACTTCAACATTGATACGGGGAGCGGGGTTTTTTCCCATGTACTTTTGTCGAGGATTGTAGAATGATTCTACCACAGCTAGCTGTGACCATGTGCTTGATGAATGGTGATTTAAAACTTAGCTATCTTGAAGGGGCAATCCTCTCACCGCAATTAAACTACACTTCTTGTAGGGGGAAACAGAAACTCTCAGTTGGCTCAGCTTTTTGATTGAGTGCTAATTCAAACAATTCAGGATACCAAAGTTTTTACACAGTATGAACTGTACTGAATGTGTTTTGATTATACAGATTGAGCTTTAATATATTCTATTAAAGAACCCTGAAGCAATTATAAACTGAGATTATGCCTGAATGAGGGTAAATTTCAGACAATTGTGGGAGGGGTTTCAATAAGAAGGTTAGAAGAATTGCTACTGTTTGGAATGAGAAAATTGGGCCTTCACAATTGTAGGCCGGAGCATGTGAGATACGAATGGAAAAAGCTGACTTCAAAGTACAATTCATGTCTACATTTTAGAATAGATACTGTAAGAATTTAGGAGAAATTTAAAGAAAGCACCCTCTGGTACCCTTTTAAAAACACCAAACCTACCCCATGTTCTTAAGGATCAAGAAATGGTCCTGTCACTCTGAAAACAAAAGAATGAACTTCATCATGCTCTAATAGAGTGAAATTGTGAATTCCCTACATAGAGTGTTTGATACCTCACTCCAAGAAAATCGAGTGAAAATTCACTTCTTACGTGCAGAGGGACCACTCTTTTATAGAGGGGTCCCCATAGGCACTGTGTCAGGGGGGAAACTTTTCTCTTTGGGAGTGAACTTCACTCTTCTTGGAGTGAATTTCTGCTCTTTTGAAGTAGGGCTGCCAAGATAATGCATGGTGATATCACAATATCATTGATACAATTTTGCCCCAATGATATCAAGCCATGTTTTGTCAAGATGTGATATTGCAATAGAATCAAATAAATGACTAAACCACTGTGAAACTCTTAATAATATGCATGCAGATTTGTTTCACTTTGATTCCCTTTTTCAAAGGCAAAGGTTGTAAAATAAATGTATTTCTGATGAAACTTTGAGCTTTGAACTAAATTTTATCAGCTTGGCCGACCAGTTTATGTATATTGAGTATATATGCCCTTGATACGGGCATTGTATATGATTATTAGCATGCTGATGGCAAATAATTAAAACTACAGTTTTCAATGCAGGGTATCATGATGTGGCCGTGGAAATGCTGGAGCTATTGACAAAAGAAAATTGATTATCCTCACAGCCCTGTTTTGGAGTGAACATTATTACTTTCACTCTTCTAACAAGTAAGATTTCACTTTTTTAGTGTGTAAGGTTTCTCATTGTTACCAACTACTCTGAGGTCTTCATAGCAGACATGTGAATATATGTTAACATATAACAACACAGCAGACATGTGAATATATGTTAACATATAACAACACAGCAGACATGTGAATATATGTTAACATATAACAACACAGCAGACATGTGAATATATGTTAACATATAACAACAAAAAAAAGTTTTAACTGAAGAACTTGATAAGTGATACAACTGACAGTCCATAACGAATGAGTCAGCAAACAGATATCACCTTCTGATTGGATGGGGTGAGTCCAACATACCTGCAACTTGCTGTCAATTTGAACCCGATGCTGGATTTTCTCATACATGACATTGGAAAGACACCAACAATTCAATAAAATTTATGACGCCTTTGGCAGAATGCAAACGTCAAAATTTGACTTTTTGATGTCTATTGGAATTCAGTGTGGATGGGATGTTGCATGGGGAAGTGACCTGGCCTGAAATAGCATACACTAGGCAAATAGCCATGAATTTGTCAAAGGGGTAGCTATGTCCCTGGCCCCTGGCTTCACCCCCAGTCCAAGCTATAGCCTATGCCCAAGGAATATATCCTGCTGTCATAATTCATGGACAGTTCATAATTCAGTTTTTTTTGGCGGGGGAGGGGGGACAGACATAGTAGAAAACCCCCTGGTTCAGCATAGAAAGGAATAGGCATGCAGTGTGTTGACCCAAACTGACTGATTTTAGAATTAACATAAAAGTTTTTAAATTTTCACATTTGTCTCAATGTTTACAAAAGTAAACATTGAATATTTCAGGTAAAAAAAGCTACTCTGCAAAAATGTGACATTTTCAAAAATGTCACAGGACAAAAAAGAGCAACTTCAAAAAGAGAATATGGAAGTTTATGAAACTATAAACACCAGGTCCACAGTCAGACCATTTTGGGAGCACAGAGTTACAATTATCAGAGGTGTTGGGCATCAGGCCAACAGTCAGACTGGTTAATTTGGGGGTCAGGTCCAAAGCCAGACTGACCAGTTTGGGGAGCAGGACATCGTTGTGCAGGCTCTGCCAGTCTGAAGACTTTGGGATTTGATTTTTCAATTTTCAAGACACCTTTATACAAGGAGATGTGCATGATTTTTCCAATTTTAGAGTATATAAATCCTTGAAGGTTTAGTAGTAGTGGTTTTTTGTAGGAATATTTTTTTCTTTTATCTACCCATTCCTTTCCTGTCCCCCATTTCCCTAATGTGTAGAACTTTTGTTCCAAAACATAGTCTGACACCTGCTTGCAATGGATACAGGATAATGACTCAGTTAAGTATTGACATTACAAAATAAATTTGGGTGAGTTATGAATATGGAAAATGCATCTTCTATGGAATTAATTGTGAAATAAGTTTTTCACAGGTACAGGTTGACTCTGTAAGTTCTCTCATATCTATGTCCTTAAATAATACAACTGAAACTGAAATTAATTTATATTTAATGAATTAATTTATATTTAAACAGTTAAGAAGTGGATAGTGAATAGGAGAAAATGTTTAATTACAACACCCAGGCTTGTAAGCTGACAATGAACGACAGTTTTGAAGATAAAAGATAAGTGCCAGTAATGAGTTGGATGACACAGACAGATGTCTATTGGAATTGAACTAAGTTGATGCCCTATGTGATCATTTACTGTACATAATTCGTTCATATCCAGCCATATGGTACATTATATTGAAGTGGGAGGCAATTGACCTGATAGCAATAAATTACTCATGTATGAGCCGTATTCCAGAAGAATCTCTCCCTGCTCGAACTTTCACTTACTGGAACTTTGGAAATTAATGAAGCATTTTGACTGATTTAGTAATGCCTGGATTTAGTAATTACATTTAAATTAACTCAGCAAAAGTGTTTTTTCTTTTTTCATTTGAATTTTTGTTTGTCCGAACCAAAAAATATGATCACTATAGTGTAATTCACTACATACAGTACAGTATGTATGTAATGCTGTTAAAATCAGAAATTGTCCTGTGAAATGGTCAATTTCTAATGGATTTTGGTGGAAATTGTGGCTATTTTCATGGTTTTTAATGCTTTTTACATCAAATACCTTCATTTGTCATTTTTTTGTCATTTTCATGTCATGCTACCTTTAAAGTGCCAATCCTCTCATCCAAACTACAATTCTTGTAGTAGGCCTGGACTTATAGAAATTCTCAATTGGCTCAGCTCTTTGATTGACAGCTTTTTCAAACAATGCAGAGTACTACCAAAGCTTTCACTACAACATGAACTGTACCCAGAATGTTTTGATTGTTGGGTTTTTCTTTACCCTGAAGCAATAAATTGAGATTGTGTCTGGATGAGGATAAATTTCAGACAATTGTGGAAGGGGCTTAAGTAAGAAGGTTAGGAGAATGGTACTATTTGGAATGAGAGGATTGGGCCTTTAAATAAGATGTCTTTCCACAACAAAAGATTTTGTTATAATTAGAGCATTGGTAAAAAAAAACAGGATTTAGATTGAGATTGTATGAGAAACCAGGAAGGGGGGGGGGGGCCTACACTGATAGCCATCATAGGAGAAAAAACCAAGAAATGAAAAAAAGTGTGTCCTGCAAAGAGAGGGACATATGTTTTATAAATAATATGTTAGTGTAACATTTCATCCCCCTGGACTGTTTTACCCCCCCTCCCGCAGCCAATTAAAGTCAATACCTTAATTGTGACTATGTGGATCAGCCGTTCCCCCTGGTTCCATCTCTTTCTTTATGAACTGAAAATTTTAGAATTGTAACAAGTTAGCCTATAGTAAATACAGTACAGTATACCCAGCCTTATAATTTATGTCATCAGGAAGAAAATAAATTGTATCATTTTCAAGTGCATTTAGTTTTTTTCAGCACCAACGATTTCCAACAATATAGCCAGGTACGGGATCATTCCTTCTTGACATAAACTTACTGCTGTGAGGTATGGAGTCATTAGCCTGTACTCTAAACCAACTCATCTGCAAATTCAAATCACAAATTGCCTAGGGCTTTATTCCCTGGAGTGAATAATTGATAATTCAACTAGCTTTTCATTCAAGCATACATGTACATCTATGACTAATATAGCTTATCTTGGATTGTAAATTTACAACAAAGTCAGTTTGTATACTCAAGAGTACTTGTACAGAGTACCTGACATGCTTCATCATCCTTTGACAAATTATGCAAACAAACAGATATCTTTATACTAGGTAAATCATATATCCAACTGTGTACACTTTAAACCTACTGCAAAAAATGGTTAGAGTCGTTGGGGCATGGGGAGTATAAGTTAGCCATAAACTTTCAATTTAAGAAAAAAAAAAAAAAATGAAAAACTGGAGAGGGGGACTACAAGGCGGAGACATTTAAGAAAAATAAGGGGGTAAGGGGGGGGACCCTGTCGTACTTGTCCGACAGGATAGCTGTTTTCTCAATCTACTTGCCTGCATAAATATCTACTTGTCCAATTCAAATCTGTTGAGTACATATGATTTATTAAGTCTTAAAGTACAAATGCCATTTGCACAACTCAAAAATTTAAGGCTGGGGGTCTTGCCCGGCGGGCTGCTACATCGAGCATGGTAGTTGCTTGAGTGAGCTTTTACTTGTCCCGCACTGTCGAGCGGGCGATTTGTCGAAGCCTGCTCCCTTAGCAGTATCATATATGTATAATAATATATACATCATATATGTATAATAATTTAGCTATTATAAAAAACATGGGGTACACTAGGTTAACCGAGTCGTCTGTTTTATCTTCATATCAATTAAGAGGCCAAAAATGGTCAAATTTCTTAAAAGAGCTGAACATATACCGTGCGCTTGCAATGGGTTCAGTACTTGAAAAGGTCAAATATGTACCTTCCCCTCACTAGTGAGAGGGGAAGTGGAGAAAATTTAGCAATTGCCCCTGAAAATAAACTGTGTACATAAAAAATGGGTCAAATTTTTTCAAGATGCAAATTGAATATGTGAGAGCAAAATACCAAGCCTTCTTTAAAAAATTTGCCATAAAACATCATAAATAAAGGTATTTCTTAACTAGTTTCTCTCTAAAGAACACACATTTGTGGGAAAAAATGGATATTACTGGGGAAAAACCTAGTTTAATGCCTTTCAGAAGCAAACTACTATGGACTAATTTCATGACTATAATGAGTAAAAGTTATGGTCTGAAAAAACAGAATTGTTTCTATTTCAGACCTTTAAAGCAAGTCAAATGTTGCAAAAAGTTTTTACAGGTTTTTTATCCATATAAATACTGAATGTAACTCCCCTCCCATTCCATCTAACTGTATTTATAAACCACTCAGATATCTGTTTGAAACCTAATATTTCTAGTCTTTGACTTTTCCCACTAATGAGAATACCACAGATGTAGCCTTAAACTGGAGTAATTATACTTTGTCCTTCAAAGACAATGTAGCCATTGATCACAATGAAGGACAGGTTCCAGTGATAGACCTACTTACAGAATTACTTACCTTTAAATCAACTTAGCAATGCAATAAACTTAAAATATCCTCGATCTTATTCATCATGAGAGCATCACAGTCACAATTGTTCCCTGAGTTGCAATGTAAAGAGCATGAAACAGACATGAATTGGTCCTGAAGAAGACAGGATAATCCTTACAGTCTCATGTACTGAATTCACACTAGCCTAGTGCAGAAAAACATCATCATGAGGTCATCCAATTAACACATTTATATTGGCAAGAGAGGTCAACTCCTTTTCCAAGTATAGTTCAATAAAATTCCAAATCAAACAAGTTTCTAATTAGTTCCCGTAAAATCAAGTAGGCCTAACTTGGTCACAGGAATATTAGACAATGACTTTACTTTGTAGAAGCGATGTAGAGTTGGTACAGTATGTCCTACTAAATGTGACAATGCGCTTCTCTCTGACAAATCTGCTTGTCATATTACTGCCAACCCCCTCATCCCAGTCTTTGTTTGCACCAAGCTAAAAATTGACAGACATCTATAGAAAGTACATGTGTTTGGTATGCACCCCCTTACACTTTAGGACTAATCTGTTTTTTGTGCTTGCATACCAGTGGTTTCACACCCAATGCTATCTACCAGCCTGCCAACACCTTCACAACACATGCTCCCTGTTTGTTTTTCAAAGTGTTGGACTTCCAAATCTCTTTAAGTAAAGGTTCTCCTAGGATGCCTTTATTTGCTTTTAACTCTATTGGGTACAAAAGTTAGCAGCTCTGGTTGGCTTTTACTAGGAACTCCAGCAACCAGTGCTTTCTGATTTCACACATTATGAGCCAGTCTGACAAGTTGCCTCTATCAAGAGAGGAAACCGCCTCTTTCAAAATCATTTCTTCTGCAAACAATACCGATGTTTAGATAAGAAGCACTGCCCTATGGGCTTAAAACCTCAAATGGAAGTATAAACTTCTTGCATGGCAGTAATATAAAATAATGTCATTTGTAATATGGTGGCTCTTTTATTCTTTATTAATGCCTGAGGTGTTGAACTGCAAAATGTCATTTCAGTAGCTATAACCTGAAAGACCACAAAGATTTGTAAAATTCAATAGTTTGATGTGTCAAAGGTCACACTAAAATGCTCTCCAAAACAGCCAGAGGGTTTTCATGATTTGACTAATTTTTAAAAGAACATGAACCACTCTGGGGGAATGTGATACAATTTCATGCTTATTTTTGGTTTATTTTACAAATGTTTGTTTGAAGAGGTATTAAGTTTATATTATACATTTCATATCCTGCAGAAAGAAAGATGAAGCCACAGGGAAGGTTCCGGAAGCAAAGCCTTGAAAGAATGTTCATGTAATGTACACATGTTTTTCACTGTCTGTGCTCAAGAGGGCAAAAGCCCCAAGTGACCGACAGGGTGTTGACTGGGGTAGATGTGCCACCTGGGTAATCTGACAACAATGTGAAAGATTGAATACCACACTAGTGGGGAGGGAGCGAATATTTGGGTCACACTGACAAATATCTAAATTTGTACTCAGAAAAAATATCTGGGTAACAAAATAAATATGATTGTATTTTGATATTTTTGCATCTCATTACAGAGCATATGACCATTGAGTCCAAAGATCAGCCCTTAAAGAGGCTCATTGAGTTGATATGGATAACTTAATGAGAGTATCAAAGGGTCACTACCACATAACAATGCTTGCAGTTAGCATAAAAAGTCAAGTTAAGCCCAAAAGTCACAAAAAACATTAACATTTTGAATGTTCTAGTGTCCTAACTTGTAAGGGTTTTGTACATAATTTGAAAAAGTGTCTGATCACAAATTTTTGAAAACCGACTTGAACTGTTAAGTACTCACTCATAAAACAGTTATCTATACGTAGGGTATGGGGATTGTCTAAGTTTGACCGTTTGTCATTGGTATGTCAAGAAATCTTTACAGGTTTGGAAAAATTTGTTGAATTTCATGCACCAACTCAATGAGCCGCTTTAAAATACTCACATCCCTGAACCAAGTTGTATGTTCCATGTTGAGGTATCACTAATTTTTTTGTTTCACACACTTTTATACCACACTCAGAAAAGTAAATAGAACATAAGTATTATGAAAACATGAAGCAGCTAAACCCCAAAACACCCACATCCAAAATCAAAGTTTTCAGTTCTTTTAGGGTAAGTCCTTGAGAGGTTCCATGTTTCAAAACTGCCTATAGACATAGTCAACATCTCAATATTAAAAGAAGGGTTTAAGGTCACAACAGGATTTGGCATGTTGGAGAGGTACTTATTCTAAGCATTTCGGTGAAATCTGCATTGAAATCTGATCTGTGGTTCCCAAGATATGAGCAGGTAAAGTTTTCACATTTTCACCAAAAGAGAATTTTACAAACTTTGCATCCCCCACAGGGTGGTCAAACTCCCGTTAACTTCAAGGTCAACACAACAGTCTGACAAAAGGAAACTAAGCATTCCTTGTCAATGTAAGGAAGTGATATAAGCTCTGCTTCTCTCAAACTCACATTTGAACACAAATCTACTGGCTTCATTTACTGATATCCCAAGATTATCTGATTTGAGTGGAACTTTCACCACACTGTGTAGATTTTTTTTCCTCTTTCACATACGAAAATTAAATATTTGCTGAAACCCTTTAAAGGTCAAGAACAGTCTCCCACCCTCCCACCCCCCCCCCCCATACATTTTGAAGCAACAGCTAGAGTAAAATAATTGATCTCTTATTTGTCTTAAAAGTACCTAGCTTTCATAATATTTTATAACTTATATATTGCACATTCAATGAAAAACAAGCAGTTACTTCTGGTAAATTTTACGATTGAAGAGACTCTTAACAACTAATCATGAAATAGGACAGTGTACTACACTAATTCAAGTTAGGATGACTGCTCTTGCCCTTCAAATTACCTTCTCTACAAGCCTCTTCTTAATCCAACATGCATTCAGTCTGAAGCTGTGTATGATTGCTATATCCAACACCACCTGTAGAAGAGTCTGACTAATTATTGCAATGACATTAATTTCTTGCAAAGAGTTTGATATCTCTTGATTCTCAGCTGATTGTCCACTCAGGAAATCATACACAACTTTCCAGTCTCAGCAGTAAGACAAAGCATGTGTGTGATGATGTAATGAATCATATCACTGCTGGTAGATTTTTGCATCGCAGAACTTTTCCAAGAAAGAAGGACACCAATTCTGCTGTTTTTGCTGTAAACATGTTGTTTTAAAAGTTTCTCCAACCAACAAACCTAAATATCATGTAATATTCTGTTACAAATATCTTGATTTGTCAGCAGCATCTCAAAACAGTGACTGGTTGATTCTGCAAAATACCAACTTTTAGATTCCTCACAGGCAATAACAGTCAGCATGAATTT
Organism: Holothuria scabra; assembly: GCA_037179385.1. Classification (NCBI taxonomy): domain Eukaryota; kingdom Metazoa; phylum Echinodermata; class Holothuroidea; order Aspidochirotida; family Holothuriidae; genus Holothuria; species Holothuria scabra. The sequence goes on along the minus strand of CM074196.1, from coordinate 42,893,325 downwards.
CCTGGAACCAGTAGCCAGCTGAGTATAGCATTTCAAAACAGTTTAAGTTTTGATGAAACAGAAAGTTAGGGCTCTTTCCATTACATTTTGATGAAAAATTAACTTTCACCTCAATTAAATAACGTTAAATTCCAAGAGTATTAATAGTAATTTGCCCATAGCAGTGGGAGTTTCCAGTTTGCCAACAAGCTAACAATGATCATGTGATCATTACACAATTAAAACATGATGTTGCAATCTCCTTGACTGAGATTCAGTTTCACTGAAATAGAAACAAACTTGTAATTCCAAAATAAAACAGATTAATTTTTTGTTCTTTCCAAAGCATGCTTTCAAAAGACCAGTACAAGCATCATTGACCTATCTACTAATCTTTGTTGAGCAGTATACGTCAACTTAATACAAAGACCTCTTGAAAATTAAGTAGCATCTGAATTCTTTTTCAGTCTTGACTCACTTTGACAAGAAAAGCAATTACGTTACCCACAGCCAAGTGCAGCGTAAGAATCACTCACTGGTACCATTACAAGACATGATCTAAGTCATCCACTGTAATCCACTGACTTAATCAACACAGCTCGAACCCTAGAGGAATTTTCAAGAGATTTTCAATTAAAGAATCTACATCCAAATCTTACCTGATATGTTGTTTTATTACTCTCCACAAATTTTTAAGCCTTGCTAACGTTCCATTGAAGCAGTGAGCCTATCTGATTACGTACACATATTCATGACAGGGAATGGTAGGTTATTACATCAAGCGATTCAATCAAAACTAGCAGTGGAAATGCAATAGGCCTGTAAACTGTCTACATTTTCTGTAAGTGAGGTAGCACATGAGATCAACATGCGTCACTAAATTTTGGGTCACGGAAATGTCTTTATATTAATAAAGTTTTGGTTCACACAAAGGCAAAAAAAGACAACAAGCTCAACAAAAATGAGAACAAAGCAGGAATAATTAATGGTAACAATATCATGAGTGGGTGACTTAAATTACATCACTGATAAAATTGATTCTTTACTAATTGTTCATATGAAAGCAAAATTATTACTCACCTTTTTTTTCACCTTTTTTTTGGGGGGGGGGGAGGGGGATGCACATTTTAGGTATTTCTATACCATGGCTTGTAACTTCCACTATGTCTATCAAACTTGTCAGACTTAGTTTGACCCTCCAAAGTGCAAACTATAACAATGCAGTTCTATCTTTGTTATAGCATGACATAAGCTGTGTGGGTTTTATATTGTATGTGTCTGTATTCATAATGACAAAGGAAAAATCAATGCTACTAGCAAGGAAAGCATGTAAGGTGTATACAGTTATGAAGGGCAAAATTCCTAACTTCTTAACGGGGTACCTTAAGTCATGCTTCAGAAGATTTGAGCTACCAAAATGTATGACTGAGCCTGGTACAGTGTTTCCCTGACCTTTTTGACCAAAAATTAAGACTATTTTCTATCCATGTAAAATTTGTTGACCAATTTTTGTAGCGAAATGGATAACTTTAGGCTTATCCGACAACACTTGGTGGTAACCCTGTGCTAGAAATAAAACAAAAGTGCAGGTTTATCCCCATTTTTCAGTCTGTGTTCTCACATATCCTGAGTTTGGTTCATAGGGTAGCACTATCATTACAACTAGGTCAAAGATTTCACATACCAATTCATGTACAATGTTAATAAATTCAGATTATCACTGCCTTTTAAACACCTGTGACTTTGCTTCACTACAAAAAAAAAATCGGGTTTTAAAAACTGTAGAACCCTGGGATTTGAGGTGGATCAAAATTTAAACACTGGCTGTGTGTTTCCACCTTACTCATGCTTGAGATAACATGGAGTTACCTCAAGCACTGGGAATGTGACACCAGCTTTGGTTCAGGGTGTCATAGGAACAAGAATGGAGTGCGTGCCTTTGACCATGCATTGCAAATAGTGCATTTAATATTATTTTTTTCAATAATGCTTTCATATAATGACTTGATTTTTTGTTTCTTTGTAAGGCACCTTGCGAAGTGAAACTTCCAGAGCTGATTGGCACTAAACTTGCAAACTTAACATGGGTACCAAACCTGGGGGATTCCCCCTGAGGTCTGGATACCCATGAGTTGCCACCTCAGTAGGCCCCATGCAGAAAAAAATTTGCCACCCTGTACCGGACTTGCAGCCAAATCCGTTTCCATGTACCATTATCACTTTTGAGTGGAATTAATTAAGGCTGTAAGCTATTTAACTATCCACAGATTTACTGAAGTGAAGTTGTCAGTTTTAATAAACTGAATTTCAATCAAAATCTAGCACATTTAAAACACTCTACTCCTGTAGCTCTTTTCTCACACTTTCTCTAATTCCCTACCCAATGTATTAAACTGTGTAGGGGAAATTTTCACTATTAAAGTTGAAATTCTGACCCAAGTTTCTGTCATTTGCCAGAATTCTTTCAAAGTGTGAGTTTTTTGGATATAGTTTCATCTATGTACATTGTTGATGATTTGGGGTTCAAGGTTTCTAAGAGAAAAATAACAAAGAGTGTAGATTTTTATTGAAAAACTTCGAAATTACTTCATATATTCTTTGGAATACTGTTTGTCATCCCTACTAAATGCATCGTACCCATTACTCTGCCCCTCCGAGCTGAAGGCCATGATACCGCTGTGCAGACATCCCCCACCATGGGCGTCCGCAAGGGGGGGCACTTGCCCCCCCCTGGAAAATCAAGCTTGTGAAAAAAATAATTAAAAATTAAAATAAAAAAAATTAAAAATAAATCATCAAAATACCTTCACTCACAGCGTCAGTTTTTACTCGTGAAATATGCGGACATTTGACCAGGAATAGCAAAAGAGAAGATGGTGCAGTATGCTGAATAGTGAAATCGTAATTTGGGGACCATCATTCGTGATATCTATTGGAAATTTGTAACTGTAAAAACTATTTACTAGCCTAGTTGTCAGGTATGTAGTGTGCATATGGCATCCGTCCATTGATGAATGCGTTGGTCTTGGTTTGGTCCCGGGGTGTATGCATGGTTCAAAATTAGGTAACGGACATAGGCCTATATAGGCTGTTTGACAGTTGTAAGTTTTATCGTGCATAGGCGTGCGAGGCCGTTACCGAGAGGCAGATTTCCCTTCAACAATTTTTTGCATTGAAAATTCTAAATATCTAAAAATTACAGACATGAAATTCCTGTTTCAGGGCTGGGTACATGCAGCTTTTAACACTCGCCAAGTGTCGTTTCCGGCCATCTGGAGGGTTTGTAAGGCCCAAAATTTTCTTGTACGCTCCGCGCCAACCGATGATGGCACTCCGCTTAGATAATGTACACAATTCAATCATCCATGATTTTCCCTTCAACAATTTTTTGCATTGAAAATTCTAAATATCTAAAAATTACAGACATGAAATTCCTGTTTCAGGACTGGGTACATGCAGCTTATAACACTCGCCAAGTGTCGTTTCCGGCCATCTGGAGGGTTTGTAAGGCCCAAAATTTTCTTGTACGCTCCGCGCCAACCGATGGTGGCGCTCCGCTTAGATAGTGTACACAATTCAATCATCCATGAATGATCTTGCCCCCCCTTACAAAAATTTCTGCGGACGCCCATGTCCCCCACCCCATCCACCGGGCACCACCCCGCATCCCCTCCCATCCACCAGGCAGGAAATTATATTGCAGTGTCCACACAGGGTGTGCAGTTGCAATGTCTTAGTTCAAGGATTTGAAGTGTTTAAGGAAGGATTGCCAGGATCATAATATTATTAAAACAGTGACAAATTTTTGTTAACGACAGCAATCACTTCTCAGCTTTTCCCACATGGGATAGTTTTGTATCAAATTATTTTTAAAAGTCTTCAAAGTAAAACCTGTTTTTCAAATTTCTTCTGTCTTGTTTATGTAATGACCATGTTCATTTATTAGCCTGATCAATATCCAATTCTGCTTCCATTTTTTTTTTTGTTAACAATACAAATTTTTATTTTGAATGTTAGCTGTGCTTATGCCATTGACCCAGTTTATTTCCGGACAGAACAAAATTCATAAATACGTGAAGGCATATCCAAGCTGTGGCCACCATTTATGTGAAGGTACCATTAATAATGCATTGCCAATTATACTTTGTGACCTCATATAGCCATGAGCCAATTACCATGCTCAGGCTTGTTAGTTTCAAAATACTATATACTGAAAATGCAACTGAAAGTAAATTCATCACCAGACTGTATGACTCCATTAACACACCACTGCAGGGCTAACTGCAAATAATACCAAAGGAGTACCAATATTTCTCGAAAGAATAAAAAAAAACTATTGTGTATAAACCTCTTACATTGTTCATCACATGTGTAGCATTCACATGACCCCTCATTCAAAGCACCAATACGACTTTTTTCTAATCCCACAAGTTTTGGTTCATAATTAATTAAAATAACCTGCCTCCAGAGTTTTGGAAGACTGTGATGCCTGCTTTAATAAAATCTCTGATAAAGTAAGAACATTGTAGGCTTGTAGCTTTGCCTTCTCCTGAAACAGCTGCAGGAGTGTTGGTGAAATGTCACCTCAGTATAAGAGAAATAACTCATCTGAAAATAGAGGGCATGTTCTTCACTTCAGGTCCTTTTTTAAAATTGCACTTTAAAAATAAAAAAAAAAATGAAGTTCACTCATTTGAACAGTGAAAATTACAAAGATCACTACTAATTAGAGGAAATTCACTCCAAGAAGAATTTTCACTCTATAAGGGGAAATTAAAAGTTTCACTCTTGATGGAGTACTGTATCTCAATGCACTAGAATAAAGAGTGAATTTTCACTATTCTTGGAGTGAACTGACACTCTAATGGAGTGAATTCACATTTTGTACTCTTATAGAGAGTGACTAGGTTTACTCTTCTGCTTTTTGAGTGTGCATAGGAGCTTGTCAAAGAAGGGAAGGAGTAGAGGAAGGGGAGAGAATCAGATGAAATCGGATAGGAATGTTTATACATTTTAAAATAAAGCTTTCACTAATTTCAGTCTCTGAGAACCTGAATGAAAGTGGCCTTAAAGCTATAACATTTTTGTCCTGTATCACTATTTCTTTTTTTTTGTTTCTCATTACATCTCAACCCTACCCATCTAAACAGATATCATATAGCTTTCCAGTTCCTCCCCCAGTCAAATTCCATTGCATATCTGAGGCTCAATTGGCTTTACTTAATTTAAGACCTAACCCTATCACCCCTAACTACAATTTTTGAAGAAGTCCACAGAAATTCTCAGTTGATACAGCGATTATTTGATTGACAAAAAATGCAGTGTACCACAGCTCATATAACACAGCATGTACTGCATTGAGGGTGTTTTGATTACACATTGGTGTCTGGTAATTACTCATCCTGAAGCAATAAACTGGGATCTGGATTTGGATTTGGTTGGAGGGGCTTGAGTAAATAGGATGGGAGAATTGGAAGTGCTAGGGGTGAGAGGTTTTAAAACCTTTAAAGGGCCAGTTCTCTCACCCCAAACAGTATCAATTCTCCTTACCTTCTTACTGAAGCCCCTCCCACAATTGTCTGAAATTCATCCTCATCCAGAAACAATTTCAGTTTATTGCTTCAAGGTGAGTATAGGAAAACTCAATTTATATAATCAAAACACTTTCAGTACTGTTCATGCTGTGTAATATAAGCTTTGGAACTCTGCATTGTTTGAATTAGCTGTCAATCAAAGAGCTAAGCCAATTGAGAATTTGGATACCCCCATACCAAAAATTGTAGTTTGGGGTGAGAGGCTTGGCCCTTTAATGCCTTCATTATCTTTGCCACAACCCAATCAAATGTACATTTGTGAGTCACATTGTTCAAAAATCTGGGTTCTTAGGAGCAAAATTTTATACTGACATATATTTTTCAGGCTATATGCAATAACACATTATACCTTCACGAGTGCTTGGTTGTGATTTGGTCAAAGACTCATTAATGCTTTATTTTTCTTGTCAATGTGATTGATTGGCAGTCTCTCTACCCCCACCCCCTCACTTGACCTTGGATGCACATAATCTATTCCGGAGGGGTGGGACACTTTTTCCATTTTACCATGCACGCACATGTCTTCGTCATTTCCCCTCTTTGCAAGTTTTTTATACAATTTCAGGGTGACTAGAAAAAACATTGGGGTGGAAACTAGCCCCAAGAAAGGCCCCTGGTTGCCACAAATATCCAGGCCAAGTTTAGGAATGCCTTTAGGGTGCATGAACTAGCCACTGGTTTTGCATGTTCCAAAACATCCTAAATAGAACTTAATTCTCGACATCAATTATAGATGTTGTTTACAACAGCTTTCCACCCACAAGTCTGTGTTAATTACATCAAGTGGACTAAATGTCATAGCTGGTTGCCACAAATTTGCATGAAACCATAGCAACACATGAAGTTATTTCCAATTTCCATTCATTATTCAATTAAGCAGAGGCAGTTGCCTGCAATTAGGCAGAGCAGAGAGTGTTTTTTAACCAGTCATAATAGAAACTGCTTGCTTGTTCCCACCAGACATTTTACGTCAAACTGAAGTAGATATGCTCTGGCCATTGCCTAAGATTCCAGAGTCTCAAGCATGATGTTATCAAATGGGACTTTTAGTATGGAGAATAGTTACGTTCAACTTTGAGGAGCATAGTTTGGTTACAATTTGACAATTAAAGGACAAGCAGTTCCCCTAAACTTATTTGGAAAGAACAGCCAGATTGCACTTGCTTCTTCCTATTTTGCTTCATAATTACGTTGTTTCATATTTCAGGAATTAAAGGTTGCATATCCAATTTAAACCTGAATCCTACATTTTTTTTAATTTAGAGGGATAAAAAAAATATTGCCACATGACACTCAATAGCCAACCAATCATGAAACTAGCTGACTACACTACACTTAATCCCACCTGGGGTGAGAGCATATCCCCTTTAACACCAACCAAATACAGCACAGTACAATTAATATGCAAACTAAGTGTAAGGTTAATACTAATTGATCATGAATTGACCTAGGGAGGTGACAGACAGCTCACTGGTTTGACGACATACTGATTTTCACATTGGTCAAGGGCAAGTTGTTGTAAATTGGAACAACAAAACAATATCTATGCATCCGGGTGGTCAATCAATACATTTGATATTGAAATGGCAATATAGTTCCAGTTTACTGAAAAGACCTCAGGATGAGTACAATTAGTTAGTTCAGTTAGGCCTAAATACCACTTTGAAGCCACAGCAAAAATTTTCCTCAGGCATGCAGAACTCTATTACAAAAGATCAAATTCAGTGTATCAGTAGTTTCCATATTTATATATATATTACATATCTCTAACACACATCCAGAATCAACATAAAATTTCTCCCTTCTTTGCTCCCTCCCACACTAGCCTCTATTATTTATTGCATCTATCACAACATTTTTCCCCCATATTTGGTGCAATAATATAGAGGAGGAATGTTGAAATTAAGTTGGCATGGTGACCATTACAGGGTGACAGCAGTTGCCGATAACTTTTTTAGAAGCAACCCCTTAATTTAAATTTTTTTGTTTCTCTACAAAGTATCTTTCATAATACTTTAGGACTTCAAGATTGCATATTAGGTAAAACAGTTACAGTTGCAGTTGAGGAAAAAAATATTGTCACATGACTCTTCACTACCAATCATGAAACAGGAAAGTCTACTACACTACCGGTACTTCAAGTTTGAGTGAATGCATTTCCCCTTTAAGTCTCATTTTATTGCCCTTCTGTCCAGTTAATTGTAACTCAAAGTTGCTTCTCTCCTCACTAAAAATATGAGAAGACAATATTGTTTTGCACAAGCTCTGTTCTCTCACCCCAAACAGTACCAATTCTTCTTACCCTCCCACAATTGTCTGAAATTCATCCTCATCCAGAAACAATCTCAGTTTATTGCTTCAAGGTGAGTATAGAAAAACACAATTTATATTATCAAAACACTCTCAGTACCGTTCATGCTGTGTAATACTTAGCTTTGGTACTTTGCATTGTTTGAATTAGCTGCCAATCAAAGAGCTGAGCCAATTAAGAATTTTGGTCCCTTCATACCAAAACTGTAGGATGGGGTGAGAGGTTTGGCCCTTTAAATGTAGACAAAACATTCATCACTAGGCCTATATCATAAATAAAAGAGGGTGTAACCTTCTGTAACCATTCATAACAGGATTTAGTCAACCAGGTTGCAAAAAGGAGAATATACTTCATGTAATATTTGTTAATCTTTCTAGTCATAAATTGACAAAGATAACAACAACACTATTTTTTTTTGTTTTTGCAGTGAAAGATCTATGTATTACCACGCCACAATCAATTACTTCATAGTCTTTCTACCAGCTGTCATACCCATGTACCCAGTTTAAAATTTCACTACAAAGTATATTAACAGGTATTGTATTTACTCCTTAAAAGACATATCAACATAACACATAGACTGTGAGAAAAACTCCTTCCAGCCAATTCAAATATACTCAACTTCAAAAACACATCCTGTAATCAAATCTACACACCGTCACAGTCAAACCATGGAGTTGCCAACTCCCTGTACTCATATACCAGAGCAGAACAAATCTCTAGATATCACACTAAACAACTGATGGAGAAGTTAGATCACAAGTATCTTCAAAAGAGGTGACCAGAGATTAACTTACCTTCTCATGAACCTTTTATAAATGATAAGTCTGAGTTTGTGAGGCTTCTAGAAGAAACTGGAGCTCTAGATCATCCTTTCAACTTTGAATTATATGTCGAATATTTTTAGATAACACACACAGGAACAGCAGCTCCAATCTTTGCACTCAACCCTCACATAATCAAATTCAGATCTATCAGCTGTACAAGTTCTCATAGGAATAGAGCTTCTTTAAAATCCCTTCCCAAACAGTTACTGTGATGCCCTATTATAAACTATAGAATGATAATATTTTACACCAACAAAGAGGATGCTATCAGAATTATGTTAACAGTTTGACCCTTGAGAGAAAAAGAAAACAAATCCAAGGAGAGAACTATGTAGGAGCAGTGATAGAAACTATTAGGACAGCAGATGCATCCTTGAGTGAGTGATGGGACTTTGTTTTAAGACTATGGAGGTATGCTCTAAGACAAAGATCATTCCCCACAGCTGTAGAGGGGAGGATAGATAACCAGGCTAAGGGGACAAAGGTCCATTATCATGAAAACAAGCAGTAGACCCATGTCTTTTTGTTCATTCATCATATTTGTGTAATCGATACCAAGGGATGAAGATTCAATTGTACTGCACACAACCAAATTACTAACAGGACTTATTTGGAGGTAAAGACAGGGACCAGAAGCTCCCTCACCACCAAAAGGACCCTTAGCTGTCTATGTACTATTCTAAATTCATTACATTGCTATAATCTAAAATATCAAGGAAAGAATTAACTTATTACAAGCAACCATATTACCAACTTATTTTAAGGTAGTGGGGAATTGGGGGTAGGGGACGGGGTTGGGGGGTTGGGGAGGGGGTTGGAGTGGGAGAGGAGGGAGAAGAGGAAATGGTGGCACAGTAAAAACTGAATAATTTGTTTGAGTAAAAGGGAGATGCCTAACTATCAGCAACTTGAGATATTGCGTGTACTTTGCACAAGTTGTCCTCACAAACACATCAAAAATGGAACCTACTGCCATCGTGCTTTGTGCTCATTGATAAGTGTAGCCGCCAGTGATAGGCCACAATTGAGGAAAGGTATGGCTTGATCCCCCCAAACAGTTCAAATTCTCCTAACCTTCTTACGTAGGTCCCTCCCACAATTGTCTGAAATTCACCCTCATCCAGATGGGTGTCTAGAAAAGTAAGACCTCGAAACATAAGACCTAAGACCTAGAAACATAAGACCTAGAAACATAAGACCTAGAAACATAAGACCCTCAAAAATACTGTAATGGGTGCTTAATTATTTTTCATCAGGGTCTAATTACTTTTCTACAGACACCTGTGCAGGTGTCTAGAAAAGTTAGACCAGGAGAAAAATTCATAATGCCGTTTTCAGGAACGCTCCGGGATACTATAATACATTTTTCATGATATGATTAATGCTAAAATAAATCAAGAACTGGATGCTGGTTATTTTTCATCAGGGTCTTACTTTTCTAGACACCTGTGTGGGTGTCTAGAAAAGTAAGACCCGGAGAAAAATTTATAATGCCGTTTTCAGGAACGCTCCGGCATACTGTAACACATTTTTTACAATATGATTAATGCTTAAATAAATCAAGAAGTGGATGCGGGTTATTTTTCATCAGGGTCTTACTTTTCTAGACACCTGTGTGGGTGTCTAGAAAAGTAAGACCTAGCAACATAAGACCTAGAAACATAAGACCTAGAAACATAAGACCTAGAAACATAAGACCCTCAAAAATACTGTAATGGGTGCTTAATTATTTTTCATCAGGGTCTAATTAATTTTCTACAGACACCTGTGCAGGTGTCTAGAAAAGTAAGACCCTGATGAAAAATAACCAGCATCCAGTTCTTGATTTATTTTAGCATTAATTATATCATTAAAAATGTATTATAGTATCCCGGAGCGTTCCTGAAAACGGCCTTATGAATTTTTCTCCTGGTCTAACTTTTCTAGACACCTGCACAGGTGTCTGTAGAAAAGTAATTAGACCCTGATGAAAAATAATTTAGCACCCATTACAGTATTTTTGAGGGTCTTATGTTTCTAGGTCTTATGTTTCTAGGTCTTATGTTTCTAGGTCTTAGGTCTTAGGTCTTATGTTTCGAGGTCTTACTTTTCTAGACACTTATGTTTCTAGGTCTTATGTTTCTAGGTCTTAGGTCTTAGGTCTTATGTTTCGAGGTCTTACTTTTCTAGACACCCTCATCCAGATACAATCTCAGTTCATTGCTTCAGGGTGAGTATAACAATGCTCAATGTGTATAATTAAAACACAGTACAGTGTTGTTCATGCTTTGTAATATAAGCTTTGGCAGTCTGCATTGTTTGAATCAGCTGCCAATCAAAGTGCTGAGCCAATTGAGGATTTCTGGTAAACCCCTACAAAAATTGTAGTCTGGGGTGAGAGAATTAGTTCTGTAAACTAACTAGCTATCAATAGTTCACTTACAGTGTAAAATGCTATTGTTCACTATGATAACAGCATTGTCCCCAAGACTGTGTGCACATGACTCCACAATACAGAAATAGTGCCCTCCACTGCAGGCAAATACTATCTTCCCACCAACAAATACAGGCATTGATTAGTTGACAGTTGATTACACATTACACAACAGACATCTTATCTTTCCATCATTATTCCAAAGGGTCATAATCATAAGGGTCATTATTCCAAATATAACTCTTTTGAATCATTATTCCAAAAAGTCACCATTTCAAAGGGTCATAATTCCAAATGTGAAGTACAGACTGTTATTACAAAGGGTTGTTATTTGGAATTAAGAACAGGGGTATCAACAATCCTTATAACTCTGAACTGATAACATAGGTGCATTATTCCAAAAGTTCATTTTTCCCAAACAAGAATAAGGGCCATCATTCCGAAGTTGGAAGTCCTCGTTGGCATATCACCTGTACATTTTTGATTGGGAATAAAAACTATTACTAGAAATAGAAACAGTGACCCTTATCCCCATTCAGGTCAATGACCCTCAATCTGTATAATGAATAATGATCCTTCAGAATAAGGGCCTTTACTTTTTTCAGAAAAATGACTCTTTGGAATTGTGTCCCTTGTGTTCAATTCAAAATAAAGACCCTTCTCATCTGTTTGGAATAAACAGTGCCCTTGTTTCCACTAGAATACACGTACCTTTCTAGGTAATGAACCTCACTCTCACTTTGAAATCACAACCCTTCAGGACCCTTCATGACCTTTTGGAGAAACAAACTGTTTGTAAATTTTTACATACAGACCTGCAAGGTTGTGAAAGCAATGCTGAAGGTGTGCAAGGAAATCCTATGAACCATTGAATGACAGAGTCCCTTGCTTAAATACACTGTTATTCGCACTGAATTGATGGGAGTCGCGGTGGGGGAGGGGGGGCGGAGGGGGGGCGGGGCCAAATTGGATCAAAGCAAACCTGTCACATATTTGCCTGAAAAGTTTACCTGAAAAGGAAGATATTGTAGACCCCAAAACTGCAAATATTCTACTAATATGAGCTTGCAGCCCCCTCAGTTACATATTAAACTAAATAAATCATACACCGAGTGTGGCAATTGTGTAATTTTGAACATAGCTGCACCCACAGCTTATCACTGTGACAATACAGGAAGTTTATTCTTGACCTGTCACGTCTTTGATCTAACAACTCCTGTGATCCACAATTCCATACAATGTCCTTTCAATGTCCTCATATGACCCTTCATAGCATCAATTTTCCTCTGTTTGATGAAAGTTTTTCACAAATCACAAAAAATTTACCTGAAAAAATTGGTCCATAGCCTTTAAATTCCACCATGTAATTTGAATTCATAATCTCGCAAAATTAACAGTCTTTTCTCATATTCCATTCCAAAGGTTGCCAGAGTTTAATCTAGAAGCTGGGCTGAGAATGCAGCTTTCCATTTTATCATTAATTTGATATTTATTAAAATCAAACAATGCACTTCTCTCCCCCTGTCTAACCCACTTTCTACAACATCACTGGTGGAAAATAAACAAATTAAACTATGATTGACATGGACAATCATAGTGATTGGTGGGACAATAAAACATGTCACAGTGTCCCTTTATACACCCTTTGTGGTCTCCTCAGTTGGTTAACTTATTTATGCAAAGTCAGTCAGCTTTACCATTTCATAACTAGAATAAAATAAATGCCAGTACAAGAAAAGCTTAAGTATGTATGAAATATTGAAGTACAGTAGGGTTTTGGTGAAAATTGAATGAGATTGTCTGGTTTATGAGGGGTGACTTAGCAGGGTAAATATAGAGGGCTCCCTAGTAAAATGAAATGAATAATGCAAAAAGAAATAGGCATCTTGTCTATAATACCTTACTCTATCTAACAAGATGGCAAATAAATCCTATGCTCCCATATTTCTGTCATTTTCATTTGTTAACTGGGGTTCTGTCAAGAGGGAAAATGCAAAAGATTTATTGCCCCCCCCCCCCCTCTTTCCAGTATGGGGTATAAACTTGCCTCATCCCTTTTTCATTCCCATAAAGATAAAAAAATGTCAGCCATTTTGGTTTCTTAACCCTTTACTGTTGTTTGGGTCCTTTTGGATCCATGCGGAGAGCCCGGCTGTCACCCATCTTTACTGTTTCACGCGGAGCTGGAAACTGCGAGCAGCTACTTGAAATTTCGGCCACAGCAACAAGAGAGACAATAGTTTAAGGTCACAGGGTCAATGGCCAACGGAAGCTGATGCAGGGCGTGCTATGTCCACTTTTCCGCTCACCCCCGAGGCGGGCAAATATGCCCCGATCGGAGCACAACAGTAAAGGGTTAAAGAAGAGGACACCTTTGCAGCAATGTTCTGACTTACATAAATAAATAGCCTTCAGCCCTTCAAATTGTTTCATAGAGGGGGTGTGAAGCAAGCTCTTGCCCCCTAAGCACAAATGTAAATTTGGCTAAGGGCAGCATCAACTTGGCCTTGGGGTTTTGAAGTAATAAATGCTTTCCCTTTTGAGATTCTGGTGGAATCCTTGATGGAGGTATGAAATAAACAATGAGCAAATTTACTTATTAAAGGGCAAAAGTGGTCGCCCCAAATTAATTTTGAGAAAAAAAGCTAATTCAAAAAATTTTCTTATTTCACTTTAATTATCTTTCATAATATTTTAGGATGTAAATATTGCACATTCATGGTAAACAAAGCAGTACTACTCCCAGCTAATTTTGCAAATGGGGAGCAAAAATGTCAGTTTTCAAGAGCCAATCAGAAATAGGATAGTCTACTCACTCTAATTCACGATGGAGTGACTGCAGTGCAACTTCTGTTCCATTTTAATTACAAACTTTGTAAAATTAACTGCTTTCTTGCATAACATGGTTTAGTCAATTAAAGCCATGAACAGCAAGGAATGACAATTTGGCATGTATGGTGCAGTTGCATTCAGTTAAAACACAAAAAGCGACTGTTACTTGAGAAGAACAAAACCAGTTTAAATAAAAGCAAATAAAACATTCATGAGTATTTTATACATCACCTCCGTCTGGCATGTCCTCTAAGGATAAGAATTGGGGCCATTTGGGTTCATTTTTGACTGTCAGATTTGGGAAACATAGTAACGATTTTTAATGATGCTGAATTAATTTGACATATGATCATAATAGACAAAGTGAAATACTGAATAATCCTCAATGAATTAATACTGGAGTACTCTGAGCAGATTGTAACTGATTTAACAAATCTGTTCATAATCTGAAATCTCTGAGCTAAGGGAAGGGGTCAAGGCACCACTACTCGAAGACAGTAAAACTTGTTCTGGTCAGCAAATGCTCTCCTATAGAACAACATTAAAGGGAAATGCAGCCTGTTCAACTTGAGAATCATGTGACAATATTATTTCTCCTCAATTGTGAAATTTACTACTCTCTAAATCCAAAAGACGGGAATTAGGGACGGATCTAAATTTAGACGGAATATTCACTCTAAAGAGAGTGAAAATGGCTCTATTTCGACTGAATTTTCACTCGAAACTTAGATCTGTCCCTAATTTTCATCTAAAAAAAGAGTGATTTTTCACTCTAAAGGTGTAGGTTTGTCTTGAATATGCAAAGTATTAAAATAAAAAATTTTATAACAGATACTTTGAAGAGAAATAATCATAAGAAAATTGTAGATATAGCTGTTGCTTCAAAAGTTTGAGTTAAAAGGTTAAAATGGATGTGAGAGTTTCACGGACCCAAGGGAGGTGGTCTAAGAGGTCTTTGACAAAATTTTGCTTTCAAGGAGCCTAGATGTAGAATAGTAGGAGATTTTCAACATTGAAAGAACTTATCTTAGTTTCCATGGTTTATTGGAGTAATACTTGTTTTGCATCTTTATGTTCAAGATTTTTTATAGATTTTTTATTTTTTGGAAGAAGGCATGATCTCCCTTGTCTCCCCCCAACCACTTGTCCCCCACCACCTCCCCTACAGGCCAGTGAAGTCACCTCCCCTACAGGCCAGTGAAGTCATCTCCCCTACAGGCCAGTGAAGTCACCTCCCCTACAGGCCAGTGAAGTCACCTCCCCTACAGGCCAGTGAAGTCACCTCCCCTACAGGCCAGTGAAGTCACCTCCCCTACAGGCCAGTGAAGTCACCTCCCCTACAGGCCAGTGAAGTCACCTCCCCTACAGGCCAGTGAAGTCATATGAAACTATTAGTGGAAACAATGTATATATACTAGCACATTCCAAAAACTTTATGCCAGCTAATCTTAGGTATTTTTACACACTGTTGTTGGCAAAGTCAACTACACTATCTACACTATACGATGCCACTAGAAAAATGTGCAAGTGAAACATCACATCAAGTCTGACTTGTACAGCCACCCCACACTTATTTTTGAAGAGAAATCTAAATCTCACAATTATCTTTTCTTTTTTTGCTTTTCAAAGTATTTTACAATAATTTAGGACCTCAATACTGCATATTCAAGGGTATATACAAATCCAATTACTTCCAGTAAATTTCACATTTAAGGAGAAGAAGAAAAAAAAAAGTTGTCACATGATTCTCAACAGCCAATCATGAAACAGGACAGTCTACTACACTATTTCAAGTTTGGGTGACTGCACTTCTGCTAGTTTAATTTCTTGCAATCAATATACATGTACATGTTGATCCAAACAGGAAAAAAAGGGTAACCATAGAGTAGCTTTAAGTCCATCACCTGAAAGAAATGAAGGATTAATTAATAAAAACTTACTAGTGGTGCCCTCCTTCTCAACTGTTTCAATAATGAGGACCTTTGCCAGTTCTCGCTTCACCATGGTGGATAGATGAGCCAAAGCCTTGATATGGAGCAGTTCCTCATAGATGATTTCAAGTTCTTCAACATCACGATCATGAGGACTATTGGGAGGAAAAATGATTAAATTGATAAAATTGTCTTTTGAACATGATAAACACATGATGAAACTTTCCTTCTTACTTTTTTTTTACATCCTCCTTCTCCCCCTGATTACATTTCATTGCCTCATGGAGGAAATGAAGCACACTACATACACACTTGATATAGTCAGGTTTCACACATCGTTAACTGATTGACAGTAATGAATGCACTAAAATAAACAAAAAGTTGTGTAACATTTCAGGTTGGCTATTAACAGACCAGTCAAGCATACATTAATTGCTTTTCACACATAGTGAACACAATGAAAGCATAGATCATTTGAGGGTGCAGATCATGTAACAAACTTAGACACCAGTCATACCCAACACTGCCTATGATCTACTGGGGTGTCTATGTTGCATTCTCAAGAAGCAACATCACAGCATGATGGTAGGCAGTGGCGGAGGAAGGGAATTCATTTAGAGGGGTCGAGAATGGCCTGTAGGGGTGCTTCAAAGTTTGTAGGGCAAGAGTATTTGGACAGAGGGGGCAAAAAATAGGCTGTAGGGGTGCTTTAATGAAGGTAGATACATATGCCCCAATACGGTAAAAAGAGTAAAAACAGGGCTCAGACAGGCAAGTTTATGTCTTCAAGGGGGGCGACCGCTCCCTCTGACTAGATGGTAGCTCTGCCATTGATGGGAGGGGAGGAATGGTCCCACCTTATCCTTACCCCATCTTCAAAGTGTACTCTAAACATTACATTCCCCAATAGTGTTCAAACTGTGCACTTATTAAACAACATTCATCAAAGTGAATAAATAAGTAATCACATATGAAGAATTAACAAAACGCATGAAAGTTATTCCTTATTTATTGAAAACAACAACAAACCCTGGACAATGGTAAACTGAACAGCAAAATTTTTCCACCAAATAATTGATACACTAACTGAAAACTGCTGCTATGTGTGACAAAGAAACAAATTTTGGGCAAAAATTTTTGGACTCCACCATCCTCAGAACTGCAAAAAGCAGTTTTTGGAGCTTTATAGTGATGGAAATTCAACCTCGCACATACAGAAGGTTCTGCCAACTTAGTTGTGAGATGAAATGAAATCCCTAGCTTAGGAGGGGCACTATTTTGATGTATTTTTCATCATGTTTATCATATGGCATGACAAAGCCTTACTAAAAGAAATTCTATGATTGTAAAACATTGACATCTGATGCTACCAGTTAACATCACTGTCCTTTTCTTTTGGACCTCTTCTTTTACTTTAAACGGCCAGTACTACATCTGCATGCTATAAAAGCTTGCAAAGGGGCAAAAAGTGTATTTTACCACCAGTGACTGGCAATACAAAGAGCTTTTTACTTCTAAAGTGTCTGCCAATTTTTCATTACATTTCAATGTACTTGACTTTCTGTACAGTCTACTGTACATCTGAGAGACTTTGCATTTTTGTATTGCCAAAATCAGAAATAGCGCCCCCTACTAGCTGCACATGACAAACAGACACTTTGAACAAGCTATTCAAATATAAAGATTTCTTTTGAAGAACAAGAAGGAATGAATGATCAGAGACTTCTGTGGCCATCCTCTGGAATGGCATACCAAAGTTTTATCAGTACGAGTAGGTGTTGTTTCAAAAGGAAGGAGCAAACCTGAAAGGCCCATTTCTCTCACCCCAAACAGTACCAATTCTCCTAACCTTCTAACTGAAGCCCCTCCCATAATTGTCTGAAATTCATCCTCATCCAGACAAAATCTCTGTTTATTGCTTCAGGGTTAGTATAGAAATGCTCAATTTATATTATCAAAACACTCTCGGTACCGTTCATGCTGTGTAATATAAGCTTTGGCACTCTGCATTGTTTGAATTAGCTGTCAATCAAAGAGCTGAGCCAATTGAGAATTTCAGTACCGGGTTCCAAAATCGAGTTTGCGGTAAGAGGCTTGGCCCTTGAAGGGGGGGGGGGATAAGGGGGGAGATTTGAAAAAGGGTGTCCAATGGCTCTTGCAAATGCTGGGACTGTTACACAAAGCTTATTGTAATATTATGCAATATTTACAGGCCTACATTTATCATAGCTGAAGTTCTCAAGTAATAATATCTCCTTCACCTTCAGATTTTGAGAAATTGTTGGAGTGATATCATCTCCCTGTGCATGGGACTAGGGAATTTACCAAGAAAAGGTGAAGTAAGAGGGAAGTGTGTAATACAAATTTTAAGACTACCCTTTAAACTGTCATTTACAAAGAATCTGGAGAAAAAAACATCACAGGATACTAGAGTTATTATTCAAACACCTTGAAAAATTGTCGGACATATTGCAGAGCAAAACAGAGAATCACTGTCAATCAAGCCATACTTTATGGAAAGCAGTTTAAAAGGAAAATGCAGTTAATCAGTATCAGTATATTAGATTGTCTTGTTTCATGATCTGATCTTGCCCAATAATCCATGACTCCTCTAAGAAACTTCAGAATAAGATATCTACATTCCTAGATTGTATCTACATTAAGATGGAAAGGAACCATTAACTAGTGCATCTAATGCAGTGGTAGTATTATATAGAGATATAGAGATTATGCATGTGAAGTTGGCACATTTCACTGGATGGAAATGATCAAAGACAGTTTTTGTGTTACTGAAATGTGATCACAACAGCACCTTAGTAACAATTGTTGTAAAATGTACACCTGGTTGGAAAAATAGCAAGAAGCCCAACGCAGTGATGTTGGTGCATAAGCCCGATAGGAACAAAAAAGTGAAAACTCTTTGGAGTCCATGTCTTTAGTTTAAACGAAGGACTGATTCAAATTGAAAGGGCATAATCTTATAAACTTATGAGAAAATGAACTCATATTGCCCTAGAAGTCAATTCTTTTTGTGAAGACCAGAAAATTGCTGTTTTTCAAAGAGCATGGTATGGCTCTCTTTAATGCTTCAACAAAGGGGAAAAGAAATGTTGTTTTTTCTGGGCAAAAGTTTGGCAACTTTGACTTTGTTGGAAAAGGTTTTCAAATTTTAGATTGGCCAATGAAGAAATTAACAAATGTTGATTGAAATTGTAAAATTTGTGATTTTTAATAACAGAAATTTAAAATTTTTTTTTATTACAAAAATCTGTCTTCCTGCAGACAAAAGTCAAGGATATCATCAGACCGACTGACTTAGGCTTTAAGTGTTTTATGATAAATAATAAAGCTTCCAGATCAAAGCGGAAACTTTCCCTGGCAAAAGGAAAACCTCACAACTGCAGGAGGTAGGGTTTATAAACCAGCTCTGCTGATGCTACCCTTGATCTCACAAGCTACAAAGCACTTTTTCCTATAATATCTTCCCCCCCCCAGAAAAAAGAGAAAATACCCAAGCCACTCCACTTCCCCCACTCCCCCCCCCCACCCACCCGAAAAATATAAACATTTGAGGGAATGAAATATAGTAATATTGGATTAGTTAAATAAGATGAAAGTGTGCAGCTGATGATAAGGAAAAAAATGTTCTTCATTGTAACTAAACAAATGGTATCACCTCATGACGCCCTTCCTCAACTTGCTACCTATGGCGTATGGGGGGTTTAAGTATTAAGTAGACCGCCTGTTTGGTCTAACAGTAAGAGAATCGGCCTCTCACACAGAAGGCCCAGGTTCTATTCCCAGGTCGAGTCGTACCAACGACTCTAAAAATGGAATCTACTGCTGTTGTGTCTGATTGTCTGCATAATTAGCAATGGAGTAAGGAAAACATGCTAGTGAGCCACATCTGGGAAAAAACTTCGTGGCCGGCTTGACCTGAAAAAATAGGTCGGAAACTGGGCCATTAATTTCTATCTAACTGTCTTGCTTACTGACATATTAAGTGACATGAAACTAAGAAATCTTGTAATATATGAAGCTCATATAAAGGGAATGAATGACCCATAGTATACTTAATAAACTGATTTCCTAAAGTAATAATGCTATTATATCGTCAACCTTCAAGTAATATAAAAACCATTTAACCTGATACCAACTACACTTAATGCCAAAAAGCTTTTAACATTTCTAGTGCATCTGTAAACTGATGTCAAGTCCATTAAACCTTAATACAAGTTTCCCTCAGCAATTACTTTGTGAAATAAAATTTCAATGTTGGATGACACACAAACTTCATTTTAATCTTTACATTAAATGGTTTCATTGATAACAATTCTTGAGTATATTAACAAGTTAAAACCATCTAAAAGACTCCAGCAATCTCCTGATTGCTGGTCTTTTTAAAATGCTTTTAAGTCCGTTCAGATAAGCTTAACCCCTAGTTAATGGATCACAGATATGCTAATCCTAAATGGAGATACCATAGCAGATAAGAATCAAGTCTTTCACCTCCATGCTTTTACTTAAGCTAACAAGTTCTCATCCTGGCTCCACTATGATCAACAGAATCTGTTGGACAAAGACATGTAATTGCAAAAGGCTGGTCTATGAACCTCTGAAACTTTTCATGTACAAAATGGAATATTTAAACTTGTGAATAACTGTGAGTTTGATTTTGCTTAAGGAGCCATAGAAAGTTCCAAATTGTGTAATATACTTTGTATACATATCAAGAATATTGCTGCTTATATTAACAGCTAGGCTACGAATAAAGAAATTGGTTCCAGTCAATAAGAAAATAGCCATATTAAGCCAATTAAGACATTGCACCCTCTGTTTAAGAGTTTTGCCTGGCAGTCTTAAAATGACAGGCAATTATGGAAATAGACACATAAAAAGTATGACAAAGAAGGTACTCCTTGTGGGGTTTTGAGGACATCTTTTGATTTTTAAAACTGGTTCATTTGTCATTTTGCTTACTGAATCAACATTTAGTTGAAAACATTTTCAAATTATTCACACAAATGTTACAAGCCAGGGATGCAAGCAAATATATCAAATTGTAACTTTTTGCATAAACTATTGGATGTGAAACTAGACAATATGTTGGTTATAAGCATTACCAGCACCACTCAAAACTGCTTTAAGATACCAATATCAACTTAGTTACCTTTAATAATAAGCCCTAGTCATGGAAATGAGCAAGGCTATATGTACAACCTGACTTGGACCCAATGGAGGAACACATGGTAACAGCAACCCAATTTAGTGTATTTAAATGCCTAACCATATCACCCCAAACAGTTTAATTCTCCTAACCTTCTCACTAAAGCCCCTCCCACAACTGTCTAAAATTTATCCTCATCCAGACACAATCTCAAGTTATTGCTTCACACAGTTCCAATTCTCCCAACCTTCTTTCTTGAGCCCCTCCCATCAATGTCTAAAATTCATCCCCATCCAGACACGATTTCAGTTCATTGCTTCAGGGTGAGTATATAAGAGCCCAATGTGTATAACCAAAACACTCTCAGTACAGTACAATATATGCTGTGTACTATGGGCTTTGGAACTCTGCATTGTTTGAACCATGAAAGAATTACTACCTATGAGGTAGTACTTCCCAGCTGTCAATCAAAGAGCTGAGCCAACTGAGAATTTCTGTGGCCTACTACAAAAATTGTAGTTTGGGGTAAAAGCTGAACTTTAAAGGTCAAAAGCAGTCCCCCAAACCTGTGTTGAAGCAACAGCTATGGTTTCTTCCTGTTTCTCTTCAAAGTACAGTACCTTTCATTCTATGACCTCAATATTGTATATTCAAGGTAAACCAGGCAGTTACTTCTAGTAAATTTCAAATTTGAAGAGAAGAAATGTTGTCACATGATTCTCAACAGCCAATCATGAAACAGGACAATCTACTCCAATACTCCAAGTTGGGGTGACTGCTCTTGCCCTTTTTATGCTAGAGCATTCAATCTATTATGTAAGGCATTTGTTCTCACTTTCAATAAAAGGACAGCTCAATATCCATAAGGGTTTTAATTTATAAGGTTCATTGTTCATAAGGGTCGTTATTCATAACATGATGAATGGCAAAAAGTTCCATTGTTCTTAAGGTTCATTATTCATAAAAATGTAGGATAAAAAAGGTTCATATTCAAAAAGCTCTTTATTCATAAATACAAAAAGGGTCAATATTCATACTCGAAAAAGAGGTGCGATATTCATAATCGAAAAAAAAGGTTGGATATTCATTAGAAAAAAAAAGGTTGGATATTCCCCACATAACAAACCATTATTGCTACTGTAAACAACAAACCCCTTTTCCTATTATGAACAATGAACCTTTTTTCCTATTATGCATAACGAAACTTTTTTCCCACTATGAATAAAGAACCCTTTTTCCAATTATGAATAGCGAACCTTATTTCCTATTATGAATATTGAACCTTATTTCAATTATGAAAATCAAACCTTTTTTTCTTTTTTGAATAATGAACCTAATGGACAATGCACCTTTGTGATGATTATGAATGAAGATCCTCACCAAACCTTACGATTAAAGAACCTTATGAACAATGACCCTTGTGGATAAAAAACCTTATGAATATTGGGTGGACCCTTCTAAACATGGAATTTGTCCTTAGGCAATAGGCAACACACGCCTGTCTCCTTGAGGCACTAATCAACTTAACTTGATCAGATAAATAATTTTGCTCCACAGAAGAAAAAAAAGTAGCATAATATTTAACTATAAATCTTCAAGAAAATTTTGCACACATAGCAGACAAAATAAAGGATAATAAACTCTGCAAAAGTACACCTGCACACAAAGATGTGCGGAAGCAGAAATCAATGCTTGAAAGCTAAAAATGACACACTTAAAAGAAGAGGAAGCATTGCATTGTTTGCATGGAGGATTTGAATCAGGGTGGGGGGAGAGGGGAGAGAGGAAGATACCTCTTTCATCCATATCTTGTTTTGGGGAGGCGGGTGATTTGAGATTTGGCAAGAGACAGGCACATATGGGTGGTAACAGAGCAACTTGTTACCTGCACAATTTCACAGTGACCCTTGTTCTACATTTAAGCTGGCAGGTCCACAAGAGATGCTGTGCAATTGGTTGAATTTGGTTGAATTTTAGAACCAATCAAATGGATAGTCACTTTGTAGAGTTTGTTTTAATCAGCTGGTTGGAAATAATTAGCTAATTGCTCTGGGTTTTGTATGGGCAGAAGTAATGACCAATCTTCATTTATTATTTTATCATTTTTTGGGGGGCATTTTATTTTAAGGCCATTTTGAAGATGTATGTAAAAATCCCACAGTCCTGCACCTTAAAGAGCAAGAGCAGTCATCCCAACTTTAAGTAGTGTAGTAGCTTGGACTGTCTTGTTTCATGATTGGCTGTTGAGCATCAAGTGACAAAAATTTTTCTCCTCAAATAAGAAATTCACTCATAGTAATTGCTTGGTTTACCTTGCATATTCAGTACTGAAATCATAAAATATAATGAAAGATTCTTTGAAGAGAAATAAGAATTGTGAGATTTTAATATTGTAATTGTTGCTTCAAAATAAGTTTGGGGGATTGCTCTTGACCATTAATGCTAACACTGAGAGCAAGGACTGATGAGAATATTTTGCTCAAAAGGTCACAGTGATATACATGTACAGTATGGGAGATTTCTGACCAGAGACAAGAAGGTGCCATGGAAATATGGCTAGGTGGATTGAGCAGTGAAACACGAGGAACTTCAAGGGGAGTAAGGACAACTTTTAACATCAGATTCACCACAGTGAAACCATTTTAGGCTCTCCTTGCAAGGGGGCAAACCTTTGGGAAGGAGACTCATCCATAGTTATGGATGCAAAGTATTGCATACATTTTATGCATTTCAGAAAAAAAAAATGAAATTTCCAATGCAAACTCTTGAGGACAGACTGAACAGAAATTGGTACTACGATAAAGGGGATTCAGAAATGCGCGGTCAAAAAAATCAAATACCTATCAGAAAAAGTCAAGTTGGTGGGCAGAGGGGTTTCCAAAAATGATGGTAGAATATAGAAATTGCAATACTAAGCCATGAAACTTGCTCCATATTTTACTTATTTTGATGAATTGTCAATGTAATGTATCAACATTCAAAGAATGCCGTCATTAGAGAATCCACTCCCTTGAAACTTGGACAAACTTATCCTGTCCTTAAGTCCTTGCTTGTTGCAAGACTGACAAAAAGCATCATTGTTGCAGACTTCATGGTCCAGTGATTGCCTATTGTTGTCTGCAATTTTCTATTGTTGTAAAGCCTTTACACTTTTGGCCAAGTCATGATGTCCACTTTCAAGGGGCAGAATTCTCTAATGTATTTTTGATTGCATTTGGCAGTTTGGATCATTTTTGAAAAATTGGCCAGGTTTGCTTTGGACTATGACATTTTGGGAGCAAACTAAATTAACACCTGGGCTGACCAGCTGTGAAATGACATCTTCTCCCACACTTCGGTTTTTTACCTCTTGACTACAATAGGCCTTTCCCTTGCCAATCCCAAACACACCGAGGATCCCCAAAAATAAAATGTAGCGGTCCAAAAGTGACCCCAGGTCACCTCCACTACTCTTGGCGCTCATACTTTCCCTCCATTGTTTTCCTCGGTGCCTACCCAAGCACACGTACTTGCAAACCTTTAAAAATTATTTTCTTCGTGGTCTCCTCTTATCATAAGTTTGTCGTCTAGAAGTGTGATTGGTAGAATATTTCGACCTTCTTGATTCCTTACTGTGGTTTTTCGACAGTTTTAGAGCTCTTCTGTCACCTGTCAGACCTCTGAGCTATCGTTCTTCTGTTTCATTAGCGAAGTAGCCTAACGTTAGCGTTAACGTTAGCCTAACGTTAATGTTAGTTAGGCTGCTAGCCTACGGATAGTTCTGCAGTACGGTAGTGTTGGTAGTGTTATGCTATCCTTCGTTACGTGCTATCTGTCACCTGTCAGTTTTAACTTAGCACGAATTCTAAAGTGGGGTACCGTCTGTCACCTGTCAGAAATCACGGTACTTGCGGGCTTTTCCCCTTCTGTCACCTGTCAGTTTTATGGGGTAGCCTAAGCCTAGGCTAAGTTAGCCAGTTAAGCCTTGCGTTAGTTAGACCTAGCCTAGGCTAGGCTAGCCTACACAACCGTAGCCTAGCCTAGCCTAAGTCAGTGTTTGCATTTGGTTTCGAAGTGTAAATTAACATCAATCCTACTTGTATCCTTCCATAAGCATAACTAGGCTACTTACAGTAGGTGCAGCCTTGCTTATATTATAACTACCCAGCCAAGGCCGAGCCTAGCTTAGGTTAGGCTAGTTGCACCATGGGTTTTGATAACGCAAGGTCAAGTGTTAGTGACCCTACTGAAGGGTAGCTCGGAACAAGAGAATGTGACCTCAAAACCTAAGACTAGGCCTACCTCCTCGAAAAAGGGGGATCAGGTGAAGATTTAAGTTCTTCTGGGCCATCGAGCTCAGGTTCTCAAACCGCTAAGAAACCGAAGAATCCTAAGTCAAGTCCTCTTGACTCAGAGCAAATTAAGATGATTCAGACTGAGATACAGTCTCAGCTTAGCCCCTTGGTAGCAAAACTGGATTTGTTACTCTCTGATCGCCCAGCTCCTGACCCACCAAGGAACAAGATTCAGGTAGCTGTTTAGAAGTTGAGACTCTGGAAGTAAGGGTACCAGAGCAGGACTCCCTTTACGGGTCCCCTCCTCGGGATTCAGATAGACAGAATTGGAGGCTTTCTAGTGAGAAACGTGGTGTAGAGGATTTTATGAGTGCTAGGGACACCCCATCTTTTTCTGAGGAGTGTTCCGTGACATGGGATTCAACCTCCGCCGATGAGGTTCCGGCATCCTTCATTGAGTTAATTGAAGTCATTAGGACTCATCTTAACAATTCCGCAGAGGAGGCCCCCCCCTTCTGAAACAAAATCTTTTTTAGGGGATGCCTTCCCAAGTGTTGTCCAAGGGGTTCCAAAATTGGTACCAGTGCTCCCTATGGACGGAGTTTTATCCTCTAAATGGAAGGAAGTTTTCAGCATCCCTACCCAAACTCCCTACAGGGAGGGCTAAGCATAATTCTATGTACCGCTGGGGTGAAGAGGACTTCAATTTGTTCGAAAAGGTTACTAAATTAGACCCTGAGGTTGAAGCCTTCATGGCTTCTTCACAAGGCCCCCCTAAACTAAGGGCAGACCTAGAGGTCATGGATGATTACTGGCAGAAAGCGGACATGAGTATCCCCCACTTACAGAGAGTAACTTCTCACAGTTCCCTGCTCCTCTCCTTACTGGGGAGAGGCCTTCAGGGTGAGATTTCAGTA
This sequence comes from Holothuria scabra, assembly GCA_037179385.1. Classification (NCBI taxonomy): domain Eukaryota; kingdom Metazoa; phylum Echinodermata; class Holothuroidea; order Aspidochirotida; family Holothuriidae; genus Holothuria; species Holothuria scabra. The sequence continues at coordinate 42,867,080 of CM074196.1, read as the reverse complement.
GGGGATGAATTCCTTAAACAAACCTTAACAACCTTGGCTACCTGTCTGGTAGATATCTCTGATTTGGCAGTGAGAGTCTCAGCTCGTTCCATATTGGCACGAAGAAAGGTCTACCTTGATGCTATGAATTTGGCAAGCTCTAGCACTAAACAAGAGCTGCTGAAGTTACCCCTACAGGGTCCACACCTTTTTCAGGGGGAGTTTCAAAAAAAAAAAAAAAAAGGATATCACATAAGGCATCAGAGATTCTGCGGGATGCTAGGACAGCAGCAGCAGAGTTAAACCGCTCTACTCCTAAGATTTATCCCTCACAAGGCACTCATAGCATGCTCCGTTTTCGCACATACCCTAGATCCTCATCAAGGGATGCTAGAAGTCATTTTGGGAGTCCCTCAGGGGGCACCCCTAGAAAGGGAGGATCGTCACAGTCTCAGTCAAGAGTGCGGTCTTTTCATCCCTCCAGGGGATTTAGAGGGCGACCGGAATTCTTACGATTGGAAGCAGATGGGGATAAGAAGGGGGTCAGATCTCCCAGTAGGAGGAAGGCAAAAATTTTTCCTGAATCACTGGCACTCAATAACAAGCAACCGTTGGGTGTTGAGAATTGTGGGACAAGGGTACAAAATTGACTTCAGAAGGGTCCCACCCTCCTCCAGGGGCAGGGAGACTCCCCTACCACTCAACAAGCTCAAGGCTCAAGCAATGGTAGAGGAGGTGCAATCTCTGGTAAAAAAGTGGGCAATAGAAGTGGTAAAGGGAAGTGTACCCCGGAAAGTCCACTTCAAAATGGAGACACTGAGATCAATTATAAGGACTCTCAGACCAGGAGATTGGGTAGCATCGATAGATCTACACGATGCATACTTGCACATACCCATCCATCCAAATTCCCAAAAGTACCTCAGGTTTGGATTGCAAGGGGTAGATTACCAGTTCACTGCCCTACCTTTTGGTCTAACATGTGCGCCCAGAGTGTTTACAAAAATCTTAACCGTAGTTTTAGCCTTCCTCCGCTCCTGGGGAATCCACGTCTTCGCATATTTAGATGATTGGCTAGTAAGAGCAAGAAGTGCTGCCAGGTTGACACAAGATTTAAAGGTCGTAAGCAAATTACTGGCAGACTTAGGTTTCCTCATCAATTTAGAAAAATCTCAACCAAATCCAACACAAAGAATCATATTTCTGGGAGCAGAATTCAATCTAGCTCAGGGGAGGGTACTCCCATCCCAAGCATGCATATCATATCTACACCAACTGGTAGAATTAGTGTACAAGGTGCAGCACATTCAGGTGATATACCTACTGCACGTGTTAGGTCTCATGGCATCATGCAAAGAACTAATACCGTGGGCACGTCTCCACATGAGACCCATACAATTATATCTTCTGGCTCATTGGAGACTGGCTTCAAGAGACCTATTTCATAGAATCCCAGTAAGAACCCCTCTATTACAGCATCTGAAGTGGTGGACCATACCAGAAAATGTATTCAAAGGCTTGCCCCTAGAATTACCACAAAATCAAGTATCAATTCAAACAGATGCATCCAAAACAGGTTGGGGAGCGTTTTGTCAGGGTCAAAGAACATCAGGGGTGTGGGCTCCAGGTCAGGCAAAAGCCCACATAAACATCCTAGAATTAATGCAGTCCTTCTAGGTTTTCAAGGACTGCCTGTCGGGCAAGACAGTTTTAGTTTACACCGACAATTCAACAGTTGTCGCATACATCAACAAGCAGGGGGGCAAAAGATCCCCGCAGTTGTGCTATCTAGCATGGGACCTCTTCCACTGGTGCATGGATCAGAATATTCAGGTTCATGCAGCACATATAGCAGGGAAGAACAATATAATTGCAGACTCCCTGTCCAGGGGGACTGTGTGTCCAACAGAGTGGACACTCAACCAGGAAGTGGCAAACAAAATTTTTCAACATCTGGGACAGCCCAGCATAGATCTTTTTGCGACTTGTCTGAACAACAGACTTCCAAGGTACATGATCTTGCTACCAGATACACAAGCAGTGGGGAGAGATGCCTTAGCGGCACAGTGGTCAGGCATGACAGCGTATGCCTTCCCACCATTCTCACTGGTTCCAGCAGTGCTGGAGAAAATAGTGAGGGAGGACTGTGTAGTAATCCTCATAGCCCCCCTATGGCAGAGACAGAGTTGGTTTCCACTCCTCCTAGAACTCCTGATCGATTACCCAGTGAAACTTCCTAGGTCCAAGAAACTACTTTTCCAACCTCACAGTCTGGTATTTCATCAGAAACCAGAAACTTACAACTTAGTTGCTTGGAAACTGTCAAAAAGAGTTTCATTAAGAAAGGATTTTCTGGCAAGACTGCGTGCAGGGCAGCTGAGTGCAGACGCCCATCCACCTATAGGACCTATGACTACCGCCTTCGGGTATACAATTCCTGGGCGGAGGGAAGAGGGATCGATCCCTTGTCTGCAACTGTAAGAGAAGTGGCTGAATTCTTGGAGTACCTTTTTTATGGTTAAGAATTTAAAGCCTAGAACAATAGCTGGATATAGAGCCGCTATTTCAGTGGTTCACCCCGGCTGGGGAGGAGTTAAGGTTGGCGTTTGTCAGGAGCTGGAACAATTACTAAAAGCGTTTTTTAATCAGAAACCCCCAGAAAGGCATCTTGCTCCTTCCTGGGACTTTTCACTTGTTTTAGATTACCTTACAAAAGAGCCCATTGAACCTCTAGTTGGAGCTTCTCTTAAGCATTTAACCCTTAAGACAGTATTCCTATTAGCTGCGGCCTCAGGCCGTAGAAGGTCTGACATTCCTGCCTTAACTGTAAAGGAGAATCACATAAGATGGGGTAGGGATGAGGTGACTCTAATCCCATACCCTGGGTACTTGGCCAAAAATGAATCGTTAAATTATTTGGCAAAAAAAAAAAAAACATATTACCTCGTCCCTACAGGACACTTAAGCACTATATTAAGAAAACTAAGGATATAAGAGGAGACCATGATAGACTTTTTCTCACATATCTGAGGGGCAAGCATCACCCAGCCTCTACCACATCCATTTCTCATTGGAGCGTTTCTGTGATTATGGAGGCTTACAAGGCTCAGGCCAAGGTACCAGGTGGTCGTGTCAAGGCACATGATGTACGGGGAATATCAGCCCCGTGGGCAAGTAGCCAGGGGATGCCTATCTCAGAAGTGATGAAGGCAGCTTCGTGGGTCTCAGTATCCACATTCACAGCTTTTTATATGAAGGACCTTCTAGAGGGGAACACCACCTTTGCAAAGAAGGTTCTGAATTCAAGATTAACCCAATAACTGTGAGTTGTATGGACATCTTGCTGTAGTTTTGTCCACTCAGATCCCCCCGCCTAGAAATCTTTGTACTCTAGGCCTATTGTAGTCAAGAGGTGAAAAACCGAAGTGTGGGAGAATACTCCCTTCCTAGTGAAGGGGTTTTTTCCAAATGAGGTTTTTCACCTCTTACATCCCACCCTCCTCCCCTCATCTGAGGTTTTTTTCTCGGAAAACATTGGAGGGAAAGTATGAGCGCCAAGAGTAGTGGAGGTGACCTGGGGTCACTTTTGGACCACTACATTTTATTTTTGGGGATCCTCTGTGTGTTTGGGATTTGGCAAGGGAAAGGCCTATTGTAGTCAAGAGGTGAAAAACCTCATTAGGAGAAAACCCCTTCACTAGGAAGGGAGTAATATGTGATATCCGGTGAATCAATATTCCTTATTAGAGAAATACATAGGACTCAGTAGACTTTTCAACAGAGTAACCTATTTCGGTGATTCCTTTTTTTTCTTTTTCTTTTTTTTTTGGGGGGGGGGGGAGTGGGAATCCTATGGAAAGGGGATATCCCTTTCATACTTTTCTGTGCGGAGGGGAAGAAGGAGACGGTCTAATAGAAGGGAAGAATCCACATGACCTCTTAGATGGGTTTTCTGAAATTAGGGAAAAAAGATGATTAAAGATTCTACATGAGGAAAAGCAGGTAAATAACTGGTTGTTTTGTGAAAGTATTTTATTGTAAACTTAGGCATTTAGAAAATGGCACTTTCAGGTTGCATCATAACACATTTTCTTGGAAAATATCAAATATTCACACATATACATGTTGTGATAAAAATTTTCCCTTCAAAAGATCTTCAACTAGACAACTGTCCCACTTTCCCCAGCCCCTTCCCACCACCTTCCTGTGGACCCGTACTGCCATTATTATCCAGTCTACTCATTTTCAAGTTCAAAAGGAAAGTATATGCTTGAAAGGGCAATTTTTCAGGGGGATTTGATAAAATAGATCTATCACAGAAGTCTGAAACTGAACCTACAGGTTTGGAGGAAAAGAGCTGGAGAAGGCTTTGTCTGAAGGTGGGGTTAATGCCCTAGAATATTCTCTGTTCCTACAATGACATCTTCAAACATTAAGCTGGAGACATATTGAACAGAAAAATATCATACTGCAAGCTCTCACTCGTAATAACTACTGCATATGGTAAACGAGTGTTTCATTTCAAAAGAAATAACTCCTGGCAGAAAAGTTAAATGAATAAAATGAGCAATATCTTGATTGCAAGTCTTTTATATCATCCAATGAATATTGTGCATGCTACAAAACCAATAGAAAAGTAGATAGCTCTATAAACGTGAGAGTTAGTTGCCTTGAACGTGTTCAAAATTAACTTCCGTCATGGAGTCATTCAACCACAAGACAATTTCATCTCTTTAAGTGCCTGCAACATTTAAACAAATGCAAAATGCGGAAAGCTAAGCTTTTTTGAAAGGAAGAAAGTTGAAACTGCAAATATCCAGTTTGAAGTAAAAGCAACATTTAGTGTACAGTAATATATGCCTCAAAAGACATCCAACAACAGCAGTATGCAACTGAAACAAAACAGATGACAGTGAGACAGACTTGTAGTTAGTACGTACACATACTCACATTTTAGTACACTTGCATGTACTTATACTGGTGAGAATGGATTTGTACTTACAATCACTGAATGTGGAATTTAAGAATTGATGCTAATTGCAAAATTTTGTCCATCCATACTTGTGAATCAATTGCTATACACAAACAGAGAAAAATGACATAATGTATGATAGTAATCCACGAGAGTTGTGCCACTAAACTTTCCTCCTTTCTCCAACCTTGTAATGTAAACATTTAACCTTGTGATATGCTATCATGAATGATGTACATGTACTGTATCATGCATGATGTACTGTAGAGGTACTGCAGAGACTCAAGCCATTTGATGACTTAAGTTTCTTTTATCACATTAACTTCGGAACTGGAACAAACTGCAGGCTACTCATGTTTCTGAAAATAGATTTGAAATTGTATAGCCAAACTTGGAAGTTAAGCACTAAATACAGAATTAAAATTTTGTATTCGTACTCATGACTGAGTACAGGGTGTCTACATAATAGTAGTTTTAGCCTACCCATTATATTGTGCTCAACTACAAGTCTGCAAGGGGACAAACCTGTGCATCATATGAACAGAGACAAGTACTGAAGGGTACGTAAGCTATCAGAAATGAAGCCTAGTGTAATTGCTGAACATGCTTCTTTTTTTTTTTAATTAAAAGCAAACTAAAAATAGAGAGCAACTTAACTTGAAATAGAAATTAACTGTCATTATGGCCTGCCATGCACTTCACCACTGGCACTTAGAAGCTACCTTGCTTTTCATCCATTTTGCCATGCAAGAAACATTTCCACTGTGGTATACTTACTCAAATCCCCACGTTCGGATTTCTGAACTGGGAAAAGATGGATAGTTGACAGAATCATGCATATGCATTTGATTACATAACCATCTCAACATTCACAAAGAATATATATATATATATACATAGATGAAGGAAAACAATGAAAAAAATATATACTTAATGCCTCTTGTGTGGCACACTATAGCTGCTCCCACTGAGGTACATGAACTTTCATGAAGCACTGTACCTGATTTTAATGCTAACCCTTGTAGGAAATTCTTATTTGTTTGGACTGGATAGCCAAAAAGAATGTGTTACACAAATTGATTGATTGTCAAATGGGGTGTGTGATGATGTGAAAATAAGCTTTTTATAAGAATAAAGTCCTGACCACTCTGTAACCTACTAGACTTTCAGCTGGTGAACAGAGTGTCTCTCATAGCTGCGCATGGGACATAAATCTACTTAAAACTGTCCCCCTAGGAATTTGGAGAGCTAAAACTTGAAGTAAGGTAAAATGTTCTTGAATGTGTCCTTGGTTATTATCAGAATTTGGAAACAAAATCTTAAGCTCATGTGGATCCAAGAAGGAATGTACTCGAGACATGTGAATCTTGAAAAAATTAATGTTCCTCCAAGTGTTCAGAGAAATTGGTACTGGTGTTCTAGCATTCTAGCAAAAGCTCAAAATGGGGGTAGAAAGGGGATCTATTACTGCCAAATTGCAAGTTCATTGTTCCTAGGTCAAAGCTACAGTAAAAACTTGCTGCAAGGTCCCTATAAGATAAAAATTCAGGGTTTTAGAGACTATTTAAGTCTCTACTAACCTTCAATTAAAGGTGTCCTCTTCTTAAATAAGAAGCCAAGATACTGACATTTTTTCCATTGTATGGAAATAAAAAAAGGGGAGTGAAGATTTTACCCTCCCTCTAAAAAGGGGTATATAATCCCTTAATCCCAATGATGGTGATCCTGGGTGATTAAAGAATATATCAGGAATACATTACTTCCAGTGGGCCAAAATTTATGAAAAGATACAAGCTGTAGTGCTATTCTCATGTTGTGATTTCTAGATTTATTTCAATGGGTATTGTAGGAAGGTAAAAGAGGTCATGATTTGATAACTTTGGACAAGCTGTAACTTAAGGTGCATACAGACAAGGTATGAGTGCATGTGAGGGGGGGGGGGGAAGGTATTAAGAGAAAGGAGAATGTCAAAATGAAAAATTTTGATGAACAAACATTTGCTTTCTAGAGGAAGATAAAAAACTATGCATTTTTCTTCCACTTGCACCACCCAACTGTTCTTTCAGCTGGGAACAAAAGATTCATGTCCATGTACCTCCTTACCAGTTCTGTAGGAGAGGCAAGGGGGCATGGGGTAAGAGAAAAAATGAAACTCTATATTTTGGGAGGTGGCACACTTGCCTAAAGGTGTATGCAATGTAAGTAACGGATGAAGTAGTACTGAAAGATATGAAAGAGATGGGCACTGAATTTGTATTACTTTGAGGGTATCCAGAGAAAAAAAAAAACATGGAATGTGTCACAAACTTTACAAAACACCTCCTTGCTGATAAAAAATGGGGGGGGGGGGGAGAAACCAAAAATGGAAACTTTGCTAACAACAAAAAGTGCAAAATGGGCAAAAAGTTCAATTATGACATGTCATATCCATTACATATATTTCACAGTTTAAAAATCAATGGATATTAATTTTTGTTCAATAGCCTGATCTACTGTTTGAAATTTTAAAAGGTAAATTTGAGTGTCCTCCAACTGAAATTTAGAAGTAGCACAGATGGAGCATTAAGGAAGGAGAAATTCACTCCCTGTCAACATTTTAGAATCTCCCCTTTAATCAAGCTGTCAAAAACTTCCATGCCAGTATAGCTTTATGACTGCTCAGAAGTAACCATTTGCAAATAGTCTGTGTATTTGGCAACTGCAACAACAGTAGCAAAGAAATTAATCACAGTTTCCTGCGGGGATTGGGGGGGGGGAGGAGGAAAATCCCCCCTTTCCCAGCCTTAATGGAAACCTTAGATAACATAACATTTTTTTCAGAGAGCAATTGTTTATGCAAGGAGCTCATTTCACTTTTTCACCAAACTAAATTTAAAGAGATGGTTTGCAGTTTTGCACATGAAAAGAAAGAGATGGAGAATTGTGAAAAAAATGAAACTCCCTTCAAGGGAAATAAATATTTTCTCCGTGCTTACTGTCATATTTTAAACTTTTTTGCATGAGAAAATCTGTCCGCTTGAGGAACGGCGGAACGAACTGGCCGATCAGGGAACGAACTGGCCATTTTTTTGACGTCATTTAACCACAAAAGTTTTTTGCTTAATCGCCGCAAATATTTACCCTGCACGAAAGACAAGAAATGACCATTGTTTTGTTTCAGTTTTGGTGCTAAAAATTTTCTATAATTCCACCAAACCTGGACCGATTTTTCTTGTTTAAAATTCGTTTTAATGTCAACTTATCTATGAAAATCAGTTTTAGCGAATAATTCTCTTTAACTCCGAAAATTACGTCATTATGCTTCGAGCCACTTTTTGTCCACTGCAAGTGAGTTAACAGCATAAAATGTGATACTGTATCTGGAGATATAATCCCGAAAGCAGGCGAAGGCAATTTTGTCTTTCCTTCAAGGGGACGAAATCTGTAATGTCAGGTTTAATTTAATTTGTGAACTGCACTGTTTATGCACCAATCAGCATGAACTGTTGCAAGAGAAAAATTGTAAGGCTGCCATTCAGAATTGTCCAATTCACATAGAACCAGTCCGGCCTGTAGCATGACCTATCAATGTTAAAGTATTGCTGGCCTTAGGGAAGGGTCTAAGGGACGGTTGCCTCCTTTTCAGTAACCTCCCCTTCCCAGGGGGAAAACTTCGCCTTTTCATGGAGTCTAGATGAGTAATGGTGTGAGATTATTCACTTTCAAATATAATTAATCATTAATCTGGATAATTAGTCTTTTACCATTCAGTGCAAACATTTTGATTTGATTCTTTTGGAAGGTGCATGGCTCCCCTGTGGCCATAGATGTACAAAGAACAGCTTCTTCATTTTTCTTTAAATTTAGATACACATACATATGCAGTTTGCAAAATCAAAATAACACCACAATCCCACCCCCACCCCCACCCCCCCCCGGCCCCCATTAAAACTAAAAGAGAATTGTATTTAGCTTTTAATAAACATATTTTGGTCATGAGGCCCTCTAGCAGATTCTGGCTGCTATTAAAATTTCATGTACAGCTGGATATACTATCGATCTTATGTTAAACTTCATACTGGGAATCACAATTTTACCTAACATGGTTTTAACCTAATTATCGTATTTCATGTTTTTCCTCTGTTTAATACTGAATTCAAGTTTCATTTACTGATGTAACATGTGGTATCCTTGACCACAATTCAAAATATTTAAGGAGTAGGCTATACAGCCATTACCTTTAATATCATAACAATGTTTTAGCTGACCAAGTCCAGTGTATTTAATTAAAAACATGACTAGTATTGCCCACTGTATTCTGAATGAAATAATGCCAACTGCTTCTACTGTTTACACTGAACAAACAAGACCTAAGAGAAAAGACTCTAATGTGTGGGAAAAGTCAATAGGAAACACAAACACGCCACTTCCTAACAATTTGGCCATGACAGTGTACAGGTAAACTACAAGTGCATCCAACACTACAGAAAATTGTGAACAAAGATACACTGTAGAACATTCCATGCTTTGGTATCCCAAACATGCCAATTTTTTTAATTTTTGGCAAATTCTGGAAAAATTTCTAATTTGGAAACATTAGATATTGTAATCACTATCAATTTCATCCCTTTTTGAACAAGTAGCTTGCTTCTAGTAAACCTAAATTTATAAAAAAAGGAGACTTAAAGCCTCTGGTCAGACTCATTCCTACACTCTAAACTTAGAAGGTAACCCGCCCTCCTGTTCCTTAGGTATGACAACATTTGGTTCTACACAGCCTGCAGTCTACCACCACTCCAGTTTCAAAAGAGAAGGTCATAAAACCTTTTTGCAAATAGCCAAATTACAGAGGATTGTGGGAAAGATGTTTGGTACACATCATTTTCATTAATGTCATTTTGCTGTGGTTAAAAATGAGAGATACCAAAATGTTACCCCACGAGTCTTTGCAATTGCTAGTTGGAAAAGGACCAGTGAGTCCCTCCTTTTTGACTTCCTTAGTAATAGTAATATTTTATCTTGCAACTTACCCAGGACAATTTCAATAAAAATAAAAATTCAAAAAATTTAAAAATTAGTGAAAAATATATGATTTCAAAGTATGCTTACCCAAAACACATCCCTCTCCTACCCCAAACCATAACAGGAAGAATGAATATTTTACATCTTTTGGGAAATTAAGTTCTGAAGTTCTGACAGACTTTTTTCGACAGAATGCTTAAACTATTCAAAAAACATCTTTTCTCAGACAGAATAACAAAATTCACTCCACTAGCAAAGAGGCCAACAAACATGCCATAAAATCGACCATCGGATCATCGTCAACAACATGCAAATTTAAAGCTGCTCAAAAATTGGATAAAATCCATGGCCCCCGAGACATCATGCATTTAATTAAAAATATGACTAGTATTGCCCACTGTATTCTGAATGAAATAATGCCAACTGCTTCTACTGTTTACACTGAACAAACAAGACCTAAGAGAAAAGACTCTAATGTGTGGGAAAAGTCAATAGGAAACACAAACACGCCACTTCCTAACAATTTGGCCATGACAGTGTACAGGTAAACTACAAGTGCATCCAACACTACAGAAAATTGTGAACAAAGATACACTGTAGAACATTCCATGCTTTGGTATCCCAAACATGCCAATTTTTTTAATTTTTGGCAAATTCTGGAAAAATTTCTAATTTGGAAACATTAGATATTGTAATCACTATCAATTTCATCCCTTTTTGAACAAGTAGCTTGCTTCTAGTAAACCTAAATTTATAAAAAAGGAGACTTAAAGCCTCTGGTCAGACTCATTCCTACACTCTAAACTAATAGAAGGTAACCCGCCCTCCTGTTCCTTAGGTATGACAACATTTGGTTCTACACAGCCTGCAGTCTACCACCACTCCAGTTTCAAAAGAGAAGGTCATAAAACCTTTTTGCAAATAGCCAAATTACAGAGGATTGTGGGAAAGATGTTTGGTACACATCATTTTCATTAATGTCATTTTGCTGTGGTTAAAAATGAGAGATACCAAAATGTTACCCCACGAGTCTTTGCAATTGCTAGTTGGAAAAGGACCAGTGAGTCCCTCCTTTTTGACTTCCTTAGTAATAGTAATATTTTATCTTGCAACTTACCCAGGACAATTTCAATAAAAATAAAAATTCAAAAAATTTAAAAATTAGTGAAAAATATATGATTTCAAAGTATGCTTACCCAAAACACATCCCTCTCCTACCCCAAACCATAACAGGAAGAATGAATATTTTACATCTTTTGGGAAATTAAGTTCTGAAGTTCTGACAGACTTTTTTCGACAGAATGCTTAAACTATTCAAAAAACATCTTTTCTCAGACAGAATAACAAAATTCACTCCACTAGCAAAGAGGCCAACAAACATGCCATAAAATCGACCATCAGATCATCGTCAACAACATGCAAATTTAAAGCTGCTCAAAAATTGGATAAAATCCATGGCCCCCGAGACATCATGCATTTAATTAAAAATATGACTAGTATTGCCCACTGTATTCTGAATGAAATAATGCCAACTGCTTCTACTGTTTACACTGAACAAACAAGACCTAAGAGAAAAGACTCTAATGTGTGGGAAAAGTCAATAGGAAACACAAACACGCCACTTACTAACAATTTGGCCATGACAGTGTACAGGTAAACTACAAGTGCATCCAACACTACAGAAAATTGTGAACAAAGATACACTGTAGAACATTCCATGCTTTGGTATCCCAAACATGCCAATTTTTTTAATTTTTGGCAAATTCTGGAAAAATTTCTAATTTGGAAACATTAGATATTGTAATCACTATCAATTTCATCCCTTTTTGAACAAGTAGCTTGCTTCTAGTAAACCTAAATTTATAAAAAAGGAGACTTAAAGCCTCTGGTCAGACTCATTCCTACACTCTAAACTTAGAAGGTAACCCGCCCTCCTGTTCCTTAGGTATGACAACATTTGGTTCTACACAGCCTGCAGTCTACCACCACTCCAGTTTCAAAAGAGAAGGTCATAAAACCTTTTTGCAAATAGCCAAATTACAGAGGATTGTGGGAAAGATGTTTGGTACACATCATTTTCATTAATGTCATTTTGCTGTGGTTAAAAATGAGAGATACCAAAATGTTACCCCACGAGTCTTTGCAATTGCTAGTTGGAAAAGGACCAGTGAGTCCCTCCTTTTTGACTTCCTTAGTAATAGTAATATTTTATCTTGCAACTTACCCAGGACAATTTCAATAAAAATAAAAATTCAAAAAATTTAAAAATTAGTGAAAAATATATGATTTCAAAGTATGCTTACCCAAAACACATCCCTCTCCTACCCCAAACCATAACAGGAAGAATGAATATTTTACATCTTTTGGGAAATTAAGTTCTGAAGTTCTGACAGACTTTTTTCGACAGAATGCTTAAACTATTCAAAAAACATCTTTTCTCAGACAGAATAACAAAATTCACTCCACTAGCAAAGAGGCCAACAAACATGCCATAAAATCGACCATCGGATCATCGTCAACAACATGCAAATTTAAAGCTGCTCAAAAATTGGATAAAATCCATGGCCCCCGAGACATCAATTTGAAACATTTATGTAAAGCTAAGTTGGCATGCAGCCGCTACCGTCTAGATTCAAGTAAAGCTCTACTTTAGATCAAATTTTAAGACAACCACACCAGTATTATAGTAAATAAACTAACATGCCTAAAGCAATCTTTTTTTTTTCTAAGCAGTATGTATTTCCCTCTCTTTTTTTCCTCTTTTATCCATCTTCATCTTGCAGTCGGAGCTCTTGTCTCCATTCTTAGCATTCATTTCGTTCCAGGGGGCTGAATTGATATCACTCTGGCAACTTAATAACTTGAGTGATAACCTGATCTCTCCTCATTTCCAACTATTTAAAGCTAACCTAATGGAACAAAAGCCAGCTGTACAGTCGTAATTTTATCGGCAAAAGGTAAAGGACAAGGAATGCGAATCCTGTTCTTGTTTGACATGACACTCGGACAGATGTGCCTCAACCATTAATTTACAAGTCGATCTCTACACCCTTCTTGAGCCCCAACCCAAATTTTTGAGCTTTTACCTTCCTTTTCTCTTCAAGGTTAAAGCCCTGAATGACCACAATTGGAAGTTTTGAGAGCAAAAAATTATAAATAAATTATTTGCAGGATTGAAAGGCTTCAAAAATCCTTAAATAATTAAAGGGGTGGCAATAACTCACACAGATTACAAGAGACACTTATAAAGAATTAAATGCTCCTACTTGAACCCTTTTTTTTTTAAATTTATAGAATAAATAGAATAAATTCACCCTAAAACATCTACCATCTGTCTCAAAAGAAGGTGAGAATGAGTTTCGATTCATTTCTGGTCATTACAGCGGTAGAAGACAGAGAGTACTGAACAAAGCTACAGTAACCATCAGCAACACATTCCTAAAACAAGACTACTAAAACGTTTGCAATTGTAGCCTAATTCATTGCATTATTATCAAAAATTTGAAAAGAAACTTTCAGACACATTGGCTAAAATGAGACAGTTTGAAAATTTATTATGCAGAGAATAATGGGGACATTGTTTCAACCAGCCAATGAGGTCACTGTATCAAGTAAAACCTGATACCTCACTGGCTCACTGTATTCCCCCAAACTCCCTGGTTTGGGAGTATAGGCAATAATGAGAAGGAAGCAGCTAGGGTATCCCGCACCCTCATTAGGTAGGGGTTACCACGGTGTTATTAGGTTTTTGCCAGAGGGGCAATAACCATATACTGTAGGTCAATAGGAGGTTGTGAGGAGCAAAATAGACCCTTGTTTTTGTCTAATAATCACAAACTCTGCACATTTTGATGGAGATATTGAACGAAAGCTCAGTTTGCTCTAAATGCAACATCTTTTGGATCCTACAAAGGGAATCTTGAATCTGTGCACAGGCAATGCGGTGTGGTATATGAACCATTTGTAAGACAAGCCAAAATGTGATTTAAGGTTGCAGTAGGCCTTTATAAAGACTACTCCTTTAAAGAAGAGGTCCTTGACAAATAAATTTAACAAAGGCAAATATGAAATAACATGAAGTTAATACAGCAACAAGTCCACAAACTTAGTCTTCCTCTTTTAGAAAGGAAAACAACATCATTCATATTTAATGTAGGATTAACACCATACCCTTATTTGATAGTGCCAATAAATCTTTCTAATATTTTTGCAGCTTTGATTCTTGTCAAAAATGAGATATTCAGAATGACTTTATCAATACTTGCATTGCCATTTCCTACTAATTTCTCCATACTCATATCCATAAAATATTTGTTTTTAATGAAGGGCAATCCAGATGCATCACAATACTCTGGAATGAGGAAAATATTCTTTGTGCATGTTGTATTCACGTGTTCATGTGATTTCTAAATATTATGAATAAAAATGGTGGAGTATAGCTGAAAGGATATTGTCCATTTTTTATTTTTCTTCTTTTTTATTATTTTTCTTTTTTTAAGAGGGGGTGTGATTTTTTTCTTCTAAGCACATTTAGTATAACAGGATAAGTGAAGGTTTGGACTTAAGAAAAAAAATAAAAGACGAGAGACATTCCATGCCCCAAGCAAAAAAATAAAATTGGATATGCACACATATCAAGTTTGGCAGCTATATACCACCATTTCCTAATGTTCATTTCAAGCAAAGGAAACTACCATTTCACAAACAAGTTGGCAAAAGGCAAATTTACAGACCCTTTAGGTAGGACCATTTTTTCTGCCAGACAACTGAAGACTGTCACTTTTCTTACTCAAAAAAAAGCCAGTTTAGGCATTTCTCTGGCAAAATGTTTCAGCCCACCTCGGCCATCCCCCCCCCCCCATTATGCCTATGGGTCAATACTTTCTGTAATGGCAGCACACAGTTGAAACAAGAGAATTTCAATATTTCATTCATTTGCTTAAGGGTACGTTTTGTCACATGTATAAAACTCAATAATCCTGTCTGTAATCTCATATACTGAAATATAAACTCCTCTTTTTTAACTCAGTTCATGCTTCAACAGAGAACTACCTATAGGTTAGTTATACTCCAAAGACTAAATCTTCAACAGAGAACTACCAATAAGTAAGTTGTACTCCAAAGACTAAATCATTACTGAATATTTCATGTCTATATCTTCTATCACATATTCCAATGGCAAGGGTATATCATTTTGGCTCTATGAAAGGGCAAGAGCAGTCATCTTAACTTGAAGTAGCAAAGTAGACTGTCTTGTTTCATAATTGGCTGCTGAGAGTCATGTGACAGCATTTTTTCTTAACAAATGTCAAATTTACTAGAAATAACTGCTTGATTTACCTTGCATATGCAATAGTTACGTCTTAAACTGAGATGAAAGATACTTTGAAGAGAGATAAGAAGGCAATTGCATTATTCAGCTGTTACTTCAAAATAAGTTTGGAGGGACTGCTCTTGACCTTTAAGCTTATGAGCCATCATTACTTGTAAGCTTTTCAAGTTGAACACATCCTAAAGACATAGGCTATGTGGTTTTCAAAATTCACTGTCCATGAGGTGTACTTCAGTCAAGCCAACGTCAAATGAGAGGAGGTAAAATTTCCCTATCCCAAATATATTTACAGAGGGCTTGCATGCCCCCAGAATATTATCCTAAGTGATAAATTAGGTTTGCATCTGTGTAAGAGGGACCTTACTGGAAGGGGATAGGAGTTAAAATGAGATGGAGAACTTAGTTGGGAGGATTAAGGGTGAGGAGACTTGCCATTTAAAATTGACTTTTGACATAGAACAGTAGAATATTGAATGAGATAGCTCAGAAACTTCACATATGGAGAAGTAAATCATGAAAAATAGAAATTAACTGCTTTGCAAATTATCAGTTATTTGTCCTGCGAGCTAGGATGAAACAAGGATGAGGTAGGATAGCTTCCAGCAGGAGGTGGCATAGCACCACCAGTAAAGTTTCATTGCCAGTAATTATTCAGGGATAGATTGACTGTCCAATAGAAGTTATAGGTCTTCAATATATTTGCACTATACCATATAACTCATATTTGACACTTTAAAAAAGCTTTTTCTACAAAAATAATGTATTCCCAGCCTATCTGGTTAACCTGGAAACCTAGCTCTAGCTGTTCACTCTCAAGAAAGGATACAGTTTGTGTATTTCTTGGGAAAAATTGAGGAATGCAGTTGAGGGACAGATGTCCTTCAACTGTCCTCACTCAATCCCATCATTCTCCTCAATCCAAATTCACTTCTCAGACTGACCATTTTTATATTTATTGGATAAAATGTTACACCCTCAATTGTTATCGGCCATATCATTCTCTCTCCAGAATCTACTTCTACACTGACAAGTTTTGTATTTATCGGGTAAAATGTTTTGCCTCTTCAACTGTTCTTATCCTTTGTCCTCAAGAATTTACCTCTACACTTCAACACTTGTTGACAATGCAAACATCCACCAAAACGCTGATAATTAGCTCTTTTTTCAATATTTTATCCTTTTTTCTTAATTTTTTCAGTTGTATGGAAGGACATAAGTACCTGCTGTGGCCTCTATTACAATAAGAAGCTTTTCATACTAATCAGATAAACTCCCTTCTCAGAGAGAAACTTGCATTTGTAAATTATTATTGTAAATATTATCATTGGGTAAACAAACCTTTTATGAAGGCCATGTGTACTGTAGCTTGACAGGGGAAGATATAAAATGCAATCAGATGGAACTTACGGTTTCTTTAATATCAGTCGCATGAGTGCATCAGAACAAATTTTGGTCAAAAAGTTCAAGGTATCGATCCAATCCTCCTCAGCACGTTGCACCTCAACAGGATTTGGTTGACTTTCAAGACCAAGATGGTCCTCTTGGAAGCGGTACAGCTGGTGATTGTCTGCAAATGGAAGCTCTCTCCCAACTGAGGAAAAAAATGGGAGAATAGGATACTTTTACATGAAATAGAAAGCCAAAAGGCTTAATGATTCCTTGCCATATGATTATAATGAACATGGATGCCCACATGACAAGCATGAGACCCCTCACAAATACTGTGGTATACTAGTAAGGTCAAAACCTTTTGAGATCATGTGACCCAATATGACCTTTCACCCTCACTTAAAAAAATAGGGAGCAACTACCTAAAAAGACCATCAACATTCTAAATATGAGCAATTCACAAACTGAGTATGAGATCCCTCCACACTTCAATGACCACATAAAAATGTCATGTCTACGAGGTTTTGCCCTTTTATGATCCCAACCTTTGACCTCCACTAACAAGAGAAATCTCCCATGCAGTTGTGATGCTGGTAAACTATGTTGTCTATTAATAAACTTGATAAACAGATATTTTTGAAACATGCTCCTTTAAATCAAAATTTCCGGTACTGAGGATGGCTCTATATAATGATGTCTCTATGATCCAAAAAGTTGACTGCATTGAGGTTTGTGTTAGAACAAGCCCTAAACCTAACAGTCATCCATAAATTGGAACATACAGCAGAGACATCTCAACAGAAAGGTGTAACCTTGGCTATTAGTGGTGGTCCTTTTGTATTTGTTTTTTGGTGTAATGCCCCCTTCCCAATGACTATGATGTCCTTGAAAATTAACAAAAATGGGAACCCTATTAATACAGAAATTAACAAGATTTGTAATTTGCCTTAAATTGTCTGCTTCTAGGAACTACATTACTTTCTGAAAAACAAGCCTTAATAAGAGGGCTAAATAAGTGTCAGACACTATCTCTAGACAGGTAGGAAATGGTTAAATCCATTGAGCTGCATGATTCAATGAAAAAATCCCTCAGGACACTGTGGAAATCAAATGTGATAAATCAGGTAAGATAACAGTGACCAGCAATTTTCACAGCCTCTTGGTGGGTCAGTTACAATTTGATTCATTCAATTAGACAATCTCAGTTCAAGCATGCTCATGGGTGTTTGATTCAAATGATCAGTTATTTCGTTCTTTTTATAAAACTAATTACCCGTGGTGTATTTAATTATCTAGTTCCCACTTCCATGTCCTTATGAGGACAGTGGCACAAGGTTTGTCTGTAACTTTTAACAATCTTTGATACTAAATTTAATGTTATCTTCATTTTTTCTTTAGGGTTATGGAAGAAACAATGTTTGTATGCTCTAAAAGAAATTTTAGGCATCATACAGAGCACTTGATCTGTTCAAAGTTATAACCTATGAAGTTCCCCACTGAACAATTCCTCTGCTTTGTGGGCATGGAAGCTTCCTCCAATATGTTCAGACTATGTCCCCAAATAACCCTCATACAGCCTTTTTTTAACTCACATATTCCAGACACTGCTAGAAACTTCCATTTAAGAGTAGGAAATATATTTCATGAAAATCTATAGGCCAAAATCAGCATACCTATGACAAAGATAAATTAAGTAACATGTCAGCCTGATGAACAGTTTTTCCTGTTTAACTTTTTCAGATTTTGTTCTACCCACTTACTCTTATGCATATTAATACTGGCACTAAATGTTATAGGGCAAAACTTCAAACCAAAATCAACATAAATACTGTATCAAATGCACTTTTATGCACTTTAGACATTCTTAATACAGTGACACTGCTTCAATACATATTTTGAAATTACCCAACTTGATCATTTACATAATGAAGTGGATCCAAAAGCTTACCTATGCATCTTACATTACCCATGCCATTCAAAACTCTTAACCCTATGCACTAATGAAAATAAACCTTAACAGTTGCCTATTTTGAGATATAGTATGTGCAAGGTCTAACCTCTGATGACCTTAAATGACCTTTAACCTCCAGTAAAAACAATAGGGATCATCTACTCAATATGAACAATCCACATGCTAAGTATGAGATCCCTCACAGCTACCTTTCTTGAGATATATAAAGTTAAAAAAGTTTTGATGTTTTGACCTCTGGTGACCCCAGATGACCTTTGACATCCAGCAAAAACAATAAGGATCATCTACTTAACATGGACAATCCACATGCTATGTATAAGAGCCTTCACAGTTACCCTTCTTGAGATACATTGTTTACAAGGTTTTGACCCTTTTACCTCTGGTGACCCCAAATGACCTTTAACCTCTACCAAAAACAATAGGGATCATCTACTCAATATGGGCAATCCTCATGGTAAGTATGAGATATCACTCCCATTTTTATTTTTCTGGAGATATCCTGTTTACAAGCAATTTCCAAGGTATTTACCATTTGACCCCTGGTGACCCCAAATGACCTTTGACCTCCACCAAAAACAATAGGGATCTTCTACTTAATGTGGGCAATCTACATGCCAAGTTTGAGATCTCTCAGAGTTACCCTTCTTAAGAAATATCCTGTTTACAAGCCGGCATCACACACACATACACACACACTCACACACACACACATACACACAACATCACCATCGCATACATTCCTTGCCTGCCTTCGGCAAGGAATCAAAAACAACTTTTTTTCGTTTTTCTTGAATAAATACCTCCGAAGTTATACTTCAATCAATTGAAATAGCAGATTACTTTAAATGCTGATTATCTAGCTGGTCCATATAAACATTGTTTTGGGAGAAAATATAACCATGGTTACTAAGACTGACAGCTGAATGAAGTTCATTCCATGATTGACCCTAAAATAAACCTTCAGGCAGTCCGATTGCAAACTCCATGGCTACTAATGATTTGATAAAAAATTCAAAACCCAGCTGATTTTGATGTCCATGGCCTCCACGTTCTTGCTTCCTATTAACATACATATGTAATTTCTCAGCAAGCCTGCAAATGTCCAGCTAGGCATGTTTTCCTAACACCAGGATAGCAAGTCTCACTACTAGAGGGGACTGTGGCAGATCAATCTCCTCTCTTCACTGGCTCAGGATTTGACAGTGACAAAGCTAGGAATTTTGGTCATGGGTCATGGGGGTGAAAGCTGTCTGCAGGGGCATGTTAAAGCAGGATGTTAAAAGGGGGCTCCAACTGGCTTTTGGTTGTCAGTGAGGGAGACGCCTCTCGCCCTGCCTATATCAACACTCTCCCAGTGATCTTCTGGGATGGACATGTCTCGGCCAACAATTAAATGGCAATTTATTACAGATAGTTAAATATACTAAGTAATGAGGCATGAAATAGATCATGATATTAACAGCTAAGTTGCTCAAACACACATAAACAGTAAGAGTGAAGTAGACTTATTTGCCACAAGGATGAAAGGAAGACTCCTCAAGAGGAATATATGTCACATGATCATCTAATTAACTTCGCTTTGTTACTATGTGCCTGTGATTTCAAGTTAAAAAAAATGGTGAACTTGTACAAAGTATCACAATTCGTGAAAAGGGTGTTTTCAAATGATTGCAGTATTTTTTGTAATTCTTTTTTCCAATTGCAGTCTTTTTATTAACCTGCATGACTAGACCCTTAGAATAACAGGCAGTTAATCAGGACAGTGGCCTAGCTATCATTTTTACATCCATTCTCATAAATGGAACAAGTTTACCTTGACGAAACATGCATTTTTATCTCTTGTAAGCTATGCACCACCTGATTTTGGGTCTATATTTATAAGGATCATTGAACATCATTGTCCATACACACCCTTCCACCAAAAAATTGACTTAAACATTTCATAGGTAACTTTGTCATCCCATCTCAATTGAAGAAATTTGACACATTCCTGCATCACAACTTTGACCAACATGATGGACTTTTGACTTACCACTAGCTGTCCATAATCATACGGTGCATTAATACGTTCATTTAGTGTTTTGTTCTATTTTACCTGTTTTTTCTAGAAGCAAACTAACCAATTTTAGTTTTCCATATCTGAAAGACTGTACCAATTGTATTAACTAAAGAGAAATTCCTTTTTTTTCCTTGTTCTTGCATTTTCGTTTTTTGCAAAGAACTTGCAGTCTTGCAAATTGTCACTCCGCTTTCAATTTCTAAATGAAAAACACGGTCACCACAAACTGGATTAGTGTTCCCTGGTATCGCTTTTTCATGATTTTTGAGAACCATGGGGAAATGTTTTTCTCATTGAACTCTAAAATTAACATAGAGAAATGTCCTTGGTTTACACTAATTATGCAATTTTTGTATTATGAAGCACCATGCAAAACACTTGCA
This sequence comes from Holothuria scabra, assembly GCA_037179385.1. Lineage (NCBI taxonomy): Eukaryota > Metazoa > Echinodermata > Holothuroidea > Aspidochirotida > Holothuriidae > Holothuria > Holothuria scabra. The sequence continues at coordinate 42,845,993 of CM074196.1, read as the reverse complement.
TTAAACTGGTTGGGTTTTTTTTTGTAGGATTATTTGGGGCAACTGCAGATGATAATCTGAAAATCAAGTAGGAAAAGAATAAAAACAAAAACAAAGAAAAGTTGAGACAAAAATCTGTCTAACCATGAGACAGAGCATTTTCTTCAAGGAGAGCCTGCCACATCCCTACAACATGGAGACGACATTTGATGATAGAAGGAGGACTTTGCTGCAAAATCCAGTCAACCATTTCTGACCCCACCATGCATCTGCGATAAGTCCTGGAGCCGACTTTGTGATCTCGTATAAGACTGGGAGAACGGTCCAAAATTAGGGTACGGAGTACAAAGCCAGCATGGTGCAGTCTTTTAATAGACATCTGTGGAGAAAAAAAATCAAAACAATTACTTTAAGTATAGTAAAGTGCAACAATGGAATACAAGTTAGGAAGGTGACTGCATTAAAACCCCATCCCCTAAATATTCAAAATGAAAATTAGATATGACTTGCTTCTTATACATGTATATAATTTCAAGTATTCTCGAGCCATAAGACGCTTGGCAATAAGGGCATTGAGAAATGCCTGCTTGAGTCCTTCAAGAATAAAATTTCCATCAGTGACCCATATGTAGCTTGTATAATTAATATGTGCCAATCCCATTGTAAACACCAGGCCAGGGAGTGTATACTTCTATGCACCATGCACATATGTCACTGCATTACAGTACATTGACAATGATCTTTCTCATCAGGTTTTTAGGATCCTGTCCCAAACTAATGGTTTGACCATGTGTGAGGCGGTGAATTTTATGCGCTTGCAACCAGTCAGTGAAACTTTATCTATTCATTTGCCATTTTTAACAAGAATGGGTGTCGCATTTTACTTTCATAGTATAGATTTCACTTCCAAAGGTCACAAAATCCACTCAGGTTAGGGTGCCATTTCACAGTGAACTTGTCACAATTGAAATGAATTTCATTGCAGCTAGGGGCCCACATAGTGGGCCATGCATATCTTTTGCTGAATTTGATGATGTAGCTATGTCTATTTAGTCCGCAAGCTAGACTTCATATACAAAGCTTTTATCGTATACTTCAATTCATTGATATTCTTATAAATATTCAGTGCACCCAGTTATATCTATGAGATGCATATATATACAAACTGACTTCATTGAAAACAGAGTTCACATTTTATCATCAACTATAAATTTGTTGTTCTTGTTTGTGATACAGACAACATATAAAAAGGATTCATAGGAAAATTCATTTGGTCATAATGAATTATTTGTGCTTAATCTTTTTTCATCAGTAATACCTTGCTTTTTTGCATCTTTTAAAGGTCAAGAGTATAATCACCTCAAACTTATTTTGAAGCAACAGAAAAATCTCACAGTTTTCCTCTCTTTTCTCCTGAAAGTACCATTATGACTTTATTATTGCATATGAAGCAAGCAAATATACCTGGTAGTAAATTCACTTCTGAGGAGGAAAAATATTGTCACATGACTGTTTAGAGGTAATCATCAAATAGGACAGTCTTGGAATGACTGTACTCCCCCTTTAAAATATGATACATTACAGGTACAGGTACTTCTCTCAGTGGTAATTAGTGTCTGACAAAACCAGACTTAGGCATTGCAAATTGCTGAAATGTAATTATCTACAACCCCTGCAACATATTAAGCATTTAGCCCAACTGATCAGAACTTGAGGAACCATATTGTATTAGGTGTTTTCCAAATCTGCAACAATTAAAAATTTATTAACAACTAAGTACAAAGGAGACAACCATAGCTTACACTTTTGCCATACATTAATTTGGGGAGTTCACATAAATACAAATTATCTGGCACATGTAAATTACGTGTGAATGCATGAAGTTCTCTTGTCGTGTGACTGAATGGTTTTGTAATTATGAAAGCTATCCTCTGTCTGCAACATGTCAGAGCATTATTAACACCAATATATCATGCTTTAATAGAGAGCTTTCATTATGCACTCATCAATTGCAACCATGACCACCCTTGAGCTGGGGATGGTCATTGTCTTGGCTGGGAGCTTCATTTTTGAAGTTGATTAATCCCCAGGCAGAGCCTGGCAATATCACATGCAAACCTGACTGTTGGGCACTATGCATGTCACCAGTAAATGCCCCACCCAATTTCCCCAGCCTTCCAGATTATGTGAAATCCCAGCACAAATCCCAGCACAAGTCCCAGCCCTGTGGAAACAAAATTACTATGAAGTCCAAGCAAATTCCACTTTCAAAGCCAGAACCTCCCAGGGTCTAGGGGTTGTGGTTGCAATCGATAAGTGCGTAACAGCTACAGTAGCCTCTTGTATGCTAGCTGGGGTGCTCAATACAGTACATATGACAATGAAAAGGCTGTACTCAAGGGAATTTTAACTTATACAGCAAATATCCATCAAGTTTCTTAACGTGTGATTAACATTAAATCTGCATGATGTCCAATACAATTAAGAATTGCTAAACTGTTAGTACCTATATGATTTAAAAGTTAAGACCCAGATGAAATAAAAAGGGTCAATTATCTCATCTCAAACAAAACTGTACAACTGTAGAACTTTTTATAAACTACCACTATTTTGCTGGATATGAGATCTGTACTAGCCATGGTGTAAATATTAACCAATTAGATCATCTGCTACTGTATTACACACTGAGATACATTTCTCTAACCTTAATTTCATTGGTACAAATTTTGTGCAATACTGATGGGAAATGCCTATATTTTCATAATGAAACCTTTTCTCCTCATTTTTTTAAATCATTCTCCTTCTGCTCATAATAAAACTTCATATCTCAAATGAAGCCCACTACATACACACTTAGTAGGGTCATGTGTCACATGTTATTAATTGATTAATTGATTGATTGATTGATTGATTGATTGAATGACAGTCCCAGATTTATCAAAACACACAAAATGTCACATAATGGTTGGAGCTAATTAACAGGCCAGTCAAGTATTGTTTATTGCTTTTCACATTGTGTAAACACAAATTAAAGCATAGATCAATTGATAACCAGCACCTGTGATGCTGTGGAAGACTTACAAATCATACAGTACCTGCTAAATCTTACCTTAAACTATTAAGCAATATTTAGCAAATGTATCCGTAACTTGCCAACAGGCTTACCTCAATCAACTTAGATAGTAGAATTAACTGTTCCATCCATTTAGTACAGGGACAGATCTGCCTTGCCTTTGGGAAGGGACCCAGCTTGCTCACTAACTAATGATGTATTGGTTTACTTGAACTATAATCCCCTACAAGACAACAGTACTGGTGCATATCCCAAAACAATTGCAAAGCAGCAAGATATACTGTATGGTCTCTCATCACCCATTTCACCTAACTTGAAATGAATTCTACAGATTTTTCTTTTTGAATGTGACATCAATGATGACAGTGGAAAAAGCAGAAATGACCAGATCTTTACAAGAAGGTTCCTTTTCAATGCAGGCTATCATTATTTGACCAGTTTTAAAGGCAGTCAATTCTCACTCCAAACTACTGTTTTACTAGCTAGTAGTCGACAGAAATTCTCCAAATGGCACAAATTTGTGATTGACATCATATCAAAAATTCCAGAGTAGCTCATATTACACATTATGAACAGAGAGTGTTTTGATTAAACATTAAAGTTCTGCTTGCTCTCCAGGGTGTATGTATCCTGAAGCAAGGCTTGTGTCTGGATAAGGATGAGTTTAAGACACTGGTGGGAGGCTAGGCTAGAAGTAAGTAAGGTTAGGAGAATTGGAACTGTCTGTGGTGATAAATAACTGCATTTAACTATAGGCTTGGGCAACTCACTCACATGGATCTACCTCAGTTGTTACTCATTGATAGGAGTTAAGTAGAAGCTCCGTCCACTTTATTTTGGATAATTGTCAGTACCAAACAGAATATTTCAATAGTTCCAATAGTCTGCACAAAATCATTATTGGATTTTCCAACAGTGTTATGTAGCAAGTTTACTGGTCGGACTCTTTAAAGCTGGCCTAATTCTCTCACACAAAACTGTTCCAATTCTCCTAACCTACTAAGTTCACTTCAACCCCTAGCTCCCACAATTTTTTAAAACTCATCCTTATCCAGACACAACCTCACGTTATATCAGGGTGACAATACAACACCCCAATGTACTGATATATAGCTAATCAGAACTCTCTCAGTGCTGTACGTGTAACATGTTTTACACCACTCTGCATTTTTTTGAACTTGCTGTCAATCAAAGAGCTAAGCCAGTGAGAATGTCTGTGGACTATAGATGAATCCGATCATCCCGTGTGTTTAGTGACTGCAGTAGGAAGCCATTAGTGGGGTCCATTAGCCTTTTATCGTCTTCACTTACCAGCTACATAAAATTCAAACCCTCATATTCACTGAAACTGAGGGAATCAAGATACATTCAGTGTGCAACCATCCATGACACAGGAAAGCAAAGTAATTGAAAGATTAAAAGGTGGCAACTGACCCCAGTTATGGCTTACTAAAATCAGATCATCACTAGACTGCCCAGATTCGTGTATACTACAAAAATTGTAGTTTGGGGTGAGAGTTATTAAACTGCCTTTCACAAATTTGAGTGCTCTTGCATGGATCTAATTCTTCTTCATTTTGAGGCTACAAGCCAGTTGTTTTTCAATTGCTCTGAGCTAGCTCCTGAGATATACTCTTAATTCTTGTGTCAACTATGACATCATTGCAGGAGTACTCCATTTAGAGTCATGTAAGGTCAGTATCTACAGAACCCGACTCCGAAAATATTGGAGTCAGAGCATACTAAACACAATGTTAATATTATACATCACAAAGAGGAAATAAGAATTTATTTTGAATAAATTCACTATCATACTGGGTCACATGACTGGGGTCACACTTTTCCAGACCTATGATGCAAGCATCTCAAATATCTGTCAGGAAATTAATGAATTGAAAGTATTTGAGTAGAGATAACAATACTGAGTGCCCCAAAATTAATTTAATTAGTTAAATGCAACAGAGCATTCTCTTCATCAGTACAAAAAATATGGTGATGCTGAGATACCAATGGGCCATTTCAAATTTATTGTGATAATTAAGTTGGCTTGAGATATACAAACATCATGTTGGCAAGCTTGCCTGACATTGACATCTTAACTGAGTTACAGTCATGATAAACACTAAACACAAAATCTCTTTAACGAAAGCATCAATCATCCCACATAGCTATAGATAGGGCACACACTAATCAAAGAAGAAATGCAGGAGCATTTTTCTGAACGGCCTAATCCTCTCATCTCAAACGGTTCAAATTCTCCTTACCTACAGTACTCACTTAAACTCCTCCCACAACTGTCTAAAACTCATTCTCATGTTATGCATATACATCCAGCCAGGGGTGCACCGGATATCCGGTGCACCCCTGCATCCAGCCAGGCAAAATCTCAGTTTATTCCTTCAGGGGAGTACATGCTCATCCCAGCATGCAATCAAAACACTCACAGTCTGTACTGTAGTACATGCCATGTAATTTGAACTTTTTCACTTGCTGTTAACTTCAAAAAGCTGCACCAATTGAGAATTTTGGTAAACTACTAAGAAACTGCAGTTTTGGGTGTGAGTTGACAACCTTTAATGATGTCCCAAACACCCCATCCTCCTCCCAACTAGAAAAGCAAGATTGCATTAATACACAAATATTTCCCTGTTGAGTTATTGCAAATTGCTTTTAAGGTGCTCCTGTGAATATACCTCAAAATTTACCAAAACCACGTCACACTTTGAACATGTCCTGCATATATAATCAACATTACTACAATACGGAACAACTCCGGTGTGTCTTGATCTTGTCAAACACACAAAATTTTTGTCACCAACAAGCTATGTACAACTCTCGGGAAAAACAATCAGCGGAAACATTCTGAAACATAATCGAATCCATCACCTTAGACCTTCCCTGGGCCTTACTTATCAATTCAACGTTGAAAGTTTTTTCTCGAATTTCAGAATATAACACACTATCACCTTACTTCAAAAAAATAAGGGAAGCAAAAAAGAGACTAGAATTCTGTTTCTCTGTATCCGTTCACAGTTTCGTCAATCGAGGCCGTGTCTACGACTAGGATCTCACCAAGATATGAATCAAAGTTGATTTAGGGTTAATGTATGGTATCAGACACATTGCAACAAGATTTATTTGTGTTTTCAATAACACTTAATTGCAGCTGTAGCCGAGTTTTACGGTGATATATATACAAGAACAGTACTCCTTCGCTTTCTCCTCGTATTTTTTACATCTGAAATCAAGATATCTCGGGGGATGCTTTGAAAGTCTCTGTCTGTGTCTTCATCTTTGGACTTAGAGAGGAGATGAGGTGTATGGGGAATGGAGATGCAATTAGTGTGGCAAGCAGAATGTTTTGCAAGTTTTGTCTCAAAATAGGACAAATGCAGTGCATTACTTCCCTTTTAACACTACAGAAATTATGATAAACAAGTTGAATAAAGTATGACCATTTCAACCGACCTGTATTTTTCAGTTTCTGACTGTAATCTGACATCTATTTGAAGCCAAAAATGAAGCACCATTAATGGTATTGTAAACTAGGAAATTTTATTTCGGATGCAATTTGATTTGAGGCTGTAACTTACAACTCTGTGGAGGACTGGAAAATTGATGTTTACAGTATTTCCCAGAAAGGGAGTAAAATTTCTGGTTTTCTTATTCCTATATTTCACGAACAAAAAAGGGAAATTTCCCTCCAGAGGGCCAAATTTCCCAGGGAGGAACCTCCCAGCTTTCCCCCAATACTTCTGTGTGTTTCCCTCCAAAACAAGTTCATTTTGCATTCCATTTCCTTCTCTTTCAACTGAAACTGCTCTTTGCCTCTTATCCTCATTTCTCTCTTTGATCAAACCACAACCTCACACCCTGGATCTTCCTGTCCCCAAATTTTGGATTTGTACCCCAGGATTTGTTAACTTTGCATGGTAAACATTTTTAATTTAGGAAATATGAACTGAAAAATGTACATGTGAAAAGAGATTTAATTGGGACTAGATGTGTTACTCTGAACAGCAGTGCTATACTTGCCCAATATGGCCATCATGGAATTCGCCCAATATAGGGGCTAGCTGTTGCACAATGGACTATAGGACTCCTGGACTTAGTTTTATGTACATACTCTATTGATGAAAGCGTACCACATGCTTGTTCTGATATCATCGGTTTTAAGTAATGCTTCAATGTGATTGATAGGTGACAAGCATTAGAACTATAATAGGTGCAAGGGAAGTGAGATTCAGAATGAAGAGGTGAGGGGTGCAGTTCCCTCCCCCTTTGCAGAGAAAACCTACCATTGCTGGGCACATTTAGTTTAACATTCAGACCAAACAGCAAAAATTTTGAGGCAGATGTCCTGAAGTCCTCCCAACAAGCAGTTCCGCACTAAGCATTATGCATTTCATGCCCATAATTAAATTTTCATACACTGTTTTAGCTTTGCACTGTTATTGAATGCAACATCCGATGCATGTGGTATTGTGTACACATTTCGCATAGACTAGGGGGTGATAATGGGCTAGGGAGAACATGACAGGAGCCCCCCACCCCCCCCCCACAATTAAGTCTCCCTTTAATGGAAAAAAACTATTTACTTTGAGATATACATGATTCCACATTTGAATGTCCATGAAATGAAGGAATCTTCCAACCCCACCCCAAGCATGCACAAATTTTTCCTCTGGCTACACTTTATGGCACATTTTTTTTACAAATTGCAGTTTCCTTTTTGAACCCTCTTTTTCTTTATCCTTTCAGAAAGACAGCTTTGGATTTAAAGGCCTAATATAATCCTCTCATCCCAAACAGCTCCTGCTCTCCCAACGTGATTACTTAAGCCCCTCCCACAACTGTTCAAAACTCATAATCCTGACACAATCTCATTTTATTTCTTCAAGGTGAGTATTCAAGACCCCAATGTGTGATAAAAATTAACACTTAAAGTACATTTCATGCTGTATAATATGAGCTACAGTACTCTGCATTTTTTTAACTTGCTAGCAATCAAAAAGTTGTGCTTATTGAGAATTTTTGCAGACTGCTACAAAAACTGTAGTTTGGGATGAGAGTTGAATTGACCACCTTTAAAATATAGGACCATATACTTCATATCCATGTTAAAAAATCCGTTTCTTCGACTTACTAGATTCAATGTTCCACAACACACAACTAAAACAAGATCACAGGAAAAGAAATCACAGCTCTTCCTCCAGGATATTTTTCACTACTCATTTTATCGGCTGCTACAAGACCCCATTGCCTAATTTTAACACATTGCACAAAGTTGAAAATAAAAAGTTATGTAAATCAACACTTAATCTACCTATCTCTTAATTATTTTCACATTTTCTGCACCATGGGGTACTGAAGCACAGGAAATTAGAGAGTAGAAATATACTTGTAGGCATATAAAACATTTCTGTTGTGTTTCTGGGGGCACCAGTCCTCGATCTCCACCATAAAATTAGATTAATTGACACCTGATATCCTGAAATTAAACAGCAAAAAAAAAGAAAAAAAAAAAAGTAGTTCCCAAACAGCAGAAACTCTGAACCTCTGCACAGCAGCGAGTTTTGATTCCTCATTGTTTCAAAGTTTTAGCATAATATTGATAATTTGTCTCATGACTCATTTTCCAAGCAGACTGTATTTGCCTCAGATATGATACCTACAGACATCATCATCTTAAGTCATTTCACCAGGGAGTTAATTGCCAGATTAAAGGGAAAAAAATATCTCAAAATTAAAATTTGCAAAGAAAAAGCTGGTTCTCTGACTGTTAAGATTGTTCATAAGTGTGAAAGCCTCTATTGAGATGCTATCCCAATGTTCATGCTTGAAATTTTAAAACGATAAGAATCATTTGCATTAATTAGTATAGGCTGGTGTTCTTTTGAATAGACCTTGTGCATATGATGTCATAGAGCAGAAAGTATGCCCTCCTTTTGGGGGAAAAACAAACCAATACCAAGAAATGCAGACAGCTGATTTGTTAACTACTTGTTGAATTTGCGCATAGTCTGCTACACATGCAGGGTGAACACTTGTGCGTGCAGCCACATGTGCCATTGTTTTTTCCCCAAAGATGCCATCAGTGTGTTGTCAATGCACAAGGTATATAATGAGGCTGCATCCATTTAAATTTCAAACTTAAAACTCAGGGTTTATAAAAAGATACTACTCTTTCTAAGGAAGGGAAGGGGGGGTCTGGAAAGATCACTATCCTGAAGTTCTATTTAACAGGGATACTATCATTCTAAGAAGGTATCTGGGAGAATATTAAGGATGAAATCATTATTTTCTACTGAAAAACATATCTCACGTCACCATAATGTGAGGGCTTCATCTCCCACTCCCAATCACCATCTCATGGCCAGGGAATTATAAATGTAATTTGGGTGAAAGGCCTAATCCTTTCACCCCAAACTACAATTTTCGTAGTAATCCACACAAATTTTCAATTGGCACTGCTCTTTGGTTACATGATTTCTAGATCAAAAAGGCAGCTGAGTAGCAACCATCATACTCCAGAGCATGATTGAACTGTAATGAGGGTATTGTGATTACATGTGGGGTCTTATTTACCCATCCTGAAGCAATAAAATGAGATTGTGTCTGGATGAGGATGGATTTTGGTCAGTTGTGGGAGGGGCTTAAGTAAGTAGGTTAAGGGGAATTAGAACTGTTTGGGATGAGAGCACTGCGCCTTCAAGCCATATTTAATTTTGTTTGCCCCCAGTATAAAAAGACAAAAAACTTACTTTTATACTTGGGGATGGAGATAAACGTTTCTTCTCTGATGGTTTCCAAGCGGTTGGTGATTTTCTCTGAAATCAGAAGAGACGAACGATTGCTGAATCAATTTAAGGATCGAGCAGTCCCCGAATTTCATCTTTCATATTTTGTGGGAGTCAGCACTTTCTGCTGTTAGTCAGGGGGTAAATATTGAAGGGATTCCCTATTTAATATTGCATACTGTACAGAGATTATAAAATGACAAGCATACCCTTAGCTTCTTGGGGCCCTTATAAATTTGATCCTTTGTATGCCCTACAAAAATCTGCAACTGGAAAAAAAAGGGAAAACCTGTACAAAAAAATGTCAACATATATTTCATCTATAAAAATGTGTATCTCTTTTCCCAGGAAAGAAGTTTGAGGAACCAAAGTCTGCAGCAAACTTCAGCTAAGGATGTTTGAATATCGGGTTTCAAATTTGTGACCAGCTTTCAGGTTATAGCAACCTTATACCCACCTTGGCTGCAGTTAATATCATCAAATCCCAAGAGATGAAGACTGGTCAAGGGGAATGAGAATTTAATTTCATTTTGATTAACTTGGGACTACAATGATTAAAACCTTTACCTTATGAAAGTGACACTCCCTTGGAAATCATGTTTTGACATTCTCACAATCAGTGAGCGTGAAAATCGGAACCAATGCTTCTGCTTGACGCAGGGAAAAAGTATGAGATTTCACATCCAGGTGAGACTCCCAACATCAGTTCAAACACTTGATCGAATCTAGAACTGTTTTTTGACTCTCGCTCTTAGAAATTTAATCTGTACTTGAATGGGAGCCTATCTTGGGAATGGACTATTACTGAAATGAAAAAAGCGGTGATATACGCCGTCTTCGAAAATTAGAAATGGAAAAGAAAAAACAGACAAGGATCTGTTTAACCTGATACAGGTGTTGTTAACATATGAACCTGCCAATTTTTTGAAACATTTATGGCTTTAATCTACATCTATAACATGACACTGTCCTCTAATCAAAATTACTCCAAAGGAAGACAATATTTGTCAGTTAGGTCTACTAGTACCTTCACATACTGTAATTAGTTGGAGGTAAAAATGTGAAACCATTCATCTTGTTTTAAATTTACTTTGCAAAAATCTACTGTGGAAAAGACAGAAAAAGTCTAGAACAGATGGTCTTGGAAATTTGCTCAATTTTGGTCTCTGTAGTGATACTGCTATCAATCTAGCTGGTATTATGCATGCATCCAAGGTTAATATGACGGACAGAAAATCAATTGTACATATGGAATTTCTGAGTTAATTGGGGGATGAACTGAATATTTGAAGTATGTCTGGTTCAATTATGAAAAAATCCATGGGTATGATGTTTGGAGAAATATGCAGGTATGCACCATATGGAAAACATTTATTCCAGGCTTTTTGGCTTGAAACGTTTGCTTCCTTTGTGCCTGCAGATCAATCGAAGGTTAAAGAATTTAAAAGGGGTAGGGGACAGAACCTGTCACAGTTTCAATAAAATCATTTTGGAGAACATAAATGCTTGCTTTAAGCTGAGGCACAATGCACATAATAATTACAGCTAGCTACAGTCATACCTGAACTTAAATGCTTAGAGGAATATTTAATGTCCCAGACTGCAACTGCAATATGCTTGTTAATTTTCTAGATATTTAGATCAGTGGTTAATCCCAGTCTTGGACTAAGCTTATAGTCCCACCACCAACAAAATAATAGCAATCTGCCTCCTATAGCTATAGAAATTCATGCAAGGACACACTTTCCAATTAAGCTCCCTGGAACAAACTTCATTGTCTTCGGGAAAGAGGGCTTCTCCATTGAGAGGGCACCTGGACCCACAGTGCTACTAGAAGCTAGCTATGGTAAGTAGAAATTAAAAGCCAGGAGCATAGATTTCAAAAGCTAGCATATCTGTCTATAGAAGCCATAAACCTTAGGGGCTAGCCTAACCTGAATATCATCCCTCATGCTACCATGCATTTCAGGCCCATGGCCCCCATTTTTGACATGGGAGGGGGTTGGGAGTGTGACATGGGAGAGGGTCACCATAGGGAGAGAATATTGCCTTGTTATAGGTCTCTAGATCCAAAAATTATGTACTATTATGTGCCTCAAACATATGTATAAAAGTTCATAGTGATCTTTTTGTAACTTTTACATTTTGGACCATTTTTTCAAACTTGTGATGGGGTTTTGACCCCAAAATCCCTTCTACAGCTAAAAGCTAGTGCACTCCTTTTTTCTGATAAGATGACAGTCCAAAAGATGTGTCAGTTGGAAATTTTGGTATAACCAGGATAAAATGGTAATTTATGGTGACAATTGTACTGGCTTACTGCTTTTCAGACAAACAGACAAGCTGGTACTACTTGTACATCATCGCATAGATGTTATCTTGTAAAAGGGAAATATTGTGTTTTAAATGCTCCAGCATAGCATTAAAAGTAAACAGCTCTAGTCATTTTCAAATCATTCAGTCTCAACAATTAAGCCCAGCAAAAGCTTCATCTCCTCAAAATATTATGCACAAGAAGAGTTATGGAAGTCAGTGCATCTTTTGAAATGTGGAAATTAAGTTTGGGTAAACAAAATTATTCTTTAGCAACAAACAACTGAATTTGTATCCCAGGGAAACTTATTTCTTGAAAAGAAGGCTACCATACTACTTTTTTTGTAATTATTTATCATTCTATGCCAATAAATAGTGGTTTTAAACGGATGAAATTTCCTTGTAATTAACAAATGCAATTATGTAGGCTACTTCATATAACACAATCACCAATGATGGTCACTTTTGTAAAATTTATTGTTACCAAAAATTTCTTCTCCAATGCCCATTATTTTTCTCACATTGCAACATCAATGCCAATTAAAAATTAGTTTGTTCAATTTAGTATGAGCAATTTGATGGAAGGACAATGTTACCACATCTGAATACAAAAATAAACAGGCCCAGCATTCCAACCATAAAAAATTTAAAATAAACATAAAGCTATGGACGACTGGTTAAGTTACAGCTGAGATATATAGTACCTCTAACTCTCTCGTTACATTTCTTGTATGCAGAGTGGTTTAGATGTGTCATAAATTGAACACATTCACCCAGCTAAAAGTGATACAATTTAACGTAGTCAGGCCGTGTTTAATATATGTATATTTTGATATCAAACAAGCATGTACTATGTATGCATGTATCACAGGGTGGCCCCTTGCTTGAAATTTAAAATGTAAATCACAGTGTAATTCCTTGTATGCACTGGAGATTTTAGTCTAGGGTTATTCTTTGAATGTGCTGTAAAATGTAAATATTGGATTGGGTGACCAGTGGTCCTGACAAACAGACCACTAATTGTCTTGTTTGGACAGGCTTAATGTACAGGTCCAGTGGAGCTCTTGGTTCTGGTCTTATCTCTAATTGAATAGGACACACTCCAAAGGAGTGGCACGAAGCTTTGCATTGGTTCTGTCTTCCCGCCAAAAACTTGGAGGGAGTTCAGTTGGTGTTTTGATTTTGATGACTTCTGCACGGCACTTCTTCTTTGAGCTTGCTTTAATTCAGTTGCTGTTAAAAATTACGTATGCTGCCAAGTCTGTTGTATTCTACAGTTGTAACTATGCAGAAAGCAAGATTTGATTTAATACACTACTGTTGAGCTACTGTACTTGGGTATCATCCTCTTTATTCTGTATCTGACTATTTATTACACCAACAACTCCTGTTGTGATACATGCATGATATTGTATTTTACAGTCTCTATAGCTTTTCCATGCAAAGGCAATTATCACACTGAAAACACATACTTGGAGGGATAATTATGAGTTACATGAAGCCCATACTGCAATTTATTATGCATCATAAACATGATACATTTGTCAAGAGCTGAATATGAAAGAACATTTCCTAAAACATAACAAATACACAAAATATGAACAGCCATGAAAACTATCACAGAAACTGTTTTAAAGGGCTGGTATCTTCTTCCCAAATTGTACGAATTTGTTTAATTTTTCATAAATCACTTTTTCACATTGCTGGTTTCTGATCTTTAGCAAGCAATATTCCGATATGGATAGGATACCATGTGGCAGTTCTTCATCACCTCAGATAAGCTTTCACAGAAAAATGGTTACATTACCCATACCAGTAATAACCAGTTGCGGTTCGGTTCGATTATTGCATTGAAGAAAGATCGCAAAAATCGGTATTATTGTAAAATCCCAAAAAACAATCGTGAATAATCGTGAAATAATTGTTCAAATGTAAGTTACAGCACTCATCTCATCCTAGTTGACAGTACAACTCATCTGCAACTGAATAATTTGTGTTTTCATGAGAGTAGATCATTGCAATGTGTTTTAAAATTCCAAACTACTCTTGATGAGTTCCTCCTTAAAGGGCCAATCCTCTCGCCACAAACTACGCTTCTTGTAGGGGGTACGTACAGAAACTCTCCATTGGCCCAACTTTTGATTGACTGTTAATTCAAACAATGCAGATTACCAAAGCTTATATTGAACTGTACTGAGAGTGTTTTGGTTATACACATAAAACTTTTCTGTACTCACCCTGAAGCAATAAACTTAATTATTCCCTTTAAGGGACTAAAAAGCAGCCATGTTTGGAATAAAAAATCTGTTGATTATTTCAGATGTCTTATCTCTGGTGCCTTACCATCACTGTGCTACTGTTTTAAATATTAAGGTAAATTTGAGGCAGCTCATTGAGTTGGTTCATGAAATTCAGCAATTTTTTCCAAACCTGTTAGGTTTTTTTCACATACCCATGACAAATGGTCAAACTTAGACAATCCCCATGTTCTACTTACAGATAAGTGTTTTATGAGTTAGCACTTAACGGTTTAATTATGTTTTCAGAAATTTGTGACCAGACACTTTTTCAAATTATGCATATAACTGTTACAGACCAGGACACCACAAAATTGAAAATTTTAACATTTTCTATAACTTTTGGACATGAAACTTGATTAATTATACTAAATATCAGCATTGTCATGTAGTAGTGACCCTTTTACTCTACCATTAATTCACCCATATCAACTCAATAAGCCCCTTTAATACCAATTACCAACCAGGTTATTGGTCTGCATGAATTTAACAAATAAAGGTCTTGCCGCACATAACTTAGTAATTGAAGCTACTGCTGAATTAGTATTAGTCAATTAGAGTCATGTACCCTGTAAGTTCAATGGTTTTCCTCTTGCATTTGCAAAACCCAATGAGATCATGTATATAGCCTCACAACTTAACCATCTCGAAGGTCCTCCATCTCATTGGATACCCTAAGATATCAGGTGATCATGTTCCCTAATCGATAAAAAACAATTGATATTTGGGACAACAAACATATCAAAAAAGGTACTTCAGGTTCCAAAAGGAAAAAATGCCTTAATAATTACAAGAGAGCTGATGTTTCAGCAGTTATGTACACCCCTAGCCGTTGTTTAGGCTGTGAACACATGATGGAAATTTCAATGTCAGTTTGTTATTTGTGGTTTTTTTCCTTAAAAATGGGCCAAGTCATAACCCTATTGGCCAAGTCATGAAGTCCAGTATCAAGGTGAGGAATTTTCTAATGAGAGATTCATTTTCAATATTGCAGAAGTCTAGAATATGTAGCTATAGAAATTTGATAACGCTGATCTACAAACTTGTCTGTATAAATGAACCAGCTACAGTACGAGAGATAACACAAGTATACTAGGACATGAAAATGATATACTGTATGACATTTATGTACAGTAGGCCACCTTGAATATATCTGGCTGTTTGAAGGACTTCAATGGTAACACATTTTTTTCCCTCACTCCAGATATGGCCACTACAAGAACTAACATCACAGTTTAAAAAGAAATATGGCATGGCTAATAAATCTTTACATATGATTAATATATAATTCACTATCTTCTATAGAAGCCATCATAAAGTCATCATAAAATATTTAAATTTATAAGCAAGAATGAAGGTACCTGCCAGATTTGTGGTGGTTTAAAATTCATTTAGAAGTGTTTAATCGATACACCTCAAATAGCTCTACAATGATTGATGGACCATTGTAACTGAAACCATGTGTGCATCTGTTGTAAAGTGTTAATTCATTCTCATGTATGAGATTTGACAATTTCATTGAGAATTCTGTCATATTGTACAATGCATGTACAGTATATGACAAATCCACTACTAGTGTGGGTGAATAAGAAAGACACACCCAGATACTTCTAGATGAAGAATCAATGAAACCACACTGTCTTCATTAGTCTAATTAGAAGCAATTAAGAAGTCCACAGAGACTCCTTAGTTTAAACATAAATTTAGGTGATAGTGGTGGTACTACAAGGGGGATGAGAGGGCACAAAAAATTCTGACAATTATTAACATTTTACTCCTAAACCAACTCAATTATTTCTATTTTTGGTACTTAATTTACCTCATCATGCTATTGTACTCCTTTTACAGGGACAATCTTGGTAAAGCTTTATGATTTGATATTGTACAGTACTTGATTGCAATGGTTCAAATTTCAAATCAATTTGGTTTTAAAAATCTTCCATGAATTCAGAAGAATCATCACATGGAGTATGAAATGTTTCAAGAAAGAATCCCCCATTTTCTAAAGGTACCTTCAGCAACTTGTTTAGGGAGCATGCACGGTTCTGTTTTTTATCAAATAGCAGTCCTGATTTGTTAAGTTGGTAACTGACCTGGGGTTACCTCAGATATCTGATTGGGAAGTGATACATATATCAAATTCATACCGCAAGGTAATATTGGCAAATGACAAACAGGGCAATAAGCTGTAGAGCAAACTGTGAAAATCACATGATGTTTGGAATTTGTTAGGGGAAAGACTCTTTCCATAATTTACCTAACTGGAGAGCATCACTTTAAATTATGCTATTTACAGACTTCAAGTCCTCCAATAGAAGTATATTTCATGTTTTGTGAATGTGAACTTGTGAATATTGAATTTTCTTGGTAATTAATAGAATTATTTCTGCATTAAAGACATCTTCTGGAGACAATAATCTTTGGTTTTGAAATATATGGAAAAAATTCCTCTTCAGAATGTGAAACTGTTTCTCAATAGCATTTGGAAGATATTAATTTTCAAAGCAATGCAATATTGCTTCCTGACATTAAGTAGAGCAAATTATGCCTGAAATCTGTGATGTCATATTGGCACATTAACATTGCATTTAATTTATTTATAATTTTGATGCCACTGCAGGGAACATGAGGAAGCAGTGTTTGCTATGCCGCAGATTTGGTTTAGGGTACTGCTAGATCTACAGGAAAATGGCTTCAAACCAATTTCACAGTATCAAATTCTAAAGATAAACAGCTAGGACATTAAAAAAAAGCAAAACGAATCTATTTCAATGTGCCCACATAACTAGTAACTTTCTGCGACTTATTGCAATGGAGGTATTTTTTTAACAAAAATAACCAATCTTAAAAGTGAGTTATTTTGAGTAAGAAAAAAGCAACAAAACATTGTCACATAGGGCCTAATTAAGGAAGACTTTCAAGTAAGGAACAAAGTATTTCTCATTCAACTTCCAATTTAAGAAGAGAGATCAGTTCACAGCTTTTATTGTGCTCTGTATCATAACATTTGCTCTTCTCTAGACAAAACTATTTATTGTACAATTCTTTGACAAATTTAAAGTGAACGTCTACCTCCAGGTTAAGCAAACACATTTGACATTAATGGAATTCTATATACACAATGGAATATTCATAATGTCACAACCACTGTTTGTCAACATGTTTTGGGATGTCCCCTTAATTCCCTCGTTATTGAGCAGACAAAGTGTTTACCTTCATGTTGTCAAACTTCAGTTGCAAGTATTTTTTTTCTTTCTCTTTTTTTTTTTTTTAAAGAAAACTTGCATGGCATGAAGTTGCTGATAAATATAGTGAGACAACATAATGAATTAAAGCTGACAAATTGCTGGCAATCAGTGCAGGTCTTACAATTCATAAGAGTACCTTGCTCACCATCATGTGCAATAAACTAAACATGAGAACTCCCAGGTGTATGTTGTTCTGTTTTGATGAGTAGTAAAGCATCCTCCATGAAGACATGAAAGGCCATCCCAAAGATGAGGATTACATGTGCTGAGGCAGACCATGATTAACAATGTAGTAAAATAGCTGGCTTTACCATTATCATCACTCTCTTTCAAGAGAGAAATTGCCAGCGTTGGAATGATAACTCACCTCTAGAGCCGGTTCTAATTACAGAGATTTTTTGCCAGCCAAATGAATGACTTTTAACACAGTATGAGACATTTCTCTATCTTAGAATTTCTTACACATTTTTTTTTCAGTCAAACTTATGTCTGATGAAGTGGGAAAATTGGAGGAAACTGTCAGACACGCAACTGATGAGTCTGTCATTCAAAGGGGATAGACGCATAGCAGCAATTAGTGCAGGGGTCTTTCAGCCTTAAATTGTCTTAAGTTTATTGTCTACAAACCATTTCAGTGCCTCATATTCAGTGAAATTTTTGAAGGAATCAAGAAGTATTTAAATGAGCAATCATCAATGATACAGTGAAGCAAGGAATCTGAAAGATTAAAGATGATATGGACCCCAGCTATGCCTGACAAAATCAGACCATCACTTCGATACTCTGAAATTCGTCTATAGGTTCACTATATTATAACATAATTTTGTTCTGAATCTCTCCTTTTTTTACTCACTGCCCACTGTCCAAATAAATACTTGTGAAACAGGTGCATAATTGATCCTGGTGGGGGGAAGGGGACAACCATCCCACCAATGAAAATAAAATGAGGGGCACAAACCTATCATTTTGCCCCCCATCAATTCAGGCTAATTAGTAAAAAAACTAGTGAGAATAGAAAAAGGTTACAAATGTGGTCTAGGGATGACTTGAAGGCTTACTTCTAGAAAACACCTATCTAAAAACAATAACACTAAATATGTAATGCACCATTTATGTTATGTGTTGTCTATATGCATGTCAATGTGTATGGTATGCCTTTCTTTTTTTTTCTGTAGGTTTTTGGTACAAAGGTTGCTTTTGTTGGAGTTCTAGGTCACATGTTGTGCCTCCAATCTTGCATTATTGTTTGGATTGTGCATTCTCCTATCCAAGATGAACATACCAAAGCTTTCTTTAATCTTGCCACATTCATACAAAACAATATTTTGATTCAAACAATTAGAAAAAAAAAATCCATTTTAAACATTTTTAAGGACCCAACCACGAGGAAAAGATGGCAGCACAGACGAGAGGTTTTACCCATTACCATGAGTTCATGCACAGTCACCTGACTGTAATCAACCAATAGAAAATAGGATTTATTATAGTATGAATGAAGAAACCATAATATCCAAGCATTATAAGTTGTAACATTTTATGGATCATTGCAAACCTACCAAAGCTTATCATGAATATTAATCTGTAAATTACTAATCTATAATGAGACATTTTTAATCTGTACTTACAGAATATTAATCTGTATCCATAGAGTATTAATCCTTAAATACAGATTAATCATCTGTTATTACAGATTACTATTATGCTTTCGTACACACCTACACTATTCTACAATACACATACATATCAACTTTTGTGACACTATGAATTGCCTTTAACTTTTAACATTTACGGGTTGTGCAAGACATTTCTCAAGTAAAAGTGTTATCACGACGTTTCGTTTAATGTTCCACAATTTATGTTTGACATTTCATTATCCCATTTTATTTATCAGTCTGACACCATAAAACAGTAATGTACGGTTTTTTTTTTTTTACATTACAAACACTTACACTTTGATCAAATCCTTCCCTCATATGTCTAATTAGTTAAAATAAAACCAATTTTATTTTTGTCCTCCCCACACGACACGATAATCAAAAATAATTGTTCAATCAGCTTCTTGTTCAGCTTTTGTTTGACATAACCATAGCAACTTGCTTCAGTAAACTTTTCAAAGGTCATTTATATCAATTCTTAAGTCTTCATTTTAGCATGAAAAGCCTGAAATCCAATTTGATATTAAGAATGTTAGTCTAATCCACTTCTATAAATAAATTTACAAATTATCATGACTATAAACTATTAGACATTTGTCTCAACTTTTTGAACAATTGACAATTTATCACATTCATGACCTGCCTAAAAATCCAAATCCATGCTGCAAAATGACAGCTGGTACTCAAGAAAATTTTGTATCCTTTCATTGGCACTTCTGCCGATAGCAAACCACTTTAAGTTGAAGTTATATCATCAGGGCATCAGGGTGTGACTGCATAATAACAGATTCCTCACCATGTTTTACATATATTAAAGACACTGCTAAGCATGTCTTATTGCATTTGCTCAAGAACCTATCCAAGTGTATTACTTTTAATATAACTAGGCCATGAAAGTTGTAAATGTGTCAATTGGAATAGCTTTAAGCAAGTTGCAGTCTAATGTCTTATTGTGCTAGCTAGTGCATGATGATGACATATTGGCCAGCCTGCCAGTGAATGACCTTTATCATGCACATAGCTTCCGCACTATATTTAAACATGCTATAGTTTATTGCACTAAATTATAGTAGCAATTGTAGGAGCATGAAGGCTTGCACATCTCTCTCTTTTTATTGGGGGGGGGCACTCGTGTCCATTGTTGGCCCACAATAACGGAAACATAATAGGTGCTGTCGTGCCTCCATATCTGTAAGGTATTTTTCAGTAAGTACCTGTATGTGCCAATCTTTATCCTTCATATGCCTGAGAGTATCCGCACTATAGGCATACAAGGCATGGGTGCAGGGGGGCACTCACCCTCCCAATTCGGGCAAAAGCAATTGTTCTATTCCGGGAAAACATGCTCTCTCCCCCTCATAGAAAATGACCACTGCATGCCTTAATTTACGCACTCCTGAGAGGGGTTTCGAACTCATACAAAAATCTTCACCCCCTTCCACCTCCCCTCCAACCCCTCCCCCACACCAGAATAACAAAATAAAGGTTTGTCTGGTGTAGTAGTCTTCCAACTTTCATATGGAGACTCCTATCATTCAAATAAGAAGACTGATTCAGGTCCAGGCAGAGATGCCCCAGAGACTACAGGGCTATAACTCTGAAGTGGAGGGGGGGGGTTGTCCATCTTCAGAAGTGGCCATATATGTTCAAGGAAATAAAAGTACCAGTTCACAGTAAAAGGCGGCCCAAAAAGGTTACAACAGACAAAGTGCAGAGACTTAGGCCCCCTAGCCCCTATCCTCACACTTGTCTAGGTGGTCCATGCCCATAATTTGGTAAGTTTACAGGAAGGAATGCAAATTAAGCTAATATTCATAATTACTTTTTTACATATTCGTTAAACACTCATGCCATGGTACCATAAAATTTTAAGCTCACTGCATTTACTTAGAACATTCATGCACATCACAGAACGTACATCAAACACTGTTGTACTACAAGAAAAATTGTGAGGTCCACTAAAGGTGGATTTCCATAATCAGTACAGTGCATGTTTTTCATAAGATGCCATCTATTAAAGACTAACTTGCTTTAAATTACAGATGTACAGTACATGAACTCCTTAAAGCTAAAGTCTGGGGCCGTGAGGTTGGTAAAGTGTTGTCCTTCAGTGGACAAATAGCTTCTTCAGGAAGCAGTATAAAGTTTGGTTTTGCCAAACAGCTCCTTGCGAGAGAGTTGGGAAGGCTTTACAAAGAGTTTTTATTGGGGTTGACTGACACTATCAAACTTTGCCATGAACTTCTCTTCAACAGAAGAGTGAAGATGATTTGATAGACTATATTATTTTCTCATATTCAAGACACACATATACACTGGGAGTTGTAAGGATCTGGGGCCCGTTCCACAAAGAGTTACGCACGATCTTAAATATGATTTACTGTTGGCTTAAGTATGGTGAATCAAACTTACGATTGTGCGTAACTCTTTGTGGAATGGACCCCTGGAGAGAGATCAACCACTGAGATACAGTCACATTTTCTGGAATGTTGAACAAAATTGCCAGAAAGTTACTACTCAAGGGTGAACCAGAGGTGCAGTTCCCCACAAAAATTGAAACCCTATTCAAAAATTTTTGAAACCATTGCCGTAATATATGGTAACTTGATCCCTTCTCTCTCATCCCGTAAAACTATTTTCCACTTTTGAAAGCTCTTGTAAGAGAATTTGAAAGCCTGTGAGGAAGGTACATTTTCACTTTAAAAAGTCATTTTTGTTGAATAAATGAGTGGATCCATACAGAGTCTCACTTTATGCGTACCAGTGTCAAATGTATTTCCAAATCATGGCCTGGTGATATGTACCCTTCAAAGTTTAGTTAGATAGTTTTCAAACATGAATGTGTGTGTTTATACACATGATCAGTCAACTCAATAAAAAGTTTGAAGTTTAAATTTAAAGTATGGTTCAAGTGCAAGTTTGGTTTCCATTTAGTTGCCTCTTACGGCAGAAGGGAAATACCATGGGCATATTCTACAACCCCCAGTCCATGAGGGGTCATTCAAGTTTAGTAAACGAAGGAATGAAAATTTATTCGATCATACTAGGATGGAACTTATGCATTTCCTATCCTACAAATTGGGTGCATGGTCTCTCAGTTAACATCCTAATTTTGTGTACCTATTTTTTGTTTCTAAGAGAAGCTATTATGACCAACTAGACAACCCTCTGGTTAGTATACACAAATGGAAGGAAAGGGGCTCACTGGCTCATGGATGCCACTTTTTTTACTTTGATCCTAAAAATATGTAATATTGTTATGGGAATTTTACTTCAAAAGGTTGCATACTGTATGTAATACCAGATTGCATGTAGTAACACCCAGCTAATTTTTCAAAAATTTTGAAATTCCAAAAGGATGGATTGTCTCCCCAAGCCCTGCCCCCCTCCCCCCACTGATGGTGGCAATTTTTTTTTAGTTCCCAAAAATATGCTTATTTTGTAACACTCCAAATTTCACTTTAAGATGAAGCATACATAGCATGCTAGCAGATTGCACAGGACACTTAAATTGCAGGTAAGTGCAGGGATTATAAAGTGTTAATTGGAGGTAAGGAGTGGAAATGTAGATTTTCAAAAATTGTCTAGAGGGTTTAAGGGTCAAAAAGAGGGGAATACCCCCTCTACTTAGGCCCCTCCCACAGGCCAGTAATCCCTCAGCATACAGCATCCTCTGCTCAGAGAAATTCGTGTATGCCATTTTTTACAATACGCACTACATTCAGCAGAGAACTTATTTTACTTCCCATGTTTTCTTTGTATTTTCAAACAACTTGCCAGCTGCCCCTGCCAAGGTCTTAATTCACTAGGTATGTGTTACACTTCAGTATATGCAGCTCTAGTACAGCTCAAAGTCATATATGCCTTTTAATTCCATCTTTCAGGTTTATAAACAAGAAGTCTGCAAATTATTCCTTCAAATTTCAGGTATAAAATAAAAATGTTTGAAAATGATAAATGAAAGACACAGAGTTCAACAAATATATTACTCTGTCTTTGAGATGATCATCAACATAAATCACTATGAGATTCCCTATGATGTTTCTTTCTTAAATTAGAAATCCAAATTGTGGTAAGATATTGGCAATATTATGGCAGTCTAAGGCCTTTTTCCCCTCTCTTTTTTTCTTTTTTATTCTTCTCCTTTTTGAAAATTATCTTGTCCTTCTGACAGATTGAAAGTACAGAAAGAAAACGCTTCCTTGATTTTTAAATTTACACTGCAAGTAGTGAAAGTGTGAAAGTGTTACTGTGAGAAATAAAATTTAAGAGGTCAGAGCTTCTTCGAGTAAGCCATTAAAATTACCACTTGTGAGTAAGTTTAACTTCAATAAATGCCCATTTTAGCAAAAATGTTTCAACTCCCCCAGGGTATTAATTGGAGTAAATACAGTATGTGGTTGATATGCTTTTAGATTATATACCGAACTTAATAACTTCACAGCAACTTCTTACATTTTGACCATACAACTCAGTTACAACGAACTTAAGACTGATAGGATATTCTAATTGTTTCATTGAATGTGTAGCATAAATTTTACATGAAAGAGACCTGATCAATTCAACAGAGCTCAAAATAACAGACAGCACACATAATGACAGCTGTTGGGTATTTACTGAAGGCTATGAGCCCCCCAGAATGTCCTATGACAAAACATTGACCTAAAGCCAAATTGTTTATTTTGGCTGTGCTCTTTGAGTCTTTTTCTTTTTAAGATAACAAGAATATGTACTATAGGCCTATAAAATAAAAATTTCAAATAGGCTACAAGAAAGATGATAAGAGAAAATGACAAAATAAAAATTAAAAAAACTGAAACTTACAAAATTCAGGAAAAAATAAATATATACATATACCTACCTCTGATAAACTGTGATACCATCTCTATTCCTTTCTCTATTTACTTTCAAATATGCAGTGTTGTGTACTAAATATGAATTGCTACATACAGTCAGTAGAAGCTGGACTAACAGTAAATACTATCCTTAAATTCTCTTGAACAAAGTAACATATGTTAATTGCTTGGACTCCCTTAATTGTTTCAGATTCCAACCATTCACTAAACTCCCAAACCTTTGAAAATGTCAGTCTGTCAAATAACTGGACGGTACTATTCATCATGTTTTATCATACCCATTTACGAATCTATTGATGTAGACTGGGTTAGATATGCTACATAGCCCATAACCACTAACTGCCTTGTTATGTCTTCACATCCAGGGTTGCCGAAAACTTTCCAGGTACCCCTTTATCATCACGTTTACAATGGACACCTGGTGGAAGGGCTTGAGAACAAGAATAAGCAATTTTCTTTCATATTTTTTGCATTATTAAATGACTTCTTTGAACCATGATAAAACTCTTTGTTTTTCCAATGATCATAAAAAACAAGGAATAATTTTTATATCAAAACCAAGGAAGCATGATATTTCAGTTTTTCTTAGAATGAATATGGCTTGCAAAGCTGTATTCTTTAAAATGAAACAGAGTGTTTGACATTGTAAGACAATACATTTGCATATGGGTGGATTTTAAATATTTATCTCTTGGACTGTAGGTGAAAGTGCAGAAGACACATTTACAAAAGCCATATTGAAGACAAGTAGAGTACTCTTATTTGAACAAACCAGCTGAGATGTACTTGATCATTTTGTGCTTAATTTGATTAAATCATCTCTTACTTTGGAAGAACGAAAAATAGGGAGGGGAGTTGCAACCTCTTCATGCTTTGACTTGGTGGATTGTCAACACAATGGAGAAAGCAGTTTACAGGTCTAGAGAGATGTGCAATATAAAAATGTACTTGATCAAGCTGTGAAAAAGATATCTCTTAATAATAAATTTTGGCCAGCCTACAGCTGACCATAATAGCATGCAGCTGACCAGCTCTTACCAGTGTCCTACCAAAGTATTGTCCGATGTAAAATTATTTGACAGCTTTCACCCTAGTCACACTTAAAGTGCACCTTAAAAAAAAATTCAAAAATATATAACAGCATGAAAAGTGAATTCTAACAGTCCAACTCCCATCTTTGACTTTGAGACAAGATATAACATGAAACGCTTGATATTTATTCACTTAAAACAAATTAGTCTGCTGTGCAATAATTTGTGACTTTCTTGTTGTGCAACTCACATTACCAGCTTTGTTTCCCTTTGAAATTAAAAATGCTTATGACCTTGAACATTTCCTGGTTGCTTGCAAAGCATGTTGCACAGAGAAGGCTTGATTAATTACAATACCCTGTAAGGGTAAGAGTTCTATCACACCTTGGTACAGGTGAAGAATCTTTCAGAAAAACAAAGAAATATAAAGATTGTAATTTGAGTTGTACAACAATGACACCACAAATTAATGATTATTGAGCAATGTACTGAACAATTTTCAGTTGCAGGAATAAACTTCAGCATTTTACATCTTACTTTTTAAGAATGTCCTATAAAGATGGAGGTTGGACTGTTAGAATTCATTTTCATGTTCTTTAATATTTTTGAATGTTTTGGTTTGAAGTACACTTTAGGTGTTTAACCAATGTTACTCTTTTCTTTTCCACAGACCAAAAAATAGGGTAGGAGGTATCTATGGCTTGACTTTGGCCCATCTAATTCATCTATTTGGGTTATAGATAAAAGAAGAGTTTAAGGTGATATCAAGTTTTAATATGTTAGGAGTGCTTATATTTATAACATTTTGGTGAAATTTGCATTGATTAACCTGATATGTGGTTCTCCAGATACGTGATTTGTTCTTGACCATAAAATATCTTCAAAAAGAAAGATTTTCTACCAAAATCACCCAAAAGAGGAAGGACAAAAATGAAAGATAAACAATGTCCAAAATCTTCAAAACCATCCCATTTTGGAATCAGTTTCAAATAAAGAAGACTGACCTTAAAGTGAGGAGGAAATATGCAAATTTGGATCACTGAATTTTAGCTCTGCTATTTTACTGATAGTATAGTGTCAAATCCCCTTCAGTTCCACTTGATGAAAGTTATTTACTTCTTACTTTTTGAAATATTGTTCTTCTTTGCCTGTTACATCTTTATCCCCTTGGGCAGAAAATGAAGTACAGTACATATACAATTGATATGGGTTTTATATCATGACAACTTCAGCTGGAGTGAAAACAACAGTTCAGCAGTGAGTGCAGTACACATTTGCTATTGCCAGAGCCTCAGGATACACAACTGTGGGCCTAACTGGCAAAATTTCTTGAAACCAAGGTTGAACAGAAATTTCAGAATATCAATAATGTCAGGAGAATGTGAAAATATTGGCTGCCTGTGCACAGAACACTCCCTTACGAACAACGAGACACCCTTCTTTATCAGGGTAGGCCTACAGGTATCATTTTGTGCAAGACTGGCCATTGCGTCATTAACAGGCCATCTCATATAGAATACAGTGAATTCCCGCCGCGACAAATTCTTGTGAAACCATCTGATCGTGAAAGCTGGATATTTCAATAAAAACTAGAAAGCCAACAGGCTTAGTGATTCCTTGCCATATGATATATTATAGCAAACATGGAAATAAACATGACATGCATGAGATCCCATACAATTATCCTACTTAATTGAGATATAATACTAGTAAGGTCAAAACTTTTTGACCTCATGTGACCCAAAATGACCTTTCGACCCCTCAAAAACAATAGTGATCAACCTACCAACACGTCCATCAACATGAGTAATTCAAAATTAAGCTTAGTACAGAATGAGTATGGAAGTACTACCACCATGGTATGAGATCCCTCACAGTTATCCCCCTAAAAATATTATATCTACAAATTGTCACCTCAAACCTTTGATCTCCACACAAGAGGAATTTCTCACACAGCTTTAATATGCCAGAAAACTGTCTCATTACTTGATAAAGCGGTATTTTGAAACCATTTTTATCAAAAGTTTGGTCAATGGGGACAGTTCTCCATTCTGAAATCTCTATGTTCCAATGCCTCTATGTTTTTCGAAAAGTCTGCATTGAGGTTAGTGTTTAAACAAGCCCTCATCGACACACTCTCCTACAAGCATTGGATCAAAAACTGTGTTCTCACATACCCCGCGCTGAGGTAACACTGTATTACCTCACACTCGAGTAACGTGGGAACACGGGTTAACGCAGGGTCGGTGTTTAAATTTCGATCCACCTCAAATCGCAGGGTTAAGCAGTTTTAAACATCGTGTTTGTTTTAATCAAGCAAGGTCACAGGTATTTATGGCACAGATGACAGGTATTTTCTTACATTTTGCTGTAATCGGTGTGTGAAATATTTGGCCTCGTTACTGTGGTAACACTATCCACTCAACGAAACACTGGGTACGTGAGAACACAGACTGGAAAACAAGGGGTTAGCCTGTGGTTTTGTCTGATTGTAAACATGAGTTAACACTGGGTATTGCAGGGTATGTGAGACCAAGCCTAAAGAGACATCTGAACAGAGATGTGTAACCTTGGCTATTACTGACGGCAATTTTTGCTTTATGGGGGAAATGCCCCAGCCATTGTCTATGGTATCCTTTGCAAGTTAACAAAAGCAGATATCCCTATTAATCCATAATTTAACAAGACTTTTAATTCGCCTTTTGTCTACTTATACTGTAGGTACAGCATAACATACAGTACAAGTTTTCCTTGTTTGATACGCAGTATACAACATTATGCTTGCTCTTATTACCTGAACTACTTTTAAACGACAGGAGCAATGCAAAATAAAATCTTAATACTTTTGAAAAGTGTCATAAAGGGTAATCTTGAAGCAATGGTTCTATGCATTTAGCTTTATGGTACACTTTTTTTTTTAGGGGGGGGGGAGGGGAGGGGGGATAGTGACATGAATAAAAATGAAATGTGAGACAAGGATTCCCACTCGATGATGATATTTGACATAACTATATAATCCTTCACACAGGGGTTACTTTTTTGGTGCGGTTATCCAGATATATGTAGAGATGAGGCAAGTAGTATGCTGATACATTTTATGCTATCAAAAATTTAAAACAAATTCTAGAATGAAACTATTGAAACTGTACAGCAGAAACACCAATCTAGACAGACACCAATGTTTAAAGTTGTGTTCAACAAAATTCCTTATACAAACACAGTATTTGTTCAATTCCACCAGCTTCTATGTAAAGGATACTAATTTCTGAAGGGTGTCAATCTACAGTATTTCTAAGATGACTTTCAGTTTAGAAACTTGATCAGTGTACATGAACTTCTCCATCTCCAGACAATGGCTAGGCAAACAACTTTTATTTGTGGTCAGATGAGACAAGATAATGTGGACAGTTATTTTATGCTGGATTTAGCAAAGGTGTGACTTTCATGAAGGTCTGACATTTTGACCACAAATAGAGTACTGAATGCCTGCAGGGAATGGCAGGAAATAGGAGTATATACAAACAATGGGCTGTCATGGTTATGTACTGAGATAAAAATAAGCTTTCTTCAGAGGGTTTATAAGAGTCAATTAACACCACTTATACAGTAAAAGCTTAAGTCAATTGAGCTGTATGTTTGTATGAGGTAATCCTTTAGGACACTGTGAGGATAACTGGCAGTCAACTGTGAAAAATTGGGCTAGATAACTGTGACCAAATGGCAAAGAATGGGTCAGTCACAATTTGATTCACTCTATTAGGCAATGACAGTTCATGTGCGCTGAAGGGTATTTGATACCAAATGATCAGTGTAAATTAGGTTCTTTTTTGTAAAACTAATTAACTGTGGTATATCTAATTAATCAATTCTCACTTCCAATTAATGCATGCTTGCATGCACATGTCCTCATGAGGACAGTAGGCACAAGGTTTGTCAAATATTAGCACTTTTTGCCACTAAATTTAATGTTTTCTTCAGGTTTTCTTTAAGGTTATTGAAAAGGCAATGTAGGTATGCTATAAAAGAGATTCTTGTGCATCACACAGAGTACTCTCTGTTCAAAGTTTATACTTATGAAGTTCCACATCAGTCATCTACTTAGTGTGGGTAGAAGCATCTTCTAATATTTTCAGACTATGTCCCTAAATGACCCTTATACAGACTGTTTAAACTCGCATGTTCCACATCAGTTTCATGAAAATCTATTTACTTGTGGCTGCAAAATCAGCATACCCATGAGCATTGAAGCATGTATGCCAGCCTGATGAACAGATTTTGCCTTTTAAGATTTTATATTTTGCTCTGCCCACTTTTTTTTTTTGTATTAATACTTGGAACTTAATGTAATAACAGGGCACAATTTCATGCCAGAATCAACATACTGTACAGTAACTACCATGTGATGTGCCTTTTTGTGCACCTTAGACCTTCTTCCTATGAGTTTGCTTTAGTACTTTACAAATGCATTTTCAAAATTACCTCACTAAAAAATTTACATAGTGAAGTTAATAAACTGTTCCAAAAAAATTATATACCCTATGCCTATTACATTACCCATGCCAAATTATTCTTACCCTTTCACCCTAACCGCTCATGGATATTAACTTCAACAATTATATACTCTTTTGAGATGTAGTGTTTGCAAGGTTTAGATGTTTTGAACTCTGATGACCCCAAATGACCTTTGACATCCAATAAAAACAATAGGGGTCATCTACTCAATATGGACAATCCACTTAGTAAATATGAGATTCCTGGCAGTTACCTTTCTTGACATACCCTTTACCCTTCTTGAGATACAGTGTTTACAAGGTTTTGACCTTTTCCCCTCTGGTGACCCCAAATGACCTTTGACCTCCATCAAAAACAATAGGGACCATCTACTCAATATGGACAATCAGCATGGTAAGTATGAGATCACTCACATTTTTCCTTCTGGAGATATCGTGTTTACAAGCAATTTCCAAGGTATTTACATTTTGACCTCTGGTGACCCCAAATGACATTTGACCTCTACCAAAAAAAATAGGGACCATCTACTCAATGTGGACAATCTACATGCCAAGTTTAAGATCCCTGGGGGTTACCGTTCTTGAGATATCGTGTTTACAAGCAGGCGTCACACACACACATACACACACACACACACACACACATACACACACACGACATCACCATCGCATAGATTCCTTGCCTGCCTTCGGCAAGGAATCAATCAGTCATAATCCACAAGCTGAAAAAGACTGCACATTGTTTACAAGGTACATTTACACAATAAGCCTATAGGCCTATACTATCTGCACTGTTGCTGTGCAGAACGACAACAACTGTTTCACTCCAATGTGACACATGTGATTGACTCTTCACACCGGATGTGACGTTCTTTGGGCCCACAGAATAATAGAGACTTATGATTGGATAGAACTTCAAGGGCTGTTTGTACAAGTTTATAGCTGCAATTTATAGGCTAAGAAATTTATGACAGAAACTTTTAGGTTAATATTTGGTGCAAAAAAGAGGAATGAGTAACAAACAGGAAAAGTAAAATAAGAGGAAAATTCCTTGAAAAGGAGGAAGTATCTCATGCCTGGTAGTACCTGATATACACAAAGAGTTACACAACATTTGGGGTTAGCTAACATATCAGTATGTGCTTATTGCATTCCATGCCATGTGAACAATAAAAACATTGACCACTTGAGGGCACACTCAGCATCACTAGATTATGCAACAAACTCAGATATTAGTTCACCCCAAAGAACCTTTGATCTAATGGGGTGTCTAGGTTGCATGCTCAAGAAGAAATGTCACTGCAGCAAGATTTACTGTAACAATTATTACTTCAACGTGATGAAATAACCCTCTCAATCGAGTATAAGTAAAGCTGCCAGTTATTTGAGGAATGAGGGTGTTTAATAGAAGTAGGGATGGGGAGGGGAGGGGGGCCAACCAAGCATCTTCCTTTCTATTTTACATCTCATAAAGTGATCCATGCCCTCTAAATTTATTCTGCAGATTATATTTCATTACACTCTTTTCCATTTCTTCTTCATAATTAAATCTTCCAGTGTTGTAATATGATCAGAATCATCTCTTTATTTTGTCTTCACAGGGGATATACTGCAGTGATGTATCGATGACATAATTATGAGAAGATTCACAGCCAGATAGCTAAAATAATTAAATGAAATTAAGTGTCCCTGCACAAAGTTTTAAGCTACATATATTTCTCTTGATAATTTGATTGATACCCTACTAATATAATTGGTGTGATTTTCAACAGAATATTGCAATGATGCATATTAAGTATAAGTACATCAGGTACATAAATTTATGCTGATTGCAAGGTATTTCTACTAGAGGTAAAAGGGGGAAGGGTATATGGGTCTCAAGAGAAAACGATAACCTTAAAGAAAGAAGGAAGATCCTCTGTTCATATATATGCTGTGTTCAATCCATCAGGACTCTCTTTGAAAGTTTCAAGTTTTACAAACTGTCAACTGAGGGTTCACTAGGAGTAGGAATGAAAGGGGGGTGGGGTCAAATATGTTGCACATTCCCAGAGAGTTTGAAATTACTGTTGTCCTAATGCATGTTAGTATGTATCATTCTTTCCCATTCCTCCCTACCCTTCTCTTAAAAAGATTTCACACCCTTTCCTTCTAACAGAAGCTCTAGCTGCCCCCTGGTAAATTGTATCAGTACTTGGACTTGCTTCTGATAAATCTATTTAAACAGTTCCTCACATCTGATTAATTAATTTTTTCGCCACATCAACAATAAAACATACGGCAAATTAGCAGTGCAACTCTCTCACACATGTTTTCTCTTAACTTCAGCCCCCCGTTTTTGGAATGTCTGGATCCGTGCCTATCCCACACCACCTTTGATCTACACTGGAGTGTCTGTACTGCATTCTTACAGAGCAACATGAAAGCATGCTACCCCCACCTCTATCCTGCTTCCTAAAGTACAATCATGCATTATATGTCCCTATAACACAAAGGGAAAAGCATCTACAAAAGCAATTTTCCCTACATACATCTTTGAATAGAATGTTTTTGTAATACAAGGTCAAGAACACTGTAATAAAACTCCACACTTTTCCTCATCAGAAGCCTAATTCCTTTTTTTCACAATCAAGCTCTGTCTTCCTGAAGGAGCTACTGTACAGTGTGCGATAAATTTCCTTTCGAGAAATAATAATTACAAAGATCTTAATAACAAGATTACTTTGATGGCCTTGTCCACTGCTTTCATTTCTGAGAGAGTGGCTACACTACATCTTTCTACTTTCAATGAATTAATTAAAATGACCATCCAGGCAGAGTTTAATCACAGTCTGAGGGCATAGTTGAAATAAAACAAGCCAGCACAGAAAAAATCATTCTGATTACAAGAAACACTAATGACATTACTGTGGATTCGGACACACACAGCAGACACAAACAGTAGACTAGAACTGGTACAGAGGAAAGTGAGCTGCTGGTTACACTGATGATGTTAACATCGAGGTAAAGTGCTAATGAAAGTTGTTATGAGAACATGTCATATGTGCCTCACGTTGCCATTTTTAGAACGGGCTACACATCCAGTGTTTTTGTCAAGACAGGGGGATGGCCGGGGGTGATTTTTCTCCTCCTTTCCAGAAGAATGAGAGCTATAAACCCCCCTCCCCCCTTCACATTTCCATAAAAATAAAAAATGTCGGTACCTGGATATCTTCATAACTTGAGGACACCTTTGTAGCAATTCAAACTATCATAATAAATAGCCTTGTTAAAACACCCCAGATTGCACATTATAATGGTCTTGGGTAAAGCTCTTGTCCCCCAAATACATTTGTAACTTTGACCAATGGCAGCATTAGTTTGACCTTGGGTGCTGGCACCTTGTTTCTGGCTGAATCCCTGACATCATTTTTGTGAGTAACAGCACAGAATTCGCCAGGAGCCCAGATGTATATCTTCAAAAATATGCCAATATGCAGATGATGTAATTAAGAACAAATCCATTCTTACTGATAGGTAGCTGCAATTGTGTATATGTGTATGAGGACACACTCGAGCTCTACTGCCAACAAATGTATGCACAGTAGCAACAGAAAATTACACATAAAAAAACAAGTTAAAGATGTCCAATGGGTAACCTGAATATTTCAAACCTAATACACACAAATTGACTCACATTTTTACACCTTGGCTTTTCAATCCACAAGTTTTGTGTCAGAATTGTTGAAAGAGTTTAATTGCCAAAATTTTGCATAAAAACCTGTCAAAACTTCTAGCAAAGTGCAGTCCAGTAACTTGCCTACATGTTACTGTCAATTAGATGGTCAATTAGATGACATTTAACAATGCAACAATATGAATGTGTTGTAGAGCCTGTCAACTACAGTAGATATAAAGGTTAAGTTTAAATTTTAAATGCAGCTAATTCAAGTTCAGTTTCAAATGGGCCTACAGTGTTAAGTTATGATTCGCAATAATCCCTTCAGCCCTTGCCCATGCTATCATCTTGGAAACTGGAAAAGTGCTTCACTGTGTATTATGTGTTAGTTAGATGGAGTTTTAAAGGTAGTGTAACATGTCAACAAATTGACCTCACCTCACTTGATGGTTAATACAGAGTGAACTTTTGGAAAATCCGTTAGAATTTTTTCAATATCTCTGAAGATATACCTTTTCAAAAGTTTGAATGTTTCTAAAGCAACTTGCTGCTTATGCAAAAATAATGATGTGGAGTGCTGCAAAGTGTTGACATTTCTTTCATTAACCCTATATTAATTATCTATTAATTACTCAGCAGACAGTTTTATTGTTTGTTAATTGATACTGGCAATTCTCAAGGACACAATTTAAACTTCCAATATAAAACCCTCAGGACAATGTTTCAACTGTCCTTGAAATAGAGATTGTAAAGACAAAGGATAACATTTGCCATATATGGCATGTCCCTCTCATGACATCACAATATTTGCATATTGAGCTTTTATTTATTAATGATGGAGTGCAAATCAGAAATGGCCATTTTTGGCAGATTTTGATGGGAATTACAGCTATTTTCTTTGTTTTTGATCCTATTTACATCAAATACCCAATTTTGTCATTTTTATATCACACCACTTTTAAGGATCAGTTTCTCAACAATTGGTTAAGTCAAGCAGATCAGAGTCTTTATCCAGATGTACATGACTCACTGTGCATGGTGAGAACATACTCCTTAACCTTGAGCTAGCTAGGGGACAAAACTCCTACTTTCTTCTCCCATGTTCCCAACATATGGAAATCACTAGTGGCTGCATGGGCAAAAATTGACATATAATTTTGCAGAGGTGTTCATGAGAGGGATCTACCCTTAGCTCATCTGCAAAATTTGAAGTATCATTAGAGATTCGTCCCCTTGAAGGAACGACAAAAAAGCCTTCGTCTGCTTTAGGGATTAAACAGTATCTCCAGATGTCACATTGTTGCAGTTAACTCACTTGCAGTGGACATTGAATGGCTCGAAGCATAATGACGTAATTGTCACAGTTACAGAAAATTGTTGGCTAAAACTGAATTTTTTGCACCAGAAAAATCTGTCCAGGTTTGGTGGAGTTATAGACAATTTTTACCATGAAAACTGCAACAGAACAATGGTCAGTACTTGGCTTTCGTGCAGGGTAAATATTTGCGCGGACTAAGCAAACAGTCTCTTGAGGTTACTGTAAATTTGAAGTCAACAAATCGGCCAGTTCATCCACTGGTCGGCCAGTTCATTCCGCTGTTCTATGTTCAATCGGACTATTTTCTCATGCCCAAGCAGAATAAGATAGATCCTGACAACCATCACTGCTTTTGTATTCAGTGTCATGAAAGAATGTATTCACAATGCCCCTGTTATGCCTGTCATTGGTCATTTCCTGAGTAGCTTCATGGATCAATGCACAAACACAATACTCCACTGAACTTGACATAATGGAGCTTTCCTGCCATGTGCCTGCTATGACCAGTATCAACTTTGAAAAGTAGCTAATGGGCTTCTCCCAGCATGTTGTGTTGTGACTTTTTTAAGTATTATGGCTATTTTTTAAAGCAGTAAGTCACCAAGTCCAATGTTTCCATTTATATGGATATAAAACTCAGAAAGAAACTAACAGTTAACTGCTTAAAGTGGAACAGTTGGCAAGCATGCTTCAGTCGCCTATTACAACAGGGGCGGGGTACATACCATACATGAGTATATTCTACATCTCCCAGCCCACAAGGGAATCTTGCTGTCAAGGGTAGGCACAATACTGAGACGAAATGTTTGAAGTTTGCTTGCCCTTGGCTGTTATTAAATACTAAAGTACAAGCATATCCCACTTTTGGAGATTAAGAGCGATAAATTCTTATTCCCACTCTACACAATAAACACTCTAATTCAGATCTACTGTAGGCCTACATAAAAACCTATGAAAAGTTGCAACTCGAGCATAATAATCAGACTTAAATGTAAATACACGACACTTATAAATTCATACAAAACTCAGGGGAAGGCAATAAACTGATGATACAGAAAATAGAATGATGAAGAGTAACATTTCTAAAAAGGAGACGGTTAAGAAAACCGGGCAATTAGTGAGCAATTCATATCACTATTAATATAAAATATCTCTTACAGTTTAATCAAGGAGAGGCCATTTAATATTAATAAAAGAGCCCACAGAAGATTGAATGTATCAGAGACAAAACACACGAACTATAAGTCTACACTTTCTTTCAAGAAGACTTTTAACCTTGAGATGACGACTTTGTTGCATGGCAACAATACACATACTTCCAGACACAAAGATAAAAGATAAAAAATGCAAGCATGGTATTCAGCAACGATTTACAGCCTCATGATCACAAAAGCTTGGGAAAAGTACATGAGAGCTAGTGAAGATATGTGAGCATCTTTGACTGATATCATGGCACTGGTTGCAAAAGTGGAAAATATTGGCTTTTATGGTGTCAGCCTCCCCTCCCCTCTCCCTGCTTCCCCCTCCCAATTCTTCTTCCCCCTCCCCATACCTCCTTTCCCCTCCCTGATATTGCAGAAGCTTGCCTGTTACATGATATATGGGTAAGAACTCTTTATAAATTTGCAAGTGTAGGGGATGTATTGTACACCCAAGTGAACTGAGAAAATTAAAACAAAAATGGAATAAAAAGTTCCAGCAAATCTGAAAAAACTGTCATATGAAGGGAGTGGCTAGAACAAATTATCTGCTTTTCAAAACCATGGATAGGCACTAGGCCTGTGTGGGAAATTTGTGATGCTGTGGTCATTTTTTAGCTTTGTGGCTGTTCAATTGTCCAGGACAACTAAGATTCTATGCAAATAACCAAAAGTGAATGGTTGGTTGTCCAATGGACAACCATATTTCTTTTAGATTGAAGAAGTGTACTGCTCGACTGGTCAACTTTTTCCACCATACAATAATTTAGATTTCAATTGTGTTTGTCTCTCAAACATCACATCTTTTTAATCTTCAAGACTCTTGGCTCTTTGCTAAATTTTCAGATTAAAAAAAAGCATATGTGTACAGTTGTGTTTCCCACTGTATGGCCTAGCTCCTTCTGATTTAACACAGATAAGTATGCAAATTTACATAATTAATGCACTGCAATTGTAAAGCAGAGATAGACCCAAGAGATGACAGACAGCAGGCTACAAAAGACTCCCAATACTAGGCATGTACTGCAAACCTGCTCTGATTTCATGAGTTTTTGCCTGCCATTTTGCAACGGGACAAAAAAAAGTGAGGTGTGAATAACACAATATTTGAATTTCAGTCTGTCATGGTTTTAGCGATGTTTTTATTTGGAAAAACTGTGGTTCCAAATTATGTTACCTGACCTTCTGGTTCATTACTCCAATTAGCTGCTTAAGAAGGAAAACAAATTGAAATTACTAATGGTGCATTGTAGGGCTAGATCTCCCCCCCCTCCCTGCACTTTACTCTGTGGTAATGATGCTACCAAATATCAACATTCAGGCCTATTTTCAAATAAGAAAATAATTGGTAGTAATAACAGTTTTTGACAAATGTTGGGCATGGGCTATCTTTTCCAAATGAGCATCTTTATCTTCTCAACAGAAATGCCATCAAAAAAATGACCTATGGCCACGAAAAATATTACAACAAACCAGGTTTTAACACCTTCATACACATAGGCATATGGGGGGGATTTCATGTGGGGGTAAGAGCAATTTTTGCCTAAATTATGGAACCTTTCATCACGTTGTGCCCATGATCTTCCAGAATGGACCAACTGTTTTTACCCACTTAATTACAAACCAGAAAGCCAAAAGGCTTAGTGATTCCTTGCCACTGAAATACCTTTTTTCTTTCAAATTGACAGTGCTTGAGAGATTTGTCTTCACAATTTAGGCACAGAATGTCAAGGACTCATTTAACAAAGATCAAAATACACTTATATCATGTTGATAACCTACAGATACCAACAAGCAGTGACCCCCAGTCACCCCACATGACTTTTGACCTCAACCAAAATCAAAATGGTTCTTTAATTCTCTCACAACCTCTGCATACCTGACGTGACCTCTGGTCTGTACCAAAAACCAGAAGCTTCTTATGGTGTTAACAAGCCATCCAGAGGTTTTGCAGAACTTTAACCTCTGGTGACCTCAAATGACATTTGACCTGAACCAAAAACAATAAGGTTCTCCCTCTCAACATTGCAGATCTATATCCCAAATTTAAAATTGCTGTCACTCTTATCTTGAGATAACACATTTACAAGCTACATTTAATGTTTTCGCAATTTTACCACCAGTGATCTCAAATGACCTTTCACCTCTAGCAAAAGCAAAAGGGTTCCTAATCTCAACATAACATTTCTTTATACCAAATATGAAAAGTGTCGGACACTCCTATCTTGAGATATCATGTTTACAAGCCATTTTCGACTTTTTCCCAATTTTACCAAAGGTGACCACAAATGACCTTTGACCTCTGTCAAAAACAATAGGCTTCTTCCTCTCAATATCACGAATCTATATACTAAATTCGAAAAGGGGTAGTCACGCCTATCTTGAGATATAGTGTTTACAAGCCTTTTTCAGCATTTTCGCAATTTTACCCCTGACCCAAAAATGATCTTTGAGCTCTACCAAAAAGGATAGGGTTCTTCCTTTCAGCATCACTAATCTATGTACTAAATAAGAAAAGTATTGGTCGCTCCTATCTTGAGATATCATGTTTACGAGCTATTTTGGACGTGTTTGCAATTTTACCGCAGGTGACCTCAAATGACCTTTGATCTCTAATAAAAACAATAGGCTTCTCCCTCTCAATATCATGAATTTATATACTAAATACGAAACGTGTCTGTCACTCCTATCTTGAGATGTCGTGTTTACAAGCCATTTTGAACATTTTTGCAATTTTACCACAGGTGACCTCAAATGACCTTTGACCTCAAATGACCTTTGACCTCTACCAAAAACAATAGGCTTCTTCCTCTTAATATGACAGGTCTATATGTCTATAGGTCTATATACCAAATATGAAAAGCATCGGACATTCCTACCTTGAGATATCGTGTTAACAAACACACACACACACACACACAACATCACCATCGCATAGAT
This sequence comes from Holothuria scabra, assembly GCA_037179385.1. NCBI lineage: Eukaryota > Metazoa > Echinodermata > Holothuroidea > Aspidochirotida > Holothuriidae > Holothuria > Holothuria scabra. The sequence goes on along the minus strand of CM074196.1, from coordinate 42,807,115 downwards.
TCCGTGCCTGCCTATGGCAAGGAATCTGAAAGGAGGGCAAGTGCCCCTCCCCCCTGCACTCGCATCTCCTACATCTATGTTCATATGTTAACAAAATGTCCTGCTATATAGGAGGTGACCAGAATAAGGTTCATTAGAACAAGTTATGGTAATATCTATATGTGATGTTTAATTGTCAACTGACCATCATCAGCAGATTTGAGGGGCAGGGATCATATTACCCTCCCCAATGTTTGTCAATGAAGTAAAGACTTAATTTTATTAGTATTACTGATTTTATTACTTAACATGTAAGAGTTTTTACAAAATTATTCTCACAATATTCATTAGAAGGCTCCATCACATCCACCTCAGGATATTCTTCCTAAAATTTTCTAAAATCTTCCCATATTTAATAAAATTATGAATAGAATATCAAGAAGTAAAGAGTTTTGTACCTGACAGTAGTATGAGGCTGCTGTTAAGTCCATGCAGATGAAGCAGAAGTGTACAGTATACTAAAAGCCCACATTTGTGTGTAGTACATACTACCAGCTGGGACCCTGGCTATTTGTGCTTTTAGCTTAAAAATGCAGGTATGTGTTGCAATTACATCAACTCCATGATTAAAGGGCAAATGAAGTCACACCAGTTAAAACTTTTAAACCTCTGCATCTTAATTCATGCATGATGACAGAACTATACTGGTACTATATCTGATTCATACAGGATCCTTTTTAATCAGAAAATCTGAAAAATTTAAATCCTGTAAACTGATTTTAGGGCTGCAGTTGAACCATATTTACTTTAAAGCAACATCTACAGGAAATCTCACATTTTTTCCTTAGTCTCATTAAAGTATCTTTCATAACATGAAAAGGACATCAATATTGCATATTCAAGGTAAACCAAGCAGTTTCTCCTGATATATTTCACAAATGAGAAATAAATTATTGTCACATGATCATCAGGAGCCATTATGAAACAGGAAAATCTACTACATACTCATTCAAATTAGGCTGACAGCATTTTTCCTAAAAATAGCTTCATGCATACCTTACCATCTTCTACAACAAAAGCTAATGTTATGCAAACTTCCTCTTATTTCTCCTTTCAATTATCTGGCACTGATGATATGTGATGCCATAGTTACGTACGTGCATGTCACCCAATCCTCACAGTACATGATGTAAGACAGGATCCAGACATTCCAAAAAGGAGGGGGGTGAGGTAAAAGAAAGCAGGGGTGTGATGGAGTTGCACAGCCAATTTCCCATACCGTATGTTTTATTGTTGATGTGGCAAAAAAATAGGGCCGAGGCCATCTAAGCCCTCTCCCTTAGATCTGCACGGGTATGATAAAAAGACTCAAGACCTTCATATCCTCATCTGCGGTCTTATCCTTATCTGTGAAACCCTAACTTAACCTTCAGACAAGATCTCTGACATGATAAACATGTCGCCAGAGATGACTGTGAGTGACGCCTCACAAACCAAAATGAATTTCTCAACTCTGTATACTAAAGGAGGAGTTCAGTTTGTACATTTTAATATTCAGAATTTGGTTCACCATGTACATTACCTCTTTAACTTCTGTATTCATTATTCATGTTTTAAAACATGAAAGGACACTTGTAAAATAATCTACAGGTTGGTAAAATTTTGCAAACGTTTTGTTACTGGTAAGTACAGTTTGTACTAATGGTAGTAATTGGGCATGCTTGTTAAAGTGCCTCTATCAAAACTCTTTCTTTTATATGCCTACAAATTTCATTGTGGGGTGATACATTTAAAGCTAGGCATGAATAATAGTCACCCTTAACTTATGGCAAAAGGGGGATCAAATTACTAATTCCTCTACCACCTTGTTTACATGTTTTATCATTTTGTATTTTAACTGTGGAAATAAACTCAGACTCAACTCAAACTCAATTGCCAATTAAAGGGTATCACCTTTCAGCTTTACCTCAGATAAACAGCTGCTATCAAATTTCATCCTTCAGCTGCTATTTTCAACTGCTTGAACAGTTCAGGAGATAACTGCTTTTGGGAGGAAATGGGTACTGCCCAGATCTGCAAATTATTTGCCTGTCTCGACAGTATGAATAATTATAAGCACTTAGTGTCTACCTCTTCACAGTCATTCAAATGTGTAATAAATATGTGTGTATTCAAATGTGAGGTAATAGTTTAGACATAAAAAAGCAAAACTACAGGGGAGCATCAGCTACATTTTTACAAATATAAGTGCTGGCATGACCCACTTGCACACCTTTATCTTGAAAATGGTGCCCAAAACTTACAGCTGCATGAAGTCTATAAATTAAGCCTAGGGCAAAGAACATATCAAAATTGTCAATTTCTCAAAATTGACGGGGTGAACAACCAAACATGAAAAAGCTTTTTTATTCCCCTGTCAACAAAGGTTTCAAAAATGCTCAGATTTCTCTTTCACAAAGTCAATAAAAATTGGAAGGCTGTTTTGAACATTATCTCCCTTGAATTTGCACAGTAGAATCACAATGCATCATGGGAAATATTTGAAAATGGTGCCACCCATGGCAAAATATTCCTCGAGCCTATCGGGTGCAAGTTGATTTCCCCCGAAAGAGGTTTATCTCCCAAACTGTTGAATGGGTATGTAATAGGTACAGTTCTTGAAAGGTTAAGTAGAGGATGAATTTTTTCCAAAATGCAAAGCTTCATTTGTGAGGGAAAAGTTGTTAAAATGTGGGTGTTAATAGATCTCTACCAAAATAAATTTTCTTCAGGCTCAGTTCACAATAGAGGGACTGAGGTGGCTTTCACCCAATCCCTGGAACCTGGAAACTTGCTACAGTAGTAGAAATCCACCTTGGAGACTATTTTATAATTCAACATTTTAAAGCTGACATGTATTAGATCTAGTCACAATTCCACAAGACCTCTGGAAAAGCACCACAGTTTTGTAAAAAGCCTTAAGCACAAACTGCATAAAGATATCTTTACATTGCTGGTTCTCTTTTATGTGGATATACCATGATCCCCAACAGGGGGAAGAACTCCCTAGGGGTTACTTGCTTTGTTTCACACCTTTGTTCCAGATCAGGATAACAAAACAAACAACTGCAAAATTTATTTCCACATGTACTAGCTGTACTAGGACAGAAAATGCTTTCCCTACATCCTGAGTGGGAAAAAATGTTTATTTTCCAGAGAGGGAGTACTATTATTTTGCAAGGAGCAAAATTTTCTGACAATTTTCCCTTTATTTTTGGTGGCAAAAGAGGAAATTCCTTTAGTCCAACTGCCTAATTTTTCTTCCAGATGTCCAAATTTCCCAAGAAGTGTCACCCTTCAGCTTCTCAAATTTTTCCACCCATGTCCACAGTACCACCCCAGTTCTCACTCGGACAGCAAGTTTTATATCAAACAAAGACCTTTAAAGGGACAATCAAAGTTTGACAGAATATTAATCTTTTGTTCAAGCACCTCATTCCCCCTTCTAAATTGCTTTTTTACCAGATTGTTAAAACACTGAATGTCCCAGTCAGTGGGGGAGCTACCATGGTCAGGATGGCAACCATCCCCATGAAAGACTAAAATTGCTTGCCAGCAACCCTTCTGAGTTCCTAACATCCTGCTTTCATATACGCCCCTTCATACCATTCTAGACCTTTGCCCCTGTAAATAAACGAACATGAATTTGACAATTGCATGGCTTCTTCATGGATTCATCAACAAACAAATTATAGTAAATTACATGTTTTTCAAACAAAACTCTTATGTACGTGGGTTCCTCAACTAAATTAAAACTCTATGGTTTCTTATTTATCCAAGTACAGAATAATTTATTCTGTAGACCCTTAGTTTTTGCACTAGATAAAATCCCTTTCAAAGCAAAGTCGTGGCTAAATAGGGATTATGTCTTTAGTTCCTCCTCTCATTTGGCCCCCGCCTCATTAGTAATTGAATTTAGACGGTTATTGACTCAAGTTTATAAGAATTTATTGGTGCTTGCTATCTGATATAAAAACATTACATAAACTAGTTTTATGGATCTGTAGTTAAATTCAATCATCAATTTCATTTAAAAACTGGCTGCACATTTTATATTTTACAAGTTTCACTTGAATACAACAATTTAAGCTGAAATGGAAATGCAAATGGGCAAAACCTCTGATAAGTGAAATATCCAACCAACCACAATGATAACAAGATTGGTAGGCAACTACTGGGGGTCACCAGTTTTAATCTTGCCGCATCTTTTGTCTATATGTACCATAGATAGTTGCATCAATTTCAAAACCTATATAATCTGCCTAAGTTGGGCTCCGACGTCGATTGTTGGGCGCCATCCAGGATACAGGTAATTGATTATGGCTGGGAGGCCCCAGTAATGGCCAATCTAAATTTGCTTGGCTTCTTCATGCAATCATCTCCAAGAGCATACATATTCATATAGTCATGCCTTTCATCAAAACAAACAACAGACAAACCTATAATGAGAAGTTCCTTCATCAACTGCAAATTTAATCACTGTATGGTTTCTTCTTTCTCAAAATATAGAATCAGGAATTCTTTGTTCATAAATTACGACACTATTTTTGTTCATTTATTTGATTTTTCTGTTACTTAAAAACAGACTCATTAGTCAAATTGCCTTACCACTGGACAGTCTGAAATCACAATTTCTGGCCATTCTGGGCAGAATAATGTTCCTAACTACAGTTTATAGCCAACAAAATACACATCAGGTTTGATCATTTTTTTAAATACTTTTGCAAAAGTTTAAAGGTCTAAGGGTTATTTAGCATTACAAGCAAAAATCCTCTTGTTAACATGTGACTGTCAGAGCATACCTACAGTATGTGCATAAAGACTCAACAAGGAGGAAAATGTACACCCTAGCCTTGTTAACAAGATACAATATCTTTAAAGCAAAGTTATCACTAAATAATGTCTATAATCATCCGTCCTCTAATTGGGTCCCTGTCTCAATAGTCCTTAATCTCATTAGTCCCCTGTTTCTCCCTAGCCTCTCATCTTCTCATCCCAACTCACCTAACTCGCTGATCCTAACCCCAACATCTAACCCAAACACTTTAACCTAACCTATAAACGAAAACAGTTTTTATAAGAGGGGGGTACTGATAGACAGGAAACAGTGAGATGGAATAAAGAAGAGGGGGGGGGGGCTAATGAAACAGGACTAATTGGATGAATCAAGCTATTTGATGGACCACTGCAATGAGGACTATGAAGAAGACCATACTAAATAAATATGGAGCAAAACTTATGAAATTTCATGTGGCATTGCTATGAAGAACCCTCCTTTGTCCTGCCCTCCAACAAACATCATACATGTCATCATGTACAGATATACTGAAGACTCATTTAACAAACTTCGTAGACAATGCGCTAAATCCAAATCCTTAGTTTGATGTCAATCTATTTGCATTTAATCTGTTGAGAGTAAACTGACCTCACCAATAAAACAAACCATTCCATCAGTCCAAATTTGATGAGAAGCAATGAATACACCATAACATATCCCCTCTTGAGCCACATTTGAAATGTTCTCTCCATCCAGTCATCAAAAACTGAAGGTAAATTGCATTATCTCCAATGATGCTTATTGTACAAATCTTTTGTCACACTGACGTCAAGCAGCTCGTGTAATAACATCACCTGATGCAGTAAGTAAACAAACTTTGTGTGTTTGAAGATTCTTACATATTTGACTTCAAATACTTGTTTTCCTTTAGTTTAGTCAATGCAAACACAAATTGCATACATGACGTATAATCATGATGTCACCGTGCTGACCAAAGCAAAATACCCTACAGTGTGAAGGATAAAATATGGTTTCTCAAATAATTTTTCACCAGCAACACAGGAATTTAATCAATGAGGTACAAATTTAAACACACAGTAGCTTCATATGACAGTCATTCATGGGCAAAAGCAGTAGTCCTAATCTTGTTTTGAAACAACAGCTCAATATCATAAATTCCCCTGATTTCTCATACAAGTATCTATCTCAATAAACTGAAACATTAGACTACATGTTCAAGGTAAATAAAGTAATATAGATCCCAGTAAACTCCACACTCAATCCAGTGAGAAAAATGTTGTGCCATGATTCTCAAGAGCCATTCACAAAACAGGGTATTAGTCTACTGAACTAACATAAACTGGAGTGACTGCATTTCTCACAGAGTAACCAAGTGCTCAGTAAAAATATTTCCCTATATATCTATTGAGTCTTCCGTTTAAGTAACTTAACTGTGAGATTGTTATTGACTTGAGTTAGTTATTGGAATTCATGAGTGGTACCACCCGAAGCTCTGTATGTATGTCCTGTATTGTCATAAGTAAAATTGAAAAACACTGATATATGGTGTAACATTTCTTCTTAAGCATTCAATAAAGGCACCCCATTAAACCAAAGGTGGTGAAGGGAACATGTGTAACTGATATCTGAGTTTGTTACATGATCTAGCTGTGCCCCTCAGATGTGAAACCTGACTATATCAAGTATTTATTTAGTGTGCTTTGTTTCCTCCCTGCAGCAATAAGATGTAATCATGCAGAAAAAAACAAAGTTTTAACAAGTAAAGAGGGAAGTTTCATCATACTATCTATTAACCTATATTACTCTTCCTTTGCAGTTTCTGCTACATAGGTCATTACAGTATAACACCATGTTTGACAATAACATCCAACATTTTAAGAGCTCGTAAAAGTGTATCAACACTTAGAGGTAGTGGCCAATATTTAACTTTCCAGTTTTGGTAAAGAAAGCTCATCTCCCACATATCAGCATAAGATCAACTGACATAAGGAACCGGCATATAAAATTATATGGGCTACTTAACACAGTCTTATTGTACAAACCTAATTGAATACACTGATAAAAAAAATTGTGCATAGTGTTAAGAGTAACAATGTCACAATAGACTGCAGAGTTCCCTTTTCTTTTTACACTTTCTTTCTCTCTCTCTCTCTCTTGTTTTTTTTTTTTTTTTTTTTTTTTTACAAAATGCATCAAACCATGTAGTCTTTGGAAGGTTCAAAAAACCAGATTAGATGCTTGTCAATGAATTAGGTTACTGCATACAGGTGTATCCACAATCCTAGAGCAATCTTAGAGCAAATCTCACGACAGGTAATGGAAAATTTGGTAAATCAGCCTGATATAACCGACAAAACCAATGGCAAAAGGCGCAGTGAATTCGGTTAATACCATGACATACTTAACACCCAAATATGAAATGGGGTTATTATGTCTCCAAAAGAAATGGTGTAGGGCAAACAAAAACCACCCCGTACAACCCATAACTGGAAAAAAGGCTGTATTAAAGTAATTTTTATCCACTGTGTCAGATAACTATTCTTCCACAAAGGTTTTTCTTCCATGATATGTAATTAATTGCATCATCACAGATATTTCCGTAATGGCAGACATCAATTCAAAATAAAGGGCAAAGTCTAAGGGTTGCAAAGACAAAAATTAGATTGGGCTATGAACTGGAGGAAATTTGCAAAAAAAAAAAAAAACTTGGCACAGTTTGGATTTGCAGTTGCTCATTATCTCATAATAGGCACGTTATATGTCAGAACATACAGTAGAGAAAACCAATTAAGAACTTGAACATGTTGCTGCCTAGAACATAATTTTCAGTTAACTAGCAGATAACAGGTTGGGAACCTGGCTAAATCCACCCTATAAATTGTCTTCACTGCCTTCTTTGAAAGGGATGGCCAGAGTTCTGATTTTCTGGCCTGGCTCCCATGGACCTTGTTTATAGGGTGATATGTTCTTTCCACCTTGAGGGGAACTGCTTCATGAAAAAAAATATTTGACTAAACTGGAAAGGGTGGACTTCTACAACAGAAATTGGCTCACCATTTCTAAAACAATTTCAAGCTTATTTGCATAATTGCTTAAACTTCATCAAGGAATACCAAAACTGAGAAAATGACACATACCTACAATGGCCCATGCATAAATCATAACTACATAACAAAGAAATGAGAACACACGTACAAGTAACATGAGCAGTGGCAGATGTAAAAGCCTGTTTCACAAAGTGGTCAGTGCATCCAATTCTGTGAGTGGTTTAACATTTTGATTGGGCACACAAAAAAAAAAGACTATTTAGCTCTGCAGAAACATTTTCAACATAGGCCATTTTCCAAATAACAATAGACTTTATGCATGGACATCTCCTCATTCCATGAAGCACATGACCACACACAATAGAGTTGACTCTGCACTTGTAGTAGACTAGACCTTCTTATCCAATTTGCTGACAAATCAGCTGCCTGTTTTCTTTGAAGAAACTCCCAATAATATGCATTCTTACAAATAAGGGAGTCCTATTTACCCTGATATATCATATGAATAAGGTCCATAGACTCATTCACTCAATCATTCTATAGATTGAGTAAATATATTTAGTGTACTCATTCTTTCCATAAACTCAGTCATTCATTCACTCTATAGATTCAATCACTCATTAACTCTAGACTCATTCACTTTCTACGCATTCATTCACTCATGCATTCTATCCACTCATTCACCCGTTCATTTCACAGATTCATTCACTCATTCATTCTATAGGCTCATTCACTCAGGTTCATTCATTTATTCATTCTATAGACTCATTCTTTCATTCATTGTGTAGATTCATTCACTCATTCCCTCCAGACTCATTCACTCATTCATTGTATAGATTCATTTACTTATTCAGTGACTGATTCACCCATTCACTCCATAGACTCACTCACTCATTTACTCTAGCCTCATTCACTCATTCATCATACAAACTCATTCACTCTTTAGATTCATTCACTCATTCAGTCTATAGACTCATTCACTCAGATTCATTCATTTATTCATTCTATAGACTCATTCACTCATTCATTCACTCATTCATTCTATAGACACATTCTCTCAGATTCATTCACTCAATCATTCTATAGACTATATTCTGCGTGTTAACACTTTTTGTTACAATTTCATTTAATTCAAGTCACGTAATGCCAATTTCATTTGCCTAGTTGATGACAGTTGAACAGCATATTGGATATTATGAATTGACTTCTGCTAGCCACTAGCCTGAATCTTCTTAATTTTGTCTACTTTATTGTCATTGTAATCAAGGTTATGAAGTAGGTGCTACATAGTGACCAACCATCCATGAAAAAGGTAAAGAAAAGCATGGGAAAGATTAAGACTGAGGGTCCCCGGTATGGCTAAATAAATCAAACCATCACTTGACTGAGCAGATTAATCTACAACGAAATTGCTCTAAAGCAGGGCTGCTAGTTGGATGTTTTTTTTGCCAAGTAGTCATTAATTTAGTCAAATTTTCTCATGGAAAATTGGCTATTTTGTAATTTGGCTGTAAAAAATTCTTCCCTGTTAATATGAAACAGCATTTAACTATTGTCAACATCAGAAGTGAGGGAGGTGTCCCGACCAGTTTTGTCCAAGACTGTAGTACAAACATTTATTATCAGATAAAATTATATCTAATAAACTTTGAATTATTTTGTCTTTAAATTTAGATCTAAAGCGAATGATGTAGCACCAATATATATATCATTTCCAGATAAAGTCCATAAACAATGGGAAAAGTGATTCATTTGATAAGTAAACGAACCAACCCAGTTTGTTTTTCACCTATGGTGTAATTTCAACTGAAGTAGTCAGATGTTCAGCTGAATCCCGTCCAAAGTTAGTTAAAGGAGGTTTTATGGCTCAGTTTCTAATTAATGAGTTTTAAGTCAGGCCTTCCCACTACCTTTTTTCACTTGTGGCTTACTGGCTTTGTTTTCCCTTCAAGCCAAGCCAGAAAAGCTCATATTTAACATGAACAACTGCACTCTCTACTTCAACAAATATCATCTTGTTTGAAATTAAAAACGTAAAGCTTAAAAGTATTTCTTATACTTGCTCTATATTAAATGGAATTTTACTCCATGCTTCAAAATTTGAGGGATGGTAATTTTTCAAGAGAGAGATTGTTAACTCCTTCAAAATGTTCCTGACCTTTACTGGACATTGAGTGGTGTAATAGATACCTTCTTTTTGTTCAAATGAAATTTAGAGTTTAGAATGCAAAGAAGCTGAGAAAAGCTTACAAAAGAAAGGCCTACATACTATGGGTTTAGGGAAGACATCCTATCGGCAGTCACTTATCCCTTCAGAGAAACATTTCAAAAGTCAGTTTTCAATCTTTAAACGTCAGTGGTAATGTGGACTTGTGAATGAAACAAACAGTAAATAGTTAATTTCTCAGTTTTCTGATTTAAACTTTAAAATAAACCTACCTGAGGACTTGGCGATCTTGATCTTTGATCTGTCACATTTAACTTCTGTCTGTCTTGTGACTTCTTCCAAATCGCATGAGGTCCATCTAGATGGGAAAAATAAATATTCTTTTAGGTTAAATGATTGATGTTCTCTTCAAATGGCAGCATGTACATCTCTACTTAAGAGGAAACACAATGTTGATATAAAAAGATACTCAAATTCAATATTAAAATATGCCTGCTTAATTGTTTAGGTAACCATGTCAAAAGTATTAATGGCATTATTTGAATTCCATTCAAGGACTCACAGGTCTATAAATGGGAACAGAGGAAGTAATTAGCATTTCAAATGAAGAGAAAAGAACAAAACTGATAATAAAATTGACTTTACAATGTTAAGGTGATCTAAATTTAAACTCATTAATATTGTTATTGCATCTAGCAATTACTGAATCTAATATAGATAACAACACTAATGCGAAAGTTTGATTTTGTTTTGCATGTGAGTTCAACAAATTCATTTGTTTTTTATGATCAAAAGAATATGAAAAATAGCAGCCTAATGCAGGAAAAATTGGCAAAAGTTTCTGCCTAGAAACATTTTTCAGGCTTAAGGTTTTGGTACATATGTCTGTGGTAATAAGTCAGAAATGGTATTACTATTTCCTACAAAACATTCCAGTGGGAAAAATTGGATCAAAAAACTGTCACAAAGAGAAGCAAATGCAATCCTTTGGTGACCTTTTTTTCCTTTCCAAATATGAATCACAAATAACTTGTAATTGTTCAACATTAATTGCATGAAATATCAACACAAAGGAGCAACAATTTTCTCATAAAACAGGCTTTTCAACCAATTAGTTAGATGAGGTTTTATGGCTCAGTTTCTAGCCAACTAGGTAAGTCAAGCCGGCCAGGAACTTTTGTCCAGTTGTGTCTTGCTTTCACTACTTCATTGCTTATGATGAGCACAAAGTACAGTGACATTCTGCACATGCTGCAAGAGGTATTGGTTGTTGTCTGACACAATGTTATAAATGTTATACAAAGATCACAGAATACTACAATAATCCACATTGGAACGACTGCATTTCCTCTTTAAGACCAGTAAGTGTGTATGTTGACTTAATGATCATTTGACAATAATTACACAATTTCACAGCTATACAAAGCCAGTCGGTCTATTCCTTTGTGAAATTTAAAATGTAAGGGGAACAATCAACTTGTAATTTCCAATACTGGAATCAAAATTTGAACTTTTATCCACATACACATATAGAAATATATTAATTTTTTTTTTTTCTTTTTTGGATGGATTCTCTCTCTTTGATGGTCACATAATCAGCCTGGGAATGGATTTTCATGACTTTTACGTGACTTTCCCAAGACCAAATAAAGAATTTCCATGACTTCCAATTGATTTCTTCAATCCACAAACATAAAACTGAGGTAAGGAAAACAATAAATTTAAAATCACTAGTGGGAATACATTTTGATACAATAAATGGTTGTGAGAATGGGAATATTTAGTAAAATTTCCACAGACTTTTCCAGGATTTCACATAATTTTTCCTAAACTTTTCATAAAGCTTTTCCAGGCCTTGAAAAAGACCCATGAATTTTCCAGGCTTTTCCTTAAATTCAGGAATCCTGCATATAATTTTATATGAAATATCTGGCTACATGCTAAATTAAATTTACTAACATGTTCTGGCTTGGACAAGTGAGAAATTTGATACAGATAGGTAGACTTCACATCAATTCAAGAATTTGAATTTTCTTTTTCCACTGATTACCCCAAGTTTTTCACCTTTGGCAAGCACTTAAGACTTATGACTGCAGTATCCACTGTTGTGGGCATTAAGTGTAAAGGATGGCCTGGGAAATAATTTGTAGGTTACATTAGTGTAAAACACAACTCCTAAGTTGGCACTCACGCTATGAATCTTACTTTTTTGAGCCTCTTTTGAATTTTGGAAAGAACTAGAAAGAGAAAGTATAAAACAGTCACTGTCAAGTAGTTAACTGGTTTGCCTGAGGGTGATACACAACAGTTGTTGGCTATGAAACATGATAAATGACATGTGAACACCTTAACGAAGAAATCTGTCTGTTTAATTTACTTCACGGTGTTTCCTTTTGTTTCTGTTCTTGCTTGTAATTAAGGAAACCCTACGAAGACAAACCAGTATATAGAGATAGAAATGTCAAACACTCTCCATTTGATGTATATTTAAATTATCAAATATCTATCATGTATGCAGTAAACACAACTGTGCAGGAGAGAGCATAAAAGCAGAGTAGTTGGAAAATCAAGGCTAAATGAACAACATGACAAAAGTACAGCTAGAATTGTACCACATGATTTAAAGATCAAAAGGAGCAACAGAGAAATTTCACAGTTTTCTTCTTATATCTCTTCAAAGTATCATTCCTCGTATGTTAAGGCTTTAACATTACATACTTAAAGTAAACCATATGGTTGCACCTTGTAAATTTCAAAAAAATCTTAAACAAAGAACAACATAAACACATCGAATTGGTACCTGATATTCCAAAATGAACAAAAAAAACCTGTATTAAATAATTACAAAAGATCACTATTCCTCCGTACTTTCAGCACAGGGAAAAAACCCTCTTCAATGTTGGGCTGTGAACAGCTAATGGAGATCTCAAGGTTTGTTTTTATATAAGGTTTTCTATCGTAAAAAAAAAATTGGCCAATTCAGGATGCCCAGTTTCCAGTGAAAGAATTTACTGATGTGTAGTATGTGAGCTAGCAACAGTTCATGGAGAACATAATGAACAGGCAAGCCATTGTTGGCCAAAAACCCTTCAAAATGCATTGGTATAGTGTGAAGTTCAAATGAATGTCAATTGGTGTGATTATCATGAGTTCAGAACTCTATTGCAATACACAGTTATACTTCAGCAGCAACGAGTTGCTATTGTCTCCTTAGTTTGGAGGAAGACATATTCCCTATCAGTAAGACAAAGCTTTAAGCAGGTCAGAGTGTCCAGGTTATAATTACATTTAGAGACATTTCATATTTATAAATCAACATCCAACTTTTTAACATTATGGTCTAAAATAGAAAGATACTACAAGAGCACTTTTGCAATGTAACAGAAATGGTTCTACAGGTAGTTCAATCTAATTTATTGGCATTTGTAGCATGAAGCTCCAGTTGCATCGCTAATGTAGCACCACTATAGAATATTGTTATATCGAGCAGCCTAGATTTAAGTCAATTGTACTATATGTAGAATGAATATTAAGTGTGAATTTTTTCACCTTGGCAAGGCTAAAATATTCTCTCAGATAAAACTGATCATATACGTAGGAAATGAAAAGATATGGCAATATACAGTAACCTTGAGGAAGTCACTTGTCTGAAAGTGTACGAGTGCAAGCGTACTCAATGTATTGTCGACTGGTGATTCAGTCAGCATGAATTTGAGCAACCATGGACCTGTAACGGGCAGCTTCCTGGTGCAAGGTGTTACACAAATGCAAAAGAATGCTGCAGATGCTCTAAATTAATTTTGCTTAGTTTTGCAAAGGATCAACCCTAACAAATATCACAAAAGGTGAAATTCATAAGATGGACAAGTCCTTTGAAGCTTTCAAGAAATGATGTATCTAGCCCCCAAACCACAGTCTGACTGATCAATAGTCCCCTGTAATCCTCTGCTTTTTTATAACTAAAGTAAATAGTTCCTCCATTTTCTTTCTTTTTTTAGGGGAGGGGTTAATAGTAAGATGGGATTTAACAACACACCAACACGAATGTGTTATTTATTGTCACCAAGAAAGAAAAAAGTACATTTCAAGGTAGGGGAGATACTTTATAAGTGAGAGGGCTTATTACACTCTTGGTTTTGAAAGTGTCTGGTTGCATACTTGTACCTCAGTACAACCCTCCATTCAAGTGTGTCATTGTGTGTGGGTATAACTTCTGCATTCATGAATATGTTAAACTTCCGAAAAATGTGAGACTGTGAGTGAACCAGTAGTAAGAAATTAATCTTTTCTCTAAAGACAAATGTATCACAACCCTTCATACATATTTGTGACACTTACAGTATAACATGTTATGAGGAGAATGCAGAGTTTTGTTTAGTTGTGCTGTTCTTAGAGAGAGTGTGAAAGGAAGTGCACTTAGAAACGCATTAGGGCTTGTCGGGAAGTGACACTCCCTAAAAAAAAAAAAATAAAAGTAAAGAAAACACGAAGACTTTTTCCTTTTTTGTTTAACAGGTCACTAGCTATGATAGACATCTTTTGTTTTTTTCTAGTGTCCTGTTTATACTACAGCATGTATCGTTTCTTTGTAAATTATGCATTTTTGTACGTATAGACAAAATAAATGAAATGAAAAAAGTCCTCCTGATTTTGTTCAGCAAAAACTTGGAAGTAGTACAGTACTGTTCAAAGTATGCAATGTTAAGCACAGAAATTCCCAGGTTTATTTCTGGTGGGCTCAACCTAATGCATGGCCAAATCTGGATTTACCCAAAATGTTACAGTATCCTAATCATGTTTGAACCAGGACAGTCACTTCAAACTGGGATACTCTCCTAAGCCACAATGACACTGACTGCATGGTCAAGTGGTAATAGCATCCAACTTGCAACAGAGAGGTCTGGAATTGAAATCCTGGCCCAGTCATACTGAAGACTTAAAAAATGGAACCTGCTGTCATTGTGTTTCCTGCTAGCATATAATAAGGTTTCACGGTATACCGGTATTTCCGTAAGTACCGGTACGTACCGGTACCGGTACGGTACGGTACCACCAACCTAAAGGTACCGAAGTATCGTGGAGACTCGGTACTCAACTGTAAGGTGAAAATCTTTTCTCAAAATTATAGCATTTAAATTAGAATGATACTAAAATGTAACAAACGTCCATTTGATAAATGCCCCGTGTCTCTAAACATTATAATATAAACAGGGAACAGTCACTTGATAATCATTTTGCACCATTTCAGTCACAAATCCCCCCTAAGAATTTCGGAGCTTGCCGTTTAACGTTACTTTCGCAGAACTAGCACTATCCACACTAAAAAGGAACTTGCTTTCTATCGACTTTCTGCGCAATCTCAGAACGATCCCTGCCAGCGCTAGCTTCGCCCGCGCCTTCACATTGTGTATTTAGACGGACACGATTAGTCAACTTTGTGGTGAAAATCTTTTCTCAAAAATAAAGCATTGAATTTGAATGATACTTGAATGAAACAAAAACCCATTTGATAAATGCGCCGTGTCGCTAAGGATTGCAATACAAACAGGGAACATTCACTTGATAATCGTTTTGCGCTATTTCAGTCACAAATCCCCCTACGAATTTCGGAAAGTGCTGTTTAACATTACTTTCGCACAACTAGTACCTTCCACACTAACAGGGCCCTTGCTTTCTTTTGACATTCTGCGCAACCCACAAACGATCGCTGCTCATCAGCAAATGCTTTCACATGGTGTATTGCGAATAGATTCCATGCGTTGATTGATAAAATTCACTTTGATTACGATAGCACACAACATTATACGAGTGCGAAATTCGTTGTAAGCAGACAAAGAATCATAGCATTGCAAGCTCTGACATGAACGTTGCATCGACGATTTCTGATTTTAACACAGTGATTCAGTGGGACCGTTCCATAACGTCCACTGTCTATGTCTGTGGGAGAAAAACTTTCGTACGAACGCAACGAACGTTCTTCCAGAAATTACTGTAACACGGTGAAGCAATGGGACGGAACACACAGTAAATCCCGCTTAAATCATTGGCTCGCGTGTTCAGTTCAACTGATCAACTCACTTGCTTTGTTGTATTGCTCTACATACTGAAGAACAGTGTAGTGTTATTGTACAACGGATTGCTGCGGGATGCATTCGTAAATTCAATCTTGAAGCACTTTGATTTAGTTTTGATAGCGATAACTCGGCGGGAAGAAAGCTTGATGAATCAGTCTTTTATGGAAATATTTTTGTAAAGTTCTACTTAATAACTTTTGGTTATACTTTAGGAGGAGGGTTGTTATTATTTGCAGAAATTATTTTTGCAATCTTCATTACAATCCTGAGTGCTCTTGTCATCTTGTGGGGTCTAGCTCCGGTGCGGACGTGCGGCGCTGATTTATTGTGTGTCCCGAAATTATCGGACGCTAAATTTGCAGAGAGGCTATTTCTTTTTTTGTTTACCGGTTTGTTTAGTGTGGGGTGACTAAAGGTTATAAAAAATACTGAAACGGGAGGCAGGGATTATCAGAAGACTTCACTTATGTCAATGCATGGTATTTTTACGGATATTTTGCATGTGATAAAAATCATACTTTTTTACTCTTCTGGTACCGGTACTACGGTAATACCGGTGCCATTTGTGGCGGTACCGACGGTACCAATTACCAGTGGTACCGTGAAACCCTAGCATATAAGCAGTGCAGTACAGGGAACACTAGGGAGTCACAATTGGGTAAAAGGCTGTGGCCAGCCCCGCTTAAACCAGTAAGAAATAACAGAAAAACTTCATCTTACTATCCCAACCCTAAATAACAAAATTGGCAAAGTCAGTCTTATGAAAGTAATTTCATTGTATGTAAACTTTCCATCTGGTATGAATGCATTCCTTGATGTTTTTATACATTTCATAGATCATGCCCCATCACAATATTTGGTCCTGGACCATAAAGACTTGTAACTCATGTCTGGCTTTGACCTGCCACATGTCCATTATTAAAACCCATTAAAGTCCTTGCACTACTTTTAAATACCATTACACCTACTCTGGCTCAGTCTATGGCCATTGTGACTGTTCTGGAGAACCTCTGCAGATCTGAAACTTAACAACTTTTCTAGGCCAGGACGATTAACCTGAAAAGGTAAAAAAATGGTTGAAGTGAATGAAATGTTAAGCAATACCTTGTCATTTACATATGCTATTCAAACAAACTGTCTCTAAGATCCATCTAACACTGAGTAACTCAGTTACTCTGAGCTATAAGTTCAGCAGGAATAAGAGAGGATTGAAAAAGTCATTTTTACTTCTAAACACAAGTCAGGATATTTAATAAACCCTGCTAAGGAGGTGGGTTGAGGATGACCTTGAGGTGAAAAGTTAATTAACGAATGTCCCAAGGGACACATCTGTGCAGCATTTATGACTTGCACAGTGTTATCAACATTAACAGTACTGCAACATCATGCTTGGAAAGGCTTTTATTATAGTAGGGCCCTGCTACCTATTCTCAATATATGTTAATGAATGTTTTCATTAGAAATAACGCTGGCATGAAATCTGGACAAACGCTTTAGTTCAGAGACCGACATGAAAGCCTGATCTTGGTGACTTCTTGCGGTTTACATAGTCAGAGCGCATGTTACTGCGCTTGATGGAGTTGACCTAAAATTTCTTATTTTTTGCATTTTTAACCATAAAAACGAAAATCTCGTAACAAGTTGACACTAATTTAAATCTTGAAAAGGAAAAATCGGTTAACATTTAGGGAAAATAACGATCACATTTCAAAGCAAAATCTGCCAGATTTTGCAAGCCAACAGCTCTCGATGATGATTTATTCTTTTTATTTTAATTCCTCATTTTGTCGTTTTTGTACATATCAAGACAGGAAACAGATCAAAATGGTACTAAAAATTCCAGAGATTTCATATTTGCATAGTAAATGACTAAAAAGTAATGTTTTCAGACCGAATGGGGTGATTCGGTGGACATCCAGTCTGCTTTTACTAGAGTTTACGACTTTACGCCAGCCAAGGTCATTTAGTTTCTTGCGGTCGGATGACGTCAAAGAATTGCCAGTTTGAAGCACTATCGCCAAGTCTGAGTGCCGATTTTTCATGGTGGAAAATTTCTCATGCATATACTGGTGGTCCTGCTCAGCTGGAGTTAGCCAAAGCTTTTCTGAACAGGCATTATCTGAGTCGGAGTAATTCTCGGTTAAAATGTGGTTACAACCTTTCCAGATCGAAGTTTAAGGCCATTTGTGCCACATGGTATTGAAGATGATGCACCCGACATTGATCTAATCAAACTGAATCATTTTGAGGTGTTTAAGGGTGAATTTAAACTAGATGTGGGTCTGATCAACCCTATCTTATCAATACATCAAATTACACCAAAGTTCATTAATGACTTGATCCTGGTGCATTTGTCTGTGCTCTGGTACGGTCCTCTTCCTTTGCATAGATGAGTGCTTTCAAGAAATTAATCATAGGTCAACCTCCATCCTAGAGCATTTGCACTTACAAATTTTGATCCCTTGCACAGGCTCTGCTCCTCTCCTGAGATAAGATGAGATGAGATGGGATTCTGATCTAAGACAAAAGTTATCTAAACATTTCATTTGATCAGCCACTAAGAGGAATGACTGCACCACTGCACAGTAAGGGATGACTGGGACCAAAGCATGGCATGACTGCATGCACCACCCTGAAGCAAGGGATGACTGCATCACACCAAAGCATGGTTGGTGTGACTGCACAACCACACAGCAAGGGCGATAGGAAAGTGCAGATCCTCTTGTAGTAGAACTTGAGTATCCTCAGCAGAATTATGCTGCAATGTCACTGTTCACATGAACAATGGTGACAGGCATGTAGTAAGGGGCAAAATAGCTTCTGTGGTCAAGGGTCAAGGGTCAGCGGGCAAGAAGAATTTCTTGTGGGAGTGACTCATGCTACTGCAATCAGACAGGTACAGTTTTTTAATTACTGTATCTAACGGGTTAAAAAATTTCTAGGGAGACTTATGACCCTCAACCCCTGGCTATGAGTTGGTGGATGAAAAACATGCTGACTGCAATTGATCATAATAATACTGAGGCTCCCTATACTTCCAATGTGATTTTTGTCCTCACAGCCACACCAAAGATCCTCCTTTAGGAAAGATAATTGATGAAAAAATAAGCATCTACACACTTGCAGGTCGAAATAAATGAGATACATATTGCACTTTTATAAGTATTTCAAAAGGATTCATTAAGATTTACTAGGAACTTTACAGGCTTTAGCTACCTGAATTTATAGCAATTAAATCTGGGTGAAATTCATGTCCCACATTTCATAAAAACCCTGCCCTCACTCTTAAACATAAAGATTTTGTGCAATCCTTCAAATGACTTTTACTTAAAGAAGACTGCCTTAGGCTTGATTTTGAATGATCTGTTCCATCAACCAACTGTGGTTTGTTACATCTTAATTAAGGTGATGGTTAAATCCAGCTTACTTCCCATAGTCTTGTTAAATCCCTCTTCTCAATCCTCAGAAGTTCACACCATTCCTTGGTAACCACGGTCACAGAGTGTGCACGATGATCCAATAGGCACTGGCCAAGATTAGCTCCTCCTGACAAAATTTTACAATGAAATGTTTTCTGCAGGGAAAATAGATGCAGCCTTATTATAGGTTTTGAAGATGCATCCACCAAACTTTAATTCATATAGCCTATCTTGAAATTCTTCAACTCATGCGATAATATTTTTGTACCTGGTATGTTAAATTTAGGTAATATAATTCCTGTATGATATGTTCAGTGGTAAATATTCATGATGATCTGCAAATTACTAGATCTTGTTTCAATTTAATTCTAAGGATTGGCTATGTCACCATTAAGTTTTACTTCAATTACTTCACTCAGTGCACCTACCCTAAAGTGGTGAAAGATGTATTTGAACCCATAAAAAGTGCAAATAATTCTCTAAAATAATTTGATAGGTTGGACTGCAAATAAATCACTTTTCAAATTTTAATCATATTGAATTTCACAACCCACAATGTTATGAAGGGTGTCTTATCCTGTTCCAAACAGTCTGAGCATGGATTATTAACTGTATGCATTATTGCATGGATTATTAATCCATATATCACAGAAATCTGTCACTTTGAATATGCCTATCTTTTGATTGAACTTAAACATGATATCTGGATATTAAACAACTGACAACAGTGTCACACTGATTTGGCTTTTTCTTCTATATAAAGGGCAAGGACAATCACTCCAAACTTGTTTTGAAGCGGCAGCTAAATCTCACAATTTTCTTCTTACTTCTCTTCAAAGTATCTTTTGTAATTCTTTATGACTTCTGTGGTGTTGCATATTTAACATTATCCAAGCAGTTACTCATACTGCATTTCACATTTGAGGGGAAAAAAATATAGTCACATGATCCTAAACAGTCAATCATGATATAAGACCATGTACTACACCAATTCAATCTGAGGTGACTGCGTTTCAGCTTTAAGGTGTGGGTTCAGGGTATCCCTACAGTGTCAAACAATATCCTAGAACTTGTAATTTGGTAAAAGATGAGTTTCATTTTATGCAAAAATTAAAATGATGTTGCCTAGATACTTATTAGGTAGCTACTAGTAAATATGTTCACAATTGAGACAACTTAAATGACAGAATTGAATATTCATAGTGTATCTGTGATGAATATTCATAAGACACCACTACTACACCTATAGTATCCACCAAGATCTCTCCCATAAACCTGTTTTCAAAAAATTCATTAAGTAATTGCAGTGACGTAGTTTACATTTACATCATTCTGCTAATACATATTTGTACACAAGTGTTTGTATAAAATATATGTATATATGTAGGAATAATCCCATAGATAAAGCATTCCAACCCTGCCTTAGTGTATCTATTAGAGTAAAATACTGTACTTATTAATAACAAATTGCTAAGAAACAAGAATGTCTTCTCTTTAAAACATAGAGCAAAATTAGAAAGTATTAGATCATTTGGTTCTGAAATTGAAAACTGGAAGAAAGTATCCACAATGAATGTCTCTTAAAAAGTCAGCCTCAATAAAATATTGATGACAGTTATGGTTAATTACAGGCCTCGGTTTAACCAGCTCCTTCACCATTTTTTTTTTTTTTTTTTGTATCCTTATTGTGATATCACTGTGCCAACTTTAACTTGCATTATCTATTTCTGAATATTTATAGAAAAGAATATACAAAGAATTTATACTATCTTTTCTTAGTTGTATTTAGCATATCAGTATACAGTACTACACTTACAAATAACCCAAAAAGTCCTCTTTCACTAAAAGACACTTAATACTTGCATTGTTTTTCCCCTTGAAAATATCAAGTGGAACTCAAATTTCTTTTTTTTTTCCATAGAATTTCTTTTCATGGAGAGACTGCATTATTTTCAATTATTAACCATATAATATAAAAGTTTAACTTTCCAAACTGAATAGTAAACAGATTGCTTTACATATTATAAGTTAAAGAGGCAATCAGAGATTCATTTTTATAATTTTTCCACAACTTTAATTCTGCACCACATTTGTAAATTGACTTAAAACTAACAAAAATAATCCCTGACCACAATCTTATATCGTGATTGGTTACAATATAATGCAGGCTGTCCAGTCTTACATCTGTGTGGAGTTTTTTACCTGACAAATAATTTAGAAATTTTTATTCTATACTACTCTCTGCCAAAATGTGATTGCCCCTTTAAATGAAAGAATTTTGAGAAGATTTTCTACATCAAGTTCAGCTCCATTGTGATTTTCCCAAACAGGTACTGTCAGCATCATTAAATATGCATGACAGAGACATGCTATTCATAATACAAAATGTTTCTGCAATAAATGAGAGGCATTTGGCACCAAAACCCTTTAAAGGGAAAATGCAGTCATTACAATTTTGACCATTCCATGACAAGTGGTCCTTGGTGATAGGGTAAGGGCAGAGTCATTTATCTAACTGGCCATTACGGCCAAGTCACTTATGTATTTCCTGTGCCCAACTGCCCATACTGGCCAGATGGAAAAATGACTCTCCCCTAAAATTAGAACTCATAAAGAAGGTGTCTTATTTCAACTTTTCAGATTAGCATAGAAAGGTGAAACTTTCATTCTTCATTTCAAACTTCATGTTTTCAGGGCTCCTTTGGAAAATGCCAGTGCCAAGTATATGCTGTGATAAACCATAAAAATATGCAATTATTGGGAAAAGAAATCTGAAGAAAAAGGAACATAAATCATCTGCCAGAAAATCTTTGTTAAGAGCTGCCTATACCCTTTCATTTCTGGAGTTTTGCTTCCCAAATTTTCCAGCTATGTGAGTCAGACACAATGAAAAAACTTGTCATTGTCTATGTGCTTAAAGTTGACAAAAATATACAAAATTAGGTGTCTTAGTTTAACATGAAAAGGTAATTCCAGAAACAATGATGAAATTATGCAAGGTACTGTCATCAGCTTATTGTAGTGGTTTAAAGCAATTACTGTAGCATCATTTGGAAATATTTGATTCCAAAATTTCATTTTTGTTAAGTTTGAAAAGTGTGACCTGAAATTATGTAAGTCCAAAAAGGTTATTGTGAATAATGTGACAGACTGAAGTTTGCACCTAAAAACATTTTAGAAGTCATTCATTTCTGCACTAAATGCATGTGAGGAACCAACAATCCTTCAGTAGCACCATACCATAACGACTCCACAGGTATGCATGCCCATAGTAGTGTGATCTGCAGGTCTCTAGAAAATACAAAACCAGTATGAAGCAATGATAAATTAGTTTCTCAGCAAAACCATGTGCTAAGGGTAAAGGATTGTATAGACCTTTCCTTACCTTGCGATTTTTTATTTCTGTTGTTGTACATTCTAGCTTTCCTGATAGTACAAAGTACCAATTACATCCATGGTCACCTTGACGAAACACTAAATTGCAAAAGAAGAAGTAGAAGAAATTTTTAAAATAGATTGTTTTTCAGACATTTGCAAGAGATCACGTGTACATTCAAGGCTTGAACTCACACACCCTGTGACACTTGGTTACCTTGTGTTTACAATAAGACAAAACCGCAGGTTAACCCTGAGTTTTCAGTCTGTGTTCTCACATACCCTGAGTTAAGCTGAGTTAATTAGTAAGTTAGATGGAGTTTTATGGCCCACTCAGTTTCCATCCCACTGGTTCAAGTCGAGCTGAGTTAGGGTGAATGGGTAGTGCTACTGTAGTAATGATTTCAAAAATTACACACACCAATTACTCTAAAAAGTTAGAAAATACAATTCATTAGATTGGTAAAACACCTGTGACCTTGCTTGATTAAAGCCAACACAGTGTTGCAGGACCTTGCGATTTGAGGTGGATCAAAAATTAAACACAGCATGACGGCGAGTTAACACACATTATACTCTGAGTGGGCCGGGTAACACATTTAACCTTGAGCAGAGGGTATATACATGAGACCACAGTTCAAAGGATAACATACAAACTTGGGAAATTAAGCACTTCTGGTTGAGTCACAAAGACAAATGTACCTTGACAACCATTTTGTGAGTATGCTCATTATGTATACGAGAGTTTGCTCATTAAAGTGTATCATTTCTACATTGGTTTATATAAGACTCATAAGTCTACAACTGCCACAAAGGTGTAGGCACAACTTCACCTTTGACCTAAGATACATTGCCAGTGAGCATAATTTCCCAATTTACTGTATGTACAACATTTTATCGCTATAATCTCTAACATCTACCCTAAAGCAGGAGAATTGATCTACAGTGTACTCTGTTCCCAGTGGAGAAATTACCTACTGTACATATTCCTACAACTTGATGCTAATTGTTCAACAGTAACGATCTTTAATGCTACTAGTTCCAATAATTTGCACAAAATCAAAACTAAGAAACTTTGCAAATGGAATTCACTAGTCAAAGTATGGGAGAATTAGTGATACCTGCTAAGAAATGTAACACATGAAGTGTCCATCAAAATTTAAAAAAACAGAGCAAAAGAGATACATGTACTGTAAGCCTGCAAGGGGTAGATACTGTAATGTGCATGGCAAGTACAGCAGGGGAGGCAGGCATTTCATTTCTGTTCCCCTTGTTGGCAAGTTACCATGATGTCAAATGTCCTGAATTTAAGAGTTTAATTACTAATTTAATTAACCTTTGGAATTTTAGAAATTATTATTCTATGTACTCTTTTGTGGTGGGCTTAGCTCACCGACACTCCTGTCCTCCACCCCCCCCCCCATTTGCCCTTGCCTAATACACCTACATGGTAAACAGCTAAAATGAAGTTTTCTCAACTTGCAAATATTTGCATACCTTTTACCACAATTCCTTGCTGTCTCTGAATTCCTCAAATTTGTTTGAAATTCTTCCACCCTAGCTTTATAACCCAACAATTTAAAGTTCAGGCTTTGAGCAAATTCAAAATGACAAATTTCCATGACATTTCCATGACTTCCAAGGGCCTTGACTGATATTTCCAGGACCTTCAAAAAGAGTTACATCCATTATATTTCTGTCTTTTTACCATAACATTAAGAATCTGACCATAGAAAATCCCTAACTTTTCAAGGATCTTTTGAAAAATTGTCCATTTTCTATGATTTTCCAGACCTGAAAATTCAAATTTCAATTCTCACTTACCCTCAGGAACTGTGCCAACCCTGAAGCTTAGGAGAATGTCTAAATATCTTTAGGGTAACAAAATTCAACACAGATGCAAAATTATACAGCCTTCACTACACTATTATCAACTACTATGTTGGCTCATGAAGCACTATGTTGGATTGTGATCACGGGTACTTTTTTGCTAGTTTTTATGTTAATCTACAAAATGTGGTGCAGAATTAAAGTTGTAAAAACATACTCTGATTGCTGCTTTTTTACTTCACACTAGCCTAAATTACAGACACAGTATGAAAAGTACTGAACGTACCCCATCGGATGATAGAATTTCACATTCATTAAGACAAATTATCTCTCACCCAATTTTATTATCAACTTCCTAAACCAACTTTATCAATCCTTTTAGAGAATGAAAAAAAGTGTAAAACAGAGATACTTTAGGAGACAAAATTCTTCTATACAAGATGATGTTTAAAATGAATTGTCAAAACTTAATCAACGAAACTGAGCTGTTTATGAAGAAATACTGTATGAACCAAGATTTTAAACAAATAGATACAAACTTCTCATAGTAATGCTTTTTAATGAAATTATATCTACTCTGTGAAAGTTCACTATCAAAGGGGAATGGCCTTAACTTATACTAAAAGAAATACCTGTAAGTTTGTCACAAATAATTATGATTAACATATTAAAATATACCATTTTATCTTTCCTGCACTTAAAGTTTTAACCAAAATTAACCTTCTCCTGAGATAATATGATGCCCCAAAACTGGAAAAGACTCCTTTTTCCCTTTTTTTTTACTTATTCTCCTTTTTTTCTGATATAAATTTCTGCTAAAAGTTGGAATTTTTAAGCATTTATAGACACCATAAAACGGGTTTTATGTGATTCTCTACAAGATTTGTCACAATTGCCACAAGCACTTTGGTCCATTAAACATGTCTTTCACAGCTCAGTTTTAAGTAAGACCTTTAGCTAAATTTATCTATTTCGACTAAAAATTTCTGCCATGCATATAACACCTGGGAGTTCAGTGACCTAGTACAGGAGGTGGCTTCAATATTTACAAATTTTATGAATATTGATACTAAGAATTGTCTGGCCTATGCATGTCATCTGATTTTAACAAGGGATGCTGTATTGCAAAGCTGGCATTAACTGATGTTTATCTCACTGCTTTATACAAACAGTGCTTTTCGAGAAATTGGTTTATGGGATATTAACACAAGAACTGTACTGTAGGAAGTAATTGTCCTATTTTGGTTTCATAGCTAACCTAAATAGGCCTACAGGTTATCTTAAAGGAAGGCTGCAAGCCTGAATGTTAGGTATGGTAATACTTCAATAGAGGTTTCCAGAATTGTGAGGCAATTTTAAAGGCTATACCCAGAAAACCAAAACAGATAGTTTATCTTCTGTAGAAACCAATCACTTTAGCTGCTACATTCATTTTTCACTGGAAAAGTATCCTAGTTTTCAATTATTGCAATCAAGGCTCATTTTTCATAGGTAGGGCTGGTAAAAAGTTTATTTTCCAAGAAGGGACTTAAATCTCTCAGACTTCTTTCTGTGTTTTCATGTACAAGGAAGAAAACTTTCTTTCTAATTGCTTCATTTTCCCTCAGATGCACAGACAACCTGGGAAGGAGCTTCCCAGTTTCCCACCATTTTACAATACCATACTCTAGTTTGAAATCATTACTTTCTCCACGGTCTGTCTGTACAAAATCATACGGAAATTGTTCTTTCCAGTCATCAACTGCCTTTCTCTGGAACAGTCTACCAAGCCATGTCAAAGAAGCACAGTCTTTATCTCAATTTAAGACTTTATTGAAGTCTCACCTTTTCTCACTATTGTAGTCTCTTTTCTTTCTTCTTTTCAGCGCATAGAGACTTTAGTGTAATTTGCACTATATAAGAACTGTTTATTATTATTATTATTATTACTATTACTATTACTATTACTATTACTATTACTATTACTATTACTATTACTATTACTATTACTATTACTATTACTATTACTATTACTATTACTATTACTATTACTATTACTATTACTATTACTATTACTATTACTATTACTATTACTATTACTATTACTATTACTATTACTATTACTATTACTATTACTATTACTATTACTATTACTATTATTATTATTATTATTATTATTATTATTATTATTATTATTATTATTATTATTATTATTATTATTATTATTATTATTATTATTATTATTATTATTATTATTATTATTATTATTGAAAATCATTGTATATCAAGATAACAAATCTACTGGGTTTTTTTTTTGACATTAAGCAATAGAGCCAAACGGTTTTCACTGAAAGATCTAAAATTTCCAGACTGTATCAAACACCACCAACAATTGTATTCATTATTTAAAAAAACATCAACTTTTAATGGCAAAAAGGGGCCAATATTCGGCTCTCCCTATGTCCATCCCTGGACCACATTGCTGACTTGCTATTCAGGGATTACTTACTTGGTACATAATGTAAGTAGGTAAGGAGAGTTAATGTTAATCATCACACTTCACTTTGTTGTACTATAATAACTACTATTTTCACAAGAATTTTCCAAACTGCAACAATTTTTTCAGACATTGTACAATGCACGATGATTCAAAAAAAAATCATTAGATCTTTATTCCAGACTATTTCTGGGTCTATGGGTTCTTGATTAGCATCAGTGTCACTGCTGGATGAGATGAACTTGACCAATGCAGTCCTTACTATTTATTTTTTAAAAAGAATGCTATTTCCCCAAAATGCTTGTGAAAAGATTTAAATTAAACTGCTCATGAAATTCAACAGATTCTTGCAAAGTTTTCTTCAAATACCAACTCCAAATGGCCAAAATTCTTTCTCACATATTCTTCATAAAAATAAACCATTTAGGCGAAAGTGCTTTACAGCTTAATTTGAACAACTTTCCAAAGTTGATGACCACACAATTCTCCAAACTATGCAGGAAACAGTACTTACAAGTCAGGACTCCACAAAAATTAAAATTTTAATTTTTTCAGAAACTTAAAAGGTATAAGATATTTGAGAAATTCTTTAGAATGCAACAAATATTGTATTTTGGGGTCAGAACCAACAGCATTTTATTACTTCATCCAGCATGTTGTATTATTATAGTTCAGTATCTCAAAGCTTACAGGCCTGTTCAAACATCAAAGGATACCTCACAACAAAACTCCCAAGATGCATCTGAGTGTTAAATGACATCAGCATGCCGCTTACCCATCTGCCAACGGTTATTTCACACACCCATCATATTTGTTTCTTTCGCCAAAATTGAGAAAAAGGGTAATAAATTTTACAGTTAGTTATTTTCTTAATCCAGAAGAGGCAATAAATTTTTTTCTAAGGTTGTGGTTTTATATAGTTAGTCCAGGCACAAAATTTATATGAGATCATGGATCAGAGAGGATATAATATACTGTCCCTTCCTTCATCTTGAGTTGCCTGTAGGTATTACTGAGAGGTAATTAGCCAAATAAAATAGGCCGTTAATGAAGCCATTTTGACCACCTCTCTGCAACTAATTTTTGATTCACACATTAATAACAAAACCTGTCGGACTAAAAAGGTCAGAGAGGTGACACTTTGGTGATACTTTTGCAAGGTTTATAGTTAATTAACAATGCATGAAATCTATGAAAGTTACAAATTTAAGACTATAGCAGCTTAAATGATAAACCTGGGGTACCATGCAGGTCCTATCATACAGTAAGTTTCAAGGTCCAAGAATTTGTAAGTAAAGCAAATCTTGAATAACAAATTTAAGTCCAATTGAAATATGGTGTGGTTCACTTCTGTGAAATTCAGATCATCCATTGAATATATTTCTTCCCAAATTTCTTTGTAAGAAATGGAAAACTACATCTTAGCCTATATTGTCTTTCATAAGAAAAAGTGGGGTCCACACTTTTTCTGTGCAATACTAGTGTAGCAGAGGAAAGCCTTTTCATCAGGGGTCCCTGGCTCAGAATAGTCTGAGCACAAGGTAGTGAAGCCACTGTACCAATTAAGGACTACTGCCTACAAGAGAAAGTACAGTAATATTAAACCAGATAAACACTGAGACAGGTTACTACAGTTTACATAAAGAAAAATGAAGAACAAAAAACAAAAAAAAACCCGGTGCAGTCATAGAAAAGGGGACATTCCCCAAAAAAGAAAGCCAGAACTTTGGTATGCTAGACATACTAACATTTTTAATTTAACCTAGGTTTTTTTTAAAAGGAACAGCTAAACAGTAAATGAGTAGGTAAAACATTTGCAAAACTGGGAAGGGGCAGAAGAAGGTTACATAGTGTCGATGGGGGCTTCCCTTTGTGACCTACTGTACAGCTTATAGCACCTGTAGATTTTCATGTTCGCTGTCATCACAAATTTGTGGAGTTACTTTAATAACCAAAATCGTAGAAATAAACCCACTAAGATGTTATAACAAAGTAGAAAATGACAGTTTGTGTCTGGCATATCTAGCCAAGCATATTTGAGAAATGCTTGTTAAAATATCAAATCTGGTTCTGTCAATCTATTTATCAGATGTGAAACCTGACTCATCTAGTTTATATGTAGTTTGCTTCCACCCTGAGATGATTAGATGTCATCATGAACAAGTAAGATGAAAAGTTTTATAGAGAAGAGTGAATAGTAAATGAAAGAATTTCCCTCATCCTTGGAACCTTAATTTTCAATTTGCTCACAATTGAATAATTAAATATTAAACTCATGTGCCACCTGTAAAGGGAAATTGATGCTTTGAAGACTTAAAATTTGTTCCACACATAAGAGAGACAGTTGCATTATATATTCTGCTTACCTCATGCCCATCAAATTGGGCATTGGCAACAGGGACATTTGATTATTATCACTTAAATGCAGCCGAAAGTCACCCAAGCATAAACAAGATAAGGAAATAATAAAGTTGTTTCACTATGGCTGAAGCAAACTAATGGGAGAAAGTATCGAGGATAACAGCTTGGGACTATATCTTGGATTGTAATCCGAGGACTAAATCATGGTTTGTGAACTTCAAAGGATTTATCCATCTAATGAATAAAAGAAGTTTCACACACAGTAACATTTCGAATAGTCACCAATACCCAAAAGAATTTGGGTTTCCTAAGGTGGCTGCCAAGGCATATGCAGTTTAATAAAAATAATAATAATAATTTATTCTTATATAGTGCCTTAATACACCAACAGATGACCTTAAAGCACTTTACATTCAAAAGAGTAAGGCAGAGAAGAATAGAAAAGTGATACATCAAACCAATAACCATTTGGGTCCCATGATTATGTATCTTCAACTTCTCAGACAACTTATAACAAACGTGAAAGGAGGAAGTACAGTTTTTAACTGTTTATTTTGCATGTCGCAATGTTTGTAGCTCTTAAACATTCAACATAGGTACAACCCCTTCGATCAAAGGAGGTGTGGGGTGTGACTGATATCTGTGTATTTTACATGATCTGTGCCCTAGTGATCTACAGTATGCTTTTATTGTGTTAATTCACGTAGCGTGAAAAGAACATGCTGGACTGGCTGTGTTAGCTAACCCCAAATGTTACACAACTTTTGTGTATTTTGGTGTGGTCAGTCTATTAATCAGACGTGAAACGTAGTATCAAATGTACACGTAGTGTGCTCCATTTCCTCCCTGGGTTGATATGATGTATAATCAATTGAGAAGATCAATGTTTCAAAATGTAAGAAAGAAAGTTTCATTACGTGAAGATGACCTAAACTTGGCTTCCTTCTACTGTTGAGTTTCTCACTAAAAATGTCTATACTCCAGTCAACTTTTAAAAGCAAGAGGGTCCACTCCATAGTCCCCCATCTCATTGGTCCCCTGTCTCATTGGTCCCCAATTTAGCATTATTCGTCTCATTAGTTCCCTGTCTCATTTGTCCCCCTCCTTATTATTCATCTAATTGGTCCCGTCTCATTGGTCCCCCGTCTCATTAGTCCCCCGTGTCATTGGTCCACCGGGCTAGGTTTAGTGCTAGGTTCAGGGGACCATGGGGTACCAATGACACGAGGGACCAATGAGACGGGGGACAATGGACATTATACCAAAGCAAGTCCATCCACCTTAAAAAAAAGCAGGCAGCCATACTGGTCAGCCTAAAATAATGTGGATGTACTATGATTAGTTTAGTACTGTAAGTCAATGTTTAACAGTCCAGTTTCCAACCAAGTGATTCAAGTCAATTCATGGCCTTTTTACCAGTTATATTTCTGACTGGCTTGTTTTCCCCGGCTACTCCATTGTACTATATGGTTACAATATACTTTCAAACTGTAGGACTTGAGTACAGTAGACTAGCTATCTTGGACAGGTGAAAAATTTAGTAGCAGACGTACTATTGCTTTAAGTTTACATACTATTAGCTTTAATCTCATTTTGAAGTACGAACTGAATTAAATATCGATGAGAAAGTAGTTTCAGTTCTCATTACAACCTCTCTGGTTCCCAGTGGGAGCTAATGCCGTGCAAGTCAAGCTTTAGACATTAAGTTTCATCTTCAAATACTAAGTTGCATTGATTAGTTTAATATTCAGTGAACACAAATAAACTTAACTCTGATCAATGAAGATATTTGTGAGTCAATGGTCTGAAGAATGCTACCTGAGGAAGCTGATTTGCATGTTAAGAACCTTGTCTGTTGCTTGACAAGTTGTTGATTGAGTTTCAAAGCTGCAACCTTAAGGGCCAAATGACATGCAACTAAAATGAGTTTTCTTCTTTTCTGAAAGGCTTTAGGATTATACAACCACCTGCTGAAAAATTTGCAAGAATTGATGTACTATTTTATGCAGTATCTAAGATACACCTTGTCTCTTCAGTTTGCCTAAGTATGATCAAAAAGGATTTTAGCTTGGTGTCTGTTAACTCACTTTTAAAATCTGTATTAAAATTTTTTTGCAATAAAGTGCCAAAATGCATGAATCTTAAAGGTCAAGAGCAGTCGCCCTAAACATAGAGTATTTTGAAGAAACAGCTAAATATCACAATTTCCTTCTTATTTCTCTTCAAAGTATTTTCCATCATACTTTATGACTTCAATATTCCATATCCAAGGTAAACCAAGCAGTTACTCATAGTAAATTTCACATTTGAAGAGAAAAAACGTTGTCACATGACTTCCAAAAGTCACAACCATAAACCATGACAGTAGTACTATGTATACACAACTTAAAGTTACATGTAGGGTGACTACTCTTGCCCTCTAAAAAAGTTAAACAGCAAATAATCTTGCAAAAGGGTTAATAGTTTATACATTTGCAAGAAGGTTGATGGCAGAGTTGTTGACTAGAGTCAACTACTTGCAACTCGAGTCGACTGGAGTCCCATTTTTTGGGACTTGTGACTTGACTTGACTTGAGGAAAAATGACTTGTTAACAACTCTGGGTTGTTGAATTGAGTCAAAGACTTGCTCTTTGAGTTGACTCATGTCCCATTTTCTTTTGATTGTGACTTGACTTGCAGAAAAATGACTTGTCAACAACTCTGGGTTGTTGACTTGAGTCAACGACTTGTGACTCAAGTCTACTTGAGTCCCACTTTTTTTTACCTTTGACTTGACTTGACTTGAAGAAAAATGACTTTTCAACAACTCTGGGTTGTTGACTTGGGTCAACCACTTGCAACTTGAGTGGACTTGAGCCCAGTATTTTTTTTTTACTTGTGACTTGACTCGACTTGACTTGACTTGAAGAAAAATGACTTGTCAACAACTTTGGTTGATGCCCAGATAAATCCTGAGAGCACAAGGCAGTACATAAAATCTTCATGTGCCTATGACAATTCATGAAACAAGTGACTCCATAAGTATGAGTTGCAAGTTGACATGGTTCTATAGCACATATATTTTACAGATCTGTCAGCAGCATATGGCCAAGTGAGCAGTGGAGATATGCTAGAGAGAACACATGGCATCCCTGACCTTTACCAGGGAACCAGAGAAGTGTCATATGATAGAGACAAATGAGAAAATAATGGATATAGATGGTTACTTCTTAGATGGGAACTAGGAAGAGCTGTACCAATTTATTATTCATAGAGCAAACTGTTTCTATTAGCTTGTACAATTTGTGCACACATCAAATTTTACTGTCCTAGGGGAAATTAAAATCCCAAAATAAGGTTTACTGACTTGACAAAATATATGTCAGGTAAGATACATGCACTGTACTCATGCATGTCATATTCAGTTTGAACTAATAATATTGGTACATATGCTGAAGTTTATATTCATGAGGAGAAACCCACTCCAAGTTAATTGTCGTATGTACTATAGATACTATGAAAGACAGCAGCCAGCTATAAGGTCAGACAGAGGTCAGTTCCATGACAATTATGATCACCGCTGTCACATGTAAACTGCAAATTGGTACTGGTGTACCAACATTATTACTAGCAGATATTACTGACATTTCAATTCTAAATTTAGAAAGTGAGATAAATTTTGAAATGCCAATGAACTTTTTACAATAGCAGGTGAATATAGCACTACCACATCAGGCCTCAATTTTCAAACAATTTTATGGTTGTCCTTTAGGCAACCATACATTTCACTTTTTAGTTGTCCACAAGGAAATTTGGTTGTACAAAACATTTTTCACACATTTTTGCACAACAACAAAGTGGTGTGTTTTGCAACTTGTGCTGTTTCTTTGTTGGCAGCATTCAGCAGAGTGTAGGTGAATGTATTATTTGTCTTCCAGAATTAAACATTTGCAATGTTTGAGAGACAAAACATAAATGCTGAGATATGATAATTATAAAGGTGAAAGATTCAATCACAAAGCAGTGTAATTAATCTTAATCTGATGAAAATAAACTTCCTTTTTCAAACCCTCCCCCCCCCCCTCCCTGCCAATTTTAATATGTTAGGGAATATTGCCAGATAATTAGAATATAGGCCTTCTGCATTTTAAAAAAAGGAATACAGATTGAGTTGCTCAGGCTATGAGTTATACTTTGACAGAAGAACTATTACAAATTTCCTCTCGTTTTTATTGCAGGTACCTGTATCTAAAAAAAAGGGTGTTGAAGAAATGGGATAGGTTAAACATGTTGAAGGGCGCACATCGTTGAAAGATAACTTTAGAGGTCCAGTAATATAGTATTAATAATTGCCACTACCTTAATGCACATGTCATGGGAGCTAATAAATGTGCCCTGAAGTTCAATTTTGTTTCTTTGTTATATATTTATTTTTTTTTTAATTTTTCTCTTGGATTCTTTGTTATCCGATTCCAGCTTATAAAACAATTGTTTTTCTCATGTCCATCCGAACTTTTTGAATTGTGATGCATATATTTGTAGTTCACTGCATAAAGTGAAATGAAATGTCATGGCCCTTTAACACATCTATCAGGACTTAAGTATAGCTTATAGTTTTTCTCATACACAGTGTCTTAATATTAATATGGCAACCTTTTCTCCATGGGCTACTGTAGTCCAGATAGGTGTTCATGCAAGGTTTCCCCTCCTAACCAAAACATATTTAAAATTGCCTGGGTTTCAGGTTATCTAAGTTTTGAGTATATAGATGAATTTCTGAGGTTCAGAGTAACGTAGCCTAGCTGGTGGCATCCTCATTATCCTTGCAGATGTAGGCTTGTTTGGGTTGAATTGTTGGGTTGATGTGCACCAGCACGTTTAACAAGGTGGTTCTTGATTGGCTGTTGCCATTCTATTGTATCGATTGTATTTTTTGTTAGGGTTAGGGATTAGGGCTATCATTATCCAGTTCGGAAAGTTCATGTTAAAAAGTGTGAATCACCCCCAAGCTTCATAACGAAGGGCCTGGGGACTCCACCATCCCCCTTTGCCTACTTAAAATCCCCCTAAAACCTTTCCTAGGAGGGTTTTGGAAACTTCCTACCAGAATACATACTTAACAAACACCCTGTTACAAAATACATGCGTGTACTCTGCATAAAATGTACGTATACAAATAGTACAACTAAATGGTCAAGAGCATCGATCCAAAGCTTTTGAAGCAGCAGTTGCTTTTAAAGTTTGGGTTACAGCTAAATCTCACAATTTTCTTCTTATTTCTCTTCTACTATCTTTCACAACCAACAACCAACGGCTCAAGGGGGTGAGAGCATCAGAATTGCAGTCCGGAGGTCGTGAGTTTGAGTCCTAGCTGGCCAGGTCATACCAAAGACTTTAAAAACATTATGCTTGGTGCTCAGCAAACCAATGGACTTAAGAAAAACAAGCCAGTGAGCTAGAAAGTTCTGCAAAAAAGGCCATTGCCAGCTCGAGTTGATACCACTTGGTTGGAAACTGGGGTGTAAAACTCCATCTAACAAAAACTTAATTTTCTTTCATAATACTTAAGGAATTCATTCATTCATTCATAAGAAATGCATATTCAATGTAAATCCAGCAGTAACTACTTTTAAAAAATTTCACACTGGAGGAGAAAATATTGTCACATGACTCTTAAAACAATCAATCATGATTCAGGACAGTCTACTACATTAATTAAAGTTGGGGTGATGTGCATATCCCCTTTAAACCTGCATTACACTTACAGTGCTCTAATCTCAAAATGAAATTTTGATGGTGTACAGTACTACATCTTTTTCATGCCAGAGAACTCCCATAATGCATCATCCAGGTAGAAATCTAGTTGTCATCACTACTGATAAAAATATTACATCATCTTTATCACCCAAAGGGAATTTATTTTAACTGTGAGGTGGAATAAGCAATCAAATTTCAGTTCTCCTAAAGCAGTATAATCCATCTCCTAATTTTCTTTCTATGACAATTTTGATGGTTTTTCCTACAATACATATAAATACAGCTTTGAGCTATAAGGATTCCCAACTACTGTACGATGACTGACTGAGGCAGAAATATTCATTCACTTCTTTAAAGATAAAGAGGAGGAACTTTTCCTCAGATGATGTAAATCTTGTCAAAAACTGGAATAAGCCTTCAGAATCTTGAGCTAGTGAACCAGTGAAGACAAAATTCCACAGAATTCTGTTGGCCTTATAGAAAAAGGCATATACTTCAATCTGAAATTGGCTGAGTTTTGTTTTTCCACTCTCAGGCTAATCAACATCATTCATAGAAAACCAAATTAAGGGCTCTGTATTTTGTTTTTCTTTCTGGAATTCATACTGTATGATGAAATCATTATCAAATCATAAAGTAATATGAGCAGCATAAAATGTTATGTTGTACATATTGATGATGGTCCTGGATAGTCTAGTTACATTGTGTCAGCTCATTGATGGATCTTGCAGGTAAGACCTAAATACTTCAAACTTCATTGTGTCACTTTAATGATGATGATCAGCCTTCGCTTGGCTATACAGCTCCCCCTCCCCCCCCCCCCCAAAAAAAAAAAATTGGACATTTTTTCTCTTCAAATGTGAAATTTACTAAAAGGAACTGCTTGCAACACTGAAGTAATACAACATGATAAACGATACTTTGAAAAGAAATAAGAGCAAAAATGTGATATTTAGGTGTTGCTTCAATTAATAAGTTTGGTGGGACTACTTGTGACCTTTAATATAAAGAGCAGTCCCCCATAACTTGCTTTGAAGGAGACACTAAATAACACAAGTTTCATCTTATTTCTCTTCAAAGTATCTCTCTTTACATTTTATGACTATACTATTGCAAATTTAAGGTACCAAGCAGTTATTTCTTGTAAATTTCACATCTGAATAGTAAAAAGGTTGTCACAAGACTCCCAACAGCCAATCATAAAACTGGATAGTCTACTACACTACTTCAATTTGGGATGACTGCTCTTGCTCTTTAAACTCATCGTTACTTTTAACTAGGCTATTAAGTGAGCGTAAATTGAAAATTTTAAATGAAATACTGGACGTTAATGTCTTAATTCTTTCAAAAGTGTATTTTTATACTCTTCAATGACAACCAGAATTTAAAGAAAGACTTTTTGGCTATACATTTCTTTAACAAACTAATTCTTCTACATAATAGCATAATTGCTTGTTTTAAGCTCTGGATTTCCATTGAAAAAACCAATATGGCCTCTTTGGGAATTTTTTTTCCCTTCATTTCACATTAAAAATGATAAAACAGCTGGTTCTGAAATGATCTAGATCAGGGTCCCACTTTGCTGTGTTATATTTATGTGGGTGAAGTGATCATTTTTTACAGCAGATGGTGAGTTTATAACAAAACAGTAAATACCAATGGTATCAAGCTTTTCAAATAAAGATTTTCCATTAAAACTTGAAAAATTGAAAAGTATGTTTTGTGTGAAAAGCAATAATACTGAATATATCTGGCTAAAATTTTGATTCGAAGATGGAAATTTTATCAGAAAATGACTTCTTTTCAAGTACCTACACGAAACTTAATTTCCAGTTGTGCAGTTTGCAAATTTTTTCGTAGCCAGTAAGTCCCGGTGCCCATGTCCCACAATCTATTGCAGAATTATTGTCAAAGTCAATTTAATTTTTCTCAGCATAATGTCTTGGCTATTTTCCAGAGCAGAATGATGTCAATCATGCTACTGTACAATGTTTAAAGTAAAGAGGAAAAGGGATGTAACATTAATTTCTTCATGTTGTGTATACTGTAGGACACACAGAGTATAGTGACTCCCTGATGGTCAACACCTGCTCTGGACACAGACCTTTCTCTAAAATAAATAGTCATTACAAAGGAATTGTGGCATTTTTTATGATGACATTTTATGTAAAAAATGAATTACACCAAAAGTCTATCCCACAATCCTTTGCAATAGACAAGTTTGAAGTTTACACTTTGCTGCGTATGCATGCATGACCTTTCTGTTCAGGTCAACTGGTAAAAAAACATCCGAGCCCTGTGCTGGCCGTGCATAGCACACTGTTTTAACATGAGTTTACATCCCGATATATATGCTGGAAACAGATGTAAAAGTATTTATCATACCCTTTGACCTTTGCACTACTGCAAATTTACTGCTCCATATCTCTTGCCTTTAAGAAAGGTCCATTCACAATTTTTTTTGTCACAAAGCTACTGTACCAAGTTAACACACATCATTCAGTAGTGACCCAATCCCCTGAATAGCTTAGCTGCATGCCCTCTTTTATTTACCTACTGCCATTGTGCCTGATGCTCTGCATAAGCAACGGAGTAGGGAAAACAAGCCAGTGAGCCACAACTGGAAAAAAGAAAAAAGCCCGTGGCCCGGCTCAACTTGAACCAATAGGTTGGAAACTGGGCCGTAAAACTACATCTAACTAACTCTTTTACTTACCATCTGCAAAAACCATGGTGAAAATGACCAACCAGTTGCAAGCCATGCATGCAGTAACCTAGAGGGGGGGAACCTGCCTATGACATTCAGCTCTCTAAATGTCAAAAGTTAGAGTTGCATATATTGCATTTTCATATACCTCCCATCCCTAAGAAAACATCTGACATCAACCCTTCCTCCCTCCCCCCCCCCCCCCCCAGTCAGGCCTAGATAGTTAGATAGAGTTTAATGGCCCAGTTTTCAACCTATTGGTTCAAGTAGAGCCTGCCGCTGCATTTTTTCCTGTTGTGGCTCACTGGCTCATTGCTTATGCAGAGCATCATGCACAGCGGCAGTAGGTTCCTTATTTAGAGTCTTCGGTATGACTCCACCTGGGAAGCAAACCCGGACCTTCAGCATGAGAGGCAGACGCTCTTACCGTTAAACCAAACCCAAACACGTGGTAAGGCCTAGAATTTTGAGGTGTGCGAGTGCCATCATTCATTATCCGCCTGGGCATGGGATTTTTCGTACACCTTGTTGAAGATTTGGAGTTCACATAAATCTATTTATGTTTGATACAACAGCACACCTATTACACTCCCTCATTTTTGAGGGGTATGATTTAAAATAATAATAGATATAAAACAATTTTTATAAAGCACCTTACACTAGGAGTCTCAAAGTGCTAAAAACTACTCAACAGAGAATCAGTATTAAGCATGGGCGTCCGCAGGTATGGGCAAGGGGGGGCACTTGCCCCCCCCTGGAAAATAAAAAAATTGAAAAAACGTATAAAAATCAAAGCAAAAACCCGAACAAAACGTATTTTCCAAGTTTCTATGTGTAAAACAGGCTTTAGAAATGCGATTTCCGGCGATCTGGGAGGCATTTTAGGCTGAAATATTCGCATGCTTTGTGTCAATTCATGGTGACTTGGAGGTTTTGCCCCCACCTCGAAATTTTGCCCCTCCCTGACTTTTTTTCTGCAGATGCCCATGGTATTAAGTAGTAACAAATGAGCTTTCAATAAGTGAATTTTAAATTTTTCAATAGAAGAAGAGCTTTTAACAAAAGATGCAAGATCATTTCACATGCAAATAGCATGTCACCTTGAGAATCTTTATCTAAAATTCAAGGATTGCATTAAACATACTCTATATGGTTACATGACTGACCAAAATGTTCCCATATATTTGAATCAATCTTTATGTCTTTCTTGAAACACTGTAACACAATTTGAAACATCAGAACCAGACCATGAACTATACTGACAGCACTTTCTAATGTTCTCCAATAGAGTAGGCTACATATCATGTGCAGTAATTGCATAAGCAACCTTTCAAATGGCAATCTAGTAAGTACAGTAGCTCAGATTCAGTTTGGTACATTAAAATACCTTAATATTTCCCACTATTGAGCAGACCATGCTTCCTGCCAGTCCTTCAAAATGAAGAAAGGAATGGATCATTTAATTAAATCTGACAGCCCCCATCTTATGGAAACAAAACTTATTATTGAGATATGATGAGGCAGAGAGACCCCAGGCTGCACAATTTTGCCACAGATCAATAATTTGTGCTTAATCGTGGTCCTGGTGAGAAGAACTATGAAGCGGTGACACCTTCATGCTTCAAGAGTGTAATCAAGATATGTTTCTAATTGTCACTGGACCGTGAATAGCAAAGGGTATGCATGGTGTGCATTTAACCATCCAATATATTACAAGTTACAGTACTATGATGAAATTTTGATTGCTTCCTGATTGTTTTCAATCTTAATAGCTCAGTCTGTTCTCAATAAATAGATGTAACACATCAAAGTTGAAAAGATTAGACATAGCAGCAAATATTAAGCCACTTTGTAAAATTTCAAAGTACCTGAAGGTTCTGCAGTAGCTACAAAAGAAAAAAATAAGAGCAGTGAAATTTAATACTGGGAAGGAGGAAGACATTGAGAAAGGTACATTTGCATGACATTCTTGTTATTCATAAATTGACATGTCATATATTAAATGATACATTGACTTGGAAAATTTTCATACCTTTCATTTCATACCCCCCCCCCCCTCTTCACCCGAAGTTGATCCCCAGCTCAATTTCAGGCAGACACATTTCTTTACTGTAGACTATTACTTAAGGACATCCTGCTGACCATGTATCCCCAAATTGCAGAACACTCTCTGAGAATGCTCCTGTAATGGACAGTATGAGCAAATTTCTGAGTATGCGTGCATCCCCAAATTGTAGAACATTTCTCTGAGCATGCTCCTAGTAATATATGAGCAGTGCCATGTAAAATAACTGCAACATATGAAATCGATGTAATCAAAAAAATTACAAATTAAGAATTTTGCTCACTTACTGCAAAAACGTACTTGGAGTAATGAGTGTGTAGAAAAAAACATGCTGTGGCATTGATGCTCAGCTTACAAAGTCTCTTCCAGCATACATTAATTTATTGTCATTTAAAGGTAAAGAGCAGTCCCCCTAAACTTATTTTGAAAAAAAAGCTAGATAACACAATTTTCATCTAATTTCTCTTCCAAGTATCTTTCATTACATTTTATGACTTTACTATTGTATATTCAATGTAAAACAAGCAGTTATTTCTGGTAAATTTCACATTTGAAGAAAAAAAACATTGCCACATGTCTCCCAACAGCCAATCATGAAACTGGACAGTCTACTACACTTCTTCAATTTAGGATGACTGCTCCTGCCCTTTAAGTCTTGTACTGGCACCAAGAAATGTATATCAAGTGTAAGCTATACACCTAAACATTTCCTTGGCACTAATCTACTAGGTACACTATAAGTTCATGAACTCAAGTGCTTGAAATCTCCGATCAAAAAGGTATGTATAAAATTTAAAACTAGGAAGATTTATTGCCTCAAATGACAATTATTTTTGTGTGATTTGATTTAGTATCCAATCTATGAAGTAACAGGCAACTTCAGTTCCAATGTTTGCCTAAAGCAATCATTTTATTTTGTTCAATTATCTTGTGGATTCAGGTTTTTGACAACAAGTCACGATTTTGCACATTTCAAACTTTATTGTTGCACCTGGCAATCACTAACCATAACACTGATTATATAACCCCCTCTAAATTTGATGTTTCTAGGGAAATTAGATGAGTGTTAGGCATTGGAGAAAATGCATGACTTCTCCCATTTGTGTTACACTCTCTAAAGTATGGGTAACTTTCATTAATTGCTATGACAATATTTTTTTTTAATTTCCTACAGTATTTTTTAAATCTTGTCCTGTATGTAATCTATGTTTATGCACGAAACTATCAAGTTCAAGAGATGTCATGACATCTTTATCTGTTTTGGTCAACTGTATTAAATTAATGAAAGTCAACTCTCACCCCAAACTACAATTTTTGTAGTAGTTCAAAGAAATCCTCAATTGGCATAGCTTCTTTGATTGACAGCAAATTAAAAAAAACAGAGTACTTGTACTGTAAGTCTTGTAGCTCATATTACACATGCACTGCACTAAGAGTGTTTTATTACACACTGGGGTCTTGCTGATACATGTATACACTGAAGCAATATACTGATTTTTTTTGGGAGAATTGGAAATGTTTTATAGGGTGAGTGGCGTGCATTAAAGGTCTTTGATTAAGATTATGAAAAATTCACCATGTAAGGGGCACCAAAATGAGACATTAAAAGGAATTGTTTGCTGGAAATCATGGAATTTAAAATCATGATTGAACCTTGAATGTAATGGATAAAAAAACATGAATTTAACTGATTCATTTGATTGAAATCAATCTTTTTGATTTTCATTACTGAATGATTAATATCTCACTTTTTAAAAAATAAAAAATCAAACTGTTTTACCACCCTGAAAAGAATTTTTGGATGATTAATTGATATACAGAATAGTGTATAGGAATAGGAAAAATAAACTGTTTTATATGAAAATATCTAGGTGCAAGAAGCGGGGGGATATTAAGTGGACCAACTGAAGTATAGCTCTTGTGACTTTTTATGGAAATTCACAGAAGTTAGATTTAAACTGGGGTGAAGAACTGTACTGTGCAATCTATTCTTTTAGTGGAGGGGTGTGCGGTTCTCATAATGACATTTGGGTCCTCTTTTTTAAAAACAACAACTTCTAAAAATAATGGTACCCCTATTAGAAACATTTTTACATTTAAATGAAGTATGTAGGATACTATCATCAGAGGTTCCCCCTTTTCTATGAAAATATATAATTTCTAAAATACCCTGAATAGGAGTATTGAAAGCAGCTGGAGTCCCTGCACTTTACTAACTCTGATGCACATCAATGTAACCTCAAAGCATGACAAGTTCTTTTTTTCAGCAAACAGTGTTTGGGAAATAAGTAGTAGAGTACCATGATAAATATCCAAAATTTACAAAGAAAAGCCCATCTTATAGTGTTTCATTTTTTCAGATATTTTTGGTTATTTACTCTTTTTTCTCACCCTTGATGTTAATATAATTTGATCATGTGAAAAAAACATAAACAATGGTTTCGATACGATTTTATCTT
Source organism: Holothuria scabra (assembly GCA_037179385.1). Lineage (NCBI taxonomy): Eukaryota > Metazoa > Echinodermata > Holothuroidea > Aspidochirotida > Holothuriidae > Holothuria > Holothuria scabra. The sequence goes on along the minus strand of CM074196.1, from coordinate 42,764,582 downwards.
TGCCGCTCGATTTCTTAGAGAGGCACAAATATAGTAACAGGCTGAATAAAGCAAAACAGAATAAACTTGGGCTTTGCAGCTCTGCTCTTTCATTCTCACCAGTCTCTCTTTGAGATGACATGAAATAATTTCCTGCAATGTTTTTGAGGCAAATAAATCATTAAAGATCATAAGTACTCTTTCACATTGTTTTGTTAAGTCTACAACTAAATCTCATAAATCCTCTGATTTCCATTCCAAGTATCTCTCATAATATTTCAAGGACATAAATATTGCAGTAGGTAAGTGCGTGAGCTACTAAAGTACGTGTAACTTGCATATAATCCAGTGAGAAATATTTGTCACAGTGTTATTAAGAACTACATTTGAAGATCTACATACCTACAGGTAGGTGCTCTAATCCAAATTGAGGTGAACTGCACATTCCACAATTGTAAAGTACACTATAAATGCAGGCAATTCCTGTTTACTGTATGTTTATAAGAGCTTGAGGGGTAGCTCCACTGGCAAAATTATCTTTGATTATAGATGAAAGATCATTTTCATCACAGCAGCAATCCAGGATTGAGGGAAGGACAGGATATCATGCCTTCCCATTTAGAAAAATCGCAGGATTGACTTTCATTTTTCACACAGTCACTGCTTTGAAGATGAGGTAAACTCATCCTAAACTCCCCCCCAAGTGTAAGAAAGAGCAATTAAATCACCCTCTTTGAACTCTTCATTATTTTACGACAATGCAACCTAAAAATCAACAAAAGTACATTCAGTGCAAAGATTATTAGGTTCCTATAAGGCCAGGGTGGGGAGGGGGGTTGAAAGGGGATTTTTCCCTCCCCTAATGAAATTATTTGGAAGAAAACCCCCCTTTATCTTAGCTAAGTTTAGAGGAAGTTTATTTTGGAGATCATTCCTCAAAAATAAAATATCCCTTCAAATCATATTATTGTGTGAACTCATTGATGATATTACAAAATGAAAATGAAATAAATAAAACAAACAATACAGGGTGTGCTCTCTTTGTGAAGTGATCATGTGATCAAGATCATCTTGGATCACAATCATTTATTGGCAATTGCAATGAACGTGTGACCTGATTTACAACTGCAGGTGAAAATTTTTGGTAACATTTCTTCTCTCTTCTTTGAAATCCTGGCAAAAAACCCTGCATGAGACTGCAGTTATTGCCAACTTCATTCTCTTTGGACTGACAAAATAATTTATGTGTCCCTCAGATTTTGCTTCCATGAGAATCATGGCTTCAATATTACACCAACTTCAACTACAGGACAACAGTAACTTTATTTTAGTCACTCAATCCAAAGTTTTAATAAGTCATCCTTGATGTACAGTATCATGCTGACTGTGGCCATTGTCTTCATAAAGTGCAAACTTGCTTCAAATTTGAATCAGACCTAACACCTAACAATAAACTTCATCTTTAATTTGAAAGTAATGATTATAAGTGCAAGCATCACAGGCATGGTCCTACAGCAGTTAATGAATTGAAGGTACTTTATGTACAGTAGATGCTCTATGTATTGTTTCTCTTAGTATTCTCCTACACAATGTATGTCTACTGTTATTATGCCAATAGTTTGCTATGGTCCTTATAGGGTCCTTAAATGGCAAGTGGCCTGGAAGTGATCGCTGCCAGGAACAACAGAAACATTGTTCATTTTAAATAGATAGGAATTTTTTTCACACATCAAAATAATTAAATGTCACAATTGTTAACACACTGTATCATGGGAAAACATTTTTTCTCTGCCCAACTCCCTTTTCAAAGTATCACATATTTAGTTATCATGTACAGTAAAGCTCACTTAATTCTGACCTGTATCAAAACACTTTGCACTCATCACCAGGTGATATTCATTTTATATTGCCTCTGTATTGGGTGGTCAAACCGTTATTTAATCAAACAGAGCTGTTGTCTACTTTAGATAGGACAACACTGATTTCTAACAATTTACCTTTCGATCTATTGAGTGGATGGACAATATGTGTGCATGGACAGTGGTGTGCTGTACAGCGGCAGAATGTTGTACAGACATACTAGCAGTAGAGTGCTCATCAGTTGGGAGAAATTTCCGCAGGAATTATCTGCAGCCGTCCTCCGTGAAGGTTGAACAAGAATACACTGGGAAGAACACACATCCTGATATTGATTGCATGACATCATAGTCACATTTTGAATGCACCTGCATTACAAATATCAAACTGGCACAGTGGCCATTTCTATAAGTATAGTCACTGAACTGTACTTATATGTTAAAAGTAATGTCTGTTTCATTGTAATCAATACATCATACTGCACTGAACATCTTTCACATACTTAATGTGCAGCTGTATATCTCCATTCTAAAGTTCTTCGTAAATGCAAGTATGTCTAGACAAGCTTTTAAGGGAGAATGTAGTATTATACCAGTCATGAAGTTAAAATTTAACATTCTAACGTGATGCACAATACATGTATATATTATGAACAAGGTTGATCATGCAGCTTTCATTATGAACACATACAATTTACCTATACATGGTGGCTCACATCAAGGAAGCTTCAGGCCTTGAGGTTTTAAATTTAAATTAATACACATCAAACATTGGAAAAATTAAACCTTTTTCATTTTTTCCTACAAACATCAGTGTGTCAAATTACCAGCCTATCAGTTGATGTGGTGGGTGTACTTGTTTGTGTACTTTTTAATAGATCTATATATATGAGTTGCCATCTTTATCAAGGTGTGCAAATTAAGAATCACTCTCCTTACATTAATTTTAGAAGAGTGCAGGTGTGCCATACCCCCATCGCAAGCCTCAAAATTTAAGGCCTGCAACTGCAGCTGTATTCCTTGTAAAACTCTCAACTCCAGAAACTTTTGTTCTTAGACAACAGGTCTGTATGGATGACTGTGCAGTTTCTACTAAACATGTATTAATATACACAAACACTTCCTTCTTGCCTCTCTTATCCCCTTCCCCCTACCCCCACCCCTCCCGTCACCAAAAATATCAAAAGGAAAAAGAAGCAAATAAAAAAACATGCACCAAGTCCATTGAAAGCACTAAGATTCTTAGAAACTCCATACATGTACTGTACACTTTTATCTCCCTTCAGATTTGGGTTGAAATGAAATTTGCACTAGATTTCTGACACACTAATATTGGACAAGATAGCAATTTGGCAAGGTTTTTATTTGGTCACTCTTTAATTACTGTGAGCAATCATCAATAAAGCTCTTGCACTCAATCATATCTGCCACATGATGGACTTAAAGTGGGTTTTCTAATATGGGCCATTCTTATTTGTTTTATCAGTTGACCAGATCAAGAAGCTCAGAAGGTATTCACATCATTTCATAAAACTTGAAAGGAAAAAGGGTCGATACTTGTCAGACTGTGATTGATGACATGTTAATAACACAATACAGGAACAGGCAGGATTTAATGCCACTGACCAGAAACTTAATATCTCATCCAGAGAGGGGTGTATTAAGAATGCAGGCCAATACAACTTTTACAAACTAGAATACTGTACATCTGACAAGGTTACAGTAGCTCAACAGTTTAACAAAAATTTTATTCAAACTCTTCAATCTAGTATTAATTTAAAGGGCCAAGTCTCTCACCCCAAACTACAATTTTGGTACAGAGGTACCAAAATTCTCAATTGGCTCAGCTCTTTGATTGACAGCTAATTCAAACAAAGCAGAGTACCAAAGCTATTATTACACAGCATAAATGGTACTGAGAGTGCTTTCATTACATAAATCAAGTTTTTGTATACTCACCTTGAAGCAATAAACTGAGAATGTATCTACATGAGAATGAATTTCAGACAACTGTGGGAGGGGCTTTAGTAAGATTAGGAGAATTGGTACTGTCTGGGGTGAAAGAACTGTGCCTTTAATGGCAAAAATGTGTGTTGATTTATAGGATGCCCTGTCACAACATCAGCTGATCTCCTTGCCCGAATTAGTATTTTATATCATTTAAGTCATTCCAGTTGCATAAAGGAAGATGAATAAAACCTTGGTCTTAAATTTTTTCTAATTGTTATCTGATTGCAATATATTACAGCCCAATCAGCCATATGATCCACATGCAACTAAACTGCAGTGGTTCTTCCATGGTTTGACTCCGAGTTGGTTTATAAAGTAAGAATATATTAGCCTCTAGTTAAACAAATTTAAACAGATGTTTTGAAGGTTTCCTCCCAGAATTGACTACAGCTACCTATAGATTTCCTTACGACTCAATAATTGAATGAGCTGAAATCCAAAATTGCAAGGAAATACTATAATAGCAGTCTTGAAAGCAAGTTTACTTTCAAACATAAAAAAGTGCTTCAAATTTCCTTTTATTTCACTTTCAAGTATCTTTTATGGTATGAATGTTTCCAAACATACTTAAAAATGGCATACACTGAAGGTAAAGTAAGGAGTTACTACTGGAAGAATTGAATAATTTCGGAACAATAAGTTGTTCACACAATTCCAAAGACTCATTCCTTCATAAAATACAGGATACTAGGATACACTCAGGGATCAACTACAGTAACACCTTAAAATTTTGGAGGCCAACTTTTTGTACAGTACAGTAATTGTGTAGTGCAAAAAAGAAAAAAAATTGTAATGTACAAAGAGAAAGCAATTTTTACAGGATTTAAGGGATTCCATGTTATAACCTGACTGAATTATACTGAATTGGTGTTCCTCAATATCCCTTAATCATGTTTGGCTACAGGCTTTTAATCATAAAAATATAGTGCTTTAAAATTCTTTACGAGTACAGTGTAAAATACTGTAGGGCTTATGTTCACACAACATGGATGACTATTAGATGGAAACTGAAAGAACCTTTTTAAATGACAGGAAGAGAGTAAAATTCATTTAGCATTTCCAGTTATTCCACATGCTTTTGTATGACTTTTCATACATGAACAAAATTTGAGAATTTCTTTCTAATGACCCACATTTTTTCAATAAGGATCCTCCCATTCCTAACCTTCTTTCCACAGATGTGAATGACAGTTAATATGGGAAATTCACCTAAAGCTGTAATGTGCCTCATTATACATGGTTGGGATGACAAAAAATTCCCCCAACAAAGATGAAAAAAGTAACAAATATTTTCAAGAATGCATTCTAACCCCACTTCTACTGAACAAAGTTAAGAGAAACATGGTACTGTAATTTGTTTTTTCATAGTATGGGAAAATATCAGAAATTTAAAACTTATCAATCCATTTTGCATTTTTCATTCATCCCAGTGTTACAAAATCACAAGTCTGGAGTCATGTGCTGATGGGTTGAATTAAACTGGGTGAATTCAAGTATGTCAACTCATTTCCTCGGAATTAAAACAAAAAAATCAAATTGCATGATGGATCAATGCATTCCATATTCTATTTATGATCACAGGTAATGTCCAATTCCCTTATGGATGCAGGATGCGAGATATTCCTGTGAAAGTGTTTCAATACAAATGACTTCTATTCACCAAAGGTGGAAACGAACCATGTACAGGATTGAACAGGGCAAAATTGCATTTACATAATACACCAGGACACTGACATCACACATTCAGTATCAGCCATGAAAGCATGAAAATTCTAGCAAGACCTGATAGGTTATACCTATAATGCTTCTTATGAATTGGCACAAACGGGTGCAACAAAGAGCTATATCCTTCCCTCTTCTTGAGGTAAAATATATAATATCGAAACCATTCCTAACAGCTACAGTGGATATTACACCAGCTAGCTTTTATCATGGATCCCTTATCATGCATGCTAGCCTTGAAACCTATTGTTATTTTTCCACAATAATGGAAAATTCATGAAATCATTACTACACAATATATAATGTGTACTTCTTTGAAAACACATGTGGGAGATAATTATCCCAGACCCACTAAAGTAATTATCCACTTTATATCATATTGTTGGATTTCTGTTTTTACCACACCTCACAAATTTCAATCATCTACGAAACAGTAGATAACTTTGGACCCCTGAGTTTGGCTTCTAAAAGCATTTTTCTGTTAAAAACTTCATTGTGGAAACCCTTTCATGGAACTGCATGTGTACTACAATCTCTGTAACAGGTATCTTTTACCTCTTTGACCAATGTAAGGCAATATTCAAGGCAACCAAGCATCATCCATGGCATTTGAAGTTTTATCAAAAATCACATCTCTTCAGAAATTTTTATATAATTTTGAGTCCCTTTATACCTCACCACAAGTTGCTTCACACCATGAAGCATATTTTATGTCATGTACAAGTCCTTAAATATGAATTTCATTCATGAGAGATCCATGCGGAATGAGTGCAGTTTATTCTGTCATTAACAAATTAGCACAGCATGAATACTTGGTACTCCAGAAGGTCCAAAAATTATCTTTCACATCAAAATTGTAAATGAAGAGAAATGGACAGTTGTTGAAAGCAAGGATGCAGAACCCTTCGATCTGCTCTTAAGAGTAAATTTATTGAAAATTTGTTGCTAAAACTCACACACGACTTCTTCGTCTAAGGCTTCATAGAAAGCACACTGGCAGATTTGGAGGAATAATGAAGATGGAAGGTTGGAGAAGGCTTCAAGTTTCTGTAGTCTCAAAAAAATAACATAGAGGTCATTCCGAGTTCTTTCTCGTGGTCTGAAAGTAAAAACAAGGAAAAGAAAAAGTCATTTCAATTAAAAACTTGTAAGAACTACACTTTAGAGAATAAAGTGATTTGTAATTCCATAAGCAATAATATCTTTTACATTCATCCTTGTCCCTAGAAAACAATTCAAAACTAAAGCCTATTGTTGTGTTTCTAATTAGGATGGTACTGTAGATGTTGTGCCCTACAATCTGCGTGACAGGTTGTGCTTTGAACAGTTGACCTCAAGTGAAACTGAGGTACTGTTACATGGCCTAAGCTTGCAGATGAAAGCAGTGCCATTAGGAGTAAAAAGACTTCTGGCAACAAGAAGCCAGCATAGCACCTTTATGGAAGAATATATTTCTAATGTTGACAGACACACAGACACATTGTGACATCAATAACAATAGTTCAACTAAATGAGCTATAATAGTTACTGCAATAGCCTTGCCTTGCCTCAGGAAATTGCTCTTCAAATGACATTTGGATTTTTGAAAGAAACTGAAATGATTTTAGCTCAAAGTCCAGTACCTACATTAATTCTTACAGCAAAAATGAAGAAGGTTCATCCATTCCTCCATGGGTGAGCAACTGGGAGTTGGTTCAGTCCAGGTTTGATTCCTCCTTTAACCATTAAGTTACAGTAGGTGAGTTTTTCACCCAGCTAGGGCAATCTATGGTTTTCCTAAATTTGAACTGGCTATTTTCAGAACCTACAACAGGTACATTAATACAGTGTCTCTTCTATACAGTAGTTAAAATATTATAAACAAAGAAAACCCAACACAACTAAGTCTCTGAATTGTGGCAATCTTTACATTGACTGCATGCATGAATATTGTCTTACATCTGTGCTTGAGAGGTATTGTATAGTATGTTTAAAACTATACTGTTGATAGAACTTGGAAGTATGAACATTAAATTGCATCACACAGAAAATTATGCCACTCACCCCCCTCCGCCAAAAAAAAAATAAATAAATAAGTAAATAAATAAATAAATAATCAATGAAAGTATAAGTTAAATTACTTCAAGACTGAGTCAAAATTTGAACCCCTGATTGACAAATGTACACAGGCATATATTGACACAGGCATGCTGGATATTTGATCGATTGAAACATGATTGTCATTAAATCAACAAAATGTTACCATCCTCAAGAGTTTTGATTTAAATTACCTCCATTTGTATTTTTCTTCATTTTGTGCAAGACGCTGTGAGTGATGCAGGCACTCACCGCTCACACGCTCTGCACTCACAAGAGCATGGTCAATATGCCACCTTTTTTGAACCGCATTCTCTGAACAGCAACTTCCATTAAAGATGACAGATCGGGTAATTGTATTTATCCTGAAAGATTTTTCATTTTTGAAGTACTTTTGCGCATACCAATACTCTCTTCCACGTAATGACCTTCATATTTTACACTTCTTTTCAGATGCAATTTAATCAACTTCAATGTTCAGCATGCAAGCCTTTTAGATGACTGGTCGTTCTTTTGAGAGAAAGGCAAATTTGTGTCAATTGAATTTCCATGCTGTATATTAAATAAGACCAGTTTGCTAATACTGTAATGTTGAAAAAGTTTATGCAACTGATAAGCTCTGCAAAGAATGTTATGAAAAACAGAGCTAGTCAAGTCGAAGTATATCTTAACATAAAAGCAACCTGAACATGATACAGTAACAACTAACTGTATCAATTTTATTCAGAACATCATATTAGATGAATCCAAGCAGATACTGTAGTAAAGTCTGCCATTAGTAGGGTCCAACAGCCTTAAATCATCCTAACGTTATCAGATCAATTTTAAACCCTCATATTCAGTGGAATTGAGGGTACCAAGGGGTATTTCAATGTACAACCAGATATGATACAGGTTAGCAATGAATTAAAAGGATTAATGGGGGCTTATGGACTAAATCAGACCATGCAGGGAGCTGCAACAGAGACCATCACTTGACTGTGTTCTTTCAAGTTATGCATTAGGCAAGGGCAAAGCCAGAAACTTGTCAAGTAAGGGTGCAAATCAAGTGGACAGTTAATATGAGCATAGTCCACCACAAGTGGTATCTTTACATGATTGTGTATATGAGTCAGAGTGGTCATCACCAGCCCACTTTGTTTGCAGGCTAGTTTTTGGATGCAGCAAATTTAAGAGTACAGTGTGTAGTTTTAATAAACTCTGTCCATGAAATTCTTGCACTTGATCAGAGCATTACCACCTCAATAAAATGTGTATTATACATCTTATACATACTGTACAGTAACTAAAATATGTGCTGAAGTTTATGGCTAGTAAATGTGTTCATTAATGAGAGAAAAGAAGGTTGCCATCAATTGGATTGATTAGTTGAATGCTGCATAGACAGGGGAAGATGTTTATATTAGGGGGACCACAAGTTTTCACAGCCGACATAATGGTGACGGCGTAATTGGCATCCAATTTTGGGCGAATTGCAAAACCTTATCGGCGTGGGTTGACTGGGGTCCAGGGGCAACGCCCAGGTGGGGGTCCAGGGGGCTCAGCAATTTTAGCGATTTGATAGGCTCTAAAAATGATTGAAAATCATATTCAAATTAAGGATTCTAAACTATGAAATTAATTCAGGAGGGGGGTGAGTTAAGGGATGAGAATGGAATCGTGAAGTACTATTTGATTAAGGAGAAATATACTTTACAGTAATTTTAGAGGGCAAGCAAAAATGTTGAAGCTACTCAAAACTGAACATGTGATTTAACTTGAGCCATCTGGAACATTTTTTAAGAGATCCAAAGTGTTTGGGGAATTTCATCAATAGGGAGTTTTATTTACAATCCCAAGGCAATATCAGTGGGGTCCAGGGGCTTGCAACACTGCCCCCCCAAGCTCTGACATTTCAGGCTTTTAGTGGACTTCATGGTAGCAAAAAATTAACTTTGTATAGGTATTACTAATTGTCCTAAAAGGGACATTATTACTGGGGCAAATGTGTGTCATTGGGGCAAACAAGTGGACAAGGGACATACAGTATGCCCGTCACTTAGTTTGTTTAAAAGGCCCTGATTTGAGAAGAAGAAAGACCATTTGAAAAAAAAGATAGCTTGCCAAAATATTTGTTTTGACTGTTTGAAGGGCCAAAGTAAACTCTCCTACAGGTTATCGTTAATGTGGGGGTCCAGGGGGTGAAGCCACCAGAACCTTTGCAATAACTGCACTCTGAAAAGTAGTAATTGAGCCAAACAATAGCCAAAAATGTATTTAAAACAACTTACAATTTATTTTGCCACATTCAGTTATTGGTGGCCAGGTCCCCCGGTCCCACTCCCCCCCCCCCTGCTTCTGCCGCTTATGTGCTGTACGCTGCTATTTATGGAACAAAATAATTGCAGGCTACAGTATTCATATGGACTATGTAAAGACTCAGGTATGTTTGCTTATGTACAGTACCTCCATTTCATCTTGTTTCTCTACATACAGTATCGATATTATATACTCATTAGCAATTACTATTATTTTTTCAGTTGCTTGATCAACCTCCCTGGAAAAAAAATGAATTACATTTTAAAAATAGACTTGCAGCAGGAAATGTTCACACACAAATTGACACAATGCATTTTGCAACAGTATATTTTCCTTTTACATACCCCATTGGCTGGATGGAATTAAAGTTTAAGGATTGGGGCATGGCCATTTGCCATTGGTTATTCAAAAGTTTTGGAAAGCACCAATACCATCATGTAGCTAGGGCACCAAGGCCACATTTTTTTATGGCAGGGCACCACAGCCATTTACTGTATATGAAGGTGGTTCTATGTTTTAAGGTGATCTTGGCGAGGCATGATGACTTCAGGTAAGTAACATCAGCCTTGCAGAGTTGCAGGACACAGTGATATAATAGGAACATGCGGGAAACATGGATTCAATCATAGTCACAATTTAATCACAATTTAACAGTCAGAAATACACAGTTAATTTCCAGTCCCCAATTCAATTTGTGCAAGTCCCGTCTTGGTGCTTGTTTTTTGTAGGCATATTTGTATAGTTAATCTTTGGGACCTTGTTGAAAATCAATTTTAAGTTCTGCTGGAATTTTGTCATTTATATGGGAGGGCACCATAGCCATGCGCTTAAGGGCACGATTGCCATTTTGGCTGTGATGCATGGCTGTTTTTGTGGGACATCGCAGATATTTCCCAAGGCACAATAATGACCATGGTGATCATGGCCTTTGTTAATTAATTCTAGCCCTGTAGCAATCTCGCATCTTGAATTTGCACATTGCTATTACCCATGATGCTAGAGATGAGAAAATTTTAGCTATCTCTAGTTGACCACATTTTTAATATAATACACCAATCCCTCTACAAATAGAGAGAAAATATATCATAAGCCCTGAAATATGTAATCTGTAAAAGTACATACTCCATAATGTCTACTTTCATGCAGTAAATCAAGCATGAAATTGACACTCATTTTTTGCTAAAATGTTACACCTTTGACAGAAAACATGCAGGTAATCAAATTACAAATTTATTCCCAGAGGAATTAAGAAATTACTGTGACTGTTTGTTGCAGAATACATACATACATCAATATTATGTCTCTGCATGTTAATTATCTTTGACAAGCCTACAGTATGTATACCTTGCCAGCACCTGAAGTACAGTATTTCAATGACACTGTGGCTGTACTTTTCTGGAAATTAAATTGTATTTTTAATCAGTATGCTCTCTTGAACAAGCTTGATAATTAAGGCAAAGGTAAAGGTACTGTAACAGGTGACTGCCCTATAATCCAACATCCAGACGCCCCTATGTTCCAATTTTCATCTATGATGGAGTTGTTAGATGATGATGGCAAAATCATTGATCTTGAAGCAAGGATCGATCTGGACCTTATCACCCCTTTTAGATCAGCTCTCAAGAGTGACAGCTAGTGGCCCAAGACTTACAATTAAAGGAAAAATTATATACCCTAGGAGAGTGGATTGGTAACTTGGTCCTATACATGGGCTCAACATTCAATGTAGCTCAAATTGAAAAATTATTTCTCAAAGGAACATTAAACTGTATGTTACAATTGATGTTTGTCTTTATCATTGAAAATTTTTAAAAATTCTGCAAACACCCTCTTCCCCTTTCCGCTCCCATCTTCCAAAAAGAACAAAAAAGACCAAGATACTTGGTCTAACATAAACCATCATTGTAGATGCATTCAGCAGTAAAGTAATGGTGATACTAGTTGGGGTCCATCATACTGATACAGTACCAAAGATGACTGCAAACTAAACCCTAGTAATCAGTAGATGAAGTTTAGTTTGTGAATTGAATTACAGACAGTAGAAAGCAATAAGTAGATGGACACAGAAATGGTCAACAGTTCTCAGGACTGATAAGTAATAATAACCTAGACAAGGCCTACTGTACATCTTCATTTGCCAGTATGTAAAAATAATCGCAAAAAGGTCTTACTAGCTTAAATGGAATTACTGCACCAGAGACTAGAAAGTCAGTGACCTCCAAACAGAAAGAAAAAAAACAGTAAATATGTCCATTCCAGGCAGAGACTGACTCAATACCACATTGTCATTTGGAAGATAAGAAAAGTGCAATAGGGAAAGTGGATGATGTCATCACAACACATTGACTTGTCAGAGCTTTAATTTTTTTTCAATATTTATGCTGCAATGGAGAATATTTTACAACTTTGTTTACGCTATGCTTTATATGCAACTATTCTACATCTAAAAATTTATCCATCAAAAGATATATTCTATCAGTGTCAAATTACAAGATGCAGGACATTCCTTTGTAAAGAAAAGCAACAACATTTGTTGCAACAGTATAGAAGGAAACTAAAATATCTGTGGATCTCTTTGTTATATAGTGCAGACATATTCTTTTGACATGGAGTTGGAGAATAACTCTTTTAAGTTTTCTACTTAAAATGAAGTGTATTTTGAGCTGTGTAATGGTTTGAAATATTACATAAAATTCCATAAAAAGTTCATTCTTTTTCCCAGTTACAGGGTTTAAAAGAAATAAAATTAACTTTATTTCCTGTTCACATGAGTGAGACCCATTTAAACTCAATTGCCAATGTACTAAATATAATATGCCTAACTCTTTTTTAAAACTCTTTGTATCATGACACAATGGAAGATTCCCATATCTTTCAAAATATGCTGTCATACACATACTGTAGATTTGTGATGAATCTACTTGAGATAAATTCATTCTAATTGCATGCATCAGATGTGAACGTGATTACTCCCATATTTTGTTTCCTTTTTTCCACTTTTCTCTTTTACTCCAAGCAAGGACAACAGGTGTTCAGTTTCAAAAGGTTGTACTTGAAGTATTCCTGAAAATGTTTTTTCAGTGTTTAATGCACCAACTTAAGTGGTAAACAAAATACAACCCTAGGAGAAGACATGCATTAAATTACATAATTGTACCACAGATGAATATGTTTGAAAAGGTAATGCTACAGTTGTAATGTGAAGTGGCCAGGCCTATAGCCAGGATACACTTCACATCATGGAAGCTTTTGAAATGTAACGTACGAGGTTAGATTTGATATGGTTTTACACCTCAGCATAATGTTCTAGTAAAATCTAGTGGTGCCCATGGCCCCTTTTTTCCAGTTGTGGCATATTTGATTGTTAACCCTACATCAAAGCTATAATGCACAGCATCACACACAGTGGCAAAAGGGTCCATTTTTAAAGTCTTTGGTATAGGGCTGCCACAATTATCAGGATATCGTGATATAATTGATATAACTTTGCCCCGAAGATATCAACCCATGTTTTGTCATGATATAACATCGCAACAGAATCAAATTAATGATTACCACAGTGAAATCTCTTATTTAAAGGGCAGGAGCAGTCATCCCAAATTGAAGAAGTGTAGTAGACTGTGCAGTTTCATGATTGGCTATTGGGAGTCATGTGACAATGTTTTTTCTCTTCAAATGTGAAATTTACCAGAAATAACTGCTTGGTTTACCTTGAACATGCAATAGTAAAGTCATAAAATGTAATGAAAGATACTTTGAAGAGAAATAAGATGAAAATTGTGTTATTTAGCTTTTTCTTCAAAATAAGTTTGGGGGGACTGCTCTTTACCTTTGTTTTTAGTCAGGAAACTAAAATGATCAAATGCAAAGGTCTTAAAATAAATGTACTTCTAATGAAAATTTGAGCTTCAAACTCAATTCTATCAGCTTGATTTATGTATACTGGGTATAAGTCCTTGATTATTAGCATGCTGATGGCAAATGTTTAGACTACAGGTTTAAGTGCAAGGTATCCCAATATTGTCATGGAAATGCTGGCAATATCGATAAATGAAAAATGATTATCGTGGCAGCCCTACGTTGGCATGACCTGGCCTGCAGCCTGGAAATTGAAGTGCCTTTTTTTTTTCTTTTTTCTGAACTTATTTTTTTTCAAACTTTAATCATGGGAGATTCTCCCTCCCCTTGCCCTGGCTACATGCCTAAAATCAGTGATATAACTGCATCTTCACAGAGGTGTACCCTGTGAATTGTCTTGTACTGTATGAAGTGATTGTACAGTAGCAGTTGTTTGCTTTCCTACTGTTAGCACACAGAGCCCAGTGGCTCTAACAGACTCCAGACCTTTCTACAAGCTTTACAAACATTAAATTAAACAATAAACAAAAAATTCATTAACATGTTTTATCTGGATGTGTTTTGTTGGTCAGAAAGGATAATAACAAGCATACTGCCCAAACTGCTTCTGAGAATTAGTTCAAAAACATCTATTTCCCCCAAATCAATGAGCACTAAGAAGAAGTGATGTGTCCAGAATCCCACACATCACTCACAGAGAGTACTGACCTATAGTAAGTTCTCTAGCCAAGTGGCCCCTTTGATGATGATGTCTCTGGTGCTTAGAAAGTAACTGAAAATTAGGTCAGAAAAAATCTGATCAAACCTAATATATCATGTGCTTTCAACATTGGTAGTGAATTAATCTAATCAGACAGCTAGTCAATTTGTTGGTTTCAATTACCAGTAGCACTGGCAGAAGAAATGAATAGGTCCATGGTATTGCACAAACCATCTGACAGCAATCAGATCATAACCATACTAATGGTATGTACACTAATGTATAAAAAATGGTAAAATTCATCAGTAGAAGAAAGGGTCCTAGTACAAATGAATAGCAAACAATTCCTTTTAAGGGAAATACCATACTGATACTGTTAAGTCACAACTTGAGTCAAAATCATTACTTGCAAAAACTGTTACTTGAAAAATCCAGGAATTTTTGCCTTATGAAAATAACAAGGCCATGACTACTGTAATTAGTTAGTTAGTTAGATGAGATTCAATGACACACCAACACGAATGTGTTACATAGTGTCAGTCAACTCGATAAAAAGTTCCAAGTTCCAGTTTATGTTCAAGTATTTTTAAAGTTTACGTTTGGTTACCACCGTTTATTTGTCTCTTACAACAGGCGTGAAATACCATTGGCATATTTCTATACCCCCAGTGCACAGGGGCAACACAGGGACTAAAGTCCATTACACAGGGACAAACGTCCATGCCTTCAGGCTCAAGACTGACTCTGCAGGTGACTAACTTGCAGCGTAAATACTTAAATAGTGACTAAGTTACATCTCTGGAAAAATCATCCCAGGCTACTTTCAACATCACCCCATTTTGAAATGCTTCCCCTTTCCAAATACTCCTTCATGATATTTCACAATGCAAATATTTCAAAACTATGGATTTTTTTTTGAGTAAGAAAATATAGAAGCAAAGATATTGTCACAGGATCCATGCTTAAATAAGATCCCTGTATGGGCAAGGCCGCAAGGGTACTAGGGTACTGTACACCATTTCAAATTAGGGACATTTAAGGTCAATAAATAGGTCAGAACTTGGGCTATTAAAATAAAACCTACACTGAATATTTTTAGTCCTACAAAAATATTTTAATTCTTGTAAGAACATCTAAAAATGAAAAATGGTTTTAAAGGATACCCAAAAATCATTAATTGACTGACAAAATTTCAAGCTCCCTTTCGAGTTTTCGGAAGGTTCTAAACTTATTTACTACATATTAGAACAATTTCACTTCATAATCAAAGGATGCAGGGAAAAAGCTGATAAACTGAATCAGTCCAACCTTAAAGAAAACACACTAGCCTAGCTGTCCCACTTACAAGAAACAACTAACAAGATTTAATTGACCTATCCCGACAGCTAATGAAATTAAAAGCAAGTGGCTTTATAAGTGTTTCAGTCATCAAGTTTCATTGTAACTCTGGAGGAATACTTCATCACATGATAACATACTTAGGATTGTTAGTTAGACAAGGTTTTATTGCTCATGCAGTTCCTAACCAGTTGGCTGAAGTTACATCCGGGCTTGTTTTTCCGACTCCATTGCTTATGAGCTGAACACCAAGCACAATTAATGCATGACAATAGGTTTCATTTTTAAAGTCTTTCGCATGAATCTGTAAGGACTGAATCAAACTCAAAACCTACCAGCTGCAATTCCATAGCTGTAAGTACTTGACCATGCTGTCAATTGGATGGCATTGAACAATTTGGAACAAAACACACAAAACCTCATCTGATCAGGTTTAGTCTCAGGTTGAACTTTTTTTAGTTTCTTTTTAATTGATGTTTTTGTAGCAATGGATGATAATTTCCTTTTGACTATTAATTGATTAAAGAAGAATGTAGAAGAATGGAGTTCAGTTACTTGGACAGGTCACACTGAAGATGAAAAAAACAGAACCTGCTGGCATTGTCCTTGGCAAAAGCAATGGAGTAGGGAAAACAAGCCAGTGAGCTACAACTAAGGCTGTGGTCAACCAGACTTAAACCATTAGTTAGACAGCAAGTATAAAATGTCATCTAATTAATTAAACCTTTGGAAAAATAATTTTTTAAGGGGGGAGGCAGGTTCAGGAGTAGAACAGTTATTTTGCCCCTGGCCTATGAAAATCCTTATGTTCCCATAAGAATGTTGGGTTTACAATTAAAAGTGTAATAATAAATCCTTTAATACTCTGTACCTAATAGAGATTACTTGATACTACTTTCCCAGGTATTAAACAAAGGCAACAGCAATTTCATAAAATAGTTCACTATTTGGAAACGCTTCCAGCAAACCAATACCAATCATAACAGCAGGACCTACAGTAAGAGAAAATCGAGGCAAAGCATGAAGGTCCACAGTGTCCATATTGTGGAACTATGATGCATTTAGCATTGGAGAGCACACACATTAACTTTAAAAAATTCTGCCTCTTAGAACTTCATAAGGAAAAGGTCTAAAGAACTTTGATGAGCAACCTTAAAAATTTGCATGTTACGTGCAAATTGCATTATTAAGTGTATCCACTATGTTGGTATTCACCCAAGATTTCAAAATCACTGTAGTGTAATATATCACAATCAAATTTCTACATATATCTTTCTCCCACAAGTACCTAATTATGTTTGATAATGTAAATATTAGTGTTAGGTAACAAAGGATTATATGAGCATTACAGATTTAGCTCCCTTTAAAACCTGGACAAACTTTTCACGTCCTTGAAATCCATGATTGTTAAACAACTGAAAAGAAGCCATATTGTAATTGATTACATGGCCCAGTGAGCACCTGTTGTTGTTTGCAGGTTTCTATTGTTCAGAAATCGGCCAAGTCATAACGTTCACTTTTTAAGGGGCAGAATTCTCTAATGGCTTTTTTCATGGGTTGTGGCCATAGTCTCAATTGAACAATTCATAAAAAAAAAAGCTATTTCCACACAAATATGAAGAGAGTCTTACATGAATTGAATAAAACTTCAAATGTCACTATAAGCATAAGTTTAGGCCTGGGTTAAGGATTTAACATTTGTACTGTAATTACAAGTACCATGTTTGTAACAGAATATTAATTTTTGTACTGCATAGATAATATATTCAACAAGTCTGTTCACATCTTTTTCAAAGGTGGATAACTACCCTGTATTTTTGACACAGTTTCTATTCAGTCAAAAGTGTACCAAAGCAATAATCTACTGTAATTTATTATTAATGCATAGTCTGAGCTAAATTAATAGCAGTTACCATCAAATGGACCAGACTGCACCAAAACTACCCGAGTGTAAATATACTGAACTGAATGCACCCTAAACTTTAATATTACAGCCTGCAACATTTCTGAAACTTTACAAAGCAGCAAATTTTCCAAGCAATTAAGTTTACAGGTTACTATCATTCTCGTTGTGCTAAATTAGGAGCAAAAAAGGGAGAAATCAGGAATTCAGGAAAACAGTGTCAGTAAGGCAGACTGTAAGTTCAGATACAAAAATCACAGCGTTTTTCTCCACTTTATCTGAATCACCTGTCACTACTCTATTTCCTTGTACCCAAACATTTCTCTAGAATTTAAAAAGTCAAAAGATTAAATGTAGGTTCCCTGGCTTAGATTTCCCATGGTGACATGCACACTTCTAAGTTTCAATGAACCGTAATACTGCATGCAAACTAGAGTAATCTGTGGCAGGGATCTACTGCACACTTACTTCAGGCAAAATGCTCAAACATCGGATACTATTAAGTAGGAATAAATTTCAGTAGAATATTTGAGTGTGCCAAGAAGGCTTTTACAGTAAATCAATGACTGTGCTCATCTTGCCTGGATGATCTGTACTTTGTTGAGTTGACTGATCTCTGAACTGCCCCTTAAAAAAAGTTCTGCAAATCCAGGTTAGCCGGTGTCGTACTTTAGTGGCTCTGTGAAACTTTATGTCTGGAAATTGCAGATGCGGAGAATTTTAGTTTCTAATTATTGATGGAGATACTGCAGGCCAAACTGCCAGCATCCAGGGAACTGTCGGCATATTGGCTAAATTTGTGTACACTCTGAGAAAATCAATTACCTCTGGAGAGTGACATGGATGAAAATCGATATCAGACACATTGAATGAGTTTAAAAATTTAAAGATTACCCTCAAAAATGTTCACCTTGAAAATGAAAAAAACGGTTAAAATGCAATTAGAAGCATTCCCACCAATGTTTTCTTTTCATAGGGGTGCCCTGAACTTCAAAACACATCTGTACAAACATCAACAAAGACAGAGAGCATATAAAGCATGTAAATGCTATATAAATTGTAAAGAAGACAATATTTGCACTCGAAGTACTTTCATCCTGCACATAGCAAGTAGAGAATTTGTGACTGACACTTCAGGACGTGTGCACAGTAAGTGCAATATGAGATTGCAAGAGTCCTACAGAAGCACACAAGGATCATTTACCCAATTCTTCCAGTCACACAATGGTTGGAGTGGAATACAGTATATGCCAGCGGGGGTGAAATGTCAGTGTAAAAATGTTTTTCATAAGCACAATTTTTGCTTGTACTTTCCTCCAGCCATACCACAGCAAATTAAGGAACACAAATTCTTTTTTTGTCAGCAGGACTAATTCTATTACCTTTATAGTCCAGGACATGATCTGAAAGGGCCCTAGTATGGTCCAAAAAATCAAAGTATTTGCAGTGAAGACCTTGGGAGACCCAATCAATTACACTTCTTCTCTCCTACAAGGAATTGTTCCTGGAGTATAATACATGCACAGGTGGCAAAGTACTGTATCCATGGTAACACTGCATGTCTATGTACATACAAACTAATGAAATGGATGAATTGATTAGGTTTTCGATTGCAATATATGGTACAATAGTTTACAAAATTATGAATCTTTTTTTCATCTCTTTAAATTTCACTTAATTTCCAGTGTTTCCTCATGGTAAACATAGTCAGTGTATGTACACCACCAGTGTCTCATATTAGCTCAAATCATGGTTACATGCAGTTGTTAAAGGGGAAGTTTAAGCAACAATTTAATCTTCATATGTGAAAGAGGAACAGAATCTACAGAGTGTGGCCAAAGTTCCATTCAAATTCGACATGTACTTCTTGAGATACAGTAAATGAAGTGAGTTTGAGGGCAGCAGAGCATATCACTTCCTCACAATGAAAAGGAATGTCTAAGTTGTTTTATCAGACTGTTGTGTTGACCTTGAAAATACTGTAGGAGTATGACCTCCCTGTGGGGGATGCAAAGTTTATAAAATTCTCATGCCACTTATGCAATCTCATTTTAATAATATGAGATAGTTGAGGAGAAAATCCAGTATAAAGTTTAAAGGAAAACGAAAAAAAAACTGCCCATTAATGTGGGGATGTGAAGTCATATGTGCTTGGTTCAAGTTCACTTTTGTTGAAATTTGAAAACTTTATGTGCTCTCGTCTTGGGAACCACACATCCAATATCAATGCAGATTTCATGGAAATGCTTAGAATAAGTACCCCTCTAACATACCAAATCCTGTTGTGACCTTAAACCCTTCTGTTAATAAACCACTTCCAAAATTCCTAAGCAACTTCTTGATTGATGCACCAGGACTTGCAGATCATGAAGGGGCAGGCGTCTATGTATAACATCCCTATATGTTTGCAGCAATGTATTTTTTGTAATGTTATTTCATTCCCAGGGACCAGTGGATGGCAATTATGACACTGCAGACCATGTCCATTTCCAAAATCCTAACTCTGGCCCTGCAGTACAGGAACATGAATAATCCACACATTTCATTTATATGTGCTATTCTCCAGTACTGGAGAGATTCACAGTGGACAAATATATAGAGCACCTACTCAGCCTCTTTAGGGTGGAAGTCTATAACTGATGTATTTTCATGGACCTCACCCAGCACAGAGATACATAAGATAACATTACTATCATACCACCCCTAGTATTTTTCTGAGAGCCGATATTAGTTGAAAAATGGCCAAAAAGTGGACACCAAAACGTGACATAAATATACAATTGTTTTTCAAAAGACTATCAGATGCAGAACAAGGGTTAGGTCTCCTCATAATGTATGTCATATGCAGGGGCGTAGCCAGGATTTTCTTGTGGGGGGGCAAAGTCGACTCATCATCCCCAATCTTGACCTACAGGACTATCTAAGCAGAGCGCCACCATCAGTTGGCGCGGAGCGTACAAGAAAACTTTTGGTTTTAGAAACCCCTCAGATGGCAGGAAACAGCACTTCCCGAGTGTTTTATGCTGCATGTTCCCAGCCTGGAAATATGGATCTCATTTCTGAAATTTCTCATTAAATGCAAAAAAAAAAAAAAAAAATCAGTCTATGAAACATGTTAATACATCTTTCTAAGCGGAGCTCTACCATCGATTGGCACGGAGCGTACCAGGAAATTTTTGGCTTTACAAAACCCTCAGATGGCCGGAAACGGCACTTCCCGAGTGTTCTAAGCAAGAATATGTTCAGCACGACTTTGAAATTCTCCCAACTTCTTAATTGGAGCACTTGACAAATATTAAGGGGCTGAACATACCCTTAGCCCCCACTTTTTCATTTTTCATCGCCGCCACTGGGGTGCGGCATTTTCTTGAGGGAGCGAAGCGCCCAAGTGAGGAGCCGAGCGACCGAACGGGGAGAGGGCGTGGTTCTCCCCTCCTTCCCCAAGGAGATTTTGCAATTTTACATCAAAATTGAGCGATCTGGTGAACACCTAAGCTGGAATTTTTTGACACTTTCAATCTTGTATCAATGTTTTCCTTATTCCCGAGAGAGTTAGTCTGTGGCTGTAAGAGGGTTACTGTATGAGTCAATGGGGCCCCAGGGAATTATGTTTAGGTCTGGGCGGGAGTAAGTGCGAACTCTAAAAAGAATTTGCACTTATTTAAAGCTTATATAGGTCAATTGTCCCGCCATTTGGGCCCTATCGGGCACAACTTATATTGTACTTCCTTCTTCGAGTCGGTACCGCACCACTGACACAAGAGATTATTAACTAAGTTAAGCGAAATGAGATGAAATTCCCAACATGTACATTAATCCATTTATTCTACTTATTAATTTACTTGAAAAGATGGGAAGGGTTTGTACTTTATTAGATAGGTAACGGAACTGAGGAAGAGTGTGCAAAGCGTACCGAACATTTTGGGTTTTATCGCAGAAATAACTCTTTTGAAAGCCAAAATAACTAAACCGACCATGGGAAGGCGACAGATTATTCCCGACAGGGGACAGGCCATGCCAGCGACCACAACAGCCGACAGCCCCTATGTCGAGGGGGTGGTGAGAAGGGGATATGAAGGAGCCTAACTATCCCATGTCGTTGCAGCCTGGGTCACATTTTGCACAACATCACTTAATATTTTAAAAGCCGAGTTGCGCACTGATAGTGTTCTTTTGGGTCTGAATCGTAATATTGCAAAGCGCGGGAAGCGCACGAAAATTTTTGGTAGGCTTACAAAAATAAATAGCCTATGTAATCATTATAAGAACAAAAAGAAAAAAATAGAAACTGTAGGGGTTGTAGACCCTATCGGGGATAACATACATAGTGTCGAAACCACCTGGAATACCCAATAAAATAGCCAAACTATGCTCCGTAAGTCGCTCACGAACTGACCTATCGCAGACACACACAAGAGAACAGCAACTAGGCTTTGTGATATGGGATGAAATTTACGACCTCTACAAAACCTGTGTACTCTGCCTACCCGTTACTTGGTAAATTGGCAGGACTTACACTCCCTAGATATGTGGAATGGAAGTATTGAAAGAACTGGAATGAATCTACAGCGCACGTTGGGGTTCATATTAGGGAAATTGTCCCTTCAGAGCAAAAACAGGTAAACAATCGGTGAGACAAGTCGCCGTCGGGGACTGCATACTTAATCGTAACGACTAAGAGCTCCCCCTCGAAAAACTGTAAAAAATGTCCCCTGTTTCCTCCCTCCTCTTGTCGTTTATCTTTTTTTTATTTATTATTTTTCATTTTTTGGCTCTCCTTCATTTTTTTAACATCGCCCATCGCGTCCCCAAAATTTCTGTGGGGGGGGCACTCTGCCCCCCCGCTGGCTACGCTAGTGGTCATATGAAGTGGATCACATCACTTTATTGAATGTGACATAGCATGGGGACAAACATTACAGGAGTTATTTCCTATGAACTATACAAAAAGAGTGTTACGTAATACGTATGTAACATTTGGTGTCCACCCCGTTACATACGTCACACAACTCTGAGCACTGAAAACTGCAAGAACTTATGGATTGACTAGAGGTGTGTTTGTCAAGATCTAGGCACCAGTAGTTCATATCCACATGGGCTTGCACATAGCTACTGTCTATACAGAAATATAAGGACACAAAAATTGGATTTGTGACGTATGTAACACTGGTGTCCACCCTGTTACATACGTCACACAACTCTGAGCACTGAAAACTGCAAGAACTTATGGATTGACTAGAGGTGTGTTTGTCAAGACCTAGGCACCAGTAGTTCATATCCACATGGGCTTGCACATAGCTACTATCTATACAGAAATATAAGGACACAAAAATTGGATTTGTGACGTACTGTATGTAACATTGGTGTCCACCCACCCAGTTCATACGTCACAAAGCTACTGCCGCCATACAGCCACACAACAAATTTTCAGTTGTATACACAGGTATACCACAAAAGCCCATAAGATTGTCTTTTAGGTAAGTATTGCCATTTGTGGCAATGTTCACGAGGAGAGCCACTGTATGTTAATACAGACTTGGTGTCCACCCCCTTGGTGTCCTGTTACATATGTCACAAAAAAATCAAATTTTACCAAAATGTCAGTTTGAGACAGAATATTAGGCTCTTTGTGACACTGTTATTATTAACAACTTCAGAAGAATGAGTAATATACATAATATTATTTTTTTACTGAAGAATGGGATTTGAAAAATTCAAATTTTGGGTCTGGGCACCATTACATATGTCACAATTTTAGTCAAAACTCTGTATTACAAACACCTGACTTAGGCTGACTCTTTTCAGACACCTACTGTAGAATATATACTACATCACTTAATCTGTGCAAAAATAGTCAGCAGTGTAGCAATACATTCTGGTTCAAACCAGTAAATGCACATTTTCAGTGTTTTAAGAACAAAGAGCAGCACTGTGACATACATAACAGTGTCCACTTTTCTAACGTTGTGTTTTCGACATCTTTTCATACAATACACTTTTTTGGCATTTAAGTAACTCAGATAGGCAAGAAATATATGGTAACACACAAATATTTCATTTTTTTTTTTATCTTAAATATTACAAGCATGCAGGTGGACACCATGTTATATACGTCACACATGTAGATGAATGACCTACTCTTTGAAATATCTCAGTCAATTATTACTCAACTATCTTCCTATTTGATACTCAGTTAAAACATGATATTTGGAAGGTGATAGGATACTTTTCAAAATAATTTGATGAATTGTAAATTTGGGTATGCATGTCACACTTTCATTGAAGAATGACACATATCATTCATTACTTATGTTGCTATTAAAGCAATCACATGGGCAAGATATTCTAAGAAGCCTTTGGGTATAAGCCATAGGCTACATATTGAATGAGAAATGTATATGCAGGACCACGTTATTTGAAATGTTAATTACTAAATAAACAAGCTGACATCTATTTAATTAGTCTCCAAAAACTTCCAGCGTCTTTCACATTTCAAACAGGATAAAACATGTAAAAAGCATTTATCAACCAAATACAGGAAAATTAATGTAACAATTAATGACACCTAAAATTTATTGTCATGTGATTACTGTACCAGTTGCTTAAAACCATTGCTGAATCCAGATACAAGTGTTTATCTGTAGAACTACACTTAAATTACTAGTAGAGGAAGACTGCAGGGAATAATTTATCTAGCACCAATGGTATCACAACTCAGTTTGCCACACAAACCAAACTGCTATACAAATGAAAAATTGCAGTTTTTGAACATATCAAATTAAAGGGAAATATCAGTCATCCCTTACATATCTTTGAAACCTTATATTTCAAAATTTTCTTTTTCCTCTTCAAAGTATCTTTCACAATATTTTGGGGCTTCATTATTGCACACTCAAGGCAACCAAGCAGTAAATTATGATTGAGGAGAAAAATCTTGTCACGTTTCTGAAGAGCCACCCATCAGGAATCAGGATCGTCTACTTGTATTTATTCAAGTTGGTGCGATTTAATTTCACCCTTAAGGTTTTCAGTAATAGTGTGTAAAACAAACTCACAGAAGTTTCACCAAAACTGACATGTACAAAATTTGGAACATTAAATAATCTGAGACTCTATTATTCCTCTTTACCTAGCATAAACATAAATTTCTCTTCAATGTAATTTCCATGGTGATTACGATTAGCAATCTTTATTTTATTACAGTATCACTGCTGCTGATTTTCATGGTAAGGTACAGTACAGTACCAATGTATTTATTTAATATGTGGTTTGTTTGAACACGAGCTCAAAGTAGCTGTTTTATAAATAGATCTGGATTTGTATAGTACACATGTATGCTTCATTTTCACTAAGTATTATGTAATAATGAACAGACATAGTATTTCTTTCAGTCGACTACGTATATAATGAAGCAACATTGTGGAGCAGATTTTGTAAAACATAGGAACATTGGGCAATGTAATGATTTTGTTACAGAACACTCCCAAAAATCAAAGTTATGCCATTTTAAAAACCAAATTATGTCTTGTGCCCAATGAATGTGTACATCAGTTGGTTTTTTTTTTCTTTCTTTTTTACGAGGGAATGCGAAGTATAGCAGTCGCTTTATGGACTTGTTACAGTGTTTTCAATCCGTACCTTGTTGGTTTTGTTACTTTGTGAGTGTTTGTAAATTGGAGGATGTTAACCATGAAAACAGATAATTTATTTAAAGATGTCTCTGGTTTCACTACACGTTGAGGCATATTACTTGAGGGCTATTTCAATCACATGGTTTTTGGAACAACTGTATAGGGTTCTCAGAAGCCCTTTCTATAGTTTTTGTCAACTGCCGTTCTTTATGACATGGTTATTACCCTTCTTTTCTTACAGTTTGAAACATCCAAGCAACCTGTTGACTTAAAAGTTTAGGTATTGTTTTAAGAAAAACATTGAACGGGGGATTTCTTTTCATAATGAAGCAACATATAACTGTAACAAGAGCGACAAATTAAAGTTATATTTTATTTTGTTCAGAACTGAAGACCATCACAGAGGGTTAGGGATTAAGAACAGATAAGAAAACGTAACCTGCCTGATGCGAAAATTGCGCAATATTAACTGCGTGCTTTGCTTCTGACCTAGACGTTTCAACTAAAACATGAATCACCCTTACGAATAGGTGCTTGCTTTGTCGGTGACCACATGATCAGCCGAAGGACATATGATACAGCTGATGATATCAATTGCTACCGTGGCTTGAAAAAGCCATTTCAAGATTTTGATGCCTGTTTCAGTTGAAAGTCAAACGTGCCATGTGCAGGACTTATTTACCGCACCTATATAGTTAATATCAACCCAAGTTTTTTGTTCTGCATTTTGTAAATATTCTCACATCACATTTTTTCATTGGTGGCTGTACTTGACGGCATGGTATTATTAGATTTAGCAATCTTGTAAGACAAATTTGAAACGGTTCCTTTGAGTAACCGTACTGTAAAGGAAAAGACCACAAGCTGCGCCCTTATCCAACCAAAGAAAGAGGAGGCCGGTGAGAAATTCTATACTGTTTTTTGCTGTTGACAATTATACGCTAGTAGGAATGGGAAGACAGATCTCTGATGAGGAGCAGCAAATTAAAAGACTGCATAGTTATCTCTCTCTACCCTTAAACCCTATTAGCCAAGACGATAGTTAAGTTACATTTCTTCTGATCTGAAAGCATGTGTTTGCTTTGTTGGTGATCATGGGATGCATTCACAGGTGATCCGGTTGAACTGCCGAACAGTAATAAGCCCTGCCATCGAACAATACTGAGAACACTAAGGAAGTTAAAAAATACTGAAATTGTCATTCGTGAGGAGATTTTGATACTTTTAACTTTCAATAATATGCGTGAAATTCTGACAGTTTTGGCTTAGCCCATAAAAAATTCACGTGTTTGGTCTAACGGTAGAGTAACCTCCGACACGCAAAAGGCCTGGGTTCGATTCCCAGGTCGAGTCATACCAAAGAATCTAAAAATGGAACCTAGTACTGTCATCTGGGAGTTGCTAAATTAAGCAACTTTTTGTTAATTTCACTAGAACCGGTTAAGACCACCTTCATTTGCGAGTATGAATGCCTTGCATTCTGGTTTTCTTTCGAAGTGTACACATACTTACTACTGCATACTATACTACATATGAGACTGAAACTTTGCTTCAAGATTGAGGCTGCACGTAGCAGGTCTATGGCCACTGGCTTACAAAGAGCCAGTCTAGCAAATTGAAATAAGTAAGTCTTCACTGGTGGTTTCTTGCAGACATGAAATAAATTGGGAGGCCTAGTTAAACAAGTGACAAGCTACATGCACTGACCAATGACTGCTTCCAAGGATTATGTACAACTAGAACATACATACTCTACTGTACAGGTATGATTATGCCCCGAAAGGCTCTGCACGTTGTTGAAACTGTTTTACTACAATGCTTGTACACAACTTGGCAAATTAATGCAAACTACCTATTCCAACACTACATAATCAAGTACTTGTTGTCACCCCCAAACTAGAATCTTGTAACATAATCCGAAGTGTTTTAAAGTCAATTATGGTGAGTGATATCTGATGTTATTACCTCTTGTTTGGGGAGAAATCAGGTAATTTAAACCAGGGCAAACAGGTCTTGTGTAAAGAATGGTTGTTGAATCTCTTGTCACCACTGGATAGTAAACTGATGGAATGAACGTACTTGATATTCCATTCCTGACAAGAATTTCTCTGCAGTCAGCATACTGTTGTGGAGTAATTTGAACAGAAACAATTTTTTATGCTGCATCCACTAGAATTTTTACAGGAAAATTTGTAGTCATCCCAATGTGATGAAAGTCTAGTCTATCCTATTTCATAAATGGCACTTGAAAATCATGTGACAAAAGTTTTCAACCTGAATTTTGAAATTTCTGAGGAGTATAGGCCTTCTGTAACTCATTGTTTTGCCTAATGTAACAAATTTCACCTTTTTTTAGTTTACAATAAAAGGCACTTGAAAGAGAAACTAACTAGGGTTAGCTGCTGTTCCAAAATAAAATTTGAGTGACTGCTCTTAAACCCCTTAAGGGCTCAGTTCTCTCATCCCAAACAGTACCAATTCTCCTAACCTTTGTACTGAAGCCCCTCTCACAACTGTCTGAAATTCATCCTCATCCAGACACAATCTCAGTTTATTGCTTCAAGGTGAGTATAGAAAAACTCAATTTATATAATCAACAAACTCTCAGTACCATTCATGCTACGTAATATAAGCTTTTGTACTCTGCGTTGTTTGAATTAACTGCCAATCAAAGAGCTGAGCCAATGAAAATTTCGGTACCCCCATACCAAAATTGTAGTTTAGGGTGAGAGGTTTCAATGGCCCTTTAGAGGCAATTTGGCTTAGTCTACCTCATGGGCGTCCGCAAGGGGGGGCAAGGGGGGGCACTTGCCCCCCCCCCTGGAAAATCAAACTTGTGAAAAAAATAATTAAAAATTAAAATAAAAAAAATTAAAAATAAATCATCAAAATACCTTCACTCACAGCGTCAGTTTTTACTCGTGAAATATGCGGACATTTGACCAAGAATAGCAAAAGAGAAGATGGTGCAGTATGCTGAATAGTGAAATCGTAATTTGGGTACCATCATTCGTGATATCTATTGGAAATTTGTAATTGTAAAAACTATGTACTAGCCTAGTTGTCAGTTATGTAGTGTGCATATGGCATCCGACCATTGATGAATGCGTTGGTCTTGGTTTGGCCCCGTGCTGATCTCAAGTGGTGACGCGCGGGTGTAACTTGGATATACAAGGTGAATACAGGGGTGGGGGAGGGGGTGTAGGCATGGTTCATAATCAGGTAACGGACATAGGCCTATATAGGCTGTTTGACAGTTGTAAGTTTTATCGTGCATAGGAGTGCGAGGCCGTTACTGAGAGGCAGATTTCCCTTCAACAATTTTTTGCATTGAAAATTCTAAAAATCTAAAAGTTACAGACATGAAATTCCTGTTTCAGGGCTGGGTACATGCAGCTTAGAACACTCGCCAAGTGTCATTTCCGGCCATATGGAGAGTTTGTAAGGCCCAAAATTTTCTTGTACGCTCCGCGCCAACCGATGGTGGCGCTCCGCTTAGATAGTGTACACAATTCAATCATCCATGAATGATCTTGCCCCCCCTTATAAAAATTTCTGCGGACGCCCATGGTCTACCTACTAGTTACTGTATTTTATGAATGGCTCTAGAAAATTATGTAACAACAGTATTTCACTGAATTGTGTAATTTGCTAGAAGCAAGGCCATGATTTACCATGAATGTGCAACAAAATTTGAAGTCCTGGATTTGTCATCATAAAAGATAGAAATGGCAACAAACTTATGAGAAAATTAAGCCATGTATTGTAAGATGGGTTTGCAGGTTTGGTTTAAGGAAAAATAACCTAGATGAAAAGAACAGTTTACTGTCCAGTATCATAATAACTATTAATAGAGCCATAAAGACTACACACCTACAGCAGTGGGCACTTGCACCTTACCATCCCCCATTTTAAGAACATTTAAAGTCAGTTCCTTAACAGCTATGCACACCATCTGCATTAAATAGGCTTCATGCAGTAAATGCCCTATTTTTGTCCTGAAAGAAATTTATTTTTAAATATTAACATTGTTGTTAAAAATTGGGTGGCGGTTGGCAGCAACTGGGAATTGGGGAAATTGTAATGTAAAATAGATTACAATACAAATTTGTTTCATTTGTTCCAGTGTTTCCATTTTCATACGTTGACATTTCAATATTTTTTGATATTTCTATTGGATTGACTGGCTCTACAGTGCATGTAGGCCTAACTTCTTTCTTTTTAAGATAAGATCAAGTAAGAAGGTAAAGGAAGAATTTTGTAACCTTGGTTGAAATTGAGGGGCAATTTATGTTTCATTTTCTAAAATTTTTACTGTATTTGCATTGAGTTTCCATATTTCCAATTTCATCCCCAATTACAGACAAGTGTTTGATCGTATTCCTCATTTTACAACAGAATTTTATTTTCTTCCACTGATCATCCAGGTTCATTTCAACCTGGTTCATTTTGTTTCATATTTTTGGAAGAAACTAGTTTCTTTAAGAAGGAACTCAACCTTGCTTTTCTTTCCTATCTTCCTTTTTGTTTTCAAGGTCACTCACTTTGATGAACAGTGCTGTACTTATTGTTTTTTCTCCATGTATAGCCTAGATGTATTAAAAACCTAATTATTTGCTGACATTTTTGTCACTTCATTTTGAGAAATAATCTAATTGGACTGAATTGCTTTAAAGGGTTTACACAATGTCTTCCTTTTTTTTGTGTCTGAATTAAATCCCCTCATTAATATCCTTAATTTGTGTAAAGTCTGGCATTTTTAGAATATGCTGTAGAGGATGGACAATTTATCTTAGCATTTTATCCATACAAATACCTTTTAAATCATAGGCCCTTATAGTTAAGATTTATGTAAATATTAGGGTTCCATGTTTCTATCCCATACGTGCAAGATCAAATCCTTCAGGAGTTACATGAATTACGCTAGATTAAGGTAAACAGTTAAAGCACCCAAACTTTCCAATGTAGCACTGCACAACTTCAGTAGTGTATAATGATGATAGATTGCGTTTATTCGTTGTATGTACATGTCCAATGTCAAAAAACAACCATCTAATACCTGAACATGGTAATTTAGGAGATTTCCTCAAATGGAGATGAACAGATAAAACTGAAGTGAGATGAAAGCTGAATAGCCTGAAGTGAATGGGATCAGACAGTGTCTATTTTTAATCCCTTTGGTTTGAGTTTGGCTTCCATTAAATATACCATAAATCCAACCTGACAAACCAACTAAGAATTTCTCCAAGACTGGGTTCACGGTATGAATGCATAGAATGTATGGGATATACGTACAGTATGTTTAGACCACAAAAATGAATAGATGTAGTATTCAACTTAAATTTTGTAATTAGTACTGGATGATAGATTCTGGTGCCAGGTGACATGAACTAGATATTCTTGAAGTTTTGAAAGTACACAAATGAGGTTCTTCTTCAATCTTCATAGCAGTATCCTCAACAATTGAATTTTAAATTTCTTTTCTAGCGCTCTCCTGTGCAGTTTGGAAGCTATGCTTACAGTATGTGTCACATCTAGTGTTTCCTTCAAAAGTTGATCTATTAAACTTTTGCCTATCTTTCATGTGCAAGCTGATGAGAGAGAAAATAGTCTCATCGGCTGTCATCAGATGAAATATTACCATTAAGTTAATGAAATCAAATCTTGCAATTCTCAGCCAACACTTACTGTAATTCATATTATTCTGATAATGAACTGTAGTTTCTACCACTGCCAGGACTCCATGAAAATTAGGAAATGGTAATCATGTCATCATATGTAATTTATGTGGACAGCTGGAAGTCAAACAATACTGCGACACTAACCAGCAATCCAGGGGGACATACTGTATTCTTCTTGAAGGTTCTTGATCATCAGGGAAAATACCTGATGATTTAAGGTGCAGTTCAGTTCTCATAGCGACTTTTTCAGTCTCAATAGTGTACACTTACTGGTAGTATGTCTCTTGAAGTGTTTTTCAATGATGCATTGAGATGACTGTATTAAAACAGTTCAGTGCTTGACCAATGTACAAGTTAAAATGGTTAGCTGGTAGCAGAAGGCCATGGCCAGCTAGACATGAACCAACTGGCTGATGAAACTGAGTGGTAAAACTCCATCTACTGTAATCTAACCTAACCTGGTAGCAAAAGTGGTCCGCAACCCATTGTTTTTGTAATGTCTCACTCCCCTTCCTCCACTAGAGGGTTTTACTCCCAAAATAGTTCTCCTTCTCAATTAGGAATTTTACTAGGAGTTTGCTGCCCAGTGTACAGTAAAGCATACATTTTTAAGTCCTCAAATAGAGTATCAAGACTGGCGGAAGACTTGAAATAAATTATGCAAAATTGTGGAAAACTGTTTTTTAATTGTGAAATGGGCCTACTGTTCATTTTTCACCTTTGAAGCAACTGTTTTGTCCCTGTAAGCATGACATAATTACTGTAAAACCTGAAGGAGATGTATAGTACTGTAGGTGGCCCAGGTCCAGTAGCAAAGACTACTGTTCTATACACTGAAAACAAGCCTTTTTTACTAACCTGTTTTATACATAAAGGCATATTTTCACTTGGGTCTAACCAGGTGTTTGGTCTACTGTAACAGTAGAGCATCCGCCTCTCACACAGAAGGCCCAGGTTTAATTCCCAGGTCAAGTCTAACCAAAGACTCTAAAAATGGAACCTACTGCCATTGTGCGTGAGCACTCCGCATAAGCAATGGAGTACGGAAAACAAACCAGTGGGCCACAACTGGAAAAAAGGCTGTGGCCGGCTCAACTTGAACCAATAGGTTGGAAACTGGGCTATAATGCTCCATCTGACTAAAACTAACTTCACTTGGGTCTTGTTAGAACAATAAAAAATATTCCAGACCATATTCTTCAAACCTTGTCTCAATAATCTTTTCCTAACACAAGATATCTCACTTTAAGAATTGTTGAAAATATTGCTAAAAACATACCTTTGCTTTTCAACCAAGCCACATAAAGTTATATTAATGTGGGCATGTTGCCTCAGATTCATTTTGTTTAATTGAACATCCTGTTTGTTCTTGAAATTTGATACTGTTGCAATGTTTGAATCTTTTCCTGCAATACCCTTCACTAAACATAGAGTACAACCAACAATGTTGCAAAATATTGCCTACAGCAGCATCAAAATAATAAGTATAAACTGAATGCAATGTCAAATTAATGTGCCACAATTACATCACAGTTTTCCCTGGAATGATGCACCAAATCTCAAGAAAAAATTGCATAAATTTCTTTAAAAAAAAAAAAAATTCTCTACATGCTATTGAGATGCAGTTTTCACCTCCTGAAAGAGAAAATTTTTCTGCATTTTTTAAAATTTATGAACTTTGTGTCCGGAATATGCCTTTACAAATTCACATTTAAGCTAGCAAATTACTACCACACGGTTTCTTCTAAGCTACTGTACAACTGTAGTCTACAACACTATTAATGTATTCTTTGCATTATTTACATTCTTACCTCAAATATCCTGTTCCCTGTTTTATATTTACTTTTCTTTGTTACCAAAAATACATACAATTAAGACCATTCTTAGAAAAATAACAAAGTAAGTTGCAGTGACATAGAATTTCAACAAAAATGAACTTCCTTTATTCCAAGACATCACACATTAAAGCCAACAAGTAAAAGAACAAAGACTTTTGAAGTCTACAAAGTCTGCAGGATAAAATCTTGAATTACGCCTACTCTCAACCAGCCATATGTACCCAAATCAGATATTTTGTTCCAAATTTTGTCTGAATGAAAAAGACTGTCACCAGGGGGTATAGTTGGTGATAGTCTTAGAACACTCCTAGTACTGTACATCTTTACAGTCTGATGGCCCTGACATATAAAGATCCAGTATACACATTTTGCAGTCTTTGCCAAATAGTTAAAGGCCCAATTCTCTCACCCCAAACAGTACCAATTCTCCTAACCTTCTTACTTACAGTAAGTTGCTCCCACAATTGTCTGAAGTTCATCAGGGGCAGGCAATTGCATATATTTAAAACACATGGGACATCTCCATTTGAAAATGTATCGCCTTTTCAGATAAAAAGATTATTTCAATAAAACAGCCATACTAGTGTAAATGGTTTATTTGTGGTTACTTATGGTGGTAAATTTTTTTATCCTTTGGTATCAGATCACATTTAGTAAGTATTTTTGGTTACGTGCCTTGTCATGAGTAAATTCTCTATGCTATAAAATTAAATGATACTACATAAGCTACTTTAACTGTATCACAATGTGTTACTTTTGAACTGCAATAGTGGAAAGAATTTTATTTGCCTAACGGCTAGGCAATATGCTTGAGCTACTTTGTTTCATGTAACCTGAAAAGCATTTCCAATTTTGCAGAAAATGGCCAAAATTTGTGGAAATTGGAGAACAACATGACGAAACACAAAAAACCTTTAAGGTATTGGCCTATACAATTCACATACAGTGCAAATTTGACAAAATTCAAACTAATACAACAATCTTTAATATAACAGTATTTAAAATCAACTATGTCATACTGTATAGTTACAACTATGCAAAAAATTTCTTTAAAATATTTTGTTTTTTCTAATAAAGGTAAAATCAATTAAGGACATGCCCTTTCTGAACTCACAAAAATGTTAACACTCAATTTAAACTTGAACAGTTTCATCTATAATCACTATTACTGGCCGGTATTTACTTTAATTACATTGCAGATTGTGAAATCCTTTACTTACGAACTAAAAATCCACAAAGAGAAATCAACATTTTGCAAACAAAATCACTAAGAGATAATTTGACAGGATCTACAAAATAGAAAACAAGTGTCATATTTCCCTTAAATACTGTTTGAACAAATGAATTGAGCTCTGTTTCTAACTGCATCCTTTCAGAGAGTGCTGTCAGCTCTGAACATAGTGAGATTACTTCTCCAGTATCAACTATAGACATAGATCAAAAGACTTATTATTGTTTTCAAACTTACGGTTTATCAAGCGCAATGATCCAGTCAGGGTCTGGCTGGTTCGCTTCTTTACTCATGTCATTCAGAATGTTGTTTGATGACAAGTGGAAAGAAAGACCACTTTTCAACACCAGTGAGTTTGAATGTAGTATCTGTGGACGAAATGCATCACAAAACATCTATAACAGCATGAAATAGAGATCAAATAAAAATGTTCAGAAATGCTTGCCATTTTTACCTCCGGCAATAAACCAACCAAAGATGATTAGAGTAAGAAATTCTGCGAGGCAGGAAGAGCACCTAGCTCTTATTGGAATGCAGCAAGTATTGCCACTGAAATGTAGTAGATGGGTTCATGGCAGCATGAGACATGCAGGAGATCTAGGCAAAAATCTTGCTGAATTTGGCAGGCTTTGGTGCCTCAGTATGACAGAGAATGGGGATAGGGTGGAATCTGGAGTCGCAAAGAAAGACTTGCAGTGTCAATTAACTGTCATTCTGAGCGATTGCTGTTCATTATTCCCAAGAGACAATAGCCCCAAGGGTCTTTATTCCGAAAGGAGAAGAAGGGTCATTATTCCAAATAAAAGATAACTTGGGTCATTATTCCAATTTGGACAATTGGACATTATTTTGTTATTCAGAATAAAAATAACAGTCTTTAATCTGAAGTCTTTATTCTCAAAAGACGATAACAGTAATTTTAAGTAAAAGGAAAAGTTTTTCCAAAATAAAAATGAGCAGATATAATTTGGAGATATAATTCAGAACAACGAACCTTATCCTTGTTTTGATGAGCAACTCTTAGGAATTATGACCCTTGCTCTTAATTTTGAATAGCAAACATTTGGAATAAGTTTCCTTTGAAATAGTGATGAGATCTCTTGGGGTGTCTCTGAGCATGAACACGAATACAAGTGAATGTGCAAGTACAAAATTTTGCAATTACTGTAGCTACAAAGTATCACTTCCAAAATAGTACTAAGCACAAATCTCTCCTCACAAAGTACAACCTTGAACAGGAAATTGTGCAAGGTGATACAGTTATTTTAGTTAAGTGCACCCACTTCCAAGTGTGCTCTGCCACAAGCTACATACAGAACACACTGTAAACTGCATGCTCCTTCCTTCCACATATGAAAAGTGAAAGAAAGAAGAGCTCAATAAATTCTTCAAAAACAAGACAAATACATCAGTTTCTTAGAACTACAGTACCTACGTGCAGTATGCTGATTACTTTTTCTTAAGTGCTGCATGTATCATGTATAAACACAACTTAAACTTTATTAAAACATGTATATACATCATTAATCTTTAGCAAAGATTCTCCACTGAAATAAAATTCACCTCATTAACTTTTCATGTCTGGATCTTGACATGGAGGATTTCATATTGAGGATGAATGCAAACATGATAGAAGGAAGAGTATTTTTGGCTATCACATGGTAAGACAATGTGAGCTGTCAAAGTAGCATGCTTGGCTGGCCAGGCTTTCTTACACTTGTTCCATTTCATTCAGTACTTCAGTTTACAATACATTTCAAGACATGTTTCAAGTTTTCAAGTTTCAAGACATGACAGCTGTGCCAGCAGTTTATTGACTTAAAAGAACTGAATAGTGTACATACACCTCACTTACAACTAACAAACAGAGGCCCCGTCTTCATTGGATCAGTGTTAGTATTTGCTGATAGTACAGTTTGCATGCTCAAGAAATGGATAAATTGAAATGTTGATGTGAATACATAAACATAGGCCTAACACACCTTACATCCAGTTACCATAATTTCATGAGCTCCACATTGCCACCTTTTTACATGGCAAACTACACGTTATGCATAGTAGCAGCCTTCGACAAACAAGCTAAAAACCTTGCAAAAAAGTAAGGAGTTTATTGATTACGTCTCATGTTACACAGCTGTGTAAGGAGGATTCAGGAGGTTAGGTCTCAGGCTTTGAGGCCTGATGTTTAGGTGGTTGTTAGCTAGGTCCTGCACATTCACTATTAGGTGATGTTTTTTAAACATGAAATGCAAGATGTTCAGGTTTCTAAACTGAACACTAAATGTTCTAATATTTCATCAGTGACAGCATCAGGGGGAAGGGACATGGGATGTTTGTCTCCCAAGAGAGAGCTTCTACAAATCCCCCAGATCCCTCCCCCAATCCTGAACCGAACATACTGTAATAAATTATCCTGAGACATGCATTTCTCCACTGTAATATATACTATAACCCTGTAGCTTCTGGATGCTTCACCACTCCATCTCACTGAGGTTTTCTCCCTAGACTCTTTCTTCTAAAGTAAAATGTCCAAACCCTAAGACTCAATTTTTCACAAAGAGATATGCTTAAACCTTAGACTTCTGGGGCATTGACTCCCTGCACCCCACCAAGGATTTTCCACCATGGAATCCAGCACAGTACTTTAGCAGACCCTGGATCCCACAAATTAAGCAATTACTTATCCTGAGAGTTAAACTTTCACCCAAAGATATGCTACTACCTTCACCCCACCCCACCAGACTTTGCCACTGGACCCAAACCATTAAACTAATGCTTTAGACTATGCACATTTTTGCATCCTCTAAAAGTTTTCCTTTGTCCTACATCTCCCTCTCTATAAAAGACAATGGGCTGACAAATTTTGACAATTATTTTATTTATTTACTTATAAAGAACAGATTCTCATTTTAAATGAAAAAAACATTCCCAATATATGGCCTATAGATACAAAATCCCATAAAATGTTATGCAGTATGATAAACAGTTGATTAAATTGTACCATATTGATTGCAGAGAATATTCAATCCAGTTTACAGATGAAATTTAGACTTTCTTAATTACCAAACAGAAATTGTTGCAAATGCTTGCCATGTCTACGGTAACTCACCACCCGTTGGTGACGACCAGTATCCTAACCAACATGACGACACCACTGATTACAGCACCAACATACTGGCAAACCTACAGCTACAGAAAACTATGGCACATCTCTTAATTATTCAGGAATTTCACCAACAATATTACGAAAAGTTTAACTAAATAGACTTTATCAATGTATAAAATGCATTAAGGTGGTTACATTTAAAAGTGACCCCATGGGTAAATTTCATCTCACTGCACATGGTAGATTACCAAGTTGCCCCAAATGAAAGTTGCAGGCAAGGGTAGCAGTTACTAAGGAGACTTCAGAAGTAATTCTGACCACATCTGATCTGCCCAAATATCATGT
Source organism: Holothuria scabra (assembly GCA_037179385.1). Taxonomy (NCBI): domain Eukaryota; kingdom Metazoa; phylum Echinodermata; class Holothuroidea; order Aspidochirotida; family Holothuriidae; genus Holothuria; species Holothuria scabra. Next base: position 42,727,010 of record CM074196.1, on the reverse strand, counting down.
CACTCCTGTGCTGTACATGATGAACATACTGTAGGCCTACCTGTCAGAATTTGCAACCAGGCTTCGACAAATCTCCTGCCCGACAGTCCGGGACAAGTAAAAAATGACTCGGACAAGTGAACTGCTCAATAGTGTAGCCCGCCGGGCAAGAAGCACAATATTCTTCTTCACATAGGAATTTAATTGCTACAGTAGTACTAGATAATTAGATATGGACTCAGTGCATATTCATGCGGACAAGTAGACTTTGGGAATCCCTAGCCCGATGGACAAGTAATAAAAAATGAATTTATCGAAGCCTGTTTGCAACGCTGCAAATTTAAATGGAGCAGCAGAGAAGAGGCAAGAAATGTTTTTAAATGTCCCCTCTCCCTGTCTCCTTAACCTCTCCCTCAGACCCACTCCTTTCCTTCAGCAGAAAATTTAGTACAGGCTGCAGCACCCTAAATTAGAAGTAGACCCAAATTCCATTGCTAACAATTAAAGATTCTATCACAATACAACCCTCCTTTGGCAAGGTGGTATTCTTATTCAAATTATATTGGACATACAGAAGTTATAACACTTTTAAGGATGAGATATACTATATTTTGTGTTCAAATAGTCCAACTCTTGTAATTGAATAGAAATATAGTTTATAAAAACCTTGTAGCAAGCTCAGCGCTTCAGAAATAATGTAAGTGCTCTCGGAGGAACAACTGGAAAAAAGGTCATGGCTGGGTTGACTTGAACCAATCTGTTGAAAACTGGGTGATAAAACTAGCTAACTATATCAGTGGAACAGGCAATAAAGTTACCCTGTAAGTAACTCTGAAGTTATTTTAATTTTAAATTGAAGTTGTTTTAATTGCACTGAAAATTAAAGACATGAATTACAGAACACTCTCAGGTAAAGTCTGCCTTAATCAGTTTTCCCTAGATCATACCGTAATTATGATTCAGTATAACATGTTCTACTTGCCGAAAATCACATAGTCCTAGTTCCACCTTTTGTTCTTGTGCAGTAACATAGCCTACAATTGATCACTTGGCTTTATGCACCATTTATACAGAAGAAGAATCAAAACTTTCACCAAAAAATAGACAACTTGTCCAGTCTCTTTAAACACGAAAGAGAGCTTCACCTTCACTTCATTACAAAACATTTGCCACATTTTGCTTTCGTTATTGTTTTCATTTTTGAAGGGAAGGGAATGGGGGTATATCATTAAAAATCATAGGTAAAAAACCTTTAACACCCCTAGCCCTGCAAAGATTCTACAACTTTTTGATAGTTTAACATGCAAGGCAAAACTGTTGAAATGTTTGAAATGATCCAGTTTTTACATGAAAACTTTTAAACATGCAGGGGCTCTTTGTAGGAAAAAAGTTATTGAAAGTTGTTACACAAAAGTTATTGCCAAAACATCCTTCAGTCAGCTTATCTCCCCCACTCCCCTCCCTCCCCCTTTCTGGGAGGTTATATTACAAGGTGGGAATTGCCTGTGTGAATCCAGTACTCTAATTGGATAGTCATTTTTACTGAGTGCAGAACTATTCAATTGCAGGGCTGGATTCATTCTGGGAAATTCTCACTACTTCATGTGTCATCATGAATCTGAGATGAGTGATCCCCATAATCGTTATTTAACATCAAATTGCAGATTTTTTGCATTAAATTAATTTGGGGTTTTTTGTTTTGAAAAGCAATGTTTATTTTATTCCATCAGAAAAGGTTATAAGAACCTTCTTAAGAACTTTAAAGAGGTAAAATCAAGTGTAATATAAATCATCAATACCTTGTGCAAAGCCGTACAGCAATGTGATCTACCCTGCCTTTGCCTAGTCTAGCAGGGCTATATAAGGTACGTAGGGTTTTGCAGCAAAACCATTGCCCTAGTTATAAGTCTTGAAATAGCCTAGCCTAGCTCCTTACAAACAAAGTAACACTTCCATGTGTATTCATGTTTTGGATATGCGAACTCACTGAATATAGTGTTCCCCACGAAATAACTTAACATTGTGTTCACAGAACCTGTAGAAAGAGTGTTATTCTAGCCTATAGTTAACAGCCAGCCAAGGTTAGCCCTAACTTAGATGGCACATAGTTGGCTAGCGTGTTTAAACTGGGGAGAGGTGGGGCACAGCCCCTCCCCCCCCCCCCCCATCCAAGTCAGAAGAAAATTACTCAGGTGGGGGATTTACTGGTTCAAGGGAGAGGAAAAATTTTAAGCATTTTTTTTTAAGCACTTCAGCATTTCACATTAACCACACACCAGCCCCTGTGGGGGCAGCTCGAAAAATGGTTGTCAAAGCAAAAAAAAAGAGGTAAGGCCCTTGCAAATTCGAATAGCACAAGAGTGCCGTCACCAGGAACTTAAGAGCAGAAAAGCAAAAAAGAAACGTCATTAAAATCCAGGCAAGTCGGAGCAATAGCAGGATTGTCCATTCCCCCACCCCCCATACCTTCAAAATTCTGAACACACCATTGATGACACACAGAAACACTACAAAAGGTATGCACCTGAAAATGAGGAGTCATATCATGAGCCACAACTGAAAAAAAAAGGCATTGGCCGGCTCGACTTGAACCAACTGGTTGGAAACTGGGCCGTAAAACTCCATCTAACTCTAACATACCTGACAGGAACTAAATGTTCAAGAAGAACGTTTTCACGATGTGCAGACCAACTAGCCTAGAAAGCCTATACATTAGGTCACACTGAGATTCAATGCACACAACTCTAACGTTAGCGCAGAGTGCAGCTCCATAGTCGGAACGTTGACATACATAACATAACATAACATAACAGGTTGAAGGGCAAAGGAGGGCCAAGGCCCCATAAGATGCCCTGAAGACCAAGCCCTAATCAAAAGTCAAACCACCAAAGCTTGACTACAGCCCCAAACAATCAGATTCTACCACAGCCATGGAAAAACCTGTCAATGTTAACCTTAAAGCAGTGAACTGAGGGGGAGTTAACTACCCAATCTGGTAGACAATTCCACTCTTTGACAACTCTATGGGAGAAACTAAACTTCCTAATGTCAAGCCTTGCAAAAGGCTTTTCAAGCTTTTTACAATGCCCACGCACCCGAGAATTACCTTGAACCCTTAAATAACTACAAGTCAGCAGGGGATTTCTTTCACAAAGGAACTTGAAAACCTGGAGCATGTCTCCCCTAATCCTTCTCAGCTCCAAGGTGGTAAGCCCAAGATGTTTAAGCCTAGCATGATAGGGCAAATTTCTCACCTCAGGAATGAGGCGAGTGGCTCTCCTCTGAACCTGCTCTAAAACAAACTTGTCCTTTTCATAGAAGGGACTCCAAGCCTGAGCTGCATAGTCAAGATGGGGTCTTACCAACTGCTTATACAAATTAAGTACAATATCCTTACTAAATTGATGAAATTCCTCTTGATCAATCCAAGCACTCTATTAGCCTTTACAGCAGTGGCTGCACACTGCTTTGATGACTTTAAGTCCCCAGTAATTACAACACCCAGATTTTTCTCAGAGGTGACATTACTTAAAACACAACCATTCATGTTATAATCATAGCTAAAACTTTTGGGACCAAAATGAAGGACCTTACACTTAACTGCATTAAAAGACATTTGCCAGGTCTGAGACCAAGAAAATAACCTATCCAGATCTTTCTGCAGCAGTAAGGCATCATCCAAAATGCTAATTTTCCTATAAAGCTTAGTATCATCTGCAAACTTACTTATACGAGATGTAAGAGAACTATCAATATCATTGATGAAAATTAAGAAAAGAAGTGGGCCAAGGACAGAACCCTGTGGTACTCCACTTGTGACTTCTTTCCAAGAGGAGAAGTTACCATTGACAGCAACTCTCTGAGATCTACCATGAAGCCACGAATTTATCCAATCAGCACAATTGCCCTGAACTCGATCCTAACCTATGCAGCTTAACCATTAGCCTACCTAATGGAACTTTATCAAAAGCCTTTGAAAAGTCAAGGTAAATGACATCAACGCCATACCCAGAATCAAGAGATGAAGAGACATCTTCAAGAAAGCTCAGTAAGTTAGTAACACAAGATCTGCTTGGCAGGAAACCATGTTGTGACAGATTAAGTAACTCATTATCTAAAAGATACTTAAGTAAACTATCCTTAATCAAAGATTCCATAACTTTGCACACAACACTGGTTAAACTGACAGGCCTGTAATTGCAAGGATTACTTCGATCCCCCTTCTTAAAAATTGGAGTAACATTTGCTACCCGCCAGTCAGTAGGAACAAAACTCGAATCCAGACACTTCTGAAAAATGATGGAAAGAGGAACTGACAAAATCTCGGAGCATTCACGTAAAATGGCTGGGTGGACCCCATCTGGCCCAGGGGCCTTACTAGCTTTCAAACTCTTTAACTTTTTACAAACTTGTTCCTCTGAGAAAATGACATAACTGATTGAAGTAGAGACATCAGAACCATTACACGTCCCCAACAAAGATGATTCCTCGGTAAAAACAGATACAAAATAGTCATTTAACAAATTAGCCATGTCCTGATGGTTACTAACCAAAGAATTATCATCACCTTTGAGAGGCCCCACACCCTCCTTAAGCTTCTGCTTAGACCTCACATAGGCATGAAAAGTTTTGGGGTTTATCTTAACCTCCTTGGCCAACTGCTTTTCAAACCTAGTTTTAGTTCCAATTACCAAATTTTTAACTAAGAATTCCTGCTTCTTGTAAGCTGCTAAGTTTTCTGGACTTTTACTGGCCCTATAGCGACGCCAACACTTACGTTTCTTCCTAGTTGCTCTAAGAACTTCTCTAGAAATCCAAATTGGCCTATTTTTAACCACAGCTTTCTTAAGTGGGATGCACAACTTTGTCGTGTCCAGAAACAACATCCCGGAAAACACTCCATGCCTCAGCAGGACCCAAGTGAGACAAACGGGCCGCCCAATCTATGGTTAAAAGCTCCTTAGCACGAGTAAAGTTAGCCTTGCTGAAATCAAGAATTCTTTTGTCACTACTAGCATGATTGCTGAAACAATGTAACTCAAAAACAAATAAGGTCATGGTCACTGGACCCTATCTTACCACCATTAGCTACATTTCTAACCATGTTCTCATCTGTACTTAACACCAAATCAAGACAATTATCCTCACGAGTGGGAAACAGAACATGCTGGGTAAAGAAACCATCAGTCACAACCTCAAGAAAATCCCTCCCATGTAACCCACTAGTACAGGAATGCCAATCAATATCTGGAAAGTTAAAATCCCCAAACACAACAGCCTTTTTGGAAGAAATTTTTCTAAAAATTTGGAACAAACTCTGATTATTCTCAGCGCAAGAATTTGGTGAACGGTAAACAATACCGACAAGCAAGAGGATGCCATAATTATTGATACAACTAAATTCACACCACAAGCAGTTAGAGAACCCACAGGAAAACTTGGTTGTGACTTCAACACAATTTAAACTATCCTTGACAAACAATAACACCCCTCCACCCCTACCACCCACAGTATCAATCCTATCTTGCCTGAAAATTTTGTACCCGGGAACCTGAATTTCAGAGTTGCTTACCTCACTATGGAGCCATGATTCAGTAACTCCAACAATGTCTGGATTGTCAATGGAAATCTGTGCAAGGAATTCATCGAACTTGTTAAGAATGCTCCGTACATTAGCAAACACAACTTTGATCCCAGAAACTGCCCTGTCAGTTGAGATATGGTTAAAACCTCTGTGAGCTTGAATAGGACCCTCAACACAACCAACATCAGAGATACTCCTAGCACCATAACCCCTCGCCCCTGAAACTAGTTTGACAACTGGGATTCCACAGCCCTAGTAACCATCCTTCCCAATTCATTGGCCCCAACGCCTGACAAATGCAGCCCGTCTCTAGCGAATAGATACGTACCAGTTGGTCAAATGGTTCCACTGTCGTTTCTTCGTTCTTGATAGGCCTAATACTGTGTAAGTCGTGTCCAAGTGACAAGATTGTTCTCCGATTAACATCGCCTTTTTCAAGCAGACATACGACATGTTTGCATCATGTTGCACTCACTTTGACAAACCTCGTCAGCACTAGTTTTCATCCTGGAGAAGCCTTTCAATTCTTGGCTTTCAAGCTGCTGTCGTCTGCACGCGCGCTGCAATTCCATGCATGCTACATACATAGCATGCAGTGAGTAGAAGTATGAAGCAGTAGTATAAGCCGCTCCGCCGCTAGTGATGCATGATTTGTTTACATGATCAGCAGTTGAAAGGGACGGGGAACTACCTAAATGAACATACATTTCCCATCTTTCTTGCCATTGGTGAAAATTGTGAAAAAGGTTTAGACTTTACTTACCAGTCGTTTCCAAGTGCTACTACCTCAGTACAGTACGGCTGATGCAGGTCAAAGGTTAAATTGGTCTTTTTGCCCCGGTATACTCTCGCGAACAGAATGGTGAGGAAATAGTCATAAGCAATCTTTCCCAATCTTTAAGATCTTGCCTTTAATTGTTTCAAATTTGATGAAAGACAATACTGAAGACCCTTATTTACGTTCTTTAGGGTTCCTATCTCTCTTAACACACGATTCAAGACACAAAAAGGACGGTTTTGCTAAACGTCAAATGTGAAATTTCGCACTAATGATACTCTAACGTTAGGTGTGGAAGTGCCAACTATCAAGCTTTTCAAGGTGTAACGTTAGCATAAATTATTTTACTAACGTTAACTTAGGCCAAACGATAGGCCTAAGTTAGGTCTAGCCTAGGCCCAGTGGGGTTGTCGCACTAAAAATATGACTTCACAAAAAACATCAAACTTCAAGAATTTGAGTGATTCACATTGTAAAGTACCCTTTTCTTAGCAACCATACCAAGTTTTACCAAAATCTGACCAGTACTTTCCTAAATGTAAAAGATTTTATGTCTCCATAATCCAACTAATTTCTCCAAATCGCTGTAGCCTAAGGCCTAACGTTAGGGCCTATGCTTCAGTGTAATGTTCTGCCTGCAAAAGTTGGTCAAAAACAACATTGTAACTGCTCACTCAGACGCTTTGATTATATATTCATCACTGTGTTACGTACCCAAGATGTGCTGGTGTTGATATGCAAGGTAAATGGGCAAGACACACACACAGTGATCATGCATCCATGATAGCTTGTGTTGTGTAGCCTAACTTTAGTTTAAGTAGCCTAGCCTACAATGCACTAACATGTCTCACATAGCCTGCTAAGCTTACACACACACACAGTCTATGCTATAGCAATCCTTATGCTATAGCAAGTCTTGGCATTTTGGTAGATCCCAGAGGGTTGTTGTAAATGGTAATTTCTCCTCTTGGAATGATGTCACAAGTGTAGTACCACAAGGTTCTGTTCCGGGCCCAGTTCTTTTTCTAGTTTTTATAAATGATATTGATTGCGCTCTCTCATCTAGTAAGTTTGCTGATGACACTAAGCTCTATAGGAATGTTAATGACGGAAAGGATGCTTCTCTGTTGCAAAGGGACTTAGCCTAGGCCTAGGTAGGCTAGTTACTTGGTCTCAGACTTGGTAAATGTCTTTTAATGCTGATAAATGCAAAGTTCTTCACTTTGGATCCAAGAATTTGGGTCATAAGTATACCATGGCTGGTAGTGTTCTAGGTAATGTGACTTCTGAAAAAGACTTGGGTGTTGTCATTTCAAGTGATTTGAAGCCTTCTAGGCAGTGCGCAGCAGCTGCTACTAGGGCTAATATGGTGCTTGGTTTAATCAAGAGGAATTTCAGTAATTTCAGTAAAGATATTGTGCTAAATCTTTATAAGCAGTTGGTTAGGCCACATCTTGATTATGCTGTGCAGGCATGGAACCCTTTTTATGAAAAGGACAAGTTTATTTTAGAGTAGGTTCAGAGGAGGGCCACACAGCTTATTCACAATATGCATAATCTCCCTTTTCAAGAAAGGCTCAATTGTCTAGGACTTACTTCTCTCGAGTTAAGAAGGATTAGGGGGGATATGCTGCAGGTTTTCAAGTTCCTTTCTGGTTATGATTCTCAGTCTAACTGTAACTACTTAGAGATTTGTGCTGATCCCCGTGTTCGTGGCCATAATAAGAAGCTGGTAAAATGTTTCTCTAGACTTGACATCAAAAGTTCAGTTTCTCTCATAGGGTTGTCAGTGAGTGGAACAGTCTCCCTGAGTGGGTTGTTAATTCCACTTCAGTCAACTGCTTCAAGATTAACATTGACAAGTATTACAGTGACAGTGGCAGGATCTGATTGTATTGGGTTTGTTTAGTCTTTGTTTGGATTAGGTGTTGGTTTGGGTCTGTTCTATAGGGCATCTTATGGGGTTTTTACCCTCCTTTGCCCTTAAACTTGTTATGTTATGTTTGTTGCTAAACGGAACAATGGCCTCAAGGACTGCTACAAATACAGTTTCTTTCCTCGGACCGTCAGAGACTGGAACCTACTCCCCCAGAACATTACAGATCTCGAGGACCCCAAGCAATTCAAGAGCGCAGCCTTGAGGATCCTCAGACGGGACGACTAACTACATGCACACACTCAACCCTGCACGTTTGACTCCACCAGGAGTGTTGTGCAGTATTTTTCCAGATCCAGATCCAGATCCTCATACTTAAACATACGAATAATGGCTCAGTACAAAAGAAGTAGGGGTGATCAATGAGCTGTTTCATTTAAATTGAGCATGCATCGGGCTGAGCAAAAATTCAATGTTTTTTTTTGGAAATGGAAAGATCATAAGAAATGCTTCAAAATGATACTTGGAAGCAAATGCAGATATTTCTGGAACCCATTGTATTCATGTCACCAATGTTTTAAGCCCAAAAATGGTTTAGAAGGATTTTTTTGGCGATAGCTTCCCCTCAGTATAATATGGAGTTCCTTTTCTTCTTTCTAATGATGGCTTGTAGGGGTCAGAGGTTCATCCCCAATGCCCGATCAAGTCAAAGGAGGCTATGTGTGGGATTTTTCGTGTGACCCAGGGCTCGATTTTTGTTGTCGTCCGATTGTCCGGGACAACTAAAATTCATTGCCGGCAACCAAAAGTTAAAGGATGGTTGTCCGATGGACAACCATTTTTTCTCAGATTGAAGAAGGTATAATACTGCTGACTTCAACTTTTTCCATTATACCATACTGTAGTTTCAGACTTCAAGTGTTTCTGTCTCTCAAACATTACATCTCTTTATTCTTGAAGACCAACAATAAATGAACACCATGAGGCTACTGTTTTGTAATTGTGAGAAAAATGTTCCGGACAACCAAATCTCCTTGTGGACAACTAAAATTAGTTGAATGGTTGCCCGAAGGACAACCATAAATTTTTCTAAAAATCAAGGCCTGTGACCAAAACACACTTTTCGACTGCATACAGTTGCAACGATGCTTTGAAGGGATCTTTGGAAATTGCAGGGAATAATTTATCCAGTATAACATTGCAATATGGGATGCAAAATGACATATTTGCGACAAAAATAAAAATAGGTGTAGCAGAATTTGCGAAACAATTTTCGCGCAAAAGCTCAGGAAATGACGACGCAAATACTGCACGAAGGCCTAGAACTGTTCAATATACTGTTAGTACAAGCACACTTGTCAAGCAACCTCACACTGCAAAAAAGCAGCAAGAAAAGTACCCAGATACTTGTGTACATTCAAAACAGCAAAGTAATTATGCCTATTCACGAAATTTTATGTGCACCTATTGGCTGCTAGTTACTGTATATTGTCGATGGTGTGACTTCAACGTATGCAGCTGTATATGAAGCATGAGGCACTCTGTAAGTGCTACTGTTACAATAGCTCAGAGACTTCCGATAGGGATCAAATATCTTCCACATAAAACACAAGACTAGCCCATAAAAAACGAGACTAGCCCAACACATCTTCATATACAAACACATGAGGATAGTACAAGGTCTAGCACAAAGAACTCTGAAGAAAAAGCATCATAGGGCAAAATAACAGGGGTTAATCTTTCAAAAATAGTATGGGGGCTTAGTGTTTTACACATGCCTCATAACTAGTGAACATAATTTACAATGAAATTTGAAAGCACTAAACGTATGCATACACCATAGTCTTTTTAGTACCTTGTGTGCCTTTGTGCACTTTACTGTAATAGTTCAGTTTCAACAGCCGACTTGTGAGTTCACTACTGGTGTACATCTACCAAAATTTCAACTTGAAACTGACATTTTTCAAGGAAAAACAAGTTCAAACCATATTTTCTAAGTTTTCTTCATAGTTTCTAACCATACTATTCCTGTCCTTGTATTACATATGAGCATGAGTAAGTCATGAATGGAAACAAGTTTCAAAGAAGTTTCGATCACTGACCATCAAGGTTTGGCTGAAAATTGTTTATACCCTGCTGCTTCGTGCTAAACATCGAATGAACTTCTGTTACGAAGCATCGTGCCCACTGATTGGCTGCTTGTGTTTACGAATGAAGCGGTTTCTTTAATAGGTTGGGAATTCCCCGCTTCTAACGTAATTATTGAGAGAAGGTGTCATGTTATTTCCAGTTGAAGAACACCCAATCTCTGAGCGCTTTTAACGATACACCCTGAGCAGCCAGTTGAAGGCAGTGTGTGTATATTATACTGTGCTTGTAGCAGCTGGTCCCAGTTATGTGCTTCGGACGTACGTACGTCTATTTTTCACAGGCGGTAACTTATACAGTGCAATAAATGAGAGTTGAAAACTATGATATCTAGATATGATCGTAGCCTATCATTGTTGGCTCTAACATTACATTTTGTACTGTACACTTTATGGCTAGGCCCCAGGGCTGGAAAAAGTGTAAGTATCCCTGCAAGCAAATCAGATTTCCCTGCAAGCAAATCAAAATTCCCCAAGGACTTCACATGTTCACATTTACAAAAGTAGTCAAGTTCCCTCCAAACACCAAAATTTCTCTGCAATGAGCTTCCCAAATTGCTGGTTTTTTCCATCCATGCTAGGCCCTAGACCTAGTTTTTTGTTGTGGCATCAGGCCACACTATTTTTGGGGGGAAATTAGAAATGAAACAAATGGGTAGATTGGGCAAGCGTCAAAATGAAATTTATCGTAGTCGGTCCTGCAACTACTTTTGCCGTGGATACTCTACTGTGGCCTAGCCTTTAGGTTGTGCACGATCACTGCTTTGCAATACTGAAACTTCAACTAGCTACAGTACTGGTCTGTGGTGTAACGATCCAACTTAAACCACAACTTCTATCTGAATCACCCTCCAATGGAAGCAATTTTATAAAAATTGCTTTTCACGAAATGTTTTGTGACTGAAGATAAAGGGGGTAAAAAGCTAAAATGGAGTCTGCTTCGAGGCAGACCTGTGCGTTGTATTAATGCTAACTCACTATTGGCAAGGGATTGCGAATTTCTATACTACGGATACACACACATAGGCCTATATGTGCAGTGTTGGTCTATTACCGATATACCTACATGTTACTACACGGCTTGTTATACATTCGCAAATGCAATTAATCACCGAGTAATCGCAAATTGACAGCCCGAATTAAAATGCATATAAATTTGTAAACCAAGAAGGCAATTTAGACAAAGGCCACTACACAGATCCACACTAATGATTTCTCCTTACTGTTATGGTTGGATTAAGAGAGAATGTGCAGTGCCTCCAAATTTCCATGTTAACTTAACAATAAAACTTGGGACACATTTTATATGTGGGGGATTGCTTTGTTCTTCCTGATGATTTGGAGGATGTGTGGATGTGCATACAGTAGCCACCAAAAGGAATAAGTGATACCAAACAAATTGGAAAGATGATTTTGAAGTTTTGACTCTGGTATGATTTTTGAAATGCGAACCTAGATATATGATTTTATGGGGCATAGACAGTCACAGAGAGATTTTGAACTGAACTCAGGAAGAAACTTAAGTACGAAATGATCCCTTAAAGTTACTTGCAACTGGCAAGCTTTCAAGAGTCCCCATGCTTACCTTAATGAAAGGGTCCCAGCCTGATGCCTTGTTTGCTGTTTTGATGACAGCCTTGCTGGAAGCACGTACTGATACTGATTTAACGAATCCTTGAGCTGATATATTTCTGGAGAATGTATATCTGAAATATTTAACAAATTGCATTATCTGTTTGTATCTTTTAGGCCAAGCGAACCAAGAAGGTGGGCATTGTTGGCAAATATGGCACTAGATATGGTGCTTCACTGCGTAAACAAGTCAAGAAAATAGAAATCTCACAGCATGGAAAATACACATGCGTATTTTGTGGCAAGGTAAGAAGTCTCATTTTGTGTAATTTTGCTTTGTGTGACGTGTGGGAGGCTGGGGACATGACCAGGGTGAAGACTTGCTACCTTAGTGCTACCTTAGTCAACATCTTCGTATCACCATAACTAACCTCCTATGACCAAAGAAGACTTCTCTGATCGAAATAATATAACATAAACATTTTGTGCCCTTCTAACCCTTGGCATCACCAACTTCAACTATGATTGAACTTTTTCATTCAATACCCCTAACCCTAGGAAAACTCCATTAACCAACTGCATGGTCACATAGTAAGAGCATTTGATTTGCAGCCAGGAGTTCTAGAGTTTGGCTCCTGGCCAGGTCATACCAAAGACTGAGAAAACTGGAACCTACTGCCATTGTGCTTTGTGCTCAGCTAAAGCAATGGATAAGGCCATAAGAGGAAACAAGCCAATGAGCTACAACTGGAAAAAAGGCCTGGGCCAGCCTGACTGAAACCAAACAGTTAGAAACTAAGCCTTACAATTTCATCTAACTAACAAGCAACAGTATCCCACACCCTGATGGGTTGGGAGTTCGTTGTAGAATTTGCCCACAGTATTTCAGTATTTCTTGCCTGTTCTATGAGACAACTAAAGGGGAGGGAATGAACTTTTTTGCATTGCATTTGAAACAAAACTTCCACCAATTTATGAATTTTACCTTTTGTCTAGCTAGCAATATGTAGCACTCATGTTGGCATGTCGCTATACCCCTTCCAACTTACAAAGGCAAACAGCTTACATCCCAACAAAATTCCAAGAAGTCAAAGTTGTGTAACTGTCTACACCATATCTTGTCATAAAAACTTGTGGTGGTGTGGTCTGGGGGTTACAGTCTTGTCTGTTATTAGTAGCAAAGGAACTGTGTATTTCATTTGCTACACAAATCATTATGAAAACTAAGTGGAGCCCATGACCAAAGCCTGAATGATTTGCTAGTGAAGTAAGTCTAGTTGTCAGCCTCTGCAGTGCTTAGTAAAGTGGAAATAATACTGTAGTTACCACCTGTTAAAGGTTAATGCATCATCACAGAAGCCATGTTTTGAACAAGTTATGTTTTGAATGCTTTGTATAGTTCATTGTTTTATCCTTATCCTGTTTAGGAAAACATGAAGAGGAAGTGTGTCGGTATTTGGTATTGCAGATCATGCAAAAAGACAGTAGCTGGAGGAGCCTGGGTATACAGGTAAGTTCTCACTCATAAAGGCCACCACACCAAGTCAATGTTCCAGGGGAAAAAGAATTTATCCTACCCAGTAGGGCTGTGCATTTTTGTTTCTTTACTATCTGATAAACAGTTTCCATTTTATAACATTGAACTGATTAACCCCAAAATGAAGTCATACCAAGGTATGTCAACAAGATGCACATTTGGAAAGACTGCCTTCCCCTTTTTTGATTCCTTGCCGAAGGCAAGCAAGGACCCCATGCGATGGTGATGTCGTGTGTGTGTGTGTGTGTGTGTGTGATGCCTGCTTGTAAACACAATATCTCAAGAAGGGTAACCCCCAGGGATCTTATATTTGGCATGCAGATTGACCACATTAAGTAGATGGTCCCTATTCTTTGTGGTAGAGGTCAAAGGTCATGTGGGGTCACCAGAGGTCAAATTGTAAATACCTTGGAAATTGCTTGTAAACACGATATCTCCAGAAGGAAAAATGTTAGTGATCTCGTACTTACCATGCTGAATGCCCATATTGAGTAGGTGGTCCCTATTGTTTTTGATGGAGGTCAAAGGTCATTTGGGGTCACCAGAGGTAAAAAGGTCAAAACCTTGTAAACACTGTATCTCAAGAAGGGTAACCATGAGGGATCTCATTCATAGCATGTGAATTGCCTATATTAAGTAGATGATCACTATTGTTTTTGGTGCTGGTCAAAAGTCATTTGAGGTCACCAGAGGTTTAAGTACAAAAACCCCTCTCAAATGGCTTGTTAACACAATAAGAACATTCTTGTTTTTAGTACAGACCAGAGCTGTCACATCAGGTATTCAGTGATCATGAGAGTCAAAGAACCCTTTTGATTTTGGTTGAGGTCAAAGGTCATCTGGGGTCATTGGGGGTCAGTGCTTGTTGGGACTTATAGGTAATTAACTTGATGTAAGTGTAATTTTGATCTTTGTTAAATGAATCCTTGACATTATGTGCCTAAATTGTAAAGACGAATCTATCAAACACTATCAATTTGAAAGAAGGCATTTTAGCGGCAAGGCATCACTAAAGCTTTTGACTTTCTGGTGTTGTTTACCTAACATCATATTAAATAGAGGAAGAAGAGAATTTAATTTAACATTTTGAGAGAGCTTCATGAATGAACATGAACAGTTCATTGGCTGGTTGATATGTGTATGAAGTGGCGGTTGTACATGACTAAGTTTTTTACTATCTGCAGTGTCTGGCAAACTTTATTCCTCTTCTATTTCAGTTCCGTCTTGCTACTAGAACCTAGCATGTACATGTTTTTACTTGAATAATGTAGACTTTATTTCATATCATTTTAATTTTGTCTGTATCTTTGCTTGTTTATCTGCAGCACAACAGCGGCGGTACAAGTCAGGAGTGCTATCCGTAGGTTGAGAGAAGTCAAGGAGCAGTAGCAGGTGCAGACCAGTGCATATATCATTTTGGCTGACTGGCTGGATAGTCTCTGCACTGGTCTGCAGTTATCCCTTTGACTGACTGGCTGGATAGTCTACACAAAGCCCAGAACAGTAGTTGATTCAAATGACTGGACAGTGTTCATAAAATGGTGGCAAGATTACTTGCTTTTGAAAGTTATCTGATAGAACAGACAAATGTGACCATGTCTGTTCCTGAGAGGTAAAATAAAGATTCACATTAAAATCTACCAAGTGGAGTCATCAGTTGTAGTATTTTGCTGTCTCAGTTAACAGAATTCTTTTGTAATAATCAGGCCTTGAAGGGCAGTTGTTTTACAATGCTAAGCAACCACAAATGTGGGAGAAGCCATTGGCTTATGAATTGCAACTTCTCGTCGCGTGGCAACCAATTAAACAATTTGGTTCAAATTTGGTATTTTTTGAAAGGCCAGTTCAGATGGGAAACCGTAGATTGCTCTTGAATAAAAAACCCACCTTACTTTGACCCGGCCAGGAATCAAACACCAGACCTCCCGGTTGCTAAGCTTCATCGCTTCAAATGGCACCACCTTTACCCACTCGTCCATAGCACCGAATCGGAATCTGAACAGGCAGGTTTTGATATCTAGAGTTTGTGGTTAGCCCAGCTTTGTGAGCAGTGTTGAATGTAGGAGGCTAGGACTTTTTACACTTTATCAAAACATGTTAAAAGTCAGCCTACTTGAGCCTCATGACATCTCAAAAACACAGGAGCCTCCAGGAGTACTGCCTATCGGACCCTGGCCAGGGCATTGCCACTGAACTCCATCCCCAAAGGGGCCCTGGACCCCACCTGAAAAGGTTCAGCTTAAGTTCAGTGCCTATATCCCCAAAGTTGAGAGATTTTCTTTGTTACTCAGGCTTATCACTGCAATACTTACGTGTTCAAGGTCAGGGAGGAGTCTGCAGGGGATTTCCCTGTAAAAATTTTGAAGCACCAAAAATTGTGTAAAACCTGCATGAATGGTTTGATCAAATGTGGACTAAATGAATGCCAATTTAAGTTCAAAGTGGAAATTCTTCAACTGGAAATAAGAGCTAACTGCAAGAGATTGCACAATTTTCCATCTAAGCAACCTCCATATAAGCAAAATTTTCCAATGAGGAGAGGCACACTTCCCCTAAGACCTAGCCCCAAGACCAGGGATCAGTAATGTCATGTGTCATTTGAAATGTATTATGACTTGCCAATGACAAATGTTGGCATCTCTCCATGGCACATGAACATGTTTGTGGTTCTGAGATTTGGGAAATTGAGATTGCAATTATTTGCAACTTGGAAATTAGGGGTACCAACATTGCTGGTACAGTGCAATTTTTTTGAGGTACACTACCTGCTTCTGATTAAAGATCTTTCTATATGTTGCCCTCACCCCTCACCTCAGACTTGTAATGTATCCATCATACCCATAAACTTTGTGCACATCACCACAGTGGACTAATCCGTTATAAAAGTATAGTGAAAGGAAAGGGGGGGGATAAGTCTGGCCCGAGAAAAATACTGTATACCAAAAGATGGAAATATTGTACAAATAACCACTGTAAAATATTTTGCGTTAGGCTTTATTCCTCATAACTTAACATTAACCTAAAATTAGATGTGTTGTATTACATTGATAATATATGAATGTAAATATATTGCTTTGAAAAGGATAGCCCAAAGCAATTTGGCAGGGGCACAGCATGTTTGAAAGAACTCGTGCATTAAAGTGTACCTCAAGTTAAACAATTCAAAAATACATATTAATGAGCAGGAAAAATGAATTTTAACAGTCGAACTCCCATCTTCATAGCACATTCTTGAGCTGAGATATAAAAGTTGGAAGTTTATTCACTTAAAACAAATTGGTCAATTTTGTGACTTTCTTGTTGTACAACTCACATAACTTGCTTTGTTTCCCTTTAAAATTAAAAATGTTTTTGTGACCTTGAACACTTCCTGTTTGCTTGTATAAAATTTTGCACAGAAAGGGCTTAATTAGTAACATCACCTCATAAGAGTAAGAGTGATATCACACCTTGATACAAGGTGCAGTAACTTTCAGAAAAACAAAGAAATACAAAGATTGTAATCTGAGAAGTACAACAATGTCATCACAAATTATTGCACAATATACCATTTTTAGTTGAGTGAATAAACTTCAACATTTTACATCTCAGCTCAGGAATATGCTATGAAAATGAGAGTTGGACTGTTAGAATTCATTCTTCATGCTCTTTAATATATATATTTTTGACTTGCGGTACACTTTAAGCTCCCAATTTTTTCCGCAGGAAAATTGGCCTTACCATCTTGAAAGAAGGCGAAAAACCTCCCCAATTTTGTACTTTAAAGAGGAAAGAGTCTGCCTGATTAATATTTATGAGGCTTTTCTCTGACGTCATGGATTCACTTTGGTCTGTAAACTATGTTCACAGACTTCTGTATAGCAGTCTCCTTGTGTGCTGCATTAGCATTGGAAACATGCCTTGGTGCCACATGGGGCTAGGGAGAGGAAGTCACCTTATGTCATATTCTTTTTTGAGTTCAGCTGCACAAGTGTAGATTCACTGATTGGGAATCATTCCCTTATATGGGAAAGTGGCACTAAGCATGCACCTCAACCGGGACTAACAGTTACCAATATATACTTTACGGCTTGGAGTCTATTGCTACTCCAAGCTTTATGGTACACAATGTGCCCAAAATAGAAAATGAAGTAAGGTGGCTTCCTCTCCCTAGCTGCAGGTTGTATCTGCCAAGGTCTGAGTTATGGCTGTTCAAGCAACCCTTCAAAATTGTCTGAAAAGAGTTCTTTACAGAGCCACATCAACATCAGGAACCAGCAAGATACAATGCATGGCTTCATTTTTCGGCACAGCCAAATAATCGGCAATTACAGCATCTCAAATAGGCCTTGGAAATTTTCCAAAAACCTAGAAAGGAAAATTTACATCTATTTTAATAAAAAGGCAGTTGGTGGTTTCAGAATCCTTTGAGTCAAAATTTGCAATAAAAAATATTTGGATGAAGGATGGTATAAGAAACTGATTATTTGGAGCACTTTCCTTCATTTTGACACACTTCTATACAAAGACAAAAGAAACTTCTCTGCAGGATCAATACTTAAGACAGTATTAGACTGCACAATACATCATCATGCCGCTCTCATTCAGTGTCATAGCCTGTCAAGGAGGGCAACTCACCTGAGATTTAAAAATCATAAATACAGCACATACTAAATTATGGTGGTAGGCAGTGATTAAATTGTCACAATCCTCCGGGATAGGGTTTTTGTCCAGGTTGTAAACTTGCACTGTTTCCTTGCTTTTGCTAAAGCCCAGTATTTACATCATTTTCTGCAAAATATTCAGCTTTATTTTTGTTAGAAAAGACCTGACTCAGATTTATAGTGTGAGACTGTGAGTACAAGTCTTTGCCATGAGGATGAGTTCAAAGATTTGTAAAAACCCCAAAATGTGCAACTTCCAAAATCAATGAGTGCAAGCACAATTCCATTCTTACAAGTACAGACACTGTCAGACAGACATGTATTTTCATAAAGATCCTTGCAGAATTATTTGGTTGACCTATAAATACATCTACCTGTAACAATCGATCCTGAACCAGCCAGCCTCTGCCAATTTCAACACAAGTGTGTTCCATGTCACAGTCCCATGAAAAGAATTTAACAGGTGCATCAAACTTACACCTAAATCACCTCTGATGTAGCAGACATGTAGCATGACATGAATTCTGTCATACACATGGCCTGGCAATATTGATGGTGCATCTGTATCAATTTTTACCCTGATGCAGATATTCCACATGGTTGTAACATGTACAGTTGCCAGTCTCCCAACTCATCCTATCTCCCAACCTCTCCCCCACTAGCTCGTAGTCTGGCCTCATGAAATCAAAGCATCCAGTACCTTGCCAGGCCAACAAAATCAGACCTTGAAGGGACCCAAAATAATAGAACTGCTTTCCAAAATCATGTTGATTCTCATATAAAGAGAAAACAAAAGCAATCACTTTGTGTAAAATGAATGAAGAAAGTTTTCACATTCCACTCTGTATGAAAAGAATATACATTGCAAATTGTTGTGGCTTTACCAGTGGTGGCCCCAGAAAGTCGAATTTGGGAGGGGGGGGGCAAAAATTTGGGGGCATAGTTCAAAACAGCTGAAAGTGCCTGATCCCACAGGTGGGGTCCAGGTGTTGCAGCCTGGAAACTGGGCACACCTCTGGATGAAAAATAACTAAAGTCTCAGGGGAGGTAAACTATCCCAATTCTTCCATTTACCCATCTCCTACTGAGCCCCTGGACCCTCCCCCTTGCAGTGCCACCACTGACCTCTACAATTGGCATTCATCAAAAAAGAAAACACAAACTGAATCAAGTAGTCTTATTTTTCAACCTTTTAATACTTTCATAATTTTACACTTGAAGTACAATTGCAATTTTCTTAAAGCACATCAGTGGTATTGAGATTTTATTCACACACTGAGTTCAGACTTGCACGAGGAAGCAGTAAGGTCTTGTAACTTTGACATAATTATCATCATAACAGACAATGCTGAGCAAACCAGTACTTAAAGGCCTTGTTCTCTCACTCCAAACAGTATCAATTCTCTTAACCTTCTTACTGAAGCCCCTCCCATAATTGTCTGAAATTCATCCTCATCCAGACACAATCTCAGTTCATTGCTTCAGGGTGAGTATAGAAAACTCAATCTATATAATCAAAACACTCTTAGTACCGTACATGCTGTGTAACATAAGCTTTGGCACTCTGCATTGTTTGAAGTAGCTGTCAGTCAAAGAGCTGAGCCAATTGAGAATTTTGGTACCTGGGTACCAAAACTGTAGTTTGGGGTGAGAGGTTTGGCCCTTTAATTACCAAATATTTTTACAACATTAAACTTTCCTAAAGTTCACTCACTATCACTAACAGGTAGAGCTACCTGGGCACAATTTGACTTTGAAAATAGTAACTTTCAACCAGGTTATTTGATAGTAAATCTCTCTTCATCATTTCTAGCCATATGACATACCCCTCACCACAGTCTCATTTCACAAAGGGTTAAAATCAATCACTATTACTTCTTACACTTCAGTCAGGCACAGATCCAGGGTCATAGGGGGTGCACACACTGCTGGCTGAAGAATGATGAGAGAGAGCCAAAGGTGCCTCAAATGAAGGCAGAAGGTTGGGGTCCTCACCCAAAAATCTGAATTCTAGTTACCCTGAGATGCAATTTCCCAGCTCTTAGAAGCATATTTTCCAAATCTAAAACAAAATGGTCAAAAAGTTGTTGGTAATTATTAGACCTTGAGCACTGATATGAAACCCACAATATTTTTGAAAATATGAAGCACAGTGGAGGCATCGAGCAGATTTCATTACACCCATGTATGTAGAATACTTACTTATTCCAATGGTCAACGAATCAGCTGCCAGCATTAGATCAATTTGTTGGTGTTACTTGCATGATTCACTCCACAGGAACACTCTTTGCACTGTGACATCATATGCATATGATCTGCAGGAAAATTTCATAGCAGATCTCCCTTAACACATGATGACGTGTGCGGCTTGGTTACTTGCGGTTTGGTCTACCCCAGAAAACAAAACGATATTCCGGGTGTCACATGATCAACTAAGACACCAAATCTGCCTTCGCTACCTCCGAAAACACAAAATAGAGACTCCAAATCACATGATTTTGTGTTTTCAGAGATAGCATGTGACATCCGAAAATTGCTTCATTTCCAGGGGTAGACCAAACAGCAGGAAACCGCACCACACACATAATGCAGGCACGGATCCAGACATTCCAAAAATGGGGAACTGACTTAAGAAAACAGGGAAGTGAGGGTGTTGCACTGCTAATTCCCAAAAAAGGCAGGGCTGAGGCCATAAAAGTCCACCCACCCCATTGGCCAGATCTGTGCCTGCTTAAGGTCAATCCTAACTTTTTGTGAAAGAGGACCAGGTTACAAGTACCTACTTAAGCTTTCAGAAAAGCCCTTCATAACAGACTGTTTAACTGCTTCAAGCCACAAGACTCCAATTGGGAATACTGAGTTAACAGTTTGAGACATGGAATAAAGCTGTCTACTAAATCTTTCCTAAGCCAAGCACAATTTTGACTATTGCAAGAGTCGAGAAGAGCTGGAATGTGCAGTACTAAATAGTGTGCATCCAGCTTAACCTTAAAGATATTACATAAACTACGCAAATATTTACAAAATTAAAGTCACTTCAAACTATTCACAATATTTTATAGCAAAAATGTCATTTTAATAATCCCATCTATTTTGTATAGCCTTTTGTCATAGAGGAGGTAGTACTGATGAATTCTTTTCTTTTTTCTTTATTTTTTTAAATATTTTTGTCATGAGTTGGCTTTTCATCCCATTTAATTCACACTGCCCTCACTGAGGTTAACTGCACCTCACTCTAAAACTTTTCATACTTTTCTTAAGCACATAACAGCAACAGTCAACTGTTGGAAAGATTTGAAAATGGAAAAGCATGAAAAAAATGTCAAAATACTGAATTTTTTCCAAAGAAATTTGTAATTCATGCTCATTTAATAAATTCCAAGAGCTAACCTGTGCAGTATTGAGTGACATTGCTTCTAAAATACTTGGAAGATTCTTCATTGTAACAAAGTATAATATCTGGTCTACCCCCGAAAATGAAATGATATTCCAGGTGTCACATGATCAACGAAGACACCAAATGTGCCTTCGCTATCTCTGAAAACACAAAATCAGGTGATTTGGTGTCTCCATTTTGTGTTTTTGGAGAGAGCGAAGGCAGATTTGGTGTCTTCATTGATCATGTGACACCAGGAATATCGTTTTATTTTCTGGGGGTAGACCAAACGGCAAGTAACCAAGCCGCACACATCATGCCCTTTCCTCCTCTGACTGGAACCCGACTACCCTCATACACCCCATCCCCCACCAAATCATATCACTTATTATTCCATTAACACATCCATGTTGTCTGTCCCTAGAATATGAATGACACATCCACGCACCTTAACTTTTCATGCTGGTAGGTACTTCCTGTAATTTGCTGATTGTTCTGGCTGTCATTTTAACACTGGTAGTACTTAATAGCTGTCCTTACTTGAATAAGTTATGACAATGTTACTATGTAAACTGTATTCTTTTATGAAGTACCTGGCTACTATTGCTGAAGTCAAAGCCTCTCAAATCAGTTAATTGGCCAATAAATGTGTCCTGTGACAGTGCTGTGCTACACAAGTCAAAATCCTAGATTACAGTGAAACATTTTACAGATGTCACAAGCAAGAGAAATCAAACTTTAATTTCATGCACATGCATGAAATAAACACACTGAACATGATATTTTGCATGTGTGCACATATACCTTACACAAAGCCATATGGACACTATACAACAGAGGAAAATCTCTAAGCTCTAATTATAGGCTTAATGATGCTGATACACATGCATGAAATAAAACACAATGCACACCCTGATAAAAGAATGAATTTAACAGTTTACCCAATGCACCAAAAGAAAGTACACCACAGACTACTTACAGTTCATTTAGATTCATTTTAACAGCTCCAAACAGAATTAGTCAGTGTAGCATAAGTTTTATTTCCAAATAGTAGTATTTAACGTGAATTTTGCATTCTACTAGAATGTTTCAACTGGAACACATCACATTAACTGAGCACCACCCAAGGATTGTGCTTTCTTGATCCCCCAATAACATTCTCTCTTGTTTTGCCTTCAAATTTCTTTTGTATATATGGACCCCAAATAGCAGCTGCGAAAGGTTCAATTTCAGTTTAAAAATACAAAACTGCACAAGAACTTAAAAAGTTACACAACAAAAAGTCTCTTCAGCTATAACATCTAATTACCTGAGTTAAAGTATGTCAAAGAAATGTTAACCTTGCTAAAATTACATCAGAGACATTCAAAGTGAATAAACAAGCAAATTCTGTAATACATTTTCATGGTTGTGCACATGCCCACATACTCCCAATCCTCAGGATGAACAAACCAATCAGGCACCTACAACAAATGCTCCAAAATTTTAGTTGACATGAAAATTTGGTGCCTTTTTTCTTAATCCAACCATAAGGAGGAATCATAAGTGTGATTCTTGGAAATGAACTTTGTCTATATTGCCTTTTTGGTGTCAAAATATATATTTTAATCTGCTGCAAAGTAGGGCTGTGTCCCTATTTTCATTCAAGTTGGCTATTCAGATTTATGTATAGTGTTGTATGCACAAAAACGGGAACGTGGAACGCTATATGCTGAGCTTGGTTTGTATATCTCACCCGAGTCCCACAATTCCATGTGCCAACTAATTACCAAACTAGCTCATTGATTAGGTGACCTGACAATTAAGATCACCACTTGTTTAAATTCAAGTCACCCATTAGAGAGATGCACAACCAATTAAACCATTGTAAACAAACAACCCAGTATGAGGTCAACTTATGTGAGTAAAGCTGTTAACTTAGAGACTCAAGTCACTGATTAATTCATACATTAGATACATTTGGAAAATAAAACTGCAGATTCATAACTTGTTACAATGCTGAATAAAGCTGGCTTAAAAATAATTTTGTCATAACCATCACAGTTTTGAACATTTTTGCCTGACATGAATAACTTTTCCTCAAAATTTTTAAGAGCCTTAGTGATAGATTATAAAACTGATGTAATAAACCAGCTATCTTTTATGTTGTTTGTAAAATTTAAATCAGGAAAATTACTGACTCTAAAATTAAATGAATCCAATAGCTTTTTTCCTTTTTGGCAGAGTGTTGAATGTACTGTTCCACTATGAGACCAGAGGCCGCGGAGCAAATTTTGAAGTGCCGGGGGCTATTCATCGAAGTAGCTCAATATGTCCAATAAAATACATGCAGTTTAAGGTGGCCCAAAATGCCCACAGCAAAAAAGGTGCAGAGGCTAAAGCCCCCCTAGCCCCCCCCCCCCCCCATCTCCGGGGTCCCTGTAGACACTGCAGTACTGAAACTTAAGAAATCTGAGTCCCTGCTGAAAAATTTATCAGGGCTCTGCAATGGCTTCCAACATCTTAAAGTGCTCTAATACATGCACAAGTCAAACTTTTTGCAAACATAATTTGCCTAAGACAAAACCTTTATTTTAAACATAACCACACCATTTCCTCTTGGTAGCAAACAAATCACTTCAATAAAAGCGAACTGTGAGGATATAGGTCATTTTCTGATAAATTCATTAAATGACTAGGGAAAATTGATTTTCTGTGATTGCCATTAACTGTCTTTGAAGTTTCCTCCAATAGATCAGTGTACTGTTACAAACTTCCTTTTTTTTTAATACTTCCCTTTCTTTTCTCTTTGGTTCTTTCAATGCAAATTGATATCATTGCACCAAGAGCAAAATAAAATTTTCCAACCATATTTCATAACCAAATTTGCTATCAATTGTATTTTTCTTCCCATACTGCTTCTTTACAAGAATATAACATACAGAAATCACCCTTTTACATGTGCACTGTAAATGCACCAAAATAAATAAGGGAGTTCAACTTTACAAAGTGCTACTGACAGTTTTGAATAAAAGTGAAATTTTTGTAAAAATTCTGGAAGAAAAATATTTAATAATTTATGTAACAATTGCAGCACTAAAATTCCATTTTAATGATTAAGAGCTTACTGATATCAAATTAGAATAAACACAGAAAAGCCCCATTCACATTTTCCACAGAAATGATCTTGAAGTTGAAAAACTTTTCAAGTTTTCCTACCACCAAAGAGACCTGAAAAAAATTCTGAAATGCTATTGTCCTTTGACTGTGCCTCTGTCTTTGTGTTGTGAACATTGTCAATCTCTGACTCGTCTAACATTTCATAGTCTGATAAATCTGGTTCCAAGCTGGAGTGAGCGCTGGCAGACTGGCGAGGGGGTCTTTCCGTTTGGGTTGGTGATTTATCACTTTCCTGTGATCGTGAGCGGTCCCTACTAATAAAAGCAGAAACAGAGGCAACAGTTTGTGACAATAGATCTGCCGCAGCTTGAGGCAGAGAACTTGGTTCTTGTTGGGGTTCATCATGTCCTAGCTGATCTTCTGCAGGTAAATCTGGGGGAAGCAGATTCATTTGTTCTTTAGGTTCTTCCTGGTATTGTTCATGTTCCATTACATTTGGTGGGAGAGGAGGCACAGGGATGTCTGCCTCATCATCATCATCAAACATGTCATCTGTCTGAATATCTGGAGAAGTATCCAGCCTCTCATCTGATGAGAAGGCATCAGATCCATTGCTAAATTCCCTGGCAGGTATTGCTTGGAAGTGTCTCTCTTCCATATCATAAGTTAACAAAGGTTCCTCTGGTTGTGAAGCAGGTGGTGGGGGACGGTTTACCCTCCTGGGAGGAAGCCGTGGGCGATGCAATCTAGAATCTGATTCATCATAGGCTGGAATGTTTTCCATTGGTCCAAATGCAAGACTGTTATTTTCGTTGTCTGTTAGAAGATCTGTTGATAAAAAAAGTTGTATAATAACATAAAAAAAGATGAAGATGTATCAAAAACTTACTGGTATGTAGCAGTCAATGCTTCAATATTGTTACAAATACTTAGAATAATCTCAATAAATTATCTTCCTACTTACTTTAAAAGTATCCAACATTCACTCACAAAAATAAATGTTCCATGTAAGTTAGTTAGATAAGGTTAAAGGCTCAGTTCTTAACAAACTGGTTTAAGCTGGGCCAGCCACAGCTGTTTTTTCAGTTGGGAAGACAAGCAACAACTCCATTGCTTAGGCTTTGCACCAAGCACAATGGCAGTAGTTTCCATTTTCAGTCTTTGTATGGCCCCACCAGCACTCCAACTCCAGACCTCCTGGCTGCAAGGTCCCATTCTCTCACCGCTTGACAATGTTTAGGGTAACCAAATGTAAAAATGTAACATGTTTAACAAGCCAGTCACAAAATACTAGTATGTTGAAAATAGCCATTCATGATTATAGTACAGCAATTTTATTTGGATTAACTACTTAACTTTAAATTTTAAGGCTCCCTAATCTCAACAGTAATAGTGAAAACAGAGCACCTCCTCCAATCATGGAAGCCTAACATGCTCCCATTTTTTTTAAAAAAAAACAAGAGCCCAATGGGCACTGTGGTTCCTTGCTGGATATTATAAGAACTGTACAGCGAGTCTGTGAAATAGAGCTAAGCAAAAGTTCATACTGTACTCAATGTTTGTAACATCTTCACAAGTGGTATTTTAGAACTAATTTTACATGAAATCAAAGATTAAATTTCTGTGGCCTTACTGAAATTCAACTTTTGTAATGCTTGGTTATCCTTCAAAAACACTACCTCATTTCCATATGTATTTATGCTTGTAATCAAATTTGATATTATCACCAATAAATGATACACAATGTTGTCAGAGAGAGAAAAACACCCCTTGTATTTCTCTCACAAGTTATTTTTACCGGCTCTCAAATAAAACTTGCTGTTACTTTAAAACAATCTAGCACTTGTCCTGTTTGCTACCTCTACACAGAAAGCAGAGTTTATTCAGCAGTCAAGCAGAAAGCAAGTGATTAATGAAGTGTGATAATAGAATAAGGATAAGGTTACCCCCACAGAGCACAGCAGTATTAAAGAGATATATTGTAGAATCCATGCATTGCTTTCACTGGCAGAGAGACCAGTTTAATGCAGAGTGACCTGTGCTCAGTGAAATCTACAGATTTCAGTTATTGCCCTCTTAAAACTTTGAATGATCCAAAATATGTGTACAACCCAAAGGAATCATTACTGAACGAACATAAAGGACAAATTTCTAAGGTGTTTGGGTGTGTAAGCATGCAAAACCAGGTGAGATAAAAAATCTATTGAAACTATCTTTATCTAGCTTACAAGATTTTCTAAATAACATTTCCAGCAGTTGACCTCCAGTGACCTTGATGACCTTTGACCTTAACCAAACACAGATTGATTTGAAATCTGTCCTTTCTACCTTAAAATACTGTGTTAAAACGTTTTTCGGTGTTTGACCCCTGGTGACCTCAGATGACCCCTTGACCTTCACAGAACATATCCAATTTCATCCTTACACCATAACACATCCACACACCAAGTATGACATCTATCCAAGTTTCCTACCTAGAAATATCCTGTTGAGAAGGTTTTTAGTTTTTGACCTCTGGTGACCCCAAATGACCTTTGACCTCCACCAAAAACGATAGGGCACACCTTCTCCCTATGACGGATCTATGTACCAAATCCAAGTTCCATCCAACCTTCCCTTGTTGAGTTAGAGCGTACCGAAGCAAGTGTCACACACACACACACACACACACACACACACACACACACACACACACACACACACACACACACACACACACACACACACACACGCCAACCTGACTACATAGGTTCCTTTGCTACCGCAAGGAACCAAAAACACTGTTATAGAACAATAACATAGACAGAGCTAAGTTACCGTATCCCCGAGAAAGTTAAAATACTTGTGAGCCCATTGAAAAATAACTTCCTGTGTATGAATTTGAAACACAATTGGCTGTACAAATCCTCATTCGGCAGCTAGGTTGTACGGTGCTTTATTGTTCGAATGAATGTCGATCAAAGTGCAGTCAGCAAATGTATTTACAACTCTCTGGCTATACCTTAATGGAATTGCTAGTTACTCCCCGATTTGGTAAATTCCACAACCCCTTTAAGGACTAAAAATATACTCACAAAATGATCGAAAGGGGTTGCCCCCTTTGGGGAAAAAATAAACTGGAAGGTGTTTATATGCCAAATGGTACCATATGGGCTCAACATTGCTTTTCAAATGCAGTACCAATCTGTTATCTATGTTACATTATGTACACCCCTAATTCATCACCATTGTAAGTTTCCTCATTTGCTGGGAAATAAAAGGGAGGGGCTCTTTTCTAATGCCCCTCCCCCTTTCTTAAAAAGAGTTAGGGGATGCATTCCCCATCCCGACAACCCACCATGGCCCACATCCATGTATGTAGCTTCATACATATACATACCATCATCTGTAAATTCCATAGATGCCCCTTTAGGCATCAGCCCTTCTACTAGACCTGACACAGGAGTCACTCTAGAGCTAGATCCTGGGGTATTCTCATAATAAGCAGCAGCGTGGGAAAAAGCAGCATCCGTAGCAGGGCCAGGACTTGGAAGAAACTCATTTAATTCATCATCAGAACTGGAATAGTCTGCTTCATCTCTGTCAGAAGCAGACCCTTTCTTTTTTGGAGATCTCTTAAGTCCTGTTAAAGGTCAAAGAGAACTTCAAAAATTTAAAAAGTCTTTACCAAGATGTTACAAAGAGCATTATGACATAAAACCTAAAACAAAAACACACCAGTTGGTGTAAAGACTATCCTTTTGATAGTTGTGTCAAAAGACATTTTCTTTTAACTTTAGGAAGACATCAGTATAACCATAATCCACAAAAACACAGCCGCAAGTTTAATAGAGAGAGTTTGGGTGAAGCTTAAGGTCCCAATACTCTCACCATAGAGTAAAATTCTTGTAGGGGTTTACCAAAATTCTCAATTGGCTCAGCTCTTTGATTGACAGCTAATTCAAACAATGCAGAGTACCAAAGCTTATATTACACAGCATGAACTGCACTGAGAGTGTTTTGATTATACACACTGAGCTTTTCTATACGCACCCTAAAGCAACAGACAGAGATTGTGTCCAGATGAGGATGATTTTCAGACAATTGTGGGAGAGGCTTAAGTGAGAAGGAATAGCAGAATTGGTACTAATTGGGGTGAGAGAATCAGGCCTATAACAGTAGTGGGGTAAAGTGGTAAGGGACCTAAGCTCACTCCAACCATTCTTCACTTTAAACCTTGGCATAAAACTTATGCGACAATCCAGTATATCCTTAAATAGGAAATGGTGATCCAAACACATTATTTCTACATGTGTGTCTTACATGTGTGCATCATAAGTACAGGAGAAAAAAAATTGTCATTCTAAGCTGTAAATTTAAACCAACTGGTTAGAAACAGAGCTGTTTAGGCTTGTCTAACTCCTTAGCTCTAAAATGAATGCATACAACGGACATCTAATAAATGACGATATTTTTAATACTAAATGTCTATGCATAAGATGTTGGTCTCGAAATATGGAGGAGGTGGAGGGGGGAGCTGACAATTCAAAAT
Organism: Holothuria scabra; assembly: GCA_037179385.1. Taxonomy (NCBI): domain Eukaryota; kingdom Metazoa; phylum Echinodermata; class Holothuroidea; order Aspidochirotida; family Holothuriidae; genus Holothuria; species Holothuria scabra. The sequence continues at coordinate 42,697,888 of CM074196.1, read as the reverse complement.
ATAAGGGTTTAATGAAATTTTTCTCTCACAAACTTGTAACAACACCCTTGATAACAACACACACAGGTTGCAAGTGTAGCCGGGGATGATGTGATTTAAATAGGTTTTAATGCTTCAACTTATAACCTTCTGGATTAATCTAGCACCACCTACTTTTTTCCAGTTATGGAGATTGTTATCCCTACTCCATTGCTTATGCAAAACATCACACACAACGACAACAGATTCCATTTTTTCTTAAGTTTTTGCTATAATTTGGCCTGGAAATTGGACCCAAGACTTTTTGTGGGGAGAGCCAGATGATCTACCATCTAGAACACATGCTCCTCCCAGTGTAGCAGAGACATTGGCACACCACATGCATAAGTTATTATGTGCATCAGCTTTATCTTATAAAAACACACATAAATGACAATACAAAATGAATATATTTGTCCCCTGAAAAGGTGCTCTTTTTATCAAGCTGAACTGGGATCCCTGACAAATGGAAATAAGCTACCCTTCTGTCTTCTCATGTCCCCCTCCAAACCCCTGTCTCCTTTCTTGGGGCCACAGCAATTCTGTTGTTTATGCTGTTAAGGGACATATACATACATGTGATATGTGATCCTAAACATATGATACATAATGTTTCTGCTTTGGAACAAAATATATCTACCTCACAAGCTATGTTGGCAAAATGCCTCAAAAAGATGTGTCATTGAGCAAATTTGTCATATGTACAGAAAAGTTGGAGTCAGATTTTCATTCTCTACAGATGAAGATGAAAAAACTTAATGTTTGATGTTTAGAAATCTTGATTAAAAGGACCTGAGCATTTGGCTTTCATTTTTCATGTCAGTACATGTCTGCTTTGAAGCAGGCCTACAGACAAATCCGATTAGTGCTTGTTTTTAGTGACTGTGCGCAGCCATTAGTGGGGTCCATCAGCCTTGGATTGCCTTTAAATATCGTCTACATGATTTTCAAACCCTCATATTCAGTGAAATTGAAGAAATTAAGATATAATGTAGTGTACAACCATCCATGATGGATGTTAAGTGAAGAAATCGAAAGATTAAAAGGTGATGGACCCAAGTTATGGCCGACTGAAATCGGACCATCACTTTCTGTTTGGATTCGTCTATAGCCAGCAGAAAAGTTCTTACATCTCACCATCTCTGAGACTGACAAAATGTAATGTAGATGGCAAAAATTACGAGGGACTTCTTAGGAGATGGGTGATTATATAAGGACAATCACAAAAAAAAAAGACGGGATGGTAAAAATTATAATAGGCATGAATCCCATGCACATAGGATACAGGTATCCCACAATACACTTTCTGGAGACACTATTGTTGCATTTGTTCAAGCTATATGGGGCTTGACTTCCACGGGCTTCACCAGGAGCCCAACGGCAGGCCTGGGAACCAACACCTTTAGAGCCTCGCCCAGGGCTAGAAAAAAATGTTTATTTCCCAGGAAGTAGGTAAAATTATTTCGAAAGAAGTAAAATTGTCCACAATTATCCTTACATTCTCTTTTACAGGAAGGAGAAATTCCATCTAATTTTAAAAATTACCCTCCAGATGCCCAAATTTCACAGGAAAGAAGACTTTTGGATTTCCACTCATGGCTTTACCCTTGCACTGCAATATAGACCACAAATGCAACAGAATAAACTCAGTGAGATTCCAAAAATCAAACTTTTCTCTGTAGGCCTGTTCATGAGGCAAATGCAAATTAGAGGAGAGAGGAGGGTAGCTATTTTCAGAGCCATTACAATATGCATTAATTAATATATTAACAAGACCTACGTCTCTTCTTGTTTCTGCTGTTTCCCGCTTCCATACTATGTTCCATTTGCGTCAAGTAAGGTTTTGTCTTGATATACAACTGCTGATGAAGATTGTGGTGTAAGATGCCAGGTATTATGATGATACCAGAAACTATAAATATTAAAGGAAAAAAATACATACTTTGAAATAAACATGTTTGATTTTTGTCTATTTGGCAAATCTTCTGCTTTAAAACATTGCTGTTGTAATAGAGGTAGTATTACTGTACATGTGTCTTAGATTTTTTAGCTAGCAATTTGTTGAAACTGGTTTAATGTTTTACAAAGCACTATTATCACTTAATACTACTAGCTCTTAGTATTCCTAAATAAAGTGGTGTCACCAGGATATTCTTGATGGGTTGCATATTTTTATAGGGGTGCATGGATTTCTAATGCAATTTGGTCCACTTTCTAAGCGGAGCAACACTGTAATTGGTTGGTGCATGCCTCATTAGCACGTGAAAAAAATTAACATAAATTTGGTGAATTTCACAAAGCAACTCAATGTATCAGCTCTATTTAGTGTGTAGTCGGTCAACTTTTTAGGAGACACTTCCCTAAATCAGCAGCTGGGCAGGATTGGAGGACACCTTCAAAACAAATAAAATGGTCTAAACCTTTGTGGTGATAAGAGAACCACAGCGCCCCGCTACTTGTAAAAATAATGCATTTCAAAGAACAGTGACCATTTTTATAGTTAAAAAAGAAAACCTTTTAAACCTATACCTTGAGCGATAGCTGATTGACTTTACTGTCAAAGGGTAGTACCATTTCTTGAAAGTTTGTATATATCATACAAAAAATTCACTCACTGCAGATGATTTGTTTCGTTAAAGTTTGCAAATGATTCAACTTTCATAACCATGTATTGCACACTATTGCATCCCCCTGTGGTGTGAAGGTTGTTGAATATGTCAACAGTGTTTTCCGTCTGTCATTAAAAACGGCTAAAGGGAAAGACTTGCATTGTGTTTGTTCTTTATTTGAAACCGAACTTGAACTTGTTCTGTATCCAAAACAGTACTTAGCCTTTACATCTTTATCTGGTAGGCACTGTATAACACCTTGTATTGCATGTTGTTTAACCTCTTCTATCTACTTACACACTGGTACAACAGCTAAACAGTTTTGCCATGTTTTAATAATGACAGGGTTTCTAGCTATTGTGAGCAATTTTGGGTGGGGAAATATGAGAAAATTCTTTAGAGTTTAAGACTAATGGTAAATAGGCCTGGCACCACCCAGAACTAAGTTCACTATCAACTGTAATTATGATAGATTCAACAAGTTTGGGGGAATCTCAGGTGAAGAAAAGTCAGCCTTTATTTTCCCATTTTTATTTTTGGTCAGATTACCCCAGTGAAGGGCCAATAAATCAAGAATGTACTATGTTTTCTTAGCAAATACTAGCAATTTCTCACCTAGTAAATATGTAGTTGCTGCTCCAGAAAATCGCAGACCATAGAGACTAATGATAAGGCAGAGTGTGCAGACCATGAGGCAGAACTGGGAATAAAAACAAAAAGAAGAATACATAAAAACAAAGCTTAAAGAAACATATTCTTAAGGTTTAATAAGTGTAGATGATGACTTACAGTATCAAAGCAAGAGGGAATTCACTAGGATAAAAAAAATTGTGAAAAATATAAGTGACATCGGCACAAAAAAGAGGTATCCATGCATGTATATCTTTTTCCAAATAGTAATTACAAAGGATTATGAGACAGATTTGTGGTACTCCTCATTTTTGTAATGTCACTTTAATGTGGCCAAAAACAATGGGCTTCAAAATTCCTTCTTATAATCCTTTGTAACTGTTGGTTGGAAAAAAGTATAGAGGAAATGCACTTATATCACAGGAAATATTGGTCACTAGAAGAAACTGCAACTACTCTATAGATAAATCTGTTTGAATTTCCTTTTGTTTGTTTTCAAGAGAAAAACAACTTTAGCCAAAATAAAATTACAAGTGAGGTTCAAGGCCCTTTTGAAAGCTATGTTTTCATAATGAGTCAATGTTAGAAGCTCTTTGCCACTGAGAGGAAGACAATTTCCGACACAAAATTCATCATCTAAAGTGATTTTGAAACACAAATATTCCTCTCACCATGGCCATAGTCATAGACTATACAGCCAAGTGATTTGAGCATCCCAATTGCAGCTAAGCGGTTTGAGTTCTGCTTCGGCCAGGTCATTCCAAAGACATGAAAATGAAAAGCTCTTGCCGCCTTAGTGCTTGGCGCTCAGCATAAACAATGGAGTAGGGAAAACAAGCCAGTGAGCCACAACTGGGAAAAAAGGCCATGGCCAGCTAGACTGAAACCATTGGTTAGCAACTGAGCTCTACAACCTCATCTAACTCACCATGACAATAGGCCAATAGCTTCAAAGGTTCCTAATCAATAATTTGAAGGCCATTTCTATGACTGTGGTTCAACAGTAATTATCTTAAGCCTCATGGCAATAGTTACCTTTGCAGATCAAAATGTGATCCACATAAAGAAAGTTGCTTTTAACTTCTTCTTGAATCTTTGCATAAGGCTCTTGAAATACTTGATACTGTTTCCTGAATTAACAAATATGGCTAGCCACCATTCAGTTGAGTTGAATGACTTACTGTAGCTAGCTACAGTACTTAACATTAAACCACTTTTGTTTTCTGAAAGGGAAATATCCCACAGCAGTCCCTGTAATGTAATGATATCAACAATTAAATCCAAAATAATTTTAAAGCTGTAATTGTTGTCAAGGACTATGTTTATCCCAATCTCCATACAGTATTTACTTATATTACCATACATGCCATTAAGTTACTGACCCTTCCCTTTCTAGAGATTTCCTATACACTATTATTGTTCTATCCTGGTCAGATATTGTGCACAGAAAGAACATAAAACATGAGGACTGACACAATGCCATAAGCATTTTCTGCACAAGCTACATCCTCAACAACCAGAAAGCCAAAAGGCTTAGTGATTCCTTGCCGCTGAAATAAAAGGCCTTTGTTCACATTGACATTGCTTTGCAATGTTTTTCAATTAACAGGGCTCCATAATGTGCCCACAAAGTACACATGCAAGGCATCCAGTCTTCCTACATTGAGATCCCCCTTGCCCATTGTAAACCCAAATGACATTTGACCTCCACCAAAAACTTCTGGGACCATGTATTCACTATGTGCCCAACCAAAAACAATAGGGATCATCTACTCAATATGGCCAACACACTTGCCAAATATGAGCACAGTCACATGTACCATTCTTGAGATATCATGTTTACGAAGTTTTGACCTTTTGACCTCTCATGACCCCAAATGACCTTTCATCTCAGCCAAAAATGATAGGGATCATTTACACAATATGGCCAATGCACACACCAAATATGAGATTAGTCACCCTTACTCTTCTTGAGATACCGTGTCTACAAGCAATTTCTAAGGAATTTACCTATTGACCTCTCGTGACCCCAAATGACCTTTGACCTCCACGAAAATCAATAGGGATCATCTTTTCAATATGACAAACCCACACAACAAATATGAGCTTAGTCACATGTACCATTCTCGAGATATCTTGTTTACAAGGTTTTGACCTTTTGACCTCTTGTGACCCCAAATAACCTTTGATCTCCACCAAATAGGGATTATCTACTCAATATGAACAACCCACATACCAAACATGAGGTTAGTCACACTAACCCTTCTTGAGAAATCATGTTTACAGGCCAAAGCATCACATACACACACACACACACACACACACACACACACACACACACACCCACCCTCTCACTTTCACACACACACACATACACACCACATCACCATCCCATAGATTCCTTGCCTGCCTTTGGCAAGAAATCAAAAATACATGGGACAAACCCCCCAGCTTCCCGTATCAAAGTGAAGTTTCAGGAAGCATTGGGCTACCGCAACATTGAATGTGGGAGTGGGGGGATCATGGGCATCCGCAAAAATTTTTGCAAGGGGGGGCAAGGTCATTTATGGATGATTGAATTGTGTACACTATCTAAGAAGCGGAGCACCACCATAGGTTGGTGTGGAGCATACAAGAAAATTTTGGGCCTTACAAACCCTCCAGATGGAAACAATACTTGGCAAGTGCTATAAGTTGAATGTACCCAGCCCTGAAACAGGAATTTCATGTCTGTAATTTTCAGATTTTTAGAATTTTCAATGTTAAAAATTGTTGAAGGGAAATCTGCCTCTTGGTCACAGCCTCACACGCCTTTGCACGATAAAACTTGCAACTGTCAAACAGCCTATATGGCTATATCCATTACCCAATTATGAATCATACACCCCCCACCGTATTCACCATGTATATCCCGGTTACATCCGTGCATCGCCACTTGAGATCAGCACGGGACCAAACCAAGACCAACGTATTCATCAATAGTCGGATGCCATATGCACACTACATAACTGACAACTAGTACAATTTTAGCATAGTTTTTACAATTACAAATTTCCAATAGATATCACGAATGATGGTCCCCAAATTACGATTTCACTATTCAGCATACCATCTTCTCTTTTGCTATTCCTGGTCAAATGTCCACATATTTCACGAGTAGAAACTGACACTGTAAGTGAAGACATTTTGATGATTTATTTTTAATTTTTCAATTTCAATTTGTAATTATTTTTTTCACAATTTTGATTTTCCAGGGGGGGGGCATGTTCCCCCCCCCCCTTTGCCCCTCTTCCGGACGCTCATGGGGGGATGGTGATCCTTTCATTGCTTATTTTACTTGATTTGTCCCATCTATTTTGTCAAGAATTGTCACAAGCCTTTGCAAAGTTATATGGAGAAGTTTTCAGTCTTGGGCAAGACATGACAATTGGTGAATAAAAGTTGTGTATTTTGAAAGGAGTGTTTCAATGACAAATTTTACTGTGTAAGCATTACGGAGAACAACTGCTGAATGACAGCTCAATACAAGCGTCTTTCAAATATTTTACAGGGAGGGAGTGTAACTCATAATGCATCACAGATTTCTGTCCATATCCAGACTTTCTAATTTGGTCAAGGAAGTGATCAAAAGAAGGTACCCATGGGTGGTTGACATCATTAATTTTGGTCATTTATCTATTCAGAAGACCCATTGTTGGATTCTACTCAGTGGTGGAGCTAGACATTTTAGTCAGAGGGAGCGAAATTGGCCTTCAGGATATTAGAAACCTTAAAGGGCACCAGCAGGCAATGAAGGTCCATCAGGCAGTAGGTCACCCCTGACCACTAATTCTACTCACTTTGCCAGGCTGTTCCTTCCTGAGTTGCCAAAACTGGGTATGTTTCTGGACACAATACTGCCATGTAACAGCAGCGTATGAACATAGATCATGAAACTGGACAAGTTCTGGTTCTAAAGGTACCCATCTGCAACAGAAAGTGATAAAAACATTTCATATGAGAAGCATGAAACACAGATAGTGCTTTCATTGATTCTAATGATTGCACAGTCAAGTAGATAGCATCCCAATTGCGGCAGGGAGGTCTGGACTCGTTTGATTCCTGACAGGCTCATAAAACTCTTTGGCAGTCTCTTGCAAATCACTTCATGTAAACAAACCGGAATTGCAATGGAAGATCCAGCAGAGAGGGCAAATTGGACTACTGGGCAGGACCCCTGGCCAGAAGGGGCTCACTTGTTCTATAAGACTTGTGTAAAATGGGAAACTGATATGAGGTAATCTTCCAAAGGGAGAGGACCTGTGATTTCCATTTTGAAAGAGTTTTGTCACGACAGTATCACCTAATTCTACAACAAAGTTTTTCCTCCAGTAAACATTCCAAAGCAAGTATTTTACCAACAGGTACTACCTGAGTGGACCTTAGAATTCACCATTTTCTCTACAGACCTAACCAGACTTTGGCCAGGAACTTCTTTGTGCCTAACTTGCAACACAGTGCTATTACTATTAAGTGAAGAAGTCTAGTTTATTGTATGCAAAACATGATTGAGTAGAGTTAATTGTTAACATATCAGCACACAAATGAAAACACGATGAAGTATATTAATATAGTTTAAATGGAGAACAATTATGTAGCAATTGATGTACCCAACACAGACCTAGAGAGGTCTCTTCTAAGGTTATTTACATTTACAATACCTTGTTTACAGTGCCTTCTTAAAACAGGCACGTGTAGCCAGGATTGTGTCATGGGGAGAGTTTTGGTGTCATGAGGGGAGAGGGGGGGGTGCAACACGACATGAGGGAGAAGTCTAGGGATAGAGAGAAAAAACCACTACTTAAGGTGCTTTTTGCATTGCAAGGTTGGATCATTGGGGGTTCTAACCCCCAAAACCACCCCTAAGGCTACACCACTGTCTTAACATTCCCACAAGTAGAAGGATGTATTTTAATCCTTAATTAAATTTCATGGAATTGGATATCAATTTGAACTACCATTTGAATGGTTACCCTTGAGACTGTATGCACTGAGGACACATTGAAGTCATCCTTGGGGGCAAAAATAATGAAACATGGCTGCAGGCATAAGAATTCACTCTGCACATGTAGCAGACTATGCATGCATTCATATGGTTGACAAATCAGCCATCTGTATTTGTTGATGTTAGTTGTTTTGGGCCCAAAGGAGAGACCTCCTAATTTTACTCTGTGACATCATACAGGCATAAAGTCTTTCCTACTCCTACTGTGCTTGTCTTATTTACTTGTTCATCCTGATTATATAGTGTCCATAAATTTTCCATCAATTCATCAATTTTCACACACTTTCCAACCCTTCAGAAATGCCTCTGTCCATACGCAAAACTGCCAAAAAGATCTGCATGCACTTTGTTAGTTGTCAATGAAATGCTGCTTGACCAAGTAGTTGAAACTTCAGAATTTTCAACCAGATTCAACTGGTCAGACTTCCTTTTGGAGTCAGGTAGATATTGTTCAGAAATCATTCTAATATCCTCCCTACTTCATAAGGTAAACAAATAAAAAGCAAACAAAAAGTCTGTATGATAAGATTGAACCTATGTGAAATGGAGGTGCTACCTTCATTAAATACTCAATCATTAATGATACAAAAGAAATTCCTATGGAGGACAAAAAGAGAAACAAGGACATGATAAATGGGTCAAGTTGGCCACCTAGGTGAGGATTTGGGACCAACCGACATTGACCAACTTGTTACCATGGTTCTGTTGAAGTTCATAATAAAAAACTAGAACTTTGATCAATGGCTATGGTTCAACTAACATCAAACTCATGTTGCTGAGTTGAAAACATGCTGATCTTTTTGGCAGTATTGACCTTTAAAATCATCACTATGTCAAGAATCATGGAACCCCTTGAACAGAGGGTCAAAAAGTTCAACTTACCCTTCAATGGGCACCTTTGGTTCAACTGAAAAAAAAGAACCAAAAAAAAATATAGCAAAGTAACAGAAGCATTTTCATTTGTGAACAAGTTATTGCACTATTTTTCTTTTCTTTTCTTCTGTTTGCAAACTTTCAGGACAAAATTTACTTTTTAAGAGTTGAACACTTAATTTGGAACTTAAATCAAAAACCTACTTGCATCTACTGTGGTTCCTTCCTCAGCTGTCTAAAACTTATCCTTGTCCAGACACAATCCTATTTTGATGATTCATGACATATCCTGGTGGGTATACAACGCCCTCAAATGTGACGAGAATACTCCCAGTGCATGCTGTGTAATATGGGCTACTCTGCATTTTTCAAATTTGATGTCAGAGAGTAGTGTAGTGCCAAATGAGAATTTGGTAGACTTCAAAAGAAAAAATGTAATTTAGGCAATGGGGTGACCAATGAATACCTTAAACTCATGTCAATTACCTTTCATATCTGGCCAGACTTTCTTGTAGAATGTGTGTCCAGTAACTACAGTGATAACTGACAGAGCCACCTTGAATACTATGTTGTAATGTGATGTTACCATTAGCCTGAATAGAAAGAAAAAGGAAATCATCACATTGCCAGCTATGCCAGGAATAGATCCACCTTTAAAACAATCATCACAGAAAAATTAGAATCCTCCCTCGCATAGAGTAATTGTAGGCTTGTTTTAAGTCTCTTTAAGGTATTATAAACAGTAGCTTATCTGCCAGGGGGGTAAAGTGCCCCCTTCCCACTGATTTGACTGGTCAGGAAAATCAGGTCAATCCACTGGGTTGAAAAATAAGGTACTGCAAGGAGAAAGGGAGAAAAGGAGAGAAAGGGAAAACAAAAAGAGTGAAAAGGAAAGAGATTATTTAGCTTCAGGCAGGCTTCCACAAATTCTTTTTTCGGTCTACTTCAATTCTAATACGCCTTTGTGAAGACTTTCCTAGGATACCTGCCGGGCCAGCTATTCCACATTGGGCAATGCCCTTGCTCAAGAAACATTGTACTTATCCCAGACTGTGGGGCAGGGGATTTCAGAAAAGAGAGAAGTGAGAAGTTCTGACCCTTTTTTAAAACCTGTGAAAGTTTCAAGTGTAATTCAGCATGAATATCCCTCAGATTTAAGCAAAAAAAAGTTCTTAACAACTGTTTTTCGCAATTCCCATCAATTTTATCTGTAACATAACATACTGATAATGCCATATGTATACAGTAGCACTGATAGCGTACTCCAGAGAATCATTTGCTACAGTTGCCCACCTTTTGAAACAAAAGGTACTGCACATTTAGCTATTTTTTTCAAGGGCCTGGAAAAAATTGGGCAGCCATTTCAGAGTCTTTAAAAATCTACAGTAGCATCTTCCTAGTTGCAAACATTTATTCCTCAACCTCACTTCATAGTCTTGAACAACACTTTGCCCGAAATGGTAGAAGATTCAGGTAAAACTTGCACAAATGTTCTGAGATGATTTCAATTGCCTCATTGTACCGGAAGAGGGGACTGTACTTGTGTATACACATGCTAAAAATTTTGCCCGAAAATTGGTAGTACATTTTATGTGGCAATTTTCTGATCATTTTGAAGGCTCATTTGCTCATTTTTATTAAAGTGAGCATATTTTTGCAAACAAAAACTGAAAGTAACAACTGCTCAGATTCTATTCACAAGCCTGGGAATGCCTTTTCCAGCCTTCTGAGGGGTCACAATTTTTCAAAATTTTTTGCACACTCCACGCCAACTGATGGGGGGGCACTCCAAGTAGTCTTTCAGACTGAATTATATATTTCAGAAAGAAAAATCTCCCCCACTGCTTCAATATGCCTATGGCCTAGCTTCACGTAGGTTTCTTATAAAAACATTAATAACCATTGGTCTCTGAATAATAGGCCTATGTAAGGCATTTGCAAACGCGAAGGAGGAAGGGAAGTTTTCACCAGGTAAATATGGTCATTTCCCCCCCAAGGACAATTGACTCCAGATAAATCACTGATTGTAAAGGTTGGATTTAACTGCAAAGTTCCATCTAAAAAAGACCTGACAAAGAAATTTCAGTATCAGTTGTTTGATTGAAGACCACAAAAGTGACTTTGGAAAGTTATTAACAAATTACTTCAAAATGCATTAAGATGACTCTGGGGGTATTTGTTTTGGTTTGCTTTTTTTCTGTAAATGGTTGAATTTCAGATGAAGATAAAACTGTAGATGACTGAAATCATTTGTATTCAAAACTTTTCTGAAGTTTCCACAGATCTAGCTGATAAACTTGCAGCATGTAGGTTCCCCCTCAAAATTACAGCTTATTAAATATCATGTTTTAAATTTTCTTGTTTTTTTTTTTATCAGCAATCTCTGACAGACTGAAACTTTCTATCTTCAGCCTAAAAAAAAACAAGATAATAAGTGAAATGGAAGTAATGATGAAATATTATTAACTCCATTTAATACCCATACTATCAATCTCTCTTTCTTATAAAACAGAGTATTCCTGTCCAGGGTGAAAATACTGGTAACAAGAAATATTTCTCTAATAGACCATTCTTTACTTAGAGTATGTCTGGCCTTCCATTTTAAATATTAACCAATGTTTTGCATATGATGGACTCTAATTCGCTAAACACAGGCAAGTGGGGCAGTAATTCCTTGATGGAGCCAAAGGGTGTACTGGACTGTAAAAGCATGATTTTACTCTTATACAATTTAGGTCCACACAAGGGGTCCACTGTTCCCAGATGGGGAAGGAGAGGGGTCTTCAGATATCCCCACCCCTGTTGCTAGCTCTAAAATTAGTATCTATGGTGTTGTAGGGTGTAAGCAGGTCTATAATGATGTAAATTCCCATTACTAAAACCATTGGCCTATTTTCCTGGTAACATTTTAATTTGACTTTAACCCTATCTAATTTGCATATTAATATGGATATTAATATTTCCAAGTATTTATCAGTAGTCATTCCGTTACAGAATAAAAGAATATAAGGACCGAATCTCACATCAGTCAATGACTGGACTGTAAATTAGGAGAACACATGATTTTTGACAATAGAGGGCACCCTTCGAAATTTAAACGTAAAAATGGCGCAGGAAATCCGGGATATGGCCCGTATACCCTTGATATTCCAAATCAGCAACCTAAAATTGACCAAATCCACTTGGTCTCATAAATTTCGCCTCCTGTTCCCCCCCCCCCCCCCCCCATCTCCACCTGGTCTATTTTGTTTGGAGTCAAAATTCCCCTGAGAATGGTTCTATGACATATGCACAACTGCCTGACTTAGTACACTGTACAGTTCAAATATCTGAATTTGGAAGGCCACTATTACTATTTCATTAATAGTGGGACACCCTAAAGGCTGCCACTCTATCAGATTTTTTAACCACTTATCCCCCAGAAAGCTGATTTTTTTACCATTATTTTGATTCTTGGACATGCAAGAGCGTTCCCATTTTACTTCTGTATGGAATAAGCAGGGAGCATGCCCATGTTATTTGTACATCATGTTGTCTGCTTCTACATTAATACTGCTAGGAGCACAAAAGCTGCAATTTTCAACCTTTTGTCCCCAAGGTTGCCACTTTGTAGTAGGGTGGGTCGGTACTGCGAAATGTTGGTACTGGTATTGCAAAGTATTGAACAGAATCATTGTGGACAGAACCAGTTCTGAACACATGAAAGAAAGTTGGGCAGGAAGGAGCCTAAAAAAACATATGGCACCCTTGAAATCCAGTACATTAAAGGCCCAATTCTCTAACCCCAAACAGTACCAATTCTCCTAACTTTCTCACTTATGCCCCTCCTACAATTTTCTGAAATTCATCCTCATCTAGACACAATCTCAGTTTATTGCTTCAGGGAGAGTATATGGAAATGCTCATTGTGTATAATCAAAACACTACCAGTACAGTTAATGCTGTATAATATATGCTTTGATACTCTGCATGGTTTGAATTTGCTTACAATCAAAGAGTTGAGTCAATTGAGAATTTCAGTAGCCCCCAACAAAAAGTGTAGTTTGAGGTGAGAGAATTGGCCCTTTAATGCAACTTGGTGTATACTGTTAACTCTAAACAAGGGATCATGTCTAGTTAGGTGATATCATAGCCAAAGATAGATTGCAAATTCTATGAAAGACACTTTATAATTAGTTTGATTAGTTTGGTGTTAGCCAGCAACTCACAACATCAGTGCAATATAGTGCATTAAAATCACAGACATCACAACAAATTTTTGCCTAATGTACAGTATATGTCATGAACTCACTTCCCATGCTCACATCCAAATAGTGTTAACCTGGAACAGCAGCACGAATTTGAATACAAGGACTTTTCATGAACACATTAAATGTGAGTTTCTTTAATGCATTCTTTTGAAATAAGACATAAGTTTTCAGCAAGAAGTTACAAAGAATATACTTCACTTCACATACACGCCACTTCACAGGGGATACAGCTGGTCCCAGTCAGAATCACAAAGGATGGACCACAGCCATAATATCTGTCAAAACAGATATCTGTTCCGTTTGTAAATTGCGACATTTCTAAAAATAGCCAAAGCAATTAATACTAACCTTGGCTGATTAAGATTTGAGCAATCTGCCACATTAACAAGTATATTCTGCTTCGTTAGACTGTTTGCACTAGCCTCACGTCTAGTCTGCATGCAAATAGTATGGCGTACATGTACCTGCAACGTACATAGATTTATCTATCAAAGGCAACTTGCACTGCATTGTGCAGTTTAATTCATACTTAACACAGGGTTTTCCCTGGGTTTAGAATTGAACGTCGCGCATCTTCTGCGTCTATAGTTGGATCGCTGGCCTGGGGGAGAGGGTTCCTTCTCCCCTTTTGGAAATTTTGTGTTTTATGCAAGTCGCTAGACGCAAAATGGTGACACTTTTAAGGCAAATTAGTCAGCACAATTTCTGTAAGTCGACGCAAAAATATTAGCACTGAAACTCACATTCGTACAAATTTTCACGAACGGGATATCATTTTTGTAGGCGTAATATTTTCACTTCAAAAGTGGGGATACAAATCAACCGTTAAAACAGTAGATTTGTTTGCAGTCGATGCCACATGTCCTTTAATAATGTAGTTCTTAGGCCAACATCATGCTCGTTCTATTTTTCATCCCCCAATCATGTCGAAACATTTGCATTCTTTTCCTGGGTTGGGTAGTTGCGTTAATGTTCTATAGCTACTCTCCTGCTTTAACGAAGCCCATGAAGAGCAACCATTCATGATAATCTTAGCAGTTCTAGGAAGCAAAATAATTGCACCCGATTTGCGTATCTCATGGTTCCTTTCGGATATTAATATCCCCGTATATTTTAAGCAGTTCTTGTCCAAAACTTACGTCTTGTTTGAAAAGAATCTGCAAGCTGAATCTGCACGTAAGTCACATCCCCGAAAAATGCACGTGCTGTTTCATGGTGAATTTGTCACGGGGCTCGCCCTGCTTCGCTAGCCGGCTATATAATAAGCATGGGAAGTGCGATCGTCGTAACACAAACTCAACGGGAAAACTTGTCTCGAGACCGAGTATTTTCACACACTAATAGCGTGTTCGATTACTCGCCCGAGTTAACTCGTGTCTGGCACGACTGTGTTCGATTAGCTTATGACGTCAGTGTTCGCGCTCACTCGCGCCAGGCCCAAGTGAGCGACCCTTCGAGTCGGTTACTTAGGTAAATATCCCATCGTGCTTTGGGAAAACATGGCAGCTAAACAAACAACATGCATTCGTGAACAATTTCTGAGCATGTAAATACAGTGGGGTAAACATGAAACTTCTGACTTGTGAAAAGTGGTTGATGTCGGAATTAGTGAAGTCACTCAAGTGTTATTTCTCGAGAATTTTCTAAATGAGCATTGTTTCGAGTCTACGTTCATCGTACAAGCGAACCACATGTAATACGTACGTACCAGAGTTCGCTCTGCCATCCAGCTACGGGCTCTGTCATTGGCTATTTGTGAACCAACTTCTCCAATAATTACCGTAAAACGTTCGTTTATTTCACCCAACTGCGCATGACCATCGTAGCCCTAGCTCGAGGCTTGAGTAAGTCAAGGGAAGCAAATCGAACACGCTATAAATCACATAGGCGCGAGTTGTGATTTGCTGGCTAGAATGAACGCAATTGAGCCAATCACGATGCAGGGACCAATTTTAATTTTGAAATGGATCGTATGCATATGATGTCACCAAGCAAAACATGACGTCTTGTTTGGCGGAAAAAACGGACTCGCACGAAAGTCTACTGCATGCATGGGCCAGGAATTTTGCTGCATGAGACCACGTGCATCACTGTTTTCGTTTGCAATGACGTCGTATGACAACATTGCATAAGTCCTACTGTAAATAACAGGTGCGTTCGATTAAGCGGCTCGAGCCGGCTCAACTGGCTCAGCCAACGATCGATCTTTCTGAAAGTGATCTTAACGTCATCAAACGTCACAACTTGAGCCGGCCAAAACGACCAGCCCTCCGAGGTGGTCTAGTTGAGCCGGTGACGTAGTTTACGTCATATTTGGTCCAGTCAAGAAACTCGTTGAGCCAGTTGAGCCGACTCGAGCCGCTAAAGCGAACGCACCTAACATTACGGAAGGAATGCTAGAAATGACTTAATTTATGCAAGATAATAGCCACCGAACTTGCACCAGATTCTAGGAGCTACGTGTACAAAATGTGCACAGACATGTACAGTATGCTTAGCTTGGGGATTTGAAAAAAAAGGCGAAACACTGCAGCTCGATAGTCTGTACAATGTGTTTTGTGCAGAACAGTTTGTACAGCAACGTACGCGGCGCTTTCCGCGAGAAAGCAAGGAAGATACATTGAAATGCAATTCTAAATCTAATTGCATTTTATACTACAGGGTTATAGTGGAAAATATCAAACGATAACTTCCATGGCAGGGATAAAATTTTACTTTTGTGATTATCAATGCATCCCGTTTTTGCGGAAAGCTAAAGGATGAATTTTACGAAAGTAAGGGCAAGTTTCAAGGATATTTTAGGCCCTTCTTCAGTTTGCAAAATAATCGGTGGTAAAGATCGAGTGAATGCCAGAATTTATAAGAGCAATGGAGTACGTGGCTGCAAGCAATCACAGATTGTGTGCGTACCGATTTTTTTTATGGAAACATGTTGGGAAAACAAGGGTTCTATCATACACATAAGGTCCATTGCACTTATTTCAAGTTACCTCTATGTAAGAAACATCGTGATTGGTTCATTATTGCTTTTAATCAGCCAATCATACTCGCGACATCGTCAATGCAGTTTTACTCTGTAGGAATAAGGTGTAGAAACCAACCGTTTTCGCATAGAGTTCTAATACTCCCATTGCATTTGTGCTAGGATCAAATTTCCCAAACTTTTGTTGTACATAGTCGAGCAAAACAGTTCAGAAATGGAGTATTTACTTGGGGGTTAAGACTGCAGTGTACGTTCGCACAACTTCATTTTACGATTTTCTGAATTGTGGCGTAAGTTTTAAGAACGAAGTAACAGGAAATATATTAGATTATAGAAGTAAAGATACAATGACATGACAATGACATTGACAATTTTCCAAATCTGAGACATTAGCCACGCCTCTAACCTGCAAAAACAGGCGTTTGTGTTTTGGTCGTGCAAGTCGTGTTGTGCCACGTAGCTACTGCGCCCCGGAGTGAGCACAACAGTTTCCTGATACGAACCTACGAGGGCAAGTGCAGGCTAGTTAATAATACTGTGTTGTATACTTGTACAGTAGTAGGCTCTATGGGATATACATAAAGAGCTCCGACTCGCATGCAGTGGTATTTACATGGAAGTTAAAAAAGTTAGTTGCAGTTTTACAAATAAGTCAATGATGTTGTTGTTAATTGTATTAACAACAAAAGCAAACGTTGACAGCTAGAAAGAAGAAAAAATTATGGTGGCTAGCTGGCAGCAATTTTGAACATCGCGGCCGTTTTTTGAACGTCGCGGCCTCCTTGATTTTGAAGCTTGAACGTCGCGGGGCGCGACGTTCAAAAGGCCCAGGGAAAACCCTGTAACACATACAAAAGTTTTAGCGAATTAAGCATCACTTATACCACCATCCCTCGTAACTTTTTCCCAGGACAAATGAGGGCATAAGTAGACTACTCGTTTTCGAGTATTTATACCATTTCAGATAAGAATTATTAACCCCCCTATTTTTCCTCTAATCTCTCTATATTTTTGCTCTGAAAAAAGAAATTGTCCCTATTTTTGGAGTCAGATAGGTTAACATGTCTGCATCTTGGGGTGCCTTTTCTGCAACACTCGATGGTGACAATCTACGGATAGAACCTACACGTCACATGCTCTGCCCGTGTATATAACTAGTCAATGGGCATATGCAATGTAGCATCCTCCCAGTCCTAGTAATTAGGCTACAGTTACACTCACAATGATCATAATTAGGCCTACTGTGTATTGTGTTAGGGTGGCAGACATTTAACACTGTTGCTCAAAAATAGGCTTGTGTGCTGTTCAGTTACTATTGAAAATCAAATACTGCATAGGAAGTCTACACGTAAATAACTCATCTCGGCTCTAATTTAGAATCCGTGCCCAGAACTGCGTCATAGCTGTACGGTTAGGGGTTACGTATGCAAAGTAATAGGTTAGGGTTACGTACGCATAGTAATAAGGTTAGGGTTACGTACGCATAGTATAAGGGTTACGTACGCATAGGTATAGGGTTAGGGTGGGCCATATGCAGGTGTAGGCATGCATAGGAACTGTATACGTAGGGGCATATAAACATTTATCCTTGGCTGAAGCTACGAGCAAGTTCAGGGGGACAAAAGCTTGCTTTAAGGCCCCAGTAAGGTGCAATTTGAAGGTTTTAAAGGTCATTTATTTGTGTAAGTTCAAACATTGCTGCAAAAGTGTAGTCATTTTAAGCAAGATCCCAAGATATCCACAATTTTCCAATTTTTATGGAAATGAAATGGGGGGATTTTACCGACCTTCTACTAGGTGAACAAATCTCCCAACCCCCCACCTTTACCCCCTCTGACAGAAACCCAAAGTGCATGTTTGCAACATCCCGACTCTAGGCTTCAATAGACATTGGTCGAAGCAAGTAACACTAACAACATAGGCTATGCTATGTAAGCTAGTATGTGTTTAACCCACTTACCACACAAAGCCATTGGCGCACAATAGCAGTAATATGCTTCGCCGGGGATTTTCCCAAACTAAAAGAGACTGTATAGTCATAACAAGTTCTTCAAATGGGCTGAGAATCCCCCTTATTCTTTCTTCTTTGATTCTTAGATCAGCTTCTCTTTCCAACTTCTCTATTTCGGCTGCGGACAGAGGATTTTCCGCAGCCGACCTGAAGAGGCCGTCTCGTTCATCGTCCATTTTTGGTATTGACTATTGTATCATATCGTTGCGAATTAATTGAGTACGTATTATGCATGAGATACTGCGTAGTTGTTGTGCTGTATGTGTTCTACACATGCACTTTACTGCATATGAACGACTAGTCACTGTCGGTGTTGTTGTTGTGGTAATTATTGGATGTAATGAATATTTATATCTCAGGTGACAGCTATGAAAATATGGACTTGTAGTTCCGAATGAGTTAAAAATCTTACAGTAATTGAATTAAATAATTGATATAAATATATTAATGTAAATTTTCGGATTAGAGCCTGTGTGTTTTGAGACAGTCTACCTGCCCCGATGCTTTTAGCCTGCGTGTGGGTTAACAGTTCGTTCTAAATCCCCTATTTCAAATATTGATCGTTCCTTACAGCGATGTAAATATATTGCGCAATCAATAAAAAGCTTACGATTTCAAATATCAATATTTTCAATTCCACCCCACCATCTACGTTTTCATTTTGAAGCAAATATTACGCATTTGAAACCACAAATTGCGAATAACTCCGTGGAACTTTGTGACCGACGTATAGTCGGTTCTAAGGTATCAAATGTAGTAGCAATAAACGCATTTTGATCTTGCTTGCAAATATCCATCGTCCTAACCTGCCAAATTGTGGCAGTGATTGGCAATTAGAAGGCGGGTTCTTCATTAAGCCGGATGTGGTCTGATCGGGTGATGACTTTAATTTCTGGAAAATTGCCAACCTTAATGCAATTTACTGGATCTGATTTTCCGAGGTAATATTCAAATGTTGCTTATTCTTCTGGTCATACAAACAGTTGCAGATTGACACTAGGCTATGATACAGGTATGGTGCTAGTAAATTTACCATTCTAGCCTGAGCCTTGACGTACGGTGCCACACGATCATGCGATCCCCGTACTCGTTTCACAAGTCCGTAAACAAATGGGTGGATAAACGTCTGCGGGAAATTCCCGCACTGTTATTCCATAGTGATGGGAGAAGGAGAAGTAGTGATAGGAGAAGGAGAAGAAGAAGACCCTCTGTGCCGGCCGCCCCCTCGGGGCGATAAGCTGGACGAGGAAAGTTTGTCTGAGTCTGCTCCGAGGGCTTCTAATTTTCCTTCCGTAAATGGTTGAACGGCAGTCAACTCTCACCAGTCTCATCATCATCATCCGGTAGAGTGCTAACTTCCAAGGTGGAGACTGGCCCGGAGGAGAGGCATATTGGCTATGTGGGCACGACAATCCTACTTAGATTTTCTTCTTAAATACACTCAATGAGGGAGCCCTAACGATATCCTCAGGTAGACAGTTCCATTCACGTACGGTTCGGGGGGGGGGGGGGATGACATCTTATAATAGTCCATAGTAGAGCTAGGAATGAAGTACGCTTGGGAGCTTTCACGACGAGTGGGGAGTTATAGGGCCAGTAAAAGTCCAGAAAACTTAGCAGCTTACAAGAAGCAGGAATTCTTAGTTAAAAATTTGGTAAATGGAACTAAAACTAGGTTTGAAAAGCAGTTGGCCAAGGAGGTTAAGATAAACCCCAAAACTTTTCATGCCTATGTGAGGTCTAAGCAGAAGCTTAAGGAGGGTGTGGGGCCTCTCAAAGGTGATGATAATACTTTGGTTAGTAACCATAAGATACTTAGTTGGATCAATGACAACTAGTTGGTTCTGGATCTTGCTGAACATCGGCAATCTAGCTAGCCTCGTCTCTCGGCAAGGGTCGGACAATGAAAAATCTGAAGCATACAACTAAAACTAGAATTACAATTGTAGCGATGGGGATCAAATCTTGCAGCACGTCTCTGAACCATTTCAAGTTGGTTTGTCAGATTGTTTGTATAGGAATCCCAGACGCGGTACTGCTGTAGTCTAGAATAGGTCTAACAAGAGACTTATACGCTTGCAGTTTTACCCGAGAGTTCCTTATGTTAATATTTCGGCTAAGAAACTTTAAGGTATTTGTTGCAGGCTGTCTATGTGCTAATCCCAGCGAAGGTCGTGGGTGATGTTGAACCCAAGGTACTTTATATGTGGGACATGTTTAAGCTCCTTCCCATGGAGATAGTAATTACACTTCTTTGGGTGGCGTTTGCGAGTAATGCTAGGCTAAACATCTTGGGCTTACCACCTTGGAGCTGAGAAGGATTAGGGGTGAAACTCCATCATCCATTTTTTCTCCCAGTCTTGGAGTCATGAAAAGGACAAGTTATTTTCATTCCTGAGGGTATCATGCTAGGCTAAAACATCTTTGAGTTGTCCAGGTTTTCAAGTTCCTTTGTGAAAGAAATCCTTCTGACTTGGTTATTTAAGGGTTCAAGGTAATTCTCGCATTGTAAAGCTTGAAAAGCCTTTTGCAAGGCTTGACATTAGGAAGTTTAGTTTCTCCCATAGAGTTGTCAACGAGTGGAATTGTCTACCAGATTGGGTAGTTAACTCCCCCTCAGTTCACTGCTTTAAGGTTAACATTGACAGGTTTTTCCATGGCTGTGGTAGAATCTGATTGTTTGGGGCTGTAGTCAAGCTTTGGTGGTTTGACTTTTGATTAGGGCTTGGTCTTCAGGGCATCTTATGGGGCCTTGGCCCTCCTTTGCCCTTCAACCTGTTATGTTATGTTATGTTAAAAAAGAAACAGGCAGGGTCCAAGGACGGAGCCCTGTGGTACCCCAGAAGATACACGTATGCTGGATGAAGACACACCATCTAAGACTACAGCTTGGGTTGTATTGTTGAGGAAGCTTTTAATCCAATTATTAGTACTACCTGTTATACCGTACCATTTTAATTTTCTTCATATATTCTCAATTGACACAGCTTCTTTATTAACAGAAATTAAAAAAGGGGCTCATATTACACAACATTCCACTGTATGTATTGAGGGTGTTTTGATCACGGAAGTACTACCTCGGAGGTCTGAGGTAGTACTTTCATGTTTTGATAACACATTGGTCAGGCTGCGTCTAGATGAGGATTTTTTTCCCAGACGGCTGTGGGAGGGGCGTAAAGGCAGTCATTCGTCACCCTAAACTACAGTTTCAGTATACAAATATCAAAACTCTCAATTGGTACAGCTCTTTGATTGGCATCACATTCAAACAATGCATCATAACTAAATTACACAGCATGGGCACTGAGAGTGTCTTGATTACACATTATGAACTTGTATGGCCACTGGGATAAGCCATGAAGCAATAAACAAGGATTGTGTCTGGATAAAGATGAGTTTTAGGTAAAAGTGGGAGGGGCTAGAAGTAAGTTGGTTGGGGGAATTGGAACTGTTTGGGATGATGAAAATATGCCTTTATGCATGGGTTAGGAGAATTGGTACGGGGGTACCGAAATTCTCAATTGGCTCAACTATTTGATTGACAGCTAATTCAAACAATGCAGAGTACCAAGGCTTATATTACACAGCATGAACGGCACTGAGAGTGTTTTGATTATTTAAATTGAGTGTTTCTTTACTCACCTTGAAGCAATTAACTGAGATTGTATCTGTATGAGCATGAATTTCAGACACCCTACACTACAGTTTCAGTATACATATATCAAAACTCTCAATTGGTACAGCTCTTTGATTGGCATCACATTCAAACAATGCATCATAGCTAAATTACACAGCATGGGCACTGAGAGTGTCTTGATTACACATCATTGACTTGTATGGCCACTGGGATAAGCCATGAAGCAATAAACAAGGATTGTGTCTGGATAAAGATGAGTTTTAGGTAAAAGTGGGAGGGGCTAGAAGTAAGTTGGTTGGGGGAATTGGAACTGTTTGGGATGATGAAAATATGCCTTTATGCATGGGTTAGGAGAATTGAAACTGTTTGGAGTGAGAGTATAAGGCCTTAAATGCGATGGCTTTATCATCTACGTGAGCAAGAGGACTGAAGTCTAATGTCCCACTTAAAGGAAAATATTGTGTTTGTTTTGCAAGAAAAATTCATCCTTTCAAAACTACTACAGGTTGATATATTATCAAAATAAGGCAGTATGGTATCCTTCTTTCCAAAATTAAGTCTCCCGCAGATACAAATTCAGTTGTTTGTTGCTTAAGAATAATTTGTTAACCCAAACTTTCGACCTTCAAATGTTGCAACCCATGGCTGTTTTTACGGATAGTATTTTGAAGATATGCAGCTATATTACTGAGGTTTATGATTAAGACTGAATTATTGGATAGTGTATGGGCCATTTTTTGTACTCTTTCATGGAGCATTTTAAACACAATATTTCTCTTTAAAACGATCCAACTACCATCTAATGTCTAGTTGGCGTATAGCCAAATGAGAAACAGAGGGGACTGCTCGTCTGCTATGTTGAGAAAAAGAAAGAAAAACAAATCAGAAAAGAAAATCGCAAAAAGATGGAGGTTATGGCAAGCCAAATGCCCAATAATTCGATAAACTTGGTTTATCGACCGATAAACCAGGTTTATCAGACGATAAACCAGGTTTATCGACCGATAAACCTGGTTTATCGACCGATAAGCCAAGTTTTTCGACCGAAAAACCAGGTTTTTCGACCGATAAACCAGGTTTATCGGTCGATAAACCTGGTTTATCGTCTGATAAACTCGGTTTATCAACCGATAAACCAAGTTTATCGAATTATTGGGCTTTTAGCGTCGATAAACCTGGTTTATCAAACGATAAGCCAAGTTTTTTGATAAACCGGGTTTATCAATTCGATAAACCAGGTTTATCAATTCGATAAGCCAAGTTTTTTCACCAAAGAAGTGATAAACCTGGTTTATCAAATCGAAAAACCAGGTTTATCGGTTGATAAACCAAGTTTATCAGTCGAAAAACCAGGTTTATCGACGCCAAATGCCCAATAATTCGATAAACTTGGTTTATCAACCGATAAACCAAGTTTCTCGACCGATAAACCAAGTTTATCGAATTGTTGGGTATTTGGCGTCGATAAACCTGGTTTATCGACCGATAAACCTGGTTTATCGATTTTGAAACGAGAGACACAGAAAACTCGGTTTATCGAGCCATGAACTCGGTTTATTGCCCTTCAGTTGTGGACAAACGGCTTTGTATACGCGTAAAACATGAATGCCATGTCATACATTTCAGTACGTATGAAAGACTGAGAGACTTATTACTTGAAGAAAGATTCGGATAGGAACCTAAATAACATACAGTAGACGCCCTCGGCAATTGCGTACTACAGTAGACGTCGACACAGTATGTCAGATAGAGGGCTCGGATGGATCATGGCGGTCAATTTGAGACAAAACTTCAGACCTGTCTTAATTTCATTAATCGGGCTTTTGTAACGGCTGTAAAGGGCCAAATGGTGACGATCATTCTTCGCTGCCAACTGTTTCATCATTCCTGTAAAGGGTGTCAAATTTACTTCGATCCTTTCAAAGGTGAGTCGAATGCAGATCGGCCTAGCCTCCCAAGACAGTAATATTTACTAATAAGAGTCCTACGGTGGGAATCTGTCGTTGGAGTTTAGACCCTACCTTAGCACTACATTTGAATTCTTATTGGCTTTCAATAGGCCACTACGTACAGGACCTGGGCTATGCAAAAAGCATTGGGGAAATGTAGCCCCACCTCCCCTCCCCCATTCGATCTGGCGTAGGCTATGTAGGCCAGTATCCAGTCAAAAAGTCGCAGTGATATAAAATATATTCATATATATTTAAACTTCTCCTCCTTCTTCCATTGCCATTATGATTCCCGCACGCGGGCGGGACGTCTATCTACAGGATGACAATAAATGTGAAACTGAAAGTATTCTCTACAGAAGTACTGACCAAGACCTACGAACGACCGTACGTGCTCTAACGGTATACATGTACCGGTTTATCTGTGATTAATGCTAGTCTAAGTAACTCCATGAAAACAATATACCGGCGTAGGGATATAAAATCGGTATGAAAAACTTGGCTTATCAGTTGATAAACCAGGTTTTTCGACGCTAAATGCCCAATAGTTCGATAAACCTGGTTAATCGGTCGATAAACTTGGTTTCTCGACCGATAAACCAGGTTTTTCGAATTGATAAACCTGGTTTATCGAATTGTTGGACATCTGGCTTTTATAAACCAGGTTTATCAACTGATAAGCCAAGTTTTGATAAACTTGGTTTCTCAAATTGATAAACCGGGTTTATCAATTTGATAAACCAGGTTTATCAATTCGATAAACCAAGTTTATCATCAGTAAAGAGATAAACTTGGTTTATCAAATCGAAAAACCAGGTTTATCAGCCGATAAACCTGGTTTATCGACGCCAAATGTTCAATAAATAGAAAAACCGGGTTTATCGAATTGATAAACCAGGTTTATCAACTTGATAAACCAAGTTTATCGACCTTTTTGTGAGAAAATCGATAAACCTGGTTTATCGATCGATAAACCAGGTTTATCAAAAAAAACTTGGCTTATCAGTCGATAAACCTGGTTTATCGGTCGATAAACCAGGTTTATCGGTTGATAAACCTGGTTTATCGGTCGATAAACCAAGTTTATCGAATTATTGGGCATTTGGCTTGCCATAGGAGGTAGGGAACACATAAAGTAGAAAGTGTGTCACTGTCCATAAATTGAGTCAATGATTTGTCCATGAGGTGGCTCAGGGACGGACAAAATGACTTAGTTTTAGGACAACCTGCTCATTTCTGTGTAGTTTGTGCATGGGGCTCGAGAGGTTAAAGGGGTTTAGGGTATCGTTAGTTAGTATTATTGGATTCTAAGTGTACAGGAAGGTGCCACCTTTTCGCATTTTAGGTTCCTCTAGTTGGCCACACATGCCTCTGTTGCTTTCACGCAACACCAAAAACCATGAACAGGGCAGACGGGGAAGACTCGTCGGGAAAAGTGTCCCAGCCCCCGTCGATGAGTTTACATTGTAGTTTTGTCAGGGGCCTCAATCGGTACTCACCTCATTATCGGTGAGTAACTGAGTAAGTTGGAGTTATTTACGGCCCAGTTTCCAACTAATGGTTCAAATCGAGCCTACCAAGCTTAATTGACCTTTTTTCAGTTGTGGCTCACTGCATGGTTTGTTTTCATTATCGGTAAGGGATGAAACCCGTTGATCTTTTTTTCTCTTTCTTACGGTACCAAGAAAGGCAGATTCTGAGACAAAAACCTAATATTTTCCGATTTCCCTTAAAAACGTTCGAGGTTTTCAACCTTTTCTTTAATATAAGCTCAGCCAGACTTCGGGTTTTTCCAAAGGAGACCCAAAACTTTTTCGAATTCCGAAATTCAGAAATTAGCGTTTAGATGTAGCCTCAAGAAAATCACTCCGCAAATCTGCTTTAATTTGCTGCTTTCATGCATAAAAAAGATGGGCTCTTCACTAAAGAGACTAAATTTTTGAAGTCCTATATTTTGATATTTTCAAATTACTAAAAATCCAAATTTTCTGCAATGAAAGATCCAGATTTTTTAATGTCATAAAAAAGTGCAAAAAACTTCGGGAAATTTTTACCATTTCTTAAGATATGACGAAATCTCAAACGACTTCAATGATTAGGAGGCGCCTTGTGTCAAGTGGGTAGAACATCCGGCTTGCAGTCGGGAGGTCGAGAGTTCAACCACTGGCCGGGTCATACCGAAGACTTCCATAAACTGATAAAACGGAATCTATAGTGCTTGGTGCTCAGCAAAAGCAATGGAGTAGGGAAAACAAGGCAGTGAGCTACAACTGGAAAAAATGTCGTGGCCGACTTTGAACCAATTCTGTGGAAACTGGGCCGTAAAATTTCATCTACCAAAACCTTACGCAGTTACCCAAGGCTATAAGTTGCTTACCCGGATCCCATCTGTCAGGGAGCTTGATCCCATCGTCGGACAAACCATGTGTCTATAATCATAAAAAAAAAAAACTAGAATATAAACGGTGCTATACATGTATCTATATGCGTTGTAAACATGAAGACATGCACATTATACTTCGTTCTTCGCAAAAATAGGGATTTTTCTCATTAATAGAATGAAAAATCAAGACAATTTCATCATATGGATCCGGATTAAAAGCAAGCAAAATACCTTACCATAGATGTAAAGGTTTAAATGCAGGGAGTTCGGGACAATTTTGGAAATTGGGGAAAAATGATGGAAATGCATTAAGATGTTCTTCGTTAAAATGGGACAAATTTTCTAACCGTCTCACTCAAAAACTCTTTTTGCGCTTTAAAACCTCAAAATATTTTTGAGCATAGGGCACATTTCAGAAAGTAGAGCCGGGATAAAGTTTTAGGTGACACTGAATTTACTTAAATTGTTGGATTGATGACAATACTGCCTTGCCAAAAAGCTCTGAGAAAAAATTAAAAAATTGAATTGATTAGAATGATTTCGTGTTTTTTATTTACTCCAGAGGTACTTAAGATATTACCTTTAAGGAATGGTTTACCCTTCCTTCAGTCAGGTAGGTATGCGGACCCGTAAAGGTGTAGTTTTCAAAATACGATTGAGACGTGGACGTGCCCTCTCCCTAGTTCTTGCTACACCAAGAATGCAGGAGAACTATAATAATACCTTCAGATCCTGAAGGAATACACTGCCCTCTGCAAAGAAGCGCGCTTTAAAATCTGGTAAAAAATTAGAAAAAGAAAAGTTGGAAAAAAAGTTGAAATACTACTCCTTTATGTCGTAGGTTGGATGTGGTTTATACGGCACAGCCTTTAACCATGGAATTGGTTAATGTCATTTCACTGTCGTTTTTAGCTGTTGCTTACAGAGCACATGGGTCAGTAACGGTACGACTCGATCGGGAGACAATTTCCAGACCACCTGCAAGTCGGATACTCGAAGTCGTTTGCTGTGGCCGCCGGCTATGAGAGACCTTACAGTCCTTGGAGCATGAGACTTGCAGTCGGGAGGTCGGAAGTTCGACCCCGGTTGGATCATACCAAAGACTGTAAAAACGTAACCTAATACCATTGTGCTTGGTGCTTAGCATAAGCAATGGGGTAGTGAAAATAAGCCAGTGAGCCACAACTGGAAAAAGGGCCGTGGCCTGCTCGACTTGAACTTTAATTCCACCAAACCTAACCAAATCCACTATAGGATCTATAGGCTGCTAATGATGCAAGTGCCTCTTATGATTGATAAATCAAAGATATGCAGCCGTCCATTAGACTTGTGTTCATAATTTTTATTCCGATTACGGCGATTAGTGAAATACAAAATGCTGAATTTAAGTTCTTTTAATTTAAAGTAACGGGTTCGGATGCGCACCAATTTTGGCGTCCTTAAAAACTCGCGTTTCCACTTTTAGTACTCTGGAAAAGATGTCACATATGCTTAATATTTTACAGAGTGTTTTCATGGACGTCACAAGCTCATTGCTCCGACTGCCTAAAAAACTGTTATATTACGTAAACCTTTCTAAAAGGGAGTCGTGATGACTTGGTTTTTTTTGCCAGGAAGTGGGCGTGGTTAACTTACGGCGTTCGTGAAAATATTTTACAGTGATCAAGAGTCGCACAACACTAAGGGGTTTAGCCTGGAGTTTTGAACTACGCCACGCATGCACGGGATACCCTTCAAGTTCCCAGCTAGCGAGGCTCGGTTTGTTCAGTCCCACTTTAAGGCTTCACACAACACTTATGACTGAACAAGGGATATGCCCCACAGTCTGCTACGCGGGTATGACGGGCCCTAGATCAGCAGATGTAGAGATCTCAGTGCTGAATATTTGGTGTGTTTAAATTTGTGTCTCTCACCAAGGAGTTGCCCTGACAACTCCCTGCTCTCACTACGAAGCAGCGCCTTTTAGGGAGCAGGACTCGTAAGAAAGTGATTGACATGGTTGTATGGTTTCTCCCAATGGCTCTTTACCCGATCCTCGACTGCTCGAGGGGCTGGGAACAATACACATAACTACTAAATATATCATAAATCACAATGATTTGCAAATTTATGAGATGCAGCCACTTTCGAGGGGCATGAACAGTCGTCTCCAGTTAACAGTGAGCAATTTCGGCCCCCACCCCCCATTCGGTGGTGACGAGACCTCATTGCACGGCATGCATTTTACACTCGAAGTTATAAAAAAATCCATGTGTTTAACTATGTAATAGATCAAAATATCATCATGATCAAAACTGGTCCAGCCGAGACACCGGGGATTGAACTAATTCTTATGAATGGACCGACTTTTCTTTTCAAAACACATGAAAAAGAAAGATTGTGGGTCAAGTTCAACAAGCAATTTGTTAAAGTCTCAGGACGTAATGCAAATCGTGCAAAAGATAATCTTAGGGTCTCACTACTCCATTAGAGTATAGTGTTCTAGAGCGTCAAGTGCACACCCTCGAGGAAGTAGTCCTTTTAGCTCTGGTTTTGACCAAATTTTGTCAAGATAACCTGTTAGCTGGGTGATGAAAGTCCATGAATATGAAAGAGTACTTGCCAGAGTGTGGATGTTGAAAATTTGGGTAAGATTGATGGTGATTTTGACTGTTTAAAAAAAATTGCTGTCAAATGGCGGATGTTTTCCGTTTCTGTGAAGAAGCTAGGGGTGGGTGTACCTCACAAAAACTTTAAGTCCTTCTAGCTCAAAATCTAAGCGGTCATGGTATGGAAATTTTGCAGTGCCATGATGGGCAAACTTGTCAGCTATTAAGTGATGGGTGTCTTGAAATAGCTGTGAACTTTGACAAGGCTGTAGCGGCCTCGAAAGGGAGCTAATTTAGTGTGTAAGTCAATGGGGAAATTATTGTGGGTGTGAGACCTTAGCTCATTCAAATACCCAGTTTAACTCCATTATAATTGAGTTTAGAAAGATCAACATAATAAAATTTAGCCAACAAATATTAGACCAAGATATCCTAATCCACATGTCTCAAGACACCTGCGTCACTAAAGATTATGTTAGGTTAGATGGAGTTTTACGGACCCGGTTTCCAACCAATTGTTTCAGGTCGAGCCGGCCACGGCCTTTTTTCTAGTTATGGCTCATCACTGGCCTGTTTTTCCTACTCCATTGCTTGTGCTGAACACCAAGTACAATGGCGTCAATAGAGAACTAGGTAACTGAACCAACAAGGGTCAAATTTTAACCCATTTGGCGTCAAATCTAACCTTACTTTTGTCATTATTTGAGCAAATTATTTACGTCATTTCCTTCTTGACCCACTTTTGGGTCAAATTGACCTATTAAGCAGGCGTTCAAACATCGTATAACAATCTCCCTACATAGAGTTCTCCAGTCACATCCGTAACCAAAGAGTCAATGAGGGTGAGGCCTCTTTGACAGATCCCCACCCCGCAGAAGATCAAGCAGTTATACGGTATAGTATACCATTGGAACAGACCGTGAATTCATATCCCACACCTTGCTCACGCGTTTAGTGGGGATTCCAAAAAAGGCAGACGAGATGTTGTTAGTAGACTTCCCAACTCCAGAGTTGCTACTTTCTAATTTAATTCCAGGAAGTTACGGTTTAAAATAAATAGACCGTAGACTATATGCAAAGTGAAATAAACAGGGGAAATTTCAGAGCATATTTCACTAACAAAACTAAATTAAAGGGAAAACAAACTTTTCGAAAGTAACATTCATTTCATTTGTTTATGCCACATGGACAACAAAATTAGTGGCTATATATTATCAGACAAAAGCAACGGAACGATTAATAAAAGGAAAGTTGGATAACTCTGAGCTGTTTTACTATACAGTCTACCCACACAGAAAAAATGATGCACTTGTAGTCATAAAAAGAATTGTATTGGTGAAAGCAAACGGTTGGATTGACGTTTTTGGCTGTTATGAATAAAAACCATACCAGACAGTGCTAGAGGATTACACTTGTCCTCTCTTTGACCGTAAACACAAATTAGCCAAAACAGTGCCTGAACTGACTAATAACCCTGGTCAACAATGTTGACTAACAGACCCAATTGAAATAGTTTATAATAAATATTAAGCCTCCTTGACTAAGTTTTACCTGATATTCTTTAGTTCAATGCTACGAAATTAGTCAGATATTACCACAAATTAGTTGAGTGGCTGACGTGGTTAGTCAGTCAGGCACCACTTTGACTAATTTGTATTTACGGTGATACCCAAGATATCAAAATGAATCTTAAACGGTTAGACATTTCAAAGTTACCGACTGAATCCCACCATATCTGTTGAATTTAGATTAAACGACATACCATGAGCGGATTTAGGGAAGGTACTGGGCCCGACCCCTTTCCATGGGTTAAAGTTTTTTACTTCATGAAAAATAAAGCCTATACCAACTAAAATCGACCTGTCTGATGTGTCATATTTGATTAATGACACAACCTCCCCTGGTTTCCCTCGCCTTCCCCCCCCCCTTCCTCTATACTAAATAACCCCTGCAGTTTGTTAGGCAAGTTTCTGATCATTTTGCACTTTTTCATTCTTTTTGTTGATTTAAAGAATTAATTGCAAAAAGAAAGCTCAAAATAACGACTGTTTTAAATTGGTTACAAGTCCGGCAGAGAATGCCATTCTCTCTGTAGGGTTGCAACATCCAAAATTTTCTGAACGTTCCGCGCCGACTGGTGGTGGCGCTCCGCTCAGGTGCTGAGACTTTCGGACATAGGCAAACGAGAGGGGGGGGGGTGGGAGGCGGGGGTTGACTTCAACCAAACTTCAAAAAATATGAAATTTGGGCAGGAATTTGGAGACAAATCGGACATCCACTTGAGCCTCAGTTCTTTTTCAGAAAATTTCTCCAGCACGAGTGCCCGAAAACTTGGAAAGAGATTCCCGCAAAAGGAAAGGAACGTCATAGTCGACATAACTTTTTTCATGCAAAATCAACAAGATTCCAAATAATCGCTACACATTAGGGCAGCGCAAATTACTTCACAGTCTTCCACAGCACAAAGCCCGAAATGATTTGTGTGTATGTGTGTGTGTGTGTGTTTTTTTAATCTTGTGCAAATAATTCGAGAAATGGCCAGTTACTTTAACACTTTCAAATCTGCTCCTAAAACAGAAGACGTTAAGTACAAAGTAAACTTTTCATGAAAAATAGAAATGATAACGACGACTTGCCACACATTCGGGTAGGTAGTGCAAAAACCTGGATTTCCTCAGCCCAAGTCAATTAATTAAACTGACAGTGTCTACAAGTTTTAAGTTTGCCATTTATCCTACCCCTACAGCCGAAACTCGGGGAACGGCAATGAGAATCGGGTCTACATGTCGTTTTTTAAATAACATAATGATGTGTATAAGAACCATAAGTCTTCTTGAAAATTCATTTAAACCCATGCATCTCGAAACGTGACATTTTTTCAAAAGGGGTTACTGGTAGAGTTTAATCATTTTTATCGTTATAATCTGGAATTCGGACAGTACATAGACAGTTTCAACAATTCAATACATACTGAATTTAGCCAAAAGTCTCAAAGGAGTACAGTTTATTAGGATGTTTTCAATTCCGTTTTATACTGTTTTTTCCCCGAAAATATACAGGACCATTTCATCCAATGGTAAAGTGGTACATTTAATCTGGGGAATTTTCTGATCAAAATATCAACTTTTTAGATTCTCCTCTAAGCCTCAAAAATGTCATATCCTGCTGTCCCAGGGTTCCGATTTTTTTTTTCAAAATTTTCTGTATACTCCGCGCCAACCAGTGGTGGCGCTCCGCTTAGATAGTCATGCTGGAGATCAACCACCCCCAACACTTATCCTTTCATCTACAACTGACTTGCCCCCCCCTTCTGTCAACCCTGGATCCGCCATTCAATACTATATATACAGTGAGGATGAGAAACACTTTTGTATCACTTGTTAACGTTTGGGGCACTGACAGCACGCGGGTTCATGTCATCCTACCATTCTTTTTGGTAATTTTGAACAATATTTTACCCGGGTTTCAGGCCTAAAAGTCAATACCAGTCTAAGTATCTTTTTAAATATTTTTATTACATACCGTATGTAAGATAAATCAAGCAGTCGCCCCTAGTAAGTTTCCTATTTGAGGAAAACATATTGTCACGGCTCTTAAAGGGCCAATTCTCCCACCCCAAACAGTACCAATTTTTCTAAGCTTCTTCCTTAAGCCCCCTTCCACAACTGTCTGAAATTCACTCTCATTCAGACACAATCTCAGTTTATTGCTTTTTTCTAAAAGTCCCCACGACTCTCTGGCGAAGAGCCAAGGGGCGAAAACCAAACGATTACTCCCGGAGGAGTTCTGCTCCCTTAAGGAGCTTAACATCCCAAATGGACAAGTACACCCTCCAAAGGGCAAAACACTGAGTGGTCCTGCTCTAGACTGGCCGAATAGAACAGAAGCCACAACCTGGATGCAGTTTAACGTCATGCCAAGGACGCTGAATAGACTTGCTGTTCTACGACTCTCTGGAATAACTATCCTCAGTTTATTGCTATAGGCTTTTTTCTAAAAGTCCCCACGACTCTCTGGCGAAGAGCCAAGGGGCGAAAACCAAACGATTACTCCCGGAGGAGTTGTTCTGCTCCCTTAAGGAGCTTTACGTCCCAAATGGACAAGTACGCCCTCCAAAGGGCAAACACTGAGTGGTCCTGCTCTAGACTGGCTGAATAGAACAGAAGCCACAACCTGGATGCAGTTTAACGTCATGCCCAGGACGTTTATTGCTATAGGGTGACTACAGAAAAGCTAAATGCGTATAATCAAAACACTCCCAGTACAGTGTATATGCTGCTTTGGTACTCTGCATTGTTTGAACTAGGTGTCAATCAAAGAGCGGAGCCAATTGAGAATTTCTGTAAACCCCTGCAAGAATTGTACTGAGTTTGGGGTGAGAGGATTGGTTCTTTAAGAGTCAATCATGAAACCGAGAGGTTTCCTTCACTCATTCAAGTTGGGGTGACAGCATTTTCACCTTTAAAGGGCAGGAGCAGTCATCCCAAATTGAAGTAGTGTGTAGTAGACTGTCCAGTTTCATGATTGGCTGTTGAGAGTCACGTGACAATGCTTTTTCTCTTCAAATGTGAAATTTACTGGAAATAACTGCTTGGTTTACCTTGAATATGCAATAGTTAAATCATAGAATGTAATGAAAGATACGTTGAAGAGAAATGAGACGAAAATTGTGCTATTTAGCTTTTTCTTCAAAATAAGTTTTGGGGGACTGCTCTTTACCTTTAATTAATATTCATACACACGCTTTACATATACATGAAACAGCTGACCAGCCTGAGCGTTGATAGTTGGAGATTTGACAGCCCGATCGAACCTCCCACTATAACAGGCGGTGTTACCATATCTCCTTACGATTGGGGTGCCACGGACGGGCAGCTAGAGAGATCATTTCCCTGGATTTTGTCTTTTCTCCGTCATTTTCCCCTCCACTAAGTCAGATCAGAGAGTTGGGTTCACCGGAAAATAAATAATATACGGTACCTCTCATGAGACATTTTTCCTCCAGAAAAAGCCTGAAGCGTGAAGGGTTCGCCCGGACCCCAGGAACGGACCCTTTGGCTCGTTTTAATATTATTCCCTTTTCCTTAGTCCACCCCCCCCCCCACACACACACACATTTTGACATTCTGGCATGGTCGTGCACCGTGCTCCTACCAATGCGCTTCTGCGACCAAAATTTGCCACCAACGTTTTGATGCTTAAAGAAACTGTCCCCTTTAACAAGAAATGTTGTTCTCTTTACAGTACTTCCACTTTTAAAAGTCATTATTCTTTCTGACAAATTACATTTTTTATGAATACCATGAAGTTCAAGTTTGAGAGTGTAGATGAACTATTTGACTCGCCTATTAAAATGACGCGATATACTAAATCGGGTGTGTGTGGGTATATTCTTCTTTTACTATAGCTTTTTATAAAAAGCAGAATGAAATCTCAATCAACCTGAGCACGTTGTTTATTCACTGGTGCATGTTGGTCGTTACAGCTCAGCATCATGATCCTAAATACTAATCCAATCAAACCCGTATTCGGGGGAAAAAGGGGCTACGCCCCGTTTCCACAAATTTTGATCACAGAGTTTGAAGTTTGCTATTGACTCGATACAATTTTATTCATCCCCCCCCCCCCGAAATAAATGTCCCCCCCTTTCCGATCCTTGTCTGGCTACTTGAATTTCCTAATGCTACTAATGCAGTATTTGGTTGTGTAGTACTTCTATGACATAAACCAACGATTTTTGATTCCATAAATATATTGAGACCGCACGTTTTTGAGCAAGTGGTAAAGCAAAGGAATTTTGAATACGTTAAAGGTACTACTAACATCACTAAGTTCTAACTAGGTATCCAGTGCATAACGAGATTTGTTGTAAAAGTAAGCAACAGTCTGAATGGATATGCTTCAGAGATACGTCTCTGATTAACTTTTTGTTATGCCGCCCTCTATTGCAGGCTTACCAACTGTATTGAATCTTTCAGACAAAAACCTATCTTTGGTTGAAGCATGGAAGTACTCCGGGGTAGTACTTCCATGGTCGGAGCGTGGTCTTCACAGGAACTTCAGAAGTCTTGATCGTCCGAACAAGTCACAAAAGCAAAAGGGACATCGAAAGTAGTATAAACATACTTCCACGGTATAAAGTGTGTGGGCATTTTCAGTTTGTATCCGTTTTCACCAAACACCGGATGAACGTATTAACGGAGTATTTCCTGTCATCGGAAAGAATCTGACTGGCTAATATCACACTCCTGCAGTCTGTATAAAAATACATGAGTTCAGGCAACTGTATACGCTAACACCACACTAACGTCTCGCAGACACTGAACCAGATCATTTTAACAGAAGAATAAACGAGGACTTGCATGTTATCACTGACTTTTAACTGAAGTGGATGATTCTCTCAATATATAGGAGTATTTTACAATAATTTGGGTATAAACACCGAACAAAAAATTCTGTCACGAAAAGGGGGAACTAGTTCTAAAGGTAAGTTAATTCGCCGTCATTTTATCAAGTCAATTAGTGTAGTTTTCCGAGTTACGTATAAGTACATTGCAAAATTTGTCAATACTTGCTATGAGTTTGGTCATCCTTTTACAGAATTCAAAAGTTTATCTTTTGGGGTAAGTTCTTGTCTCTCATGTCTTTGTAAAGGTGTAAGAGTGGATCTTAATGAGACTTGAGTATATCTTATACTGCATACTGCTATATTTGAAGGAAAAAGAAAATAAAATTATTGAAATATTTTCTGTCGTGCTTTATATACATGTGTGTGTGCGTGTGCGTGCGTGTGTGTTTAGGGGAAAGGAGTGGACCTGGATGGGGGAAATAGTTACTCGAGTTTTATGCGCCGACATGTAAATTACTTCGGCCTTTATACCGTGTTAATGCATAAAAAATTGTCTTCTTTGGTAGAATGAGTTTGATCAATTGATCAATCTTTGTGGTGGCATTTGGTGAAGCCTATATTGCGAAATCTCTAGCTGTATAGACTGTACTAACGGATAAAGTGGACTCGTTTAGCCAAACGGTACGGTGCATACACGTCAGGATAAACCAAAGGAAATATGATATTCATGAATTACTTTTCTCAGTGAAAGATGTTACCTAAGTATCATTTGTAACTTATAGGACACGCACCCTGTGAGCCCGGGCAGCTCCGCCCTGCCCCGCCCCCTCCTGGGCATGGGTAAGTCATGCAAGTACCATGAGGGGCATGTTCGTCCGAGTCGTTATGCGATTACAGGCACTGGCAGTCAATCCGGTCATTCCTCACCATAACAATTTACCGGTAGTCTGCAGAAATTCTCAATTTGCACAGCTTTGGTTTTACATCAAATTTCAGTGCAGATCCGCTCACATTACACAGCATTTACCTAGGGTGTTATGCCACATGAGGGAATTTTATACTCAAGAGGGTAAGCCCTGAATTGAAGCAGTAAACCGAGAATTATTGAATGGGTTTAGACAGTTGTGGCTTTGTGGGAGGGACCGCTAGAAACATTTAGTTGGAAGAATTTGAAGTACCGTTTGGAGTGATGAATAACAGTGTAAGAACAGGCACCCCAGCTTGAAGTATTGTAGTATACTGTCCTTAAATGATTGGCTGTCGAGAGTAATGTGACAACAATTTTTCTCTTCAAATTTTTACTTTACTAGAAATGACTGCTTGGTTTACCATGAATGCAATACTGAAGTCATAGAATACAGTATCATATGATGAAAGATACTTTGAAGTGAAATAAGAAAAAAACTGTGATATTTAGCTGTTGCTTCAAAATACAGTAAGTTTGGGGGACTGCACATGATTTTTCAAGTTCTCCAAATGTTGTGTTCAAAGCAACCTAACATGACCGTATGGACGCTCCCTCTCAGGAGACGTGACTCTTTGCCCGCCTCCAGGGGCCCATTCCACAAAGACTTACGCACAGTCTTAAGTTTGATTCGCCATACTTAAGTCAATAGTAAATCATACTTAAGATTGTGCGTAACTCTTTGTGCAACGCGCACCTGATCCCCAATCAGGGCATAATCTCTGCACGACTTAGGTTCCTAAGTCCGCCCGATTTAGCAAGGTTTTGCAAATTGGGTGGCTGCAGCCCCCCCCCCCCCCCCTCCATACGGCCATGAACATGCGGCATATGTGCGTCATATTTAGCAATCTAATGTCAATAAAATGCTGTATCAATTGTGTACCGGAGAGTGTTTCAAGGCACAAAAAATGTTTCACGTTACAGACGAAAATTGCCTGTGCATCATATTTCACAGTTACAGTAACTACTGACATTAGGCACAGTACTGAAGCTCCATGCATATACTGGACCTACTTTTCAATGTTGGGACTGCATTGGCATAGGCTATTTTCCCCGGATGAAGTTACGGTATTCATTTCAAACTCCTTAACCTTCACCAAAAAATAATATCGGAAACTGACGTTTTCCGGACAGATGTTACGTCACATGTGGTTGCCATCTTCCCGTGAATCTGTAATATGAGACGCTTAACCACAACCATAGGCTACTGGTATCAAAAAATTTCCTAGACAAAACTATTTTAGATACCCCTTCACCCCGCTCCCCTGTACAATATGTGGGACGGGAGGATGGGGGACTGTGGACGTGGACGAAGCCTGACTTCCCTCAATCGCTCACCACGTCACTACACATGGCATAATGGTGGAAGGTGATCTAATAAGCTTTGTCCAACTTGAAGCATGGAAGGAGGTG
This sequence comes from Holothuria scabra, assembly GCA_037179385.1. Taxonomy (NCBI): domain Eukaryota; kingdom Metazoa; phylum Echinodermata; class Holothuroidea; order Aspidochirotida; family Holothuriidae; genus Holothuria; species Holothuria scabra. Next base: position 42,660,187 of record CM074196.1, on the reverse strand, counting down.
GTACTTCCATGCTTACACATTATAACGTACTATTTGGTGCATCGTTTCTGTCATTTATGGCTAGTTGTGAATTGTGAATTTCTATGAAGTTATGTTTGAAAAATGTTTGACATGTGAAAGAGGAACTAAATCTAGGTACAGTATTTTATTTCTAGTAAAACTTCAGTTCAATTAGGCCTAATTCTATGCAGAGCTTAAAGGGCATGAGCAGTCATCCCAAATTGAAGAAGTGTACTAGACTGTCCAGCTTCATGATTGACCATTGGGAGTCATGTGACAATGTTTTTTCTATTAAAATGTGAAATTTACCAGAAATAATTGCTTCGTTTACCTTAAATATGCAATATTAAAATCATAAAATGCAATGAAAGATACTTTGAAGAGAAATAGCAGATGAAAATTGTGTTATTTAGCTTTTTCTTCAAAACAAGTTTGGGGGGACTGCTCTTTACCTATAAGTGACATGGTTTTATTTTACAAATTAGAAATGCCTGGTGGCACTGAATTATTTCCTCATTTTGATGAGCCATGTTGTTTGTTTTCTTTGTTTTAATGATTGTTTTGACCTTGAATTTAGAGAGACATGAGATAATCCTGGATGAGTTGAAGTTTATTACATCCAATACCTGTCTCTGTTTTACATTAAATCTTACAAAATCTGACACTTTTTTAAGAGAATTTGGTATCAGATTCCATTTATGTGAGGTTATGATGGAACTTTTTCTTCAAGACCAAGCTCAGAAGGATATAAAATACCATGAAAAGAGACTACATGTTTCAAGTGGTAAGATATACTTTAACTGCGTCAAAATGTGCCACTTAGAGGCAGTCATTCGTCACCCCAAACTACAGTTTCAGTATACATATATCAAAACTCTCAATTGGTACAGCTCTTTGACTGGCATCACATTCAAACAATGCATCATAACTAAATTACACAGCATGGGCACTGAGAGTGTCTTGATTACACATTATGAACTTGTATGGCCACTGGGACAAGCCATGAAGCAATAAACTCGGATTGTGTCTGGATAAAGATGAGTTTTAGATTAATGTGAGAGGGGCAAGAAGTAAGTGGGTTGGGAGAATTGGAACTGTTTGGGATGATGAAAATATGCCTTTAATATTTGAAGGCAAAATGTAGTCAACCTAACTCGAATCAGCAGGTCCTATATGATTGGCTCTTGGAGATCATGTGCCAATATGTTTCTACTTAGTTATAAAATTTACTAGAGACAGCTGCTTTATAAATGCAGTATTGACATCTTAATTTTGAAAGATACTATGAAGATTAATAATACGAAAATTTTGTGATTTAGCTGTTGCTTCAAAACTACAAGTTTGGGACGACATATCACACTTTTTTTTTCTACCCCCTGGGGTAGAAAAAAGAGGGCCCTTCTTTTCCTCTTTGGCTGGAACTGTTTATCTCTGCTCCTTGACGATTATCCTCGTCTGAATCGTTTTATGCAATCTTATGTGTATACCCTAATGAAGAAAGCAAGTAGGACATGAATTTACAATATTAACCTTTCACGGTTCTGTGCGTTGACCAGTAATGTGGAACCGCTAATAGGATAAACACATGTTGTCATTTGCGCAAGTACCGGTGTCACGAATTGTCGGACGGAATTCTGCAAAAGAGTTTAAGCTTTTATTTGCCACAACTCCCAGAAAAGACACGAACTGCTTAATTATTATCAGTTGAAGGCATGTATATTATCTTGTACACAATCAGGTTGTAATTATGAGACTGATGAGGTCAGCAGTTAATTGTTTTGTACAAGGCCGTGTGCCATTCAGGAATCGAATATTTCAACCATTATTTTAAAGGAAACAATATACTGTGGTCATAATTCTATTTAATGCACACTGTCATCTAGATTCATGAATGGATGTTTAAATCTTATGAAAATATTCATAACTAAATGGTTAAATTCTCTGGTATATCGCAACTATTGAAAAAAATATATATTTTTGAAAGCATCGTCGGAGATACTCATCACGAGTTTCGTACCAGATGTTTCAAAATCAATTTGGGCGGCTTTTTATCCCTTGTAAAGAAAAAAACCATTCACACCAAATTTGAAAAGTATAGTAGAGTAGTAGACTTTCTTATTTTATGAATGGCTCTTGAGAATCAGGAAAATATTTTTCTCACCCATTGTCACTGCTTAGCAACTACTTAGTAAATCGGATCATGGAACTATTTTTGGTATCTCCAGGGAGTTTGTACCTTCATAGTACGGATTCAATCAGGGTTAAATGCTCTTAGTTTGATCGAACTTTACAGTACTTACCTTATAAAAAGTTTCCGTTTGTGTTTCAAGAAAAACTCATCCTTTTTGATAGATACTGTTGATAAGGAGTATAAATTATTAAAACTAAGGCAGAATGGAGAATGGTAGCCTTTTTTAACAAAATAAGTTATCCTACTGTATGTAGCATGAGAATAATAGTTTAAGTTGTTCACTCAAACTTTCAACATATCAAATGATGTAACTTCCTGGACTCATTTTGTGAGTAGGCCTAATATTTTTAGGAGATGAAATTTTGCCAGTCTTTATGACCAGTGGTGACACAAGAATGACAAAATGGGGGGGGGGGGGGAATCTAGGGCCAAAAGATGATGTTGTGGGCAAAATTGTCGGACGCAGCCCGAAACCGAAACCGAGGTCGTTCCTCTTTAATATAGCAAAAATAAAGTTGTCTCTGCTGCACTATACACAGAAAACACTAGTATGGTAAATACAAAGACTTCAAAACTAATTGTCACAAATTATAGATAAGCATCATAAGCCAACCATTCCTCAGGGTTACACAGGAGTGATTAGACTTTTTCTTTATTCACATATTGAAAAAAAAGTTTTCCTCAGTAAGAATAACACACTGTCATATTTTACTGCTAGACCGTCTAAATCTTCGTCCGCAATTTTTTTTCTTTTTTTGCGTTCAGCTCATCAATGCGAAAAATGGCAAAGGGACGACACAATGGCGTTGCACATTATGGACCGCAATGTGCAATTTGTCTACAGTATAATATATCCTAGATAATTGTACATGCCTTTTATGTTTCCTGCTCTTGTGTGTTAACATGTAATGCTTTAAGTTACTGTACCTGTATTGTAAATGAAAGGTTAAAGTTGCTTACGGGGGAGGAAACTGGTCATTAAGCTTCTAACTTTAAGAAAGGAAACAAAAACAAGGCACAAACATAAACAGAAAAAAAAAACGTAGAAGGGGAAAGCCAAAGAGAGCGACCACGCAGTTTACTTACGAAGTAGCTGGTTTAGGCCTATGTCGTATATTCCTTCGTGGTACAATGTGCAAGGCTTATGTTCAACTAACCTGCATAATATTACGTGAGATCTGGAGACTAGTTCAACTTTTGAACTCACTAAATTTTGCTCTAAGTCGATTACAATTAACAAACCGTCATTTTTTTTGCCGTGTTCCTGTATGGTGGGTCTGTTCTGTCCTCCGGCCGGACTACACACTAAAAAGTGAAACTTCACTTTAGTTGGAAAAGTGAAAGTTATATGGTCCACCCCAAAAAGAGCGTAAATTCACTCACAAAAGAGTGAAATTTACTCCTAAAGAGCAACGTTTCACTCTTGATGGATAACCTACATGGAAATTCGTTGAGGAGTGAATTTTCACTCTTGGAGTGAGTTTCACTTTTCGTGGGGTAAATTAACACTCTAATGGAGTGGATTCACACGTTTCACTCTGTTAGAGATTAAGTTCACTCTTTTGTTTTTTAGAGCGTAGATTTACCAAGGGTAGCGTTAGGACTCCCTTCCTGACTGCCTGATATGGCAATCCACTCTCCTTCCATCTGAGGTGGGCACCAATTTAACCTGACGCAATTCTTGTGTGTATTCTCTGCAAGTAAATGTCATAACATCCTTCTTAAAAATGGATTAAAAAAATACTTGACAAATAAAATAGAGTTGTGAGCCCATCTATCATTTACTTACAATGAAGTTCAACAGTGGTCACATGACGACAAAGAATCACTGACTGTCAGTATACTTCTGGGTGTGTACTTGTTTGTTATTCACATTATATTCCAAGCAAGAACCAATGAAACTCAATCAATACGTGCCAAGGTTCGACGTGCCATGGTCGTTTTAAAGTAATAGGTTTGTCATTACCAGCACGAAGATATTTGATTGCCCATTTGAAATACTTGGCATTAATCGTAACCGAAGAAAATAGCTTACACAGAAAAAGCTATTAAAACATGCTTGTCAAGGAAATCTGCCATATGTGTGATAGGTAGGGATATGATTTATCTAGTGTATATTACTATCATGCTTTCGCTTAAAAAAATCAACTGCCATGTTTCCTGTGATTTTGATGAAGGAGATTGTTTCCTTGTTTGGCCGTCTTCGTGTAATGAGTCGTATGATCTGAGGTACCGTAGCAGCCGACACTGGGTGGAGTAATCCGTTTTCCTCGCTGGAACTAACCCCGTGGTCAGGAATTGTACACAGTTCACAGAGGCTAAATTCAGGCTTGTTTATGCATGTGTAAATACTAGAGAGATGGCTAGGCTTGCAGAAGTAACCCTCCCCCGCCACCACCCCTTTTTACCTCAGTGAACTGATTCTCAAACAGGAGGGTTCGGTATTGCCAGTTTAATTTAGTATTCTGTAGCTTGTAATTCGTTTAATTCTTTTGCTATGGTAGACTTGGTAGTTGGAGGCGGGTTATACATGTAGCCGACATCCAAATCTGTGAAACTGCAGTCACTGCTCTCCCATTAGTATGCTTTCTCCGTTATTCAGTGTCCAGCGGACGTGGATAAAGGGCGATACGCGAATACGGTATTAAAGGTAAAGAGCAGTCCCCCAAACTTATTTTGAAGAAAAAGCTTAAATTCAATTGTCATCTTAATTCTGTTCAAAGTATCTTTAATTGCATTTTATGACTTTACTATTGCATGTTCAAGGTAAACCAAGCAGTTATTTCTGGTAAATTTCACATTTGAAGAGAAAAAACATTGTCACGTGACTCCCAACAGCCAATCATGAAACTGAACAGTCTACTACACTTCTCCAATGTGGGATGACTGCTTTAAAGTTGTTATGGTACATTTTCTAGGATAGGTAGTTGCAAAATCTGAGCATTTATTGGATTGAATGAAACATGAAAAAACATTAGTCAGGGAATGACATCGCCTACTCGGACTACTGAGACTCCGCAAAATCTATGCTTCACAAGTAGTAGGGTCTAATTCATCAAGAACGTCGGGTCAATGCGCTGTTGTTAACCTTAGCCATCACAGAGGTACAAAATATGACCAAACTATGACTCAATTTTTTCGGGTAGACCGCGTCTGACATTTTTCCGGAGTTTTCAATGGAAATCCCGTGCTCGTTGAATTCGGTTTTGTTGTTGAAAGATATTCACTGCACATCCTTCTTCATAAGACATTTCAAGTCTTTTATTGAATCAAAGACTTCGTATTTGTTTCTTCCTGGTGAAATGAAATTGTTGAATTCCTGAACACTGGAACAACTAGCGTAATACATGAACCCTTGATTGACCTAAACCTGCATTGAGTTGTTCACATACTCCAAAATGAAGGCACAGTGTTTTGTATTTTGTGTACAAAGGACAACGTTGTTTCGGTTTTCCCTGTTGCCTACAGTTATGACCCAGAATGATGGTTGATTTAATTGACAACACAAAGGAGACCTTGAGTTGGGGAAATTAGCCTTGCAATGCCTATTAAATACAGCTATTGTATCCAAGGTAGCAGTCTAGTGGCAACTCCCTGGTACGGTGGTGTAAAATACATCGTTGGGATAAAGTTACAGGCCAAGTGCATGTCCTTGAATACTTTACAACTTCTATGTTGCGAGAGGACAGATCTGAACAAACAGGGAGGCAAATTTTGCACCGCAGGACCGGATCCAGTTACATGTTAAAGGTGGCAGTGGGGGAGGATTGCCATGAAAAATTACATGGTACAAAACGGTGGGCGTGGTCTTGATCTCTGTTTTCGCAGCTCCTGAGCTTCCAAACTTCTCGTATGACTTAACCAGGAATAATGTATGCCGTACAGCCTGCTACGCACGGACGTAGGTAAGCTTGGTACCGGTCCTTTTCTGGTGTAAAGAAGTAAAATACAACCGATCGTTCCTGAAAGCGACAGCAGCTCAATGTAAGCATGGAAGTACTACCTCATAGATAGTACTTCCATGATGTAGACAGCTAGGCCTACAGTAGTAAGTAGTCCCTTGATTTAACAAAGACACATATCATTTGCTGAGAAAATTTATTGTCTCTTTTTTTTGTTTGTTTTTATAGCAAGATAGTATGCAGAAAAAGACCCCCCCCCCCTCAAAATAAATCAAAACTAAATTGTGAAACGTTTCCCGAAAGGATAATTAAAGGCATATTCCGGAGACAAAATTCATTAACTTCAAGATATGCAGAAAAAAAATAGGGGGCGAAAAAATCATCTCAATAGCATATAGCTTTCGGAAGATACAAATTTATAAAGTAATGCAATTTTTTTCTTTTGATTTGGTGCATCATGTAAATCCGTGATGTCATCGCGACTCATAAATTTCACATTACATTCATTCTATTTATAATTTTGAGGCCGTTGCAGAAAATATTACCCAACAGTGGTACTTGTACTCTACGTAAGATGAAGGTAAATGCTTGAACTAAGGGCAAAGATATTTACACATTCCCAAAATACAAAATTTCAAGGACAAAAGGACTTCAGCTTTTTTAGAAAAACAAAAGGAATCAGAGGCAATGTGCCCACATTACACAATTTTTGTGGCTTTGTTGAAAAGCAGCGGTATTTTTAATAAAAAAAAACAATCTTTAAAAGGAGACATTTTGAGTTAGGAAAAGGAATTGCTACAGGGTGTGGATTTTTTAATACAAATCCTCGGTGAAAAGCCACCAGAAGGCCGCCCTTTAAATAACTGTTGAGGGAATGATACCTACCCCAAAAGTGCCAGCGCATATGCCTTTCTTCTGTAAGCTTTCTCTCGGCTTCCAAACGTTCTCAATCTTTTTTGAAACTCGATGGATACCTGTTACATAACTCAATGCCCAATGAAGGTTAGAAACATTTTAAAGAAGGTAAAAATATTTCTCTCGTCAAAAGTTGCTGTTCCTCAAAGTCTGAACTATGAAGTAAAAATCTGTTAGGCTATCATAAAATGTATAAAACGAATCAAACAGAATAAAAAGTGTTCGGGTTATTTTTTCTTCAATTGCAAACAATATTATTTTTGTAGAAACAGAGCACTTAATTGCCCACGTTATATATGGTCTCGTCTGGCTTTACCCTCTCTTAGTTCTTCAGAAGAAAGCTCTTCGTCTTATAGCTAATTATCATCCGTCTCAAACTTCGTGTGAATTGTTTATAAAATTCAACATTCTCCATGTATACGATATCCATCGCCATCAAATTGGTATTTTTATGTACTCCTGGTGTAACAATATTCTGTTAAATATCTTCAAATCCATGTTTCAATTTCGACATGAGACACACACACACTTTACACGTTCCATGAATTCTCTTTCTACTCCCTCATTTAGGCTAACATCTTCGCAGCAAACAATTCGTTCGTTTTATTGGACCCAATCTTTGGAACTCCCTCCCACTTAAAATCCAACGGTGTCACTCCTTAAACCTACTTAAGAAATCCCTAAAACTTTTTCTGATGGGTAAACGTAACTGACTCTTCTTCCCAGTCTCCCTTCTTCCCAGTTTCCTCTCTCTGATTTTCCTGTTGTTGTTTGTTTGTTTGTTTGTTTTTTTTTTGTTTTCTCTTTCCTTTTGTTAACTCTGTTTTTGTTTTTGTTATTGTTCGGAGGGCTCTTTTACAAGCTCTATGGAGCTTTTCTGAGTTTCCTCCTGAGTTTCTCTTTAGCTTTGTTTCATTGTCTTATTTTTCGAATTGTGTTGTAAATCCAGAGAATGACTCAAATAAATGTTGTCGAACACTTTGAGTCATCAAAACCAATTTTCGAAAAAGCCAGTCATTTGGCTTCAGACATTGAACAATTATACAGTCGCGTAGTACTTGTGCACTAATGTTAAGAAAGTCGATGAGCCAAAGTATACGCCAACACTAAAATGCACGATCCTACACATGTTTTGCAAGTCTTGTCTGCATGACTCCATAGGTTTTCCCTTTCGGGAAACCAAAAAGCACGTTCTAATTGACTGGTGTCTTTCGGAACATAACCGGAAAATTCAATTCCATACTGACGAACGCCATACACGATCATTTTCACGAATCTGTGGAGAGTCCATTTCACGCGGTTACGAATGTTTTCAGTTTTATTTTTTCGACTTTTCGGTGTTTGCAATTGCTGAAAATAGATTATATTGCAATGCCATTACACTTTTTAAAGCTAATTTGAAAAAAAGTCGAGCAAAATTCATTTTTACAAAGTCACAAACTTAAAATTACCAACCAGACTCATTTGCCACTATTCCACATTACTTACTTTTCGCCAGTATGCCCAATGAGGTACGGCAGTTAAGCCGCTGGTCGCACTTCAACGATTTCAGATCGTATTCGGAAGAGATTTTTGTTAGTTTTTGTTAAAATCTTCTCCATCTCTGGTCGGAAAGAGACCAAATGTTGCCAACCTGTGTAAAAATATGAGTTGTTGCGCAGGACTATGAAATTTAAATTTATGCTAGTTTTTGTGACGTCACATAATTAGACAGTTTTTTTTATCGGACTTGCGCTGTCCGATAAAAAAATGTATGTAGGTGTGACGTCACGAAAAAAAGCTGTTGGCATTTTATTTTCATAGATATAAGGTGCAAATCATATATCCACACTAGGTAACAAAATTTTGGCTCTTTCCGACCAAAGATGGGGAAGGTAAGGGTGTCATCCATCCTTGATACAAGGTAAGCTAACTTTCAGAAAAACAAAGAAATTTAAATAACTTGAGTAATACAACAATGACATCACAAATTATTGCGCAATGTACGGTATCATTTTAATTTGAGGGAATAAACGTCAACATTTTATATCTTGCGAAAGAATGTCCTACAAAGATGGGAGTTGGACTGTTAGAATTAATTTTTCATGCTGTTTAATATATATTTATATTTTAACTTTGTTTTATTGAGGCACACTTTAAAGTCTTCTATATGACTCGAGCTATAACAACCTCTCTGCTGCAAGTCTGTCTGAAGCTAAGTCTCACTATACCATGCAGTCCGCCCAGTATGCCAATAAGGAGAAGAAGTTACCGTGGTCCTATGCGCTATAGACGAATCCGACTCGCGGTTGCTTACAGTGACTGTAGGCAGCCATTAGTGGGGTTCATCATTCTTCAACCGTCTTCATGTATTGTCTACACGAATTTCAAACCCTCATATTCAGTGAAAATGACGGAATCAAGATACAATTCAGTGCACAACCATCTGTGATACAGGTAAGCAAGAAAATTGAAAGATTAAGAGGTGATGGACCCCAGTTATGGGCGACCGAAATCAGACCATCACTTGCTCTCCGGATTCGTCTATACGCTAAGTACTGCATTATTGTTTTTGAGGCCTTTACATTGCAGTGACAAAGAAACGTTTTTAAGGATTATTCTTCACACCTATGTCAGTTGTTTACCATTTGACGTGTGTTTGTCGCCAAAACGGACGGAAAGTCGTAGTATTGGGTTTTAAACCTCTTCCTTCCAGCAGTGGTTCTAGCCCATGTAGGCAGATACAGTTACGTATACATTACAGATTTCATTGCAGAACACGGCAATTCACGGCAAAACAAAGTGCTTCCCAACAAATTCCCTCATTCAGAGAGCTTCAACCTGGTGAAATACCGTACAGCTGTATGGAAAGCGTATACATTGCAATATTATGAAGGCTGTATATATCTCATGTACTAATATTTTTCCAAAATATGACCACTTAAATCGTCAATCGTCAGTCATAGCTTAATTTGTTCAAAATAACATACAGTGCATAGGGTGACGGAAGTAAACTACCTAAGTTATGGTGAGTCGTGGAAATGATTTTAAGGAGGTTGCAAGTTATAAAGTTACCATTGTTCGTAGAAATACGCCGACGTCTGAGAGGTCTAGTTGTCATGGCCACCGAGCAACGTGTCTAAACATTTCAACCTAGATACTGTCGTCACTTAAAATGAATGTCCATACTGCTTAAAGTTGTTACAAGGAAGTTTGTGACATTACCACGGACTTCTCCTATTATATGCATGAACAGAGCATGTCATGCGTACGGTACGTCCCATCCGAATGTTATCGCCACCAACTTAGCCCGCGGGGCGGACGAATTTTTTCGTCCAGCTCATCGCTACGAAAAAATTAAATGGGACTGCAGCCACAGAGGCGCTACGCAGGCTACCACCGACTGGGACAAAAAGGCACACCAAGATGGCGGCCGTGAAGTTATAATTTGTTTCTCCCACACTTCGGTTTTTCACCTCTTGACTACAATAGGCCTTTCCCTTGCCAAATCCCAAACACACCGAGGATCCCCAAAATTAAAATGTAGCGGTCCAAAAGGGACCCCAGGTCACCTCCACTGCACTACTCTTGGCGCTCATACTTTCCCTCCATTGTTTTCCTCGGTGCCTACCCAAGCACACGTACTTGCAAACCTTTTAAAAATTATTTTCTTCGTGGTCTCCTCTTATCGTAAGTTTGTCGTCTAGAAGTGTAATTGGTAGAATATTTCGACCTTCTTGATTCCTTACTGTGGTTTTTTCGACAGTTTTAGAGCTCTTCTGTCACCTGTCAGATCTCTGAGCTATCGTTCTTCTGTTTCATTAGTGAAGTAGCCTAACGTTAGTACACTAACGTTAGTTAGACTGCTAGCCTACGGATAGTTCTGCCGTACGGTAGTGTTGGTAGTGCTATGCTATCCTTCGTTACGTGCTATCTGTCACCTGTCAGTTTATTAATTTAGCACGAATTCTAAAGTGGGGTACCGTCTGTCACCTCTCAGAAATCACGGTACTTGCGGGCTTTTCCCCTTCTGTCACCTGTCAGTTTTATGGGGTAGCCTAAGCCTAACGTTAGGCTAAGTTAGCCAGTTAAGCCTTGCGTTAGTTAGACCTAGCCTAGGCTAGGCTAGCCTACATAACCGTAGCCTAGCCTAAGTTATCAGTCAATGTTTGCATTCGGTTTCGAAGTGTAAATTAACATCAATTCTACTTGTATCCTTCCATAAGCATAACTAGGCTACTTACATACAGAAGGTGCAGCCTTGCTTGTAACTACCCAGCCAAGGCCGAGCCTAGCCTATAGGTTAGGCTAGTTGCACCATGGGTTTTGCTAACACATGGTCAAGTGTTAGTGACCCCACTGAAGGGTAGCTCGGAACAAGAGAATGTGACCTCAAAACCTAAGACTAGGCCTACCTCCTCGAAAAAGGGGATCAGGTGAAGATTAAAAGGTTCTTCTGGGCCATCGAGCTCAGGTTCTCAAACCGCTAAGAAACCGAAGAAACCTAAGTCAAGTCCTCTTGACTCAGAGCAAATTAAGATGATTCAGACTGAAATACACTCTCAGCTTAGCCCCTTGGTAGCAAAACTGGATTTGTTACTCTCTGATCGCCCAGCTCCTGACCCACCAAAGGAACAAGATTCAGGTAGCTGTTTAGAAGTTGAGACTCCGGAAGTTAGGGCACCAGAGCAGGACTCCCTTTACGGGTCCCCTCCTCGGGATTCAGAGAGACAGAATTGGAGGCTTTCTAGTGAGAAACATGGTGTAGAGGATTTTATGAGTGCTCGGGACACCCCATCTTTTTTGAGGAGTGTTCCGTGACAACGGATTCAACCTCCGCTGATGAGGTTCCAGCATCCTTCATTGAGTTAATTGAAGGCATTAGGACTCATCTTAACATTTCTGCAGAGGAGACCCCCCCCCCCCTCCTGAAACAAAATCTTTTTTAGGGGATGCCTTCTCAAGTGTTGTCTAAGGGGTTCCAAAATTGGTGTCAGTGCTCCCTATGGACGGAGTTTTATCCTCTAAATGGAAGGAAGTTTTCAGCATCCCTACCCAAACTCCCTGCAGGGAGGGCTAAGCATAATTCTATGTACAGCTGGGGTGAAGAGGACTTCAAGTTCAATATGTTCGGAAAGGTTACTAAATTAGACCCTGAGGTTGAAGCCTTCATGGCTTCTTCACAAGGTCCCCCTAAACTAAGGGCAGACCTAGCGGTCATGGATGATTACTGGCGGAAAGCGGACATGAGTATCCGCCACTTACAGAGAGTAACTTCTCACAGTTCCCTGCTCCTCTCCTTACTGGGACTGGGGAGAGGACTTCAGGGTGAGATTTCAGTAGGGGATGAATTCCTTAAACAAACCTTAGAAACCTTGGCTACCTGTCTGGGAGATATCTCTCATTTGGCAGTGAGAGTCTCAGCTCGTTCCATATTGGCACGAAGAAAGTTCTACCTTGATGCTATGATTTTGGCAAGCTCTAGCACTAAACAAGAGCTGCTGAAGTTACCCCTACAGGGTCCACACCTTTTTCAGGGGGAGTTTCGAAAAAAAAAAAAATATATATCACATAAGGCATCAGCGATTCTGCGGGATGCTAGGACAGCGGCAGCAGAGTTAGACCGCTCTACTCCTAAGATTTATCCCTCACAAGGCACTCATAGCATGCTCCGTTTTCGCACATACCCTAGATCCTCATCAAGGGATGCTAGAAGTCATTTTTGGGAGTCCCTCAGGGGGCACCCCTAAAAGGGAGTATCGTCAGAGTCTCAGTCTAGAGTGCGGTCCTTTCGTCCCTCCAGAGGATTTAGAGGGAGACCGGAATTCTTACGATTTGAAGCAGCTGGGGATAAGAAGGGGGTCAGATCTCCCAGTAGGAGGAAGGCTAAAATTTTTCCTGAATCACTGGTACTCAATAACAAGCAACCGTTGGGTGTTGAGAATTGTGGGACAAGGGTACAAAATCGACTTCAGAAAGGTCCCACCCTCCTCCAGGGACAGGGAGACTCCTCTACCACTCGACAAGCTCAAGGCTCAAGCAATGGTAGACGAGGTGCAATCTCTGGTAAAAAAAAGTGGTAAAGGGAAGTGTACCCCGGAAAGTCCACTTCAAATGGAGACACTGAGATCAATTATAAGGACTCTCAGACCAGGAGATTGGGTAGCATCGATAGATCTAAACGATGCATACTTGCACATACCCATCCATCGAAATTCCCAAAAGTACCTCAGGTTCAGATTGCAAGGGGTAGATTACCAGTTCACTGCCCTACCTTTTGGTCTAGCATGTGCGCCCAGAGTGTTTACAAAATCTTAACCGTAGTTTTAGCCTTCCTCCGCTCCTGGGGAATCCACGTCTTCGCATATTTAGACGATTGGCTAGTAAGAGCAAGAAGTGCTGCCAGGTTGTCACAAGATTTAAAGGTCGTAAGCAAATTACTGGCAGACTTAGGTTTCCTCATCAATTTCGAAAAATCTCAACCAAATCCAACACAAAGAATCATATTTCTGGGAGCAGAATTCAATCTAGCTCAGGGGAGGGTACTCCCATCCCAAGCACGCATATCATATCTACACCAACTGGTAGATTTAATGTACAAGGTGCAGCACATTCAGGTGATATACCTACTGCGCATGTTAGGTCTCATGGCATCATGCATAGAGCTAATACCGTGGGCACGTCTCCACATGAGACCCATACAATTATATCTTCTGGCTCATTGGAGACTGGCTTCAAGAGACCTATTTCATAGAATCCCAGTAAGAACCCCTCTGTTACAGCATCTGAAGTGGTGGACCATACCAGAAAATGTATTCAAAGGCGTGCCCCTAGAATTACCACAAAATCAAGTATCAATTCAAACAGATGCATCCAAAACAGGTTGGGGAGCGTTTTGTCAAGGTCAAAGAACATCAGGGGTGTGGGCTCCAGATCAGGCAAAAGCCCACATAAACATCCTAGAATTAAGGCAGTCCTTCTAGGTTTTCAAGGACCGCCTGTCGGGCAAGACAGTTTTAGTTTACACCGACAATTCAACAGTAGTCGCATACATCAACAAGCAGGGGGGCACAAGATCCCCGCAGTTGTGCTATCTAGCATGGGACCTCTTCCACTGGTGCATGGATCAGAATATTCAGGTTCATGCAGCACATATAGCAGGGAAGAACAATATAATCGCAGACTCCCTGTCCAGGGGGACTGTGTGTCCAACAGAGTGGACACTCGACCAGGAAGTGGCAAACAAAATTTTTCAACATCTGGGACAGCCCAGCATAGATCCTTTTGCCACTTGTCTGAACAACAGACTTCCAAGGTACATGACCTTGCTACCAGATCCACAAGCAGTGGGGAGAGATGCCTTAGCGGCACAGTGGTCAGGCATGACAACGTATGCCTTTCCACCATTCTCACTGGTTCCAGCAGTGCTGGAGAAAATAGTGAGGGAGGACTGTGTAGTAATCCTCATAGCCCCCTATGGCAGAGACAAAGTTGGTTTCCACTCCTAGAACTCCTGATCGATTACCCAGTGAAACTTTCTATGTCCAAGAAACTACTCTTCCAACCTCACAGTCTGGTATTTCATCAGAAACCAGAAACTTACAACTTACTTGCTTGGAAACTGTCAAAGAGAGTTTCATTAAGAAAGGATTTTCTGGCAAGACTGCGTGCAGGGCAGCTGAGTGCAGACGCCCATCCACTTATAGGACCTATGACTACCGCCTTCGGGTATACAATTCCTGGGCGGAGGGAAGCGGGATCGATCCCTTGTCTGCAACTGTAGGAGAAGCGGCTGAATTCTTGGAGTACCTTTTTATGGTTAAGAATTAAAGCCTAGAACAATAGCTGGATATAGAGCCGCTTTTTCAGTGGTTCACCCCGGCTGGGGAGGAGTTAAGGTTGGCGTTTGTCAGGAGCTGGAACAATTACCAAAAGCGTTTTTTAATCATAAACCCCCAGAAAGGCATCTTGCTCCTTCCTGGGACCTTTCACTTGTTTTAGATTACCTTACTAAAGAGCCCTTTGAACCTCTAGTTGGAGCTTCTCTTAAGCATTTAACCCTTAAGACAGTATTTCTATTAGCTGCGGCATCTGGCCGTAGAAGGTCTGACATTCATGCCTTAACTGTAAAGGAGAATCACATAAGATGGGGTAGGGATGAGGTGACTCTAATCCCATACCCTGGGTACTTGGCCAAAAATGAATCGTTAAATTATTTGGCAAAAAAAAAAAAAAAAAAACAACATATCATTACCTCGTATGGGGGTGTTTTCTGCAGAACCAGAGGACAGGCTGCTATGTCCCTACAGGACACTTAAGTACTATATTAAGAAAACTAAGGATATAAGAGGAGACCATGATAGACTTTTTCTCACATATCAGAAGGGCAAGCATCACCCAGCCTCTACCACATCCATTTCTCGTTGGAGCGTTTCTGTGATTATGGAGGCTTACAAGGCTCAGGCCAAGGTACCAGGTGGTCGTGTCAAAGCACATGATGTACGGGGAATATCAGCCCCGTGGGCAAGTAGCCAGGGGATGCCTATCTCAGAAGTGATGGAGGCAGCTTCCTGGGTCTCTGTATCCACATTCACAGCTTTTTATATGAAGGACCTTCTGGAGGGGAACACCACCTTTGCAAAGAAGGTTCTGAATTCAAGATTCACGCAATAACTGTGAGTTGTTTGGACATCTTGCTGTAGTTTTGCCCACTCAGATCCCCCCGCCTAGAAATCTTTGTACTCTAGGCCTATTGTAGTCAAGAGGTGAAAAACCGAAGTGTGGGAGAATACTCCCTTCCTAGTGAAGGGGTTTTCTCCTAATGAGGTTTTTCACCTCTTACATCCCACCCTCCTCCCCTCATCTGAGGTTTTTTTCCTCGGAAAACATTGGAGGGAAAGTATGAGCGCCAAGAGTAGTGGAGGTGACCTGGGGTCACTTTTGGACCGCTACATTTAAATTTTGGGGATCCTCGGTGTGTTTAGGATTTGGCAAGGGAAAGGCCTATTGTAGTCAAGAGGTAAAAAACCTCATTAGGAGAAAACCCCTTCACTAGGAAGGGAGTAATTTCTGTAATACTGTAAACAAAGGTTAAACCTGAATCGGAAACAATATCATATTCCCGCAATACGTGTACTGATTTTGACCTTACTTTGCATTTCGAAAATATTTCGAGTTTCTTTCAAAATCTGTTTGTTTGAACTACTTCAGCCAATCCAAACTTTCATACACACAAAACCATAGCAGACAGCCATCTTGTTACGCCTATAGTATACGCCCGGTGGCGAAAATCTAACGTACAGTACCGTATGCTCTGTCCATGTATAGGAAGTCCGTGGACAGTACAGGTCGGCTGGTTGCCTGGGACCTCCCCCTCCCCCATCACTATCTGCTTAGCACAGCATCTTTGAATCTGGTCTCATAATTTATGCATCGCTCAGATAGATAGGAAAAGTGAGCAATGCATTTATCAAAACTACAGTAGTACCAGTCGCAAAATCCTTAGAAGCAGTAAATTTGGCCTTTACATTGAACGAAGTACACCGTCCATTGCCAGGCTGAGGCTACCCAGATGATGGAGAAAAATGAGTGAATTTCCATAGGCAATCTTTTTGTAAACAGGTAAAGTTCCCCTTCAAAGAATCATTCGGCAAAACCAAACGTTTGCTCCCGGAGAAGTTCTGCTTCAAAAGAAACTGTAAGTCTTCAAAGGATACCACTTAGAAGAATAGTCCAGGGGCCCGTTCCACAAACAGTTACGCACGATCTTAAAGACCCAGTTCTCTCACCCCAAACAGTACCAATTCTCCTAACCTTCTTACTTAAGCCCCTCCCACAATTGTACGTCTGAAATTCATCCTCATCCAGACACAATCTCAGTTTATTGCTTTAGGGTGAGTCTAGGAAAACTCAATTTATGTAATCAAAACACTTTCAGTACTGTTCAAATTCTGCAATATAAGCTTTGGCACTCTACATTGTTTGAATTAGCTGTCAATCAAAGAGCTGAGCCAATTGAGAATTTTGGTACCCGGGTACCAAAATTGTAGTTTGGGGTGAGAGGTTTGGCCCTTTAAGCTTGATTTACTGTTGACTTAAGTATGGGGAATCAAAGTTAAGATTGTGCGTAACTTTTTGTGGAATGGGCCCCAGAACGTCGGACATTTAACTTAGATATGCTAAAGAGGAACTTATTCTAAGCAGGGGCTGCCATTGTTCCAAGTATTCTGCTTCAATTTTTGCCAGTTTCCCATGTTCGGTTCTCTAGATATGACCAATGGAATGTAACAAAATCAGGGAGCTGTGTTTTGAAAAAATAGACAGTTTCTCGATTTTATCAATTAGAATGTGGCAATTTTTTCGCATAGAGTAAACTTGCAGCAAGCAGGCGTGATATCATGTATTCACATTGTTTATCACGGTTTTGTTTTTCTCCATAATTTACCACCAATTTTGTGCAAATAAACTCTTATATGTTGATACCATAAGTGCACCCTGATCAATCGAATTATGAAAATTTATACGACTTTGGGGATATGGCAATCCAAGAATGGAGTAATAGAAAGAAAAATAAAGAAAAAACAAAACGTTTGCCAACAATGTGAATTCATGACATAACATCTGCTTGCTAAAAGTTCATAGAGAAAATAAATGGAAATTGCACTAGAATGCTTAGAATGTGTTCCTCTTTAATATATCAAACACAAATTTTGTCTTGAACTTTTGACTGACCAACCTCAAGACATTCGTATTACTTACACCATTGGTCTGTCATGCGTGGCTCTAATATACGTGTAGGCCGGATAAGCAATCTCATGCTTCTAACGTAATTTCGGGCAAAGGTGTATCAGCCATAGAAAAATCCTTGGCATATGATTGTACGTTTGGATTGATGTATTGCATTGGATCGTTGAAACGGTTTTAAGGAAGTGCAAACAAACATACCCGATTAATACCGTTGGCATGAATGCCCTGCTTGCCTATTTGTTGTGAAGGATTGATACACCATTTTAATGTCATGTAATTCCTATCAAAGTCAATGAAATGTTGAGTTTTACTTTTTAAGAAACTGCAATGACGGCTTAACGATTAAGTTTAAAGCGATGACGACCTATTTTAAAGTGACAGCGGCTAAATATTTAGCAGCAAAAGCATGACTGCAATTAAAAATTGGCTTAACGTAAAAATTTGTTCTTTTCGCTTTCAATAAACCAGTATCCAGGCCATGCGCAATCTTTTCTTGTCATCCTCTTCTTGAAGTGAGAACACTACTGTATTAGGAACGTAATTTGCGACGCGCGGAGCGCACCGAAAGTCTGGGTCCTTTGAAACAAATATTTGTAAACATGGGGCTTGTACTGCAGAAAATGTATAGTTCAGATTCTGGCATTCCTGTAAGGAAATTCGGGGACTATCGAAGAATCTGCGTTTCCTATTAAACATATACCTGAGAGAGCTTGTCGACTGAAGATCATTTTTGTTACATAATATTATCTAAGAAGTGCAAATTGAGGTTTCCCGGCGACATTCAAAAAACGTCCGAAATTTTTTGCCTTTTTTTTGCAAAATATTTCAAAATTATGAGCTATATATTGAAGAAACTTAGAGAAACGACACTGTAACGGTTCGGTAAAGTTTACCGCTAGACTGATTTATGAGTAACCACTTACTGATGAGAGATCGCTTTAGAGTATGGACGGCCATCAGGGCAAAAAAGACAACACCGCGAAACAGAAAAGACAAACGTCAAAAGGAAAAAAAAAACAACGCCGGAAGGAACATTCAAACGTCTAAAGAAAAAGACAAACGTCAAAAAGAGAAAACAAACCCCGAAAGGAAAAAACAGAGACAAAAGGAAAAGTCAAAACCTTAAAGGAAAAGACTAATGTAAAAGTGGAAAACAACAAACGCCAAAAGGAGAAGACAACGCCGAAAGGAAAGGACAACACCGAAAGGAAAGGACAACGACGGAAGGAAAGGTCAAACGCCACAAGGAAAAGACAAACAGGCAAAAAATACAACAGAGCAAAGCGGGAAAGTGAACGCTAAAAGGAAAAGACAAAGCCAAAAGGAAAGGACAAGCACAGAAAGAATACACAAACTCCGAAAGGAAAATACACAACACAAAAGGAAATGACAACCGTGTAAAGAATAAGACCAAAGTCAAAGGAAAAGGCAAAAGTGAAGTGGAAACGATCGACTAACATAATGTGACAAAGACAACGAGCAAAGGAAAAGACAAAGTAACGTCAAAAGGACAAGACAACATCAAAAGGAGAAGAGAAAGCGGGTGCTAACCACGGACTTCCTATATACATAGACAGAGCATATGTATGTCCTATCCGTAGGTTGTCGCCACCGACTAGGACAAAAAAGTCGCACCAAGATGGCCGCCGTGAAGCTATAATTTGTATGATTTGACGACAACTCTGTAATATTTTAAACAGAAGTTTAGCTTGAATGAGAAACAATATCATATTCATGCAGTACATGTAATGATATTGACCTACCTTGAATTATTCCGAAAATATTTCAAATTTCTTGCAAAATCTGTTGATTCTAACTACTTTAGCAAGTCCAAACTTTCACACACAAAACCATAGCAGACAGCCATCTCGCTACTCCTATACTCACACGTACCGTGACAATCTAACGTGCAGTATACTTTGTCTATGTATAGGAAGTCCGTGGTACTAACCCACACTGGGTGTCATGAAACACTGTTTTCACCTATCCGAAAAGCTCTCTACAAGTATGACACATTTTGGCAATTTTAAACAGATTCAAGAAATATCTGTGATGCTTCAAGTTAAAATGAGAAACGTACTTTTACATATCCGACAGTTACTAGATCTGAAAACCGGTGAACTGTGGGAAATGATCACCGGATTTCATGAAATTTATTCTCACTTTGTAAATTAATCCTGAAATGTGGAATAACTGTATGCACAAGCATTCGATTCGCGCGAACTGAAGTTAGGCTTAAACTTATACTAGGCCACAGTGTGCACAGTGTTAAAGTTAGGCTGCGTATGTAACTTGTAAGTGGAACATTAACACAATAACATTTAATATTTGTTAGGAACTGACAATAAACACACCGAACAGTGTGACTGGCTAAGTCTTTCTTGAGATTTTCTTCACGAGCGCAGGAAATTTCCTGCACTCGACCTTCTCTTTTAATATTTGTAGACTTTTTCATTGGCGTTTGCCTTTTCTTTCGACGGTCGCCCTTTTCCCTTTTGACTTCAGAGGCGTACACAGGTTTTCTATGAAGGGGGGGGGGGGGATGCAGTATGAGTGATCGCTGGCCAAGAGTACGGGAACATTTTTGGCGTTTTCAAGGAGCTTAGATGCAAAATGGTGCAAGATTTTCGACTTTGACAGGAACAGTGTTAAAAGTTGAATTGTGGTGGTTCATGAGGATAAAAGTGGAACTTTTGTGTTTTTACATGCAATCTTATGCCATTTACGCTCCCTTTCAAAGTAAAACTTGTCATTAAGTTTGCATACTTCTAGGAGTCACAAAAAGAGAGCATTGATCGGTATAGACCAACGGGAGCATTTTAGTTTGAGTTTTTTTCTTGGCCACAAAACTTTATTCTGCCATAAATATTATCTAAGCGGGGCGCCACCATTGGATGGCGCGGAGCTTAGAGAAATTTCGAAAAGTCAGACCACTCAGATGGTCGGAAATAACATTTACCAGACTTATATGAAGAATCTAACAAGTCGCTATCTTCTTTTGTCGTCTGCAATGAAATGCTCACTTCAAAATATGTTCGCAAACTGGAAAGTGATCAGAGAGTTATTAAAGGCCCAGTTCTCTCACCCCAAACAGTACCAATTCTCCTAACCTTCTTACTTAAGCCCTCCCCCAATTGTCTAAAATCCATGCTCATCCAGATTCAATCTCAGTTTATTGCTTCAAGGTGAGTAAAGAAAAACTCAATTTATATAATCAAAACACTCTAAGTACCGTTCATGCTGTGTAATATAAGCTTTGGTACTCTGCATTGTTTGAATTTAATAGCTACTTTGACCCCAAAAATGTAATTTTGCCCGAAGGACTATCCAAGTGGGGCGCCACCATTAGGAAATAATCGCGACCCCTCAGATGGCCGAAAATTGCGTTTTTATTCTTGTAAAGAGAATCTAAACATGCAGTCTTTATGTTAAGCTTTTGTTTGCAATAAGGATAAAATCAGGAACATGCTAAGTGATCAGAAAATTACCAGGTAAAATGTACTACCGCTATTACATTAGATTGTCTTTATTCTTTCCGGGGAAACTATACAACGGAATTGAAAATATGCTAATGCTTCTCTATTGTGACTCTCACTTGGTTAAATTAAAGATCCGTGAATTGATGAAACTTTCTGTGACTCCTCGAACTCCCGTCTGTTAATGGTTTTATCCTTAACACCTCTTGCGTGATAAATGGCAAACTATTTCTCAACGCACCTGAACACCCTCCCCTCCCTGTCCCCGTCTCGTACGCGTCTATGCAGGTCGGGAAAGGGATGGGCCGCTCCCTTTTGAAAATTCTAAAAAAGGTAGGTGTCTTTAGAGCTAATTGGTGCCACCAGAGGGATTTTTAAATAAAATTTGGAATTTGACAAATTTTGCCTACTTTTTGATTCCTTGCCGAAGGCAGGCAAGGAATCTATGCGATGGTGATGTCGTGTGTATGTGTGTGTGTGCGTGTGTATGTATGTGTGTGTGTATGTGACGCTTTGGCTTGTAAACACGACATCTCAAGAAGGGTAAGTGTGACTAACCTCGTATTTGGTGTGTAGGTTGGTCATATTGAGTAGATGATCCCTATTGTTTTTGGTGGAGATCAAAGGTCATTTGGGGTCACGAGAGGTCAAAAGGTCAAAACTTTGTAAACACGATATCTCGAGAACGGTACATGTGACTATGCTCATATTTGGTGTGTGCATTGGTCATATTGAGTAGATGATCCCTATCGATTTTCGTGGAGGTCAAAGGTCATTTGGGGTCACGAGAGGTCAAAAGGTAAATTCCTTAGAAATTGCTTGTAAACACAGTATCTCAAGAAGGGTAATTGTGACTAATCTCACATTTATTGTGTGGATTGGTCATATTTAGCAGATGATCCCTATTGATTTTCCCAAAGGTCAAAGTTCATTTGGAGTCAGCATGTTCAAAGCCCGACAAGCTTTCCTTCACAGTCTTTCAAGAAAGGTCACTTGTAGGGTCCTGTAACTTGTCATGTAGTTGGCACATAGTGAATACATGGTCCCAGAAGTTTTTGGTGGAGGTCAAATGTCATTTGGGTTCACGACGGGCAACGGGGATCTCAATGTAGGAAGATTCGATGCCTTGCATGTGTACTTTGTGGGCACATTATGGAGCCCTGTTAATTGAAAAACATTGCAAAGCAATGTCAATGTGAAAAAAGGCCTTACATTTCAGCAGCAAGGAATCACTAAGCCTTTTGGCTTTCTGGTTTAATGAAAAAAGAGGAAGAAATTGCATCACTGAGGGGCCTTGCAGAGACAATCCTTCCCCTTTGAAACTTTTGAAAAATTGGGTGTTCCTACATGCAATCTGGTGTAACACATGCTATCTTTTAAAGTAAAATCTGTGTTACTAAAGTATGGGTACGTATTTTTAGGGCCTTGGCATCCGTGAGGCGGGGGCCCAATGCCCCCCCTTCGTTCGCCACTGTTTGACTTTGTCTTTTTCTTTTGACTTTTGTCTTTATTTTGACTTTCATCTTTAGCTTTTAGCGTTTGTCTTTCCTGTTTTGCTGTGTTGTCTTTTTTGCCTGTTTGTCTTTGCCTTTGAGCGTTTGACCTTTCCTTCCAGCGTTGTCCTTTTCTTTCGGCGTTGTCTTCTCCTTTTGGCGTTTGTTGTTTTCCACTATCACGTTAGTCTTTTCCTTTTGGGTTTTAACTTTTCCTTTTGCATTTGTCCTTTCCTTTCGACGTTGTCTTCTCTTTTTGGCGTTTGTAGTTTTCCACTTTTACGTTAGTCTTTTCCTTTTGGGTTTTAACTTTTCCTTTTGGCTCTGTCTTTTCCTCTCGGGGTTTGTTTTCTCCTTTTGACGTTTGTGTTTTTCTTTAGACGTTTGAATAATTCCTTCCGGCGTTGTTTTTTTCATTTTGACGTTTGTCTTTTCTGTTTCGCGGTGTTGTCTTTTTTGCCCTGATGGCCGCCCATATTAGAGGGGAACTCGCGGAAAACTCTCCCTGTTTTAAACGAGTATTTACAAATATGGATCATTTATTGAAAAGAATTCGGAGACTTATGAGGAAAAAGTTGGGAAAACCGCACTGTAGTTGACCGGTGTCTTAAAATGGCAAATATCCGAATTTTTATTTTTTTTTTCCAGCGAGGGAGGGGGGGCAATCGCCCTCCTGCCTCCTGGCCCCTGCCCCCGGTGGAATTCATGTTGTGTCAAATCTTTGATGAGGCTCTAGGCGTGCAAATGAAGACGGCTCCTTCTTGAGTATTTATGTGTTAGGTTTTACCCCTTGGGTCTTCGCATCGGAGTAGTTGGGAGAAATACAGGCTAATAAACTTTGCCTTTATATAATGCCAATTTTCACATTCAAGGGCCGATGATATTTTTCAGGACCCAGGAGAGAATCCTAGTCCCCTTGGCTATGGCCTGGGTCATTTGTTTACCACCTCTCTCGTAGTCTAATTCAGACGCCAGACATCTCTTCATGGATAAGCGTTTAACAATATTTTGTGTTTTGTGAGATTGGCTTCGTTGTCGCTTTTTCAGTCAGAAGGGGAATTCATTTCTCGATCACTTGTTACTTTCTTGTTCACGACTCTCACTTTTACAACTTAAACACTGACATTTCAATCTGTCTCTCATCCTCCAAAAGGTTCTACATAAGTTTTCCGTGCTCTAAATTGGACTACCAGATCAGTAGTCTCTAACCTGCGTAGCAGGCTGTACGGCATATTCCTTGCTCAGTCATAACGGAACCTGAAAAACTGAGAAAACCACCGTCGTGCTCCGCGGGGTAAGTAGTTACTCGATGCTGGCCAGTGCTCAGACGCATTACCTCGGAGGTACTTCCGTGGTTTGAGATATCTGCGTAGCAAGCTGTACGGCATGTTCCGTTATATCCCCATATCCCCAAGACCCCAACGGTGGTTTTGCAAGCTGAGGAGTTGAGAAAACAGAATTCAGTACGCAAGCTGGGGAGCTGAGAAAACAGAATCCCTTACGAGGGGTATGCTTTGAGCAGAAGCTACAGATAAATCTGGGTATGTTGTCATCTGGAATCACTTCATGGTCTGAAACAAGTCGCATCTGCTGTCATTCCCCCAGCCTTCTGCAGCATTCTCCGAAACCTGACGGCCATGGAGAGGCTTCAACCAAGGCGATGCTTCTTTAAGACATTAAGAACATTTGAATGGTAATTTCATTACAAGTGTAATGAAACAAAGGTAGAAATGAGAACCAATCATTCTCCCACGAGACGCTTCGGTAATCTGCCACGCTGCCGGTGAAGCGGGAGGAAATAGCACTCCTTTTGTGATTCATGGCATCCGATATTCCGATGACAAAATTTATGGGTCTAAAAAAAGGGGCGAAAGTCATGCTCCAAATGTTTTGCGAAAAGCTCAATGCCCTGGATTACATTTTTTGTCGCTGCATAGTCACATCGTGCAGCTTGCGTATATACATAGCTTAAAGCAGGCTCGGCTAAAAGACTGCCGTCAGTCCAATTATTGCATTGCTTTGGTGCAAGATTAGTGCGTAGAAGCCTACTTTAATATCTTCCTTTACCTTGCAATAAGTATAAAGGCTACCTAACAAAATATAATTAACGAGCTTTATCTGAGTGACAGAACACGCAGTTTGATACCTTCTAAACTATTGTAAATACTGTTGTGGAACCAGGAATCTAAGAGCAACTCGCTGGTTGAGGGGTCTGATCATTATTCCGAAGGTTCGTTATTCCGAATAAAACATGAGGGCCGTTATTCCGAAGGTTCGTTATTCCGAAAAAAGAATAAGGATCGTTATTCCGAATGAAACATAAGGGTCATTATTCCGAAGGTTCGTTATTCCGAATACAGGATAGGGTTCCGTTGTTCCGAACAGAGAATATATGAATATGTTAATGTTTGCATACATTTATGATCATGGTGTGAAATACCAATAGATGAAATGAAATTCACTAGAAGGATGCGGGTCTTATGGCCAAACAATTACAGCAATCCAATATACCCAAATAACAAGAGTCACTGGTAAGAAAATCTCCCTATGCGCACATAAGCTCATTACGGACTGACTGCTGATAGTACGGTTTTGAGAGGGGAGGGGGACCAGATTTACAGCCATTTTAAAGGGCAAGTCCCCTCATCCTAATCTACAGTTCTTGTAGGGGTATACCGCAATTCTCAATTGGCTCAGATCTTTGATTGACAGCTAGTTGACAATGCAGAGTACCAACAGGTGATGTTACACAGCATGAACTGTACTGAGAGTTTTTTATTACAAACATTGAGCTTTCCTTTACTCACTCTGAAGTAAGGCTATGTCTGGATAAGGATTAATTTAAGACACTTGAGGGAGTGGCTTAAGTAAGAAGGTTAGGAGAACTTGTACTATTTAGGGTGAGGGAACTGGGCCTTCAAGGTGGTCTGACGCAAATGAAGAAAGGAAGGTAGGTCAGACTAAGCGTACCGCAGTTTGGGCAGTACCGTAACTAACGCAGAAACTGTGTCCTTCTATATTTGGAGGGATAAGAGCCAACATCCTCCATTCGGAATAACGACCCTTATTCTCTATTCGGAATAACGAACCTTCGGAATAACGAACCTTCGGAATAACGAACGACAATCCTGGTTGAAACCTCTTTACGTGCACAAAGACACAGAACAGCCTATCAAAGAACAATCTACCATGTTACCTAGTGCAGCCTAATCGAGTTAAGTTGTTGTGAAAGCTCACTGAAAGTATGTCCGCTGTGTGGGCGATTTAAAACATGGGCAAGAACAGTCTACAAAAGCTTACTTTGAAACAACAGCCAGATCCCACACAATTCTTCTTTTTCACTTCAAAGTATTTTCAAAACACTTTTAGACTTTCACTTTGCATATATGAAAGGGTAATAAATGATTTACTCTCCTAAGGTTCATAATGTTGAAAGAAAAGTATTGTCACATGGCTATGAAGAGCCAATGATGAAACAGCGCAGACTGCTACACGAATCGAAATTGGGGTGACTGCATTTCCCTTTTAAAGGCCCAGTTCTCTCGCCCCAAACAGTACAAATTCTCCTAACCTTCTTTTAAGCCCCTCACACAATTTTCTGAAATTTACCCTTATCCAGACGTCACAATCTCAGTTTATTGCGTCAGGGTGAGTATAGAAAAGCTCTATGTGTATAACCAAAACACTCTTAGTACAGTTCATGCTGTGTAATATAAGCTTTGGCAATCTGCATTGTTTGAATTAACAGTCAGTCAAAAGCTGGGCCAATGGAGAGTTTCTGTACCCCCTACAAGAAGTGTAGTTTGGAGTGAGAGGATTGGTCCTTTAAAGGAAGACTTGTCTCAAATGAGGGAGATGTTACTCCCCTGATTTCAATCAATTTGTTTTTACAGTTATAACATCTCAACATGAATAAGTAAAGTTTTAGATTCCTTACGCTTCCCTTGGTTTTTAATTATCTCTTTACTTATCTCCGTTTTACTTTTCACAAACAGGTAAAGGGATAGCTCATCTTGTTTTGTCTTTGTTCAGGTATTGTCCAATCTTTGAGTGTTGTTATCTTTGAAAACATTTTACTTCGCTGGTGCATTGTGATGGCGCTTTGTTTGTACTCTAACTCCTGAAGGCAAATATAAAACCTGATGCCCACGGGGTAACCCCATGCTATAGTGATTGACAGGAAACTTGGCACAATATAGCAGGCATCCTAGAGCGTAAAGGGCCTTCTGGTATCGATTTCCTGGTTGTTTTGATCAAATTTTATCTAGAATTTGCAAAGTTTTCGTTGCAAATGTACAGTAGTCTTCTAATTTCGTTTCCGCTCTTGAAATTTGCGAATTTTGCATTTAACCTACAGTTTTTCGAATCTGACTTGTCCGCTCAACAACGACTGTCTGATGTTTTTACTCCACAATTTAACTTCCAAGTTTAAAACACAGTACAAACATTTGTGCAGTATTTCAGTAACATGGACTCACCGGGGAGTTGCAGGATTCACTAAGATTTTCGCTTTCTTTCTAGTTTCATCTTTTTCAAATTGTCGCGTGTGTTCAATCTTAGGAACAAGAGGCGTAGCAAGACCCTCTGGAACCCATCCAAGAGCCACAGAAACCATTTTCCTTGGACCCGTTCACCCTCCATACATGGATGTATGGTCACATTATGTAGCTGCTGATTGTTTAGCCCCCTGGAAACTCGGGGTCCCTGGACATTCTCAACCCCGTCCCAAACCAAGCCCCTCCCCCGAAAGAATATATTGCAGTTAGAGTAACTTATAAATAGTAGATGATCCGTAAAATGTGTCTGGTAACATCAAATTACAGTGCAACAAATCAAAGCTGTTGCGAGCACTGAATGTATAGTAAGTATTGCGCTTCCACACGTTATCCTCAAACCATGCTCTGTTAGTAAAAAGAAACAAGTCTTCCTTTCGTCCATCATAAGGGTAGTCACTCACCCAGTAGTTCATTTAAACGTTTTTCGACACCGTCACCCGACCTCGCGTTTGTTTTCAACCTCAGTTCTGCGTTCTTACTTAAAAAATGTAGAATGATATGAATCGTGATAACTCCATATATTCGTGCAAAAATCACTACACCCGCCATTTTTATTTTCGGGATGACAGTCATTAAACCTTATCCCCTAGAGAGCAGACTGTTCCGGTGGTTTACTGTACAGAGGAAACGAGTGAAACATTAAAACCATATGTTCTTCTTGACATCTTATTAAAATTCATGTAGGAATATTTATCAACATCTATGTCATTCTTTATAGTTGTATTTCAATTCATTTCTTGACAAAGATTTCCCTTAATTTGTGCGAAATCGATATCCATAAAGAGTTCATTTCAAGCAGTTGAAACATCTTTTGGGGAAGACGAGGATAAACTAACAATGCAGATGGGTGACAGTAGATATTACCGAAGTGCGTCAAGATTAAGGTCCCCTAGATGCAGGGGCCCATGTGAGCCTGAGTAAGCTTGTACCAGAGGGAATAGTGCAAAGTCCTTCCACCCCACCCCCCCCCCATCCACCCCCATAGGTAAATGGCGGATCCTGTTACAAAATACGAGTTTGATGAACGCAACATGAGTTGGGACCCGACTCTTTTAATAAGTGTAACTCACATTTGCAATAATAGCATGGCGTGCTCAGAAGTTGCCAGTCTGTCATTGCGATTCCTGTATATTAAATGTGTGGAAGAAGTATGCGTTCACTTTCACCATCGTATGTCCGGCCTTGGTAGATCCACGGTCCGACCTTGGTAGATCCATGGCCCGACATCAATGTCGTTCAATCTTTCATTGGTGTCAAATTTCAAAGTCAGATAAAACAACCCCATTAGGTACAAAATCAACAAAAGATCTTTGAAGCAATCTGTCGGTATGGCGTAACATGTTGTAACATAAAAGTGCCTAGAAAATTGTTCAGGGATAAAAAAACCTATAGGCAGATAGGTATGCAGGGTTATAAACAAAATATCAGCACGTGGGGTTTAGATAAGATTAGGTTGGTTGTTTTTGCTTCAACTTATAACCTTCTTGTGGAATCTAGCGACCCCACGACCATTTGCATAGATGTGGAAGACTGACTCAACGTTATCTCTACTCCATTGTTCATGCGGAACATCACGCACAACGACAGCGGGTTCCAGTTTTGAAGTCTTTGGTATGAGCAGGTTTGGGGTTCGAAACCCGGACCTTCCGAGTGAGAGCCGGATGCTCTACCAACTAGACTACATACTTACGGCAACCCATTTTAAAGGGCCAAACCTCTCACCCCAAACTACAATTTTGGTACGGGATTACCGAAAGTCTTAACTGGCTCAACTCTTTGATTGACAGCTAATTCAAACAATGCAGAGTAACAAAGCTTATGTTACACAGCATGAATAGTACTGAGATGGTTTTATTATATAAATTTAGTTTTTCTGTACTCACCTTGAAGCAATAAACTGAAATTGTACCTGCATGAGGATGAATTTCAGACAATTGTGGGAGGGGCTTCAGTAAGAAGGTAGGGGGAATTGGTACTGTTTGGGGTTAGAGAACTGGGCCTTTAACATTTTCCTCGCAATTTCGCTCAAGTGGAACTGAATTCCACTTAAGTGAAATGCATTTCCCTTATGTGGAATTCAATTTCACTTAAGTAGATGACAGTTTCACTTAAAGGGCCAAACCTCTTACCCCAAACTATAATTTTGGTACGTGGGTACCGAATTTTTCAATTGGCTCAGCTCTTTGATTGACAGTTAATTCAAACAATACAAAGTACCAAAGCTTATATTTCACAGCATAACCGGTACTGAAAGTGTTTTGATTATATAAATTGAATTTTTCTAGACTGACCTTGAAGTAGTAAACTGAGATTGTATCTAGATGAGGATGAATCTCAGAAAATTTTGTTAGGGGCTTCAGTAAGAAGGTTAGGAAATTAAGTACTGTTTTGGGTGAGAGAACTGGGCCTTTAAAGGCTAAATTCTCCCACCCCAGTACCAATTCTCCTAACCTTCTTACTTAAGTCCCTCCCAAATTTGTCTGAAATTCATCCTCATCCAGACACAGTTCAGTTTATTGCTTCAGGGTGAGTATAGAAAAGCCCAGCGTGAACAATCAAAACACTCTCAGTATAGTTCATGCTGAGTAAAAAAGCCGTGGTAATCTGCATTGTTAGAATTAGCTGTCAATCAAAGAGCTGAGCCAATTGAGAATTTCGGAAAACCACTTCAAGAATTGTAGTTTGGGGTGAGAGGACTGACTCCTTAAGTGAAATTGAATTTCACTTAAGTGGAATTCCGAGGTAAATGTTAAAAAGGCTTGTCATACACACTTGGTCTACGTGGGGCTACAAAAAATACATGGTACAAACCCCGCTCCCCGTATCAATGTGAAAGTTTCAGGACGCTTTGGGCTGCCGCAACATTGAATGGGGGAGGTGGGGGATGGTGTCTCGTTCATTGCTTTGTTTGCTTCTTTTGTCCCATCATTTTTGTCGGGGATTGTAAATGACACACGTCCTTAAAACATTATTTGCTCCCCTCCTCTGAGATCATCACTGTAATGTTCCTTTGAACAGTACTGGCTATTTTAGCATTGCATGAGATGCACTTTGTTTGTGTTTTTAACTGTTTAAAGTGTACCTAAAGTCAAGCATTTGAAAAACACGTATTTTAGAGTTTATTAGATGAATGTTATCGAGCCAGCATTGTCACACTCTACCTTGTTTCTATTGCTGAGATATTAAATATTCACTTAAATCCAAATGGTCCTGTACATTGAACAACGATTAGTGAATCTTTTGTGTAACAATTCGTGAAAAAAGCACATAAACACGTCTTTTTTAAATTAATCATTTTCAGATTTTTATATATGACCTCGTGACTTCTCCTTGTTCCTTGCAGTTACAGGTTGTACATGTCTGAATTGAAATAAATATGAAGCTTTCTACTTCAAAATAAATGAACTAGTGAATGAACGAACGAACAATCCATCAAGCAAACAAATAAATAACTAAAAATAAAATAAAAAACTACGTTTTGCAGAATGGGTTTGTAAAGTCATGTAACCTTAAAACATTATTGAAGAGGATCTCATTTGGCACAAGGTACAGTAACTTTCGAAAAAAAAAAACAAACACAAAGACTAAGTGTAATTTGAATTCTACGACAGTGGTACTGTATCACAAATTAGTGAACAAGCTACCAGTTTCATTTAGGGAATAAATTTCAAAATTTTATAGGCCTACTTCAGCTTAGGAATAGGACCCTGTGGGGATACATGTGATTGGACCCATTCGAATTCAGTTTTCATGCTTTAAGTTGTAAATTTTTGAATTGTTAGAATTGAACTACAGGTCAATGGGCAAGAACAGTCGCCTCAAACTTATTTTGAAACATCCAAATATTACTCCTTTGTCCTTTTAGTTCAGTTCGAAGTAACTTTCATAGTATTTTAGTACTTTAATATTGAATATTTAAGGTCATCCAAAACACGACTCTTAGTAAATTTTGCAATTTAGGATGTAAAATATGGTCACATGATTCTCAATAGCCAATCACGAAACAGCCGGATGCAGTACCATTCTACATTTCTTACTCAAGTATTTGTTTTTGTGTGGCCAACTGCGCGTGTACTGGATCCCGAGGCCTGAAGGACAAGACTAAAGAGAAATAGACTGAGGTTTAAATATTTAAAGTGTACCTCAAGTCAAAAAATTTAAAAATATATGTTTAAGAAAATGAAAAACAAATTCTAACAGTCCAACTCCCATCTTCATATGACATTCCTGAGCTGAGATATAAAATGTTGAAGTTTATTCCCATAAAACAAATTGGTCTATTGTGCAATAATTTGTGACTTCCTTGTTGTACAACTCACATAAATTGCTTTGTTTTCCTTTAACATTAAAAATGTTTTTCATGACCTTGAACACTTCCCGTTTGCTTGCATAGCATATTGCACAAGACGGGCTGAATTAATTACACCACCTCATAAGAATAAGAGTGCTATCACACCTTGATACAAGGTGCAGTAATGTTCGGAAAAACAAAGAAATACAAAGATTGTCATTTGAGTAGTACAAGAATGACATCACAAATTATTGCGCAATGTACCATTTTAATTTGAGTGAATAAACTTCAACATTTAATATCTCAGCTCAGGAATGTCCTATGAAGATGGAAGTTGCACTGTTAGATTGTATTCTTCATGGTCTTTAATATATATTTTTGAATTTTTTGACTTTAGGTACACTTTAAGCACCCTCAGTTTGTCATATGCACTGATCAATTTTTTGGTTCCATTCCAAAATGTTTTCCAGAATTTAATTAGATGGAATGGTCCCATCCCCTTTCTCTGACAATACGTCAATACTTGCCGTACTACAGCTGTATATCCCTTGTTTATTACTGACGTTTGGTCACTTCCTTCGAGAAAATGGATTTCAAGACAGTAAGGGCTGCATTCTTTTAGCTTAGATACATAAACCCAGGCGTGCAAAGTTCGTGATTTCATTCTCAGGCTCGGCTTTTGTTGACTATATGGGTCTCGGCCAGGAAACGGAAGTTTATGATTTTATAAACTACCGCCTGCTGAATAACAATTCGTGGCCTAGTTCTGCCTGAATCTGCCCATGAGGTTTTCCGTCAGTATATCCTTTACATTTTACGTAACTTACTCTCCAGAATTTCCCTATAGACTATTCAAAGTTAGGCTACCTCCTACAACCAGGGAGCTCCTGCCAAAACTGAATTTGTACTAGCCTGCAGAGAATCTCTTTAATCTCACCAAACAGTGAAATTTTGAAAATTTTCCGTTCTTAGTTTTCTTCTATCTCCTCTTAATATTTGGCAATACACTCCTATGAGAGAGTCAGGCACAGTATAGACGAATCCGATCAGCGCTGGTGTTTAGTGAATGTAGTCAGCCATTAGTGGGGTCCATGAGCCTTAAATCGTTTTTATTTGTTGTCTACATGAATTTCAAACTCTCAGATTAAATGAAATTTAAGCAATAATGATACAATTTAGTGTACAATCATCCATGATACAGGTAAGCAAGGAAATTGCAAGATTAAAAGGTGACACTCCAGCCTACTGAAATGAGAACATCACTTGCTGTCCGGATTCGTCTATATCTTGCAATGTATTTAAAGGGGAAATGCAGTAACAACAACTTTAAGTAGCGTAGTACAGTCCTGTTTCATGATTGGCTCTAGAGAGTCATGTGAAAGTATTTTTTCCTCAAACGTGAAATTTACTAGGAGTTACTGCTTTGTTTCCCTGAATATACCATATTGAAGTCTTCAAACATTATAAAAGCTTCTTTGAAAAGAAAGAAGAAAATGGTTCGATTCAGCTGTAACTTCAAAATAAGATTTTGGCGATTGCTCTTGACCTTTATATGGTTCAAGTTTAAATTGACACACAGCAGAAAAAAATGTCTGTACATCATCATTCACCATGTAGGGAGGGGCCATTTGTTGAACCTAGGTCTCAATCTGAAAGTATAGTCACCTATGGTATCATGGACTGTAGGTCAGGGGTTCAATTCCCAGACCGGGTCAAACATCTAAAGAAATGGAATTTAGTACGTCAAGGTCAAGTTTCGACAGGTTGTGTGTGATGTTCCTCTCAAACAATGGTGTAGGGATAACAATCCATTGTAAAAATTTATTTATGTTCATCATGATGGAAAAAAGTTCTTAAAATCAAAAGACATTTACAACAACAACAAAAAGAATTATTACAGGCCCAGTTCTCTCACCCAAACAGTACCAATTCTCCTAACCTTCTTACTTAAAGGCATATTTTCATCATCCTAAACAGTTCTAATTCCCCCAACCTACTTACTTCTAGCCCCTCCCACATTTATCTAAAACTCATCTTTATCCAGACACAATCCTTGTTTATTGCTTCATGGCTTGTCCCAGTGGCCATACAAGTCCATAAAGTGTAATCAAGACACTCTCAGTGCCCATGCTGTGTAATTTAGCTATGATGCATTGTTTGAATGTGATGCCAATCAAAGAGCTGTACCAATTGAGAGTTTTGATATATGTATACTGAAACTGTAGTGTAGGGTGTCTGAAATTCATGCTCATACAGATACAATCTCAGTTAATTGCTTCAAGGTGAGTAAAGAAACACTCAATTTAAATAATCAAAACACTCTCAGTGCCGTTCATGCTGTGTAATATAAGCCTTGGTACTCTGCATTGTTTGAATTAGCTGTCAATCAAATAGTTGAGCCAATTGAGAATTTCGGTACCCCCGTACCAAACTTGTAGTTTGGGGTTAGAGGTTTGGCCCTTAAAAGTTTAATCAACGCTGGACCGTGCTTTATAGAGAAGACACTGCCGCACGATCGGGTTAAAGGCATTTACTGGTGGCTTTTCACAAGGGTCTTCCATGAAAGAAAAAATATTCTAGGTCTTGTCCTCCAAACCCTGTAGTAACAGGGTTTTCCCCTGCTCAAAGATATCTCATTTAAAGATTGGTTGATTGGTTGATTTTGTTGAAAAATACCTCCACTTCTCACAAGGTCAAAGATTGTTATGTAAAGTGGGAGAATTTGGTACAAGTTCCCTTTTTATTTCTTTATAATTGAATGCCTTGTTTGTCCTTGAAATTTGATAGTGTTGGAATGTTTGAATATCATATCCTGTAGATCTAGCATAACCCTACAACATATGTAGGGTATTACACACCATGTTGCTAAATGCTCCCTGCAGGGATATCAATTTTTACGTAAAAAGGAAATGTAATCTTAAATTAATGTGCCGCAATGACATCACAGATTTCCCATAAAGCAACTTCATATCAATAAAAAATTACACAACTTTGAAAATTAGTATCTCCCGAACGCTACATGCTATTGAGATGCAGTTTTCACCTCCTGAAAGAGAAATTTCTCTCAATTTTTTGAAGTCAATGAATTTTGTCTCTGGACCATGCCTTTAATGCATCCAGCGATATCATTAACCCCCGTGAGTGCTTATTGATTATTGTTTTGTCCTTGGAGGATAATGAACGGTGACTTGGTTATCGCGGGATAACAAATTAACCCCAATGAACCAATAGGAGTTTGGGATTATTACCAAGTATGAATGAAAATAAGATACCAGTCCGGTGCCCCAGAACTGGAGAAAAAATGTCGTGGTCGCCGCTGTAGACTGAACCAGAACCTTAAAAGTTAAGCGTAAAGCTCGGTCTAACCTAACTATACACCTAGATATACTTGGGGCACATATCATCATATCATAGCTGCGTGCGTCCTTTAAGCTCTTGTATTTGCTGTACATTACAAGCAAGGGAGTATTTTGTAGCAATGAGTTGATCCCCAACCCCACCTGAATACAAACAGTTTTATCAAATGATTTCGACGATGAAGATGCTGTCATTAATTAAAGGAAATTTTTCCATATTTTACGTAGTTTACCACTTTTGTACACGAACCCCAATCTTTTTCAAATAAATTGTATTCTTCACCATTTTGTTTACTTTCAGAGCCATGACGTTACAGACGACAGTTGCCAGGCCAGTCATCTGTCTTCTTTTAGTCGGATTACTACATTTTCGACAGACGACCAGTCAAAGTACGTGATTTAATTTCACGATCATTTTCTCCTTTAATGTTATAAAACGCTTGTCCTCAATCAACCTTGGTATTAGGAGACAGAAAACTTCCCAGACGTTACTATAACGGCGAGAGGTTTTTCACACTTTCCCGTCTCTGGCTTGATTGAAAATGAACAAATCTTGGAGCTTTATTTCTGTGGTCAGCTTATGATGAGTGATCTTAAAATGAGTCATACCAACCTCACCGATTGCAGCAAACATATTTAGAAAAGTCACTAATACAATTGTGGCTGCGCAAAGTTTACCTTTATACATTTATTCCGTGAAGGTCCAAAATTGAAAAACTCGTGTTCCATGCACAAAATTAGGTGCCAAATACGAAATCGAGCGCGCGCTCTATAGTAATACATTGTGCTAGGTGAAAGATGTGTGGAATTTAAGGCGGAAAATATTACGTTTGTTTTACACAAGGAATGAATTCTTCAGAAACCAACATTTATGAACACGGGATGACATAAGGGAAGGGCCAATACTCTTTCTAAAGTCCGTCATACTCTCTGGCAAAGAGCCGCTCGGCGATACCAAACTATGAAACTGCTTCTCAAGGGCTACGTCCACTAAAGGACAACAGTAACTGACCAATTTACCTCATCGGCCTGTCACGCACGGCCCTATTCACTGAATGAAAAGAACAGATACTGCACAAGATCTTAGCCAAAAGGTCGAGAAGCGAAGGCAATAAGACAACATTTAAACAAGAAATAGACCTCTCACTGATAGAAATTCAATTATTTGTTACTCAAGAATAATTTGTTCACCCAAATTTCGAATAATACAACTTCTGCAAGTAATATTATGCATAATGTTTTGAACTAGGGCTGAGTCTGTTGCAGGAGTTCGTTGAGGAGACTGGACGGTTTTGCTATGATTAAATAGCTACTATCTTCGTATGCTATGTTGGTGCATTTTGAATGCAATATGTCCGTGCAAAAGTTTACTTTCAATGCTACCACAAATGCAGCGTTAGCAATTTATGCAGGACAATTAGTTCATGCAGTTTAAAGGTAGTCATTCTTCACCCGAAACTACAATTTTTACAAGCAGGTAGTCAACAGAATATCTCAATTGGCATAGCTATTTGATTGATATCAAACTCAAAAAATTCAGAGCAGCTCATATTACTCACCATGTACCGAGAGTGTTTTGATTACACACATCATTGCCTTGAATACTCACCAGGGTGTGCCTTAGCTGAAGCAGTAAACTAAAATAGGGATGACTTTAGACAGCTCTGGGAGGGAGAGAAGTAAGTAGGTTAGGAGAACTAAATAGGTTAGGAGAATTGAAATTGTCTGGGTGATAGATATTGGCTTAAAGCGGATGTTATTGTTAAGGGTAAAGGCGTGAGGTTAATTTTTTTTATTTTTCATTTTCTAGAAGTTATTTCAAATTCTTTCTTTTTGTGGTCCGCTGAAAAGGTTAAAAATTAGATGACGTGCAACGCTAGTGCCGTTGTAGCTATTGTTTATTTCTTTGATGTCACAGTTCAAATGCTTAAGCTTTAAAACATCGGGAAACGCAAAGGCAGGGATGTTAATTAGAAGTGGGCGCTTTTTTGATTCCTTGCCGAAGACAGGCAAGGAATCTATGCGACTGTGATGCCGTGTGTGGGTGTGTGTGCGCGCATACAGCTCAATGGACTTAACCATTGCCTACCTGTATATAAATAGTGTCTGACTCTATTTAGCCCTCTGGACAAGGCTTATTTTTTAGAAAGTACTGTAGTTCAGGTAATCAAAACAAGCATAATAGTGTCTACTGTGTATCAAACAAAGGACACTACTTGTACTCTATTATGCTGTTCCTATAAGTAGACAATTTTAGGCATATTACAAGTCTTGTTAAATTCTGGATTAATAAGGTTATCATGTTTTGTTAATTTTCAAGGACATTGTAGCCATTGGGAAGGGCATTTCACCAAAAAACAGCTACAAAAGGGCTGTCACGTCACTAATAGTCAAGATTACACCTCTCTGTTCAGATGTCTCTATATTCTAATGCATGCATGGAGGACAGTGTTAGAAGGAGGGCTTGTTTTAACATTAACAGCAATGCATTCGACTTTTCGGAACATAGAGACATCAGTATAGAGAGCTTTTCTCAATGCCCGAAATTTTTATTGAAATGAGCATGTTTTAAAAATACCTCCTTATCAAGTTAGTAGACAACATATAGTTTACGAGAATCATAACTGTGTGGGAAGATTCTCTTGTTTGTGGAGGTCAAAGGTTACGTGGTGTCACAAAAGGTCAAAATTTGTAGACATGACATTTTTAGGGGGATAACTGTGAAGGGATCTCATGCTCAACTTGTGAATTGCTCATATTTACCATGTTGATTGTCATGTTAGGTAGGTGTTCCGTATTGTTTTAAGTGGGGTGAAAGGTCGTTTTGGGTCACATGATTTCAAAAGGTGTATGACCTTTCTTATATCAAAAATTGTGAGGGATCTCATGTTTGTCATGTAGGCATCTATGTTCGTTACAATACATCATATGACACGGAATCACTACGCATTTTGGCTTTCTAGTTATGTTAAATTATAATTGGTTTCCCCAGGTGCAGAGGAACAAATGGACAATGCCGTGTGTTACGATGCTCTTTCCTGTGGCGAATGTTTGCAAGCTCATCATTTGTGTGCCTGGTGTGAAATAGACGTAAGTCCCAAAAATTTATCCACTCTGTTGAAATTAATCTAGAATTACGAAAAAAAGAAAAGAATGGAATTGCTTATGTCAACTAAGGGTGTTGTCTTCAGGAGGCAACTGTCTTATAGTTCGTAATCGTTTTAAATATTTCGTAAGTGCCTACTAAGTTTAGTTCCTGTTTTCTACCTTGCAGAAAATCGTCCTTTAACAGAGATGACTGTTTATATATGTATCTTTGTTACG
Source organism: Holothuria scabra (assembly GCA_037179385.1). NCBI lineage: Eukaryota > Metazoa > Echinodermata > Holothuroidea > Aspidochirotida > Holothuriidae > Holothuria > Holothuria scabra. The sequence goes on along the minus strand of CM074196.1, from coordinate 42,621,958 downwards.
TGTCCAGGAAGAAAGACGTGTTTTTTATGAGTGGGCTTTTATACCTACATTTTGTGCAAAATAATTTCGACGAAATTGCTTAGTTGTAAATCTATCGTTACCTGCCTGTTGGAAAATCACCCTAACATGGCAAAACCTGGAATGTAAATAGTGAAAAGCGAGATTTGTTTAAAAAGATAGTTACACGTCACATCGGGAAATGAAATATTAGAACTGCGGGGGAGAAGATACCTGTTGCTGTTTTATGGGAAAAAAATGTTTGTTGGTATGTTGTTCGAACAACCGACGTAAAAACAGAACAGAATGGATTGGATTTGACACACGGTTTGTCTTCCGGCTTCTGGAACTCTTTTGGTTTTTGTTGATAGTTTTTATAGGGGTTGGGCAGTTGGGTTTTGAGAGTGTGTCTCTTTTCTGATTTCAATTGAATATTTCATCGAAACAATATGAGTCGGTTGCCTATCGTAAAGGTGACTGATTTAAGAAAGACTTAGAGGTGTATCCGGGAAACAGAGTTGACCCAGGTTCAGTGGCGTAGCAAATGGGGGGGGGGGAGGGGGAAGAGTTGTCCACCCCCCGGAAAACATTTTGGGGAAATTTCAAGTTCACGAAATTATACTCCATTTTCCTTTTTCTTTAAAGTTTTCTCACTATAAGTAATCGTGAAAATTTCTCATGCATAACTCGAATTTCCATGCAACGTATTTCCCCAGATCTCATCAGTGTCACTGCAGCATGAAGCGCATTTGACTTGCATTCCGCAGAAATGCCCTGTCTGCAGCAACGTGAATGTTCTGTGGTACACATGCATGGTATTTTGATCAGTTCAGCGAATACTGCGTAACACTGCCAGGCTATAAGACCGGAGCATGGGATACCATCATCGAGCTAGTTCCCTACGTATTGTTGAGCTAATATTATGTTCATCAACTTGATGTACTATTGGATAATACGTTTATAATAAATAGTAACAAAATCATAGCCTGGTGATCGAAATATTCCCTCATTTAATAATTATCACAATTTCCGTTGTTTTCCCTCCACAACCATTATATTTATATTCGATTTAAGGCTGTCAGCAATACATACCAGTAGGCCTTAGAGTTTCCATTTTTTCCTTTTTATATATATTGTGAACTAATTGTCTCCTGAAAAGTTTTCACGACCAGAAAAATACGGCATTTCGAAATTTCTTCTGGCGGCGAGCTCCGTGCGAACCGATTATCGCGCTCCGCGTATCACACTCGCCCGTCACTAAAGTTGACAACGCCCTGGGTTAGGTTAGGTTACGCGAGGTTTAACAGCCCAGTTTCCAACCTGTTGGTTGACAGAGCCCTGGGTTAAGTTTAAGAATTTAATGGCCTCTCATCCTACAAGCTAGTACTGGGCAGGGTTATAGACTGATTTTACTCTGTGTTTTACGATGGATGGAGCTAAAAACAATAGCTTACCGTTGTCTAGACATAATAACCCTGCAAACCTGGAAAACGTATGATGTTTACCTTATTTTTAAAGGACTGGTTCGGAAAATTAATCTATTTAATCTGTTCGGAAAATTAAATAAATCTAATTAATCACTGGCGATGGGGGTGACAACGGGCCCATGATGACATTATCCTAATCCTATGTATATAGTAGGCAGCTCCAGGATCTTGTAGGCCATCTATTAACTTCTATAGGTAACATTACATTAGGTCATGATAATCTTGTTATTATCATAAATTAACGTATTTTGTATGTAATACATGCAACTTGACCTTGAAAATATACTGAAACTGAAAATATACTGAAACTGAAAAGTTTTTGGTAAATTTTTGAGCTTTGCCCCCCGGAAAATATCCTAGCTACGCCACTGCCCAGGTTTTGGTCGATAGATGTCCTGAGCAGTGACGCTTGCAGGATTTCGAAGGCGGGGGCATAACCTGTGATGAGTCCCTGACTGGAACGGATTTTGATGACCTTTTTTTCTTTCTTTTCTTTTGCTTTTCTGCATTTCAGTCCTTGCCGACCAACACACGTCAGCATACTTGTGCTGGTGTGTGGTTTAGGTTTGAATGCCCAGTGTGTCTCGAGTCAAACTTTTCCTCTTCCTCGGACCCGTAAATCCCCCGACTGAGTGATTTTCCCCGACTGACTTCGGAGATGGGGGTCTGTGCCCCCTTTAAACTTACTACTGGTCTGGGGAAGTGTCTAAATAGAGGGGTGTTTTGTCTGGAGCATGACGGTCAAAATGTTGGAGGCGAACGGCTGTTTGCACCCGCTGAATTCGCCAGTGAGAACGTGCAACCCGCCTAAATACGCCACTGGGAAGAAGGTTGGGGTTCCTAGAAATATACATTTTTGGTTCCTTGCGGTAGCAAAGGAACCTATGTAGTCAGGTTGGCGTGTGTGTGTGTGTGTGTATATATATGTGTGTGTGACACTTGCTTCGGTACGCTCTAACTCAACAAGGGAAGGTTGGATGGAACTTGGATTTGGTACATAGATTTGTCATAGGGAGAAGGTGTGCCCTATTGTTTTTGGTGGAGGTCAAAGGTCATTTGGGGTCACCAGAGGTCAAAAGCTAAAAACCTTCTCAACACGATATTTCTAGTTAGGAAACTTGGATAGATGTAATACTTGGTGTGTGGATGTGTTATGGTGTAAGGATGAAATTGGATATGTTCGGTGAAGGTCAAGGGGTCATCTGGGGTCACCACTGGTCAAATACTGAAAAACGTTTTAACACAGTATTTTAAGGTAGAAAGGACAGATTTCAAATCAATCTGTGTTTGGTTAAGGTCAAAGGTCATCAAGGTCACTGGAGGTCAACCGCTGAAAATGTTATTTAGAAAATCTTGTAAGCTAGATCAAGATAGTTTCAATAGATTTCTTATCTCACCTGGTTTTGCATGCTTACGAACCCAAACACCTTAGAAATTTGGCCTTTATGTTTGTTCAGTAATGATTCCTTCGGTTGTACACATATTTTGGATCATTCAAAGTTTTAAGAGGGCAATAACTGAAATCTGTAGATTTCACTGAGCACAGGTCACTCTGCATTAAACTGGTGTCTCTGCCAGTGGAAGCAATGCATGGATTGTACAGTATGTCTCTTTAATACTGCTGTGCTCTGTGGGGTAACCTAATCCTTATTCTATTATCACACTTCATTAATCACTTTCTGCTTAACTGCTGAATAAACCCTGTTTTCTGTGTATAGGTAGCAAACAGGACAAATGGTACATTGTTTTAAAGTTATAGCAAGTTTTATTTGAGAGCAGGTAAAAATAACTTGTGAGAGAAATACAAGGTGTGTTTTTCTCTCACTGACCACATTGTGTATTGTTTATTGGTGATAACATCAAATTTGATTACAAGCATAAATACATATGGAAATGAGGTAGTGTTTTTGAAGGGTCACTTACCATTATAAAAGTTGAATGTAAGTAAGGCCACGGAAATTTAATCTTTGATTTCATGTAATATTAGTACTAAAATACCCCTTGTGAAGATGTTACAAACATTGAGTATGAGCTTTTGCTTAGCTCTATTTCAGAGACTGGCTCTACAGTTCTTATAATATCCAGCAAGGAACCACAGTGCCCATTGGGCTCTTGTTCATATACTCTACATAGCAGAGGGTATTTGAAGTCATTGTTTAAGCTACATGGGAAAAATCATTTTATTCACCAAACCAATTTTTTGCGGATATTTTAACATAACTGATTCACTTTACTAACAAACAAAAAACCGAACTGCTGATTCAGTACCACTCGGAATTTCCTTTGTTATGGCTGATTCGTTCAAATTAAAGAGAGCCGTCTTGTATACAACACTTCATCAATTCATTTCGCCTGATATTTTACGTAGGTAATGACATCATCGGTCAAAGTCTGCGCTTTCCAACATAAACCGCAATTTGTTTGCTCTTCATTTCCGTTCAATAGGGTTATTCAGATGAAGGAGCTCCTCGATGCGACTTAGAGGAAAATCTAAAGGCAAGCGGTTGTTACAACTATACTATGCCCACTACAGTGGTGGAGGTTTTAGAGGTAAAGTACTCGAAAATGGATCCGATTCGGGATTAATAATTTACTAAATTTTCTCATTCTTTTTGCGACGAGATGGAGAAATGCCATACTATTCTTAATCAATTGAAATTGTGATTCCAAAGCAGAAGTAGGCTACATCCATCAATGCAATCCCGGGTTAAATTTGCCACCGACAAGCTGTGTCAACTTTAAGTGATAACCAATTGATTTGTAGAAAGCAAATTAAATAGATGACGTCACTTTAAGGTGAATACTTGTTTCAGCTGTAAAGAATTAGTACATTTGCATTAAATTTAAAGCAAATTGTACTCGTGTCTGATTACGTCGCCCGGGAATTTTGTTCAAATTCACGGAGTTCTCTTTAGCAAAATATTTAAAGGGAAAATGATGCATTTACCTCAGTTTGGATTAGTGTATCCCGTTACACTAATTTAGTAATGGCTGTGTTGAAATATTTTGGTTTCCTTATTCATGGAGAATAAGCAGATAGTTTGAATTGAATATGAAAGATATGTTTTTCTTCAGGAGGTGTTTTTATCCACCGGCAATAGTCATGAGCGGGTTGTTTTCAATGTAAAGTCAAATTCATGGAATTCATGTTGACTTCATATACTTAACTCAAGGGAGTGGGAAAGGTTGGGAGTGGCTCACACCAACTCGCAAAAATGAACGAACGAAAAACGAAACTGCTAAGTAAAAATATTAGAAATTATTACGACAGTAAAAGTCTTAACGGCTGCATGTCGGAGATGACAGAATCAACGTCCATTAACCTTTGCTTACAACATGACGTCTTGGTAACAGTTCATTGACTAACTTTGCTTCACAAAAATACCCTCATAAAAATACCCTAATAAATCCCCTGGTTAGCTTCACTAGAGTTCCGCTCCAACTACTCGCTTGATCGTTGACTCGCTTGATCGTATCGGATATGTGACATTCAAAGAATCAGAAACGAAGGCAAAGAGAAAGTTTAGTAGTTTTCACCAGAGTACAAAAGTTTGATTGCAAGGGCAATTCTGAAAGAAGCACCTACTCCATGGATGCGCTGGATTACCTTTTTTCTTGACACCCCCCCCCCCCCCCCGGCACCCAAATCTTTGTCTGGCCGTTATGGTTTTCTCTTCTCTTAACTGACACTATTGTTAATTTGTTTTCTTTCATGTTAGGATGAGATTCTAAGAGATGCAGAAGGGTCAGACGAAGCTGTGCAAATACAACCACAGAGAGTGAGTCTCAAGCTCAGGGCAGGTAATTCACATGTTTAATTCCTTAGGTTAATTATTAGATCGAAATTATTTAATGGTATCTAGTAATGGTGAACTGACAGGTATCATTCCACGCACATGTATCATTTTACGATGCACTTACCGGTATCATCCAATGATGTTACTACACCGGTATCACCCAATGATGTACTTACCATTTCATTCAGTGATGTACTTACCGGTATCATGCAATGTACTTAAAAGGGAAACGGTCGATACTGTTTCAAATTTCCATCGAGAGTTATTTCTCGTTACACTTAAAAGAAGAGTTTAAGGTCATATCAAGTTTTGATATGTTAGAGGGGGCTTATTCTAAGCATTTTGGTGAAATTTACACTGAAATCCGATGTGTGGTTCTGAAAATATGAGCAAGTAAAGAAGTTTAGATGAAGTTTAAAAGAAGCTTATTTCTTTCTCTAAGGACTTGAGACCCCTTCAGGGGTATAAGAGAATTACAAACAAAATGAGTATAGGGGCCCCAATCGATTTCACTTTTCTTTGAAAAAATATTTTCTTACGAGTAAAAAAAGCTTCTCTAAAAAATGATGCCGATTCAAATGATAGTAATCTTGCACCATATTGCATTTGGAGGTACATGTATATATTCATTGTTTTTTTTTTAAGGGAGGGAGACTAGAACCCGGTGATCAAGCCTTGCCGTCGGTCACTCCGAAATAATAATTCTGGCTGGCTCCGTCGGTGTCCGTGTTTTATTATCAATTATTGCGGTTTTATCTTTGATAAAACTATAATTATTTAATTATCGTCAGATTGTTAATCATCGTGATGTGTTTTTACTCTTTTGAGATCCTCACCATTATCTCCTCGCTTGACTAATGTTCGAACAACATTTTATTCTCTTTCATTGTCCAGGGGACACAGAACGACTCCGTGTGCAAGTGAGGCAGGCAAGAGATTACCCAGTAGATCTTTATTACGTCATGGATCTCAGTCGTTCTATGCAAGACGATTTAGAAAAGTTGAAAATTCTTGGCCAAAATATTGGTAAGTTCTCTGCAAACTATCCACATTTGTTGGACCCTTTTAATAGCTTCCAAACTTAAGCCAGCATGTTACGGAATGGTGAATTAATGTTGAATAGTCCGCTAGGTTAGCAACAGAAAAGTTGACCGACATTTTCAGTGTACAGGACAAGAGCAGTCCCCCTAAATTTATTTCAAAACACCAACTAGATCCTACAGACTTCTTCTAATTTCACATCTGAGAGTCTAATTATTTTTCATAATATTTCAGGACCTAAACATTGCACAGTACAGATCAACCAATGTGTTAACGTCCTATATTTCATAATTTAGTGAGAAAAGTTTGTCACATGACTATCAAGAGCCAATCATGATACACGGCAGACTACCGCATTTAACCCAAATTGGGATGACTGCATTTACCTACCAAGTGATATTCTTATAGATGTTTCTCCGATGTCGTAATCTTTATCATATCTTTTTACAGTCCGAGACACCGATTTGAAGTTAAAGAGGAAGAGCAGTCGCCCCAAACTTATTTTGAAGCAACAGCAACATTAGAGAAATGAAGCAATGGCTAACTTTAGAGAAATGAAACTTTCTAAACACACTTTATGGAGGAGGGGACCCGGGGGTAGAAACCCTAATAGCTCTTTTTCTGCAAGGATTTTCCTCTTCAAACGTCAAAATTTGCCTTACTTAATGCTCAGTCTTGGAATTTAATGTTCCTGTTCTTTAAACCTCCCTGAAGGTACTAGCCCCCTATTCGTTTGTGTCATCTGCAAGTTGATCATTAAATAATTAGTGCTCAGTTTAAAACTTAATGCATAATTACCATAAACATGTTAATTAAAACGTTCCGCAGGGACCGAATCTCTATCTGACTTGTTTTGGTGTCTTATTTTGTTTCAGCTAATGAAATGGGAAGCATTACCTCAAATTTCCGTCTTGGTTTTGGGAGTTTTGTCGATAAAACCGTTCTTCCGTATATCAGTACAGTACCGCGGAAGTAAGTGTGGTTTCACTTCTTTTGAAAAACAAGACGTTACTCATTTCTTCATATATATTGTGGGTAATTTGCATTCTGAATGGCTTCAATGCTTTACCTTAGTTCATGATTTTTCGAATAGCAACCTGAAAAGTGAAATTATTTATTTCATTACTTTCTTGCATTTGTTTCTACATTTCAAATTATTTTATAAACGTCATCAATTTGAATAGACGACGACACTCTTGCTTGCGTGAAGTTTCGGTCGATTTGCAAATGAGGTGAACTTTGAGCTCATATTGAACATAGAACAAAGTACAAAGATGGAGTCACAATTTCACTGAAATTCTTTGGAAAACATGTTGTCTTCCCGCCGGGCTTGTTCAATCAAATCTTTTGGTTCTTCGTTTCCTATTATGTTCAAAGACAAAAGTCCTTTATTTTACTGTTTTTTTTTCTTTTTTTTCATCTTCTAGAATATCAGAACCTTGTGATGAATGTGAGGCACCATACAGTTTCAGAAACGTCTTACCATTGGACAATAGGACAGATTTGTTTGCTGTAAGTCGTAAAACTATTCATTATCCCCAAATCTGTCTTGCCTTTCAGTCGATACCATTTCGTTGACAAGGATTTTGTGTGGTCTGTCCTCTCTTCCCTTATAGCAGTTTCCAATTGGCACAAATTAAAATTCTTGTGAAGAGAAGGGAACATTTTGTTTCAAAGACATGCTGGGATAGAATTCCGTACATGGATTGTTCTTGTGGAACTTAATACCCACTGGGCATTTACTCAGGGTTGGAGTCGAATCCACCTGCCCCGAGCTGAGACAACCAGGATGCAAATCAGAACCCAATTCCTTTTTTGAAAGTCTTTGTAAATTGGTGTACATGGGAGGTTAGGAGCGAGATCTTGCTCTCACAACCTGTACCTGACTAGCTAGGTTCTGTGTCAAAACATCTGAGAACTCTTCCACCCACAAATATCTGCAGAAAAAACCAGGGCTCGCTGCTATACTGTATCCCACCCAAGCCTTTCAGTGTTGACAGCATCACATATAGGGTAAGGGTTACCCCTCCTCACCAAGACTTTCCGTATTCACCTTCTCGCCGTATACACTCACACCAATAAAATCATAGGTTAACAGTCCTTGTATTAAATTATAGAATTAAAGCTTTTACAAAGCTTTTTGTTTACATTTATCGATCCTGGCATGAATTTATAATTCATATAGACGAAATCGAACAGCTAGTGAAGTCGACAATTAGTGGAATCCATTCAATTCTAGACCCTCGTATTTAGTAAAATTGAGAGAATTAAAGAGATATTTTAGTCTACAACGATTCATGATACAGGTAAGCAAAGAATTTGAAAGATTAAAACTGATGGACCCCAATTATTCCAGACTAAATCAGACCATCATTTGACTGTTTGGATTCGTTTTAGCCGAATCCGATCAGCACTTGTGTTTAATGACTCGATGTAGGCAGCCATTAGTGGGGTCCATCAGCCTTAAATGAATCATCTTCATTTATTGTCTACATGAATTTCAAACTCTCATATTCAGTGAAATTGAGGGAACTAAGATACAATTTAGTGTACAACCATCCGTGATACAGGTAAGCAAGGAAATCGAAAGACTAAAGGTAAAGGACCCCAGTTACGTCCGAGTAATGATCAGACCATCATTATCAAGCTCGCGGCAGTCAGGGATACCACTGCACAGTTTATTCACATATGCAAAAAGAAAGAAGGAGAAGAAGAAGAAGAAAAAAAAAACAAAAAATAAATTGAAACTCACAAAACATCTAGCTGGCAGCAATTTCTTAAGTCTTTCTTTATGTGCAGCCTAAACTGTACGTACACGTTACGTACATTGTATCCTGTACTGTACACTGTGCGTAGCCTTTTGTACTATATTTGTAAACAAACAGGGAGACAAAGAAATTGAACGTTTATTCGCTCCTCCTAACTTCGGTTAGATTCGCACTATTTCACAAAGTGTTTTTTGATTGGCTGTTGCCATTGTATTATATCGACTGTGTTCTTTGTTAGGTTTAGGGATTAAGTTAGGAATTACGGCTACCGTTAGCCGCTTAAGAGATTCCTTATAGACTGTGCGCATCGCCCCAAAACTTCAGGCGTGATTTGAATAGAAGGATTTCACTGAGGAAATCCACTGACAATGTATTGCAAGGCAAGGCGCATACATTTTTATTGCTCTTGTTTTGTCAGATTGTTATAGTCAATAAACATTTAGTTATATTGTGACTGGAGTTAAGTTCAGTTTTGGTTCTCCTTCCCTTGAATCTCATAGTAATCTGTGTAATCTCCTCTTAAACTTTCAGACCCAACAAAGTTTACACTGCTCATGTTGTAAACATTTGCATTGACCTAATATAAAGTCTTAGTACCACCATGGTTTCAAGTTACGACTGAGTTGTATAAGTGATAGTAAAGATAAAAACTAATCTTACAAGAAGTCAGTATTAACTTTGGTTGAATACGTGAAAGTTATTAAATACTGATGGAAGTGGACAGGACCGGGCTCTGCCTCCCGAGTCGAGCCCACAGACTATACAGGTTGAATTCGAGTCCAGCTAGTCTCTTGTTTAAGTCAGATCTTGAGTCCACAACCTCAATTTGGTTCCAGGCTCGAATCCTGCACGCATCCCTGTACATTCAGTTGACATCAAGCGCGGTTGCTCTGATGCAAAGCGAGGTCGTAATTTTGACTAAGTTCCGATAAGGACTTCGTCATTGCATACTGTACACAGATTCGTCCCTAGACACGCTGCATTTTGACTAGGACTCTGGATAATTTCAGTTCAATGACAAAGAGGAGAATAACAAGATGACCATATAAAGATACGTAGGGTGGTTTAACACAGTAAAGTCAATAACATGGTGGAACGGAATTCTAAAATTGACCCCTTTTGACGAATAGGACTGACCAGTTCTCGTAATTTACTATATAGGAACTAAGAAATAGAACGAATCATTTTCGGCTCGAACTTGGTAGGCACCGGAAACGAAACTGGACCGGAATGTGAGTCACTGGAATGGTAGTTGGTCCAGGCTCGGATTAGGCAGACTCGGATTCAGCTATTATATAGCCGACACAAAACAAGTCTGTCTGCATATCGGGTAGACTAAGGCCCTGATACCTACCGGTGTCCAAGAGACCTTAATTTGCTGATGTGGCATTCTTCAGTGAACCAGTTAAGAAACATAAGCAGACAACCTGCAGGGAGGGTACATCGTTTGATGAAATATAGTGATCCGAACCGTGGGGAATCTGAGTTCTAGTTATGACAGCCGAAGGCAAAAATCAGATGAAAACGTAACACCCAGCTCGTGTCATATCAGGTGATGATAAACTAGGATATTAGGATATTAGCAATGCGAATTAAGTAGATTGAGACACAAGGTCCAGTTTAAACACGGCCAGGGAGTCAGTGAGCTAATAATTAATGTTGGAACTTTCCTAAATATCCTACATTTATAATTTCATTAACAGAATGACTACAGCCATTTTTTGCGGTGCGGTCAATTTGACGTACTCAATTACTTAAAAAGCCATTGCAAGGCTCCGCGACCACTGTGTCCCCCAGATGGGCACGGAAGCCATCACTTGTTTCTCGCGAACCACATTTGGGTCGGGACCATTTGGGAATGAGGGAATTAAGGAGTTGCTAATAGTAGTGAGGAGTAGACCAGCTAATTGGCTTAATGACTTTGGCTTTTGTACTTCATCAGGCCCGCAAATTCGTTCGGACATAATTTGTCTTGCCTTATCAAATTTTACACGACTCTGGTTGTGTGGTGCTCCGACTATTTCCTACTTGCGTACACGTTTTTCAAGTGCCTACTGTCAGTTTTAACTGATATAGCAGTCTTTTTCAGTTCATTCATTGTTTATTTAACGTAGTCATCAGTCTCGTAAAAATTTAATCAAGAAAATGTCCATATATTTGCAATAAGTTTGTGCTTCGTTCGCTTCACTTTCACCTTGGCTCAATTATTTAAATTACAGGAGAAAGTTAGTCAGACGAAAATCTCTGGTAATCTCGACACGCCAGAGGGCAGCCTTGACGCATTAATGCAGGCAACTGTTTGCAAGGTTAGTAGCATCAATAACGCATTCCTTTTAACCCTATAATTAATTTTTCAGAGTTCATTCGTATTTTGTATGTACAGTTAAAGATGACCTGTCGTCTCTTGAAAATGCAATAAAATCTATGCCGGATCTTGAATGAAGTCACAAAATACCCGTGTCGTAACTTCGATTGGCAAACCGCTTCAAAACACTATCGATAATGTCATATCATTGACAGCGTTTCGAAAACGTTCGCATTATCGACGGTGCGTCCAATCAGTTTACAATCGAATATAAAAGGAAGGTATTTTGTGAAGTCATCCAGAATTCGGCAAGTGTTTGATGCCTTTTCATGAGACCACAGGTCATCTTCAATTTCTATAGGCCCGTTACTTTTAGGTGACTGTGTGTATCCCTAGATAAATTTAAGGTAATATAAGCGCACTCACCTCAGGCTTCTCTGTTTTATTCATAGTTGGTTTTGGTTATTTGCAAACAAAAGTCCGATCCTTTTCCTCTTTCAAATCGAATTGCTGTGTGTTTATGATCAAGGACCTGTGCAATAGAGTACAGTAGGATGCGTTACTGTATTCTCGGTGGTTAAAAATATGTCTATCGCTGCATTCTCTCTTGCTTCACCCTCGTTCTTGCATTAACGTACTCTCCGTTAATGTATCGTCCTAAGTAAAAGCATTAACTGTTTGTAACTTTTTAAGTGCAAGTAAGTAAAGCAATAAAATAAATAACATGAAAACAATTATTACTTTCATATCAACTTACATAATTCTGGTCTTTATTGTTACCTATACAAGAATGAAATTGGCTGGCGTGACAAAGCACGACATCTTATCGTCTACACCAGCGACGCTTCCTTCCATATCGCCGGCGATGGACGGGTAAATATTATCGTGTAATGTGTATATGGGCGACAGTAAGCCGATTCACAGTTACCGTTTTGTTCTAAAGGTTAAATGTTACATGAGAATCCGTTTGTTGAGTCAACGAAAGAACGCTACTTTCCAGCAACACATAGCACACAGTGTACAGACTTACGTAGCATGCGTTAAACATGATTTACGATTGCGTTCTACACCTGTATTAACTGAGGTTAATGAGAGGCATGAACACACTAAAGTGGTTCATTGGGCTGTGGGCTGAAGGAGGGGGACGGGTTAAGGGGTCAAATTAGGTTCGTTTACACAACTACAAAATTTTGTTCATATTTTCGTAAGTTTAATCTTATTTTGCCTTTTGCGATCGGCTTATTCGATCGCCTTACAACTAAGAGCAGTGACTTCCAGTGTTTTCAGGTTCGAGAATTTCTGGGGGAGGAGGGGTCGGAGGGAGGGAGAGAGGGGGAGGAGGGAGGAGTGAGGGGGCAGTAGGATGTCTAGTAATGTATTAATTTAATGGGAACATGGTTTTCAAGGGGAAAGAGCAAGCGTTTATGAACTTCACCTTTCCATGCAACCCTGTAACCGGGCCATGTCCACTTCGAGTTCCTAATCTCAACTCAAAGAATTTCCTCAAAGGTCCCGTTTCAAACTATCGATCTTACAACTGTAAGTATTCAGCTAATGTAGAATTCTCGGTTCTCGGGCTGGTAACCTTTTTTTGCCCATGCTCCCCTCAATATTCTTGGCCTTCCTAGTCTAGTATGGTGGCTCCGAGGGAAAAAAAATGCGAAACAACCGAATTAATTTATTTGATGTCTAAAATACTCAAGTTGTTCTACGGCATATGTAATGAGTTAGTGATAGGTACAAAGGTGTAATTGTATCACACACTCTGTTAAAACAAAGCTAAACAAATTTAAATTTTTAAACATCCACATTAGCCTACTAACCATTGAATTGTGCATATTGTTTAAATTTAAAATAACCCAAAGCTGTTTGCTCACACATTAAAAAAAAACCTGAACGAATTGTTCAAATTTTTAAACATATCTTTACTGACTCTTTATACGGCGGAATTCTAAAGAGTGTTTTAACAGTGTTTAAAATCTTGCTTGCACTTAAAATATTACAAAATATTACCATCCTATAAACCTTAAGTGAGCATCGGAAAATCCCAAACATGTGGTTGTGACTCTTACTGTAGGTTTAGTTACTCTCGATGGAATTTTATGACCCAGTTTCTAACCAACTTACAGTTTATTTCCAGTTATGGCACACTGGCTTGTTTCTCCTATTTCATCTGCTAATGTCAAACTCCGAGCAAAACGGTAATAGATTACATTTTGCAAGTCTACGGTATGACCCACCAGGACTCCATACTGACCTCCCCATTGCACACACCCAGGTTAAGAATCTCTGATCCAGATTCTTCAGTTTGTCATAGGTCATATATATCCACGGCAAAATCATGCCTTAACGGGGAAGTTTAAGCAAAAATTTAATTTTCATATGTGAAAGAGGAACAAAATCTACACAGTGTGAAGAAAGTTCCATTCAAATCGGACATGTATTTCTTGAGATATTGGAAAATGAAGTCAGTAGATTTGTGTTCAAAAGTAAGTTTGAGGGCAGCAAAGTTCATATCACTTTCTCATATTGGCAAGGAATGTTTTGTTTCCCTTTGTTTTATTAGACTGTTGTGTTGACCTTGAAGTTAATAGGAGTATGACCTCCTTGTGGGGGATGCAAAGTCTGTAAAATTCTCACGCCACTTTTGCAATCACATTTTAATAGTATGGGATTGTTGAGGAGAAAATCCAGTATAAAGTTTAAAGAAAAACAAAAGACTGCCCATTAATGTGGGGATGTGATGTCATATGTGATTGCTTGAAGTTCACTCACTGTTGAAAATGTGAAAAATTCAGATTTCATCAGATTTCAATGCAAATTTCACCAAAATGCTTAGAATAAGCACCTCTCTAACATACCAAATCTTGTTGTGACCTTAAACCCTTCTTTTAAAGGTTGAGAAATTTACATTGTAAAATTTGAAAATTTGAAACGTTTTGTCAATCTATCATCACGAAGGGATTTTTGAGTTGGATACACTCTTACAAGTGACATTGTATTTGTTTCCCTCCTCATAGCTTGGAGGCATTGTAACACCAAGCGACGGACGCTGTCATCTAAATGACCAAGGAGAGTATGACAGAGCTCATATGTATGTAAGTTTGAAACCATTTAGTGTCGTTTCCTAATTAAGTGCCGTCATATACATATGCCTTTATGAAGCGAGATCATTGTTTCGAATGGAGGAGGCGTAGAAAATGGACCTCGTATAGCCGTTATTACAGTTGAAAATATTTAGCTTCAAACTTGCATCCTCTCAAATTAGAAGATGCAGTTTCAACGTCATACATCATGGTCGAAGTCCCATCTTTTTGGTTCCTTGCGTTAGCAAAAGGAACCTATGTAGTCAGGTTGGCGTGTGTGTGTGTGTGTGTGTGTGTGTGTGTGTGTGTGTGTGTGTGTGGGTGTGTGTGTGTGTGTGTGTGTGTCTGTGACGCTAGATTGGGTACGCTGTAACTCAACAAGGGAAAGTTGGATTAAATTGAAACTTGGTATATAGAAGTGACATAGTTTGAAGGTGTGCCCTATCGTTTTTGGTGGAGGTCAAAGGTCATTTGGGGTCACCAGAGGTCAAAAACTAAAAACCTTCTCAACACGATATTTCAAGGTAGGAAACTTGGATAGATGTCATACTTGGTGTGTGGATGGGTTATGGTGTAAGAATGAAATCTGATATGTTTGGTGAAGGTCAAGGGGTCATCTGGGGTCACCAGGGGTCAAACACTGAAAAACGTTTTAACACAGTATTTTAAGGTAGAAAGGACAGACTTCAAATCAATCTGTGTTTGGTTAAGGTCAAAGGTCATCAAGGTCACTGGAGTTCAACCACTGGAAATGTTATTTAGAAAATCTTTTAAGCTAGGTAGAGATAGGTTCAATAGAGTTTTTACCTTCACCTGGTTTTGCATGCTTACACAACCAAACACCTTAGAAATTTGGCCTTTATGTTCGTTTAGTAATTATTCCTTCGGGTTGTACACAGATTTTCGATCATTCAAAGTTTTAAGCGGGCAATAACTGAAATCTGTAGATATCAATGACCACAGGTCACACTGCATTAAACTGGTCTCTCCGCCAGTGAAAGCAATGCATGGGTTATACAGTATGTCTCTTTAATACTGCTGTGCTCTGTGGGGTAACCTTATCCTCATTCTATTATCACACCCCATTAATCACTTGCTTTCTGCTTAACTGCTGAATAAACCCTGTTTCCTGTGTAGAGATAGCAAACAGGACAAATGGTAGATTGTTTTAAAGCAATAGCAAGTTTTATTTGAGAGCAGGTAAAAATAACTTATCTCTCTCTCTGACCACATTGAGTTTATTGGTGATAATATCGAGTTTGATTACAAGCATAAATACATAAGGAAATGTTTTTGAAGGATCACCAAGCTCTGTACAAGTTGAATGTAAGTAAGGCCACAAATATTTAATCATTGATTCCATGTAATATTGGTACTAAAATAGCCCTTGTGAAGATGTTACAAACATTGAGTATGAGCTCTTGCTTAGCTCTATTTCGGTGACTGGCTGTACAGTTCTTATAATATCCAGCAAGGAACCACAGTGCCCATTGGGCTCTTGTTACAATATATGTTTACTGCTAAGCAGTAGAAAATGCTAAAAATTATTATGACGTGCCGGGAAAACAGAAAATATTCGTCACGTCATTTTATTGCAGCCTTTGTTTTCTTTTTTCTTTCTCTTTTTCCGAAGTATATTTCCCCGAAATTTCAGGTCTAACCTTAAATCTAAGAGGAGAAAGCTGTGTTTGTGTGTGAGGGATCATATGATATCCAAACCCATCCCGTCCTTCTTCTACGTCCCATACCTGACATGATGGTCAATTATAAAATAATTTTTTTTTCACTCAGGAAAAAATAGTCAGCTTATTTTAGAATTGTTTCCCTCCGAGTATTTGCTTAGTTTGTGTTAAACAATGAAATCAACAAAATACATCTAATAGTTCACCGACAATAAATGTTTGTCAATCTCTTGCAGGATTATCCGTCTATTGGACATTTAAATGCCAAAATGAGAGAAAACAACATCATTCCAATTTTTGCGGTCGTTAGTAAGAAAAATGAACTATACACGGTGAGTTACGTCAATTTGCAACTTCCGAATTTTTGCATTTCGCGCATTTGCTTTAGAGAGGAACCTTTGCAGTCAGGTTGTGGCACATGTTTGTATACTAATGTATGAGTGTGTGTGAGGCACTCGCTTGGGTGCAATGTAAGAGATTTCTACCTAACTTGATACAGAGATTATAAACGTGACGTCAGCGTGTTTCAGTTTATATACTGGATTGACCTGGTCATGCGCAGTACGTGTGTTACCGAAACGCGCTCACTACAGCACCTTAGTAATAATTTTGGTACAATGGACGCGTGGAGGAAAAAATAGCAAGACGCGCAACGCAGTGACGTCGGTACATAACGTCTATAGGTGTGCACCATATTGAGAACGTATGCTTTACTGTTATGCTGGAGATTGGAACTTATCTATGGTCACCAGCTGTCAACTTACACCTCAAACGTTGTTAACAGGTTAACAAGGTATCTCAATACAGACAGCTTTTACATAAATCATTCTTCGTGAAGTCCTTTGTAAAGACCCCTCAATATAGATGAAATAATGTTAGTATGGGTTTTGGCCCTTATCCTAATTTTGCCGAATTTTTCTCAACAGACTTTATTTTGTAAGTGAAAAACTAATTCAAAGGCCCAATATACGTGGTTCGTTGTCTCACGAGGGTCTATGGGCCACGAGAATTACTTTTCTAGATCTCAGGACATCATTTCCTCTTCAGGTCTTAAATAGTAAATGACAATGATATCAATTTTGTTTGGTGGTAGAGAAAATGAGAGATCATTTAGAAATCTGTTTCTAAAACCTCTTTTCTTGCAGAATCTGACGGAACTGATTGAAGGCTCAAACGTTGGTGTTCTGGCGGAGGATTCCAGTAATATCGTTGACATTATTAAAGAGAACTACGCGGTAAGACCGCTTAGACCGGTCATTTTTTGTTTTTCTCTATTTTTCGTTCTATTATTCTGACCTTGGATTGTTAGGGGTGATATCTTTAACCTGAGGCAGAAAAAGTGTTCAAAATTTATTGATCAGAAAGCATTTATGGTATCAATATGGTAGTACATGTGAAATGAATGAAAATGTCACCAGAATGTTTAGAAATATGTTCGTCTTTAACGTCTTAAACATATTTTGTCTGGACTATTCTTTGTGTTTTGAAGTAGAGGGGACCCCCGTAGTAAAAGACTGGGTCCTCTTTCACATATGAAAATCAAATTTTTGCTTAAATTTTCCCTTTAAAGTGGTGTGACATGTCAGCAAAATGACATGCCTTCACTTGGCAGTCATAATGTGAACTTTTCTTAGGTAAAATCTGTTGGAATTTTTTCAATAACTTTAACGGCTATATATATTTAACGGTTTATATCTCAAGATATACCTTTTCAAAGTTCGAATGTTTCTGAAGCAACTCTGAAGCAAAAATAATGATGTGGAGTGTTGCACACTATTGACATTTCTTTTGTTATAACCCTATATTAATTGTCTCTTAATTACTCATCATACCGGTTTGGTAATTTATACTGATGATTTTCAAGGACACGATTTAAACTTCCAAAATAAAACCCTCAGGACAAACTAATGTAACAACTGTCCTTGAAATGAAGGTTGTAAAAACAAAGGATAACATCAGCCATATGAGGGATGTCCCTCCCATGACATCACAAGATTTGCATGTTGAGCTCGTATTTCTTAATGATTAAGTGCGAATCAGAAATTTTGGCGGATTTTGATGGGAATTGCAGCAATTTTCTTGGTTTTTAACGGTTTTAATAGCAAATGCCCAATTTTGTCATTTTCATGTCACACGACGTTTAAAGTCACATTTTCGGATCTCTTTTTATTTTAAAGCTTATCACACAACAAGTACAAGTAGTCGATACGGCACCATCAGGTCTTGAACTGACTTACACGTCGCACTGTACTGACGGAGTGGCACGGTCGGGAAGTAATACATGTACAGGTCTAAGACTCGGAGAAACTGTTGAATTTGATGTTGATGTAAGAGCCAGAGACTGCCTTGGACATTCCAAAAATACCACGTAAGTTTTGAATTTATCACTGCATAACCATATTGGGCCTAGTCCATACTCAAAAGCAGAGCACAGTGAGGATACGAAAGGATGTAAGCAGATTCGATGATGTTGGGCCGGGTGACACCGAAGACTCAAAAAATGGAACCCACTGCCTTTGTGCTTGTTGCTCAGAATGCATGGAGTACGGAAAACAAGCCAGGGAGTCACAACCGGTAAACAGGTAAAAGGCCGTGGCTGGCTCGACTTGAACCAACCGGTTGGAAACTGGGCTGCAAAACATCATCTTACCCATTCCAGCAAAAATGCTACGGAAACAGTGTTTGGTTTTGATTTGGGTTTTTACCAGAGAGTAGAAAGGGTCTTTGGAAAAAGATCATAACGCAGGCATTTTAAGGACTCTCTCAATTTCATTTGTTCATCACTCCCTGTTACCTCAAGTGTACCTCAATCCTAGAATTTTTAAAATTTATTAATTTTAGAGGTTGCAAAATGAATCTTATTCATTCAGCTTCCATTATCTGATTATCATAGCTTGTTCCCTGGTTGATATATAAAATCTTGAAATTTATTTACTTGGAGCAGAACATTCCATTGCGCAATAATTGATGACTTTTTGTTGCGCGATTCATATCACCTGCTTTGTTTTCCTTTGAGTTTTAAAATATAAATGTGGCCTCGAACGCTTCATGCTTGCTTAATATAAACCTGTTGAACAGAGAGGGCGCGCTCGATCACACTACCCCTTAATAGTAAGCTTGCTGCCACATATTGACACAAAGTGTAGTAGCTTTCACGAAAGCCAAGAAATACACATTCTTCAATTTCAGAAGTACGAAGTTCTAAAGTGACATCACAAATTATTTGGGAATGTATGATTTTAACTTGAGTGAATAAACTTGAACATTTTATATTTCAGCTCAGCAATGTCATATGGAGATGGTTGGACTGTTTGAATTTAATTTTCATGCTCTGTAGTATATTGTTTGATTTAAATCACTTCTATTAAAATCACTCACGTTGACTGAAATTATTATTTTAATTGAAAAAAAAAAACATGATTTAAGTAAAAAAAATCTGGTTTAAATTGATATATTTGATCTAAATCACTGATTTAAATCATGATTTAAAAAAAATAAAAAAATCAACAACCCTCTCTGGTACTTATTAATGAATCTAAGCGAGTCGTAACAAGAAATCACGTTAACTTTCTGTTCGTCTTTTCCATATTGTAATCCGTAAAAATGTTTAATTATATATAAATTCTATCTCAGATTTCAAATTCAACCAATCGGTTTCGAGGAAGCTTTGACCGTAGAAGTGGAAATAATTTGTACCTGTGACTGTGAAAACATCAAGGTATATCAAATTTGTTTCTCCTTTAAATTTAAGTCTTGATCCCAAAAGGTAAGCTCACCACTAGGGTATTCATGCTTACGTAACTGGTTGGCATTGGTTGACAGAGAGCATGCGCAAGAACACATACCTGTATGTTAGGTGTGCGTAGAAAGTAGGTGAATTGGAATCTACCTTTCGTTGTGAGGACAGTATAAGTTTGGACTCCCCATCGAGACGGCATTTGTTTTTGTAAACACTCAATTAGTGCCATATGCGTGGAGTTGATTCCATCAGGTAGACCTATGGACCTCAGAAGTCAGTGATATTTTTTTCCGTAAACATCTCAAAGGAAGTTTGAAAATAAAGGCAGAGCAATATTCTTGAAGTGATTTCTCGGGGACAAAATTCAATGACTTAAAAATGTGCGAAAAATCCATTTCACGGGTGGAAAACCGCATCTCACTAGCGTTTAGTGTTAGCAAGTTACTTATTTTCAAAAAGTAATGCAATTTTTGTCTGAAGATTTAAGTGTATTATGGGGAATCTGTGATGTCATCGTGGCGAATTCATTTGACGTTACACTCTGTTTATTTATAATCTTGATGCCGCTGCAGGGAATGATAAGCAACATTGTTTCTGCAAGATATGGAGATCTCCAGAAAAATGTATTTAAGCATTTAAGCATTATAATATCAGTATTAAGTTCAATGACAAACAGGACATTGTGAAAAAACGAACAATCTGAGAAAATGCAGCCATCGACATAACTGGCCTATCTGTGGCTTTGTTGAAAAGAGGAGGTACTGTAACAAAATACCGATCACTGAAGCGAAACATTTTGAATTAAGAAAAGAGTATTGAGGCAGGTTTTGGAAGACATGGTCTTTCTTAAGAGACCCAAGTGAAAAGTTAGCGTAATTAATGTGCTTATAATTACTACAGAGCTCTGTGATGCAAATGGTCTGGAGGCCTTTAGATAGGTCAGTTTGGTATTGTGTAGATAGATGACGTAACTACGTTGGAAAGCAGAACTCCTTCGGAAGTAAATGTTTGATTTCGCTGAACTTCTCTTTGCCAGAAATGAAGGATTTAAAAAAAGAGCCGTTTGATTATAATATCAAATTCAGATGATGCAGGGTACTAAAGAGTTTATTGACTGCTTTTGTTGGAAAGAATGGGAACCCTTCTGAATAACAGATTTCCTCTTTTAAAAAAATGAAATTTCGTTTATTGAGATATTGATGAATGAGAAATTTCCCGCCCTTTTTCGTTAAGATTGAAGGAAACGATATCTGCACATCTGGCAATGGAAGTCTTGTCTGCGGTGAATGTGAATGTAACGAAGGTCGTTACGGCAAGATGTGTGAATGCAGCGGAGAAATAGCCGAGGGTGAAAGTGAAGAAAACGAGGCTGGTTGTCGACCGTGAGTTGGACCTTAGTATATAAAATTTGCATTTATAAGAACAAAGATTGGAAATCTTCTCTAACCTAAATCCCCCATAACCTTTTCATCCCATTACAAAATGATCCAGCTATGGAGACTACAGCTGAACGTCTGGAAAAGGAAAATGACAAAATAAAATAAAAAAAACGTTCGTTTCGAGAACATCACCGAAAAGTTCAGTTTTTTACACAGAAAATTATGACATCCGGCTACAGCAAAACACATGACCCAGACACTCTCTTATCCAGAATAGACGTTGAAGTGAGAGGATGCTTTTCAGTGGGAGGGGTCATTTCCAAGGGGTGGAATTAGACGAAAAGTGTGGAATGGCATTGAAGGGAAATATTTCGTTCAAATATGACACGCAAAGGACGCAGTTTGAACCATTGTTTAACCATTAAGTCTCACCGGTTAATATCAGCAATAACTTTAAATCCTGAAAATATTATGCAGTAATAGAAAGTCCAGTAATCAACTTACGTTCGGCAATCAAATAATTCTTGGGCAAGTAATAATTTTCTGTTTATCTGTTTGAAAGCTATATCTTGAAAAAGGGCTACCATATTGCGTTATTTAAATTATCGGTTGTGTGTCCATAAGTATTGTTTGAAAAGAAAAGTTTTTCTTCTGTAAAAGCGCAATATTTTAAAATAATTCAAAGTGTTAGTAACCTAAGAGACGAGGTTTCTTTCTGCTCCATTTGAAGGGTAGATGCCCACTGTTTAACAAAGTGCTTGTTGATTGGCTGTTGCCATTATATTGTATTAGACTGCATTTCTTGTTAGGGTTTAGGACTAGGGCTATATCGTTCACCAGTTAGGAAATTCCTTCTTAAACAGTGCGCACTACCTCTGTTTCTATATATTGGCCCCATGCAGGGTATTAATTAACAGCAGTATCTTACAGCAATAGCTATGATTGCAGGAAACACAATAAAATGAAATATCCACTTTTTAACCGTGCACATGTTTGAAAGTCACATAAAATTACTCTCTCTCTCTCTTTCCAGGGCTAATGCCACCAATGTGTGCTTTGGTCGAGGGGAGTGCGTGTGTGGCCAGTGTGTCTGTAATACTAGACCGGTAAGCATTTATACCCATAAAATATTCAATATCGCCCGACCGTTTCCTTCCAAACGATATCCTTCGAGCTCCCACCCCCCTTCAAGAAATTGAAAGTTAGCAGTGAGGAGATGTCCTCGAATCAATTGGTGATATCAGTAATTTATTGTTGTTAATTACTGGTACCATCAAATGATTTGTTGATATCCAATTAATTGTTGGTATCAACAAGTGACAAATAAATAGTAAACCGACTGCCCATACGTGAAAGTCGTCCTGGATGATATTTTATTAAGAGGCTGTTTTTGACAATGTCTGACAATGTTTTATAGAATTAAAACGCTTGAATATTTAGAACCTCTTTATATCAGCATTATCCAATATGCACGGAAATTTTCCTTTAAGTAAAAGATTTCAAATTTAATCACAGGATCCTTCTGAAGTTATTTCTGGAACCTATTGCGAATGTGACAACTTTTCGTGCGCTCGATACCAAGGAGAACTATGCGGAGGTATGTTTATCAGTAGTTGCACTGGGCTATAAGAGTTATATTTTTGTTACATTTACCAAGCTATGGACCGCATTCTTTCATGAACATCCCCTGAACCAAGCTGAGTACCCCTAAAAGTATAAAAAGGACGGGTTTAGGCAATCTGTCTTTCATTTGTTACGTTTCAGAATTTTTCATTGTTACTGAAAGTCTTTCTCCAATGATGCGCTTTTAGAAACATTGTTTCAGTGAATTGAATATCACTTTTATACCACTTTTAATAGAAAGGTTAGTTAGTTAGTTAGTTAATTAGTTAGTTAGTTAATTATTTAGTTAGTTAGTTAAATGTTGTTTTCACTACTCCATTGCTTATGCGGAGTTAATAGAAAGGTTGTCCATGCAAAGTATTTATTGCATCTCCAATCAAACTATGTCTGAAAATAACCAAACTATATATATATATATATTAGATGATGCCAAAATCTAAGAGGCAGATTTGATTCTGGTCTCTCCCATCCCCTCATCCTCCAAAGAGCCTCTCTTACTGACCACCAGTTAACAATTTTGACTAATACTTTACTAATATTTGACCGAAACATTAAGCCTCCTCGACTAAGTTTTGACTGGTGTTCATCACAAATTAGTCACATAATTATGAGTGACTATAATGTGGTTAGTCAATTCGGACACCACTTTGATTAGTTTGTGTTTACAATATTGAACCTATTTATGTTGTGTATTTTTTCACAGGTGAAGAAAGAGGCGAGTGCATTTGTGATAAAATCACCCGACAGAGCGCATGCAAGTGCAAACCTGGCTACAAAGGAATTTCATGTGATTGCCCAACAAGACAAGACAGTTGTCGAGCACGAAATGGGGTACTTTTTGAAATTTACTTATCTACTTACGGTATCAGGGCTGTAGTCGAGTTCGGACTCGGACTCGTGATTTCAGAATTTCAAGGACTCGAGCAGAAAGGACTCGATCAGAGAGGTTGATTTCCCCCCATTGAGAAAGGATAGGGACTCGAGTCCTTGAAAGTTGAAAATTGCAGGACTCGTGACTCTGACTTTCCGGGCTCGACTACAGCACTCCTACAAATTGACACTGGTATAAACAATGTATAAAGTTGAAATTCATATATCAACGTGCGACCAAGTGGTACCTCTGCTGTTTTTGCGTTCTTATTAAGTCGGTTCATTCTTCCAAATGTCGAGCTCAAAAAAGCTTTAATCAATACCATATAGCCCATGCATGTAAACTATTGCTGTTCCGAGCCAAAAACGAACAGAGCTATGCAGGTATTGTCAGGGGCATAACCAGTCATGGTCATCGGAGGGAGCAAAACGCAAGAGGTTTCCCGATTTTGTACCAATTTCCCATGCTTTCCTCTCTTTCCTGCCCTTCTTCCCTTCCTGATTGTTTGCCCATTTCCGGTTTTTGGGTGGGGGGAGGGGAAAGCCCCGGGCCACCCCACTGGTTACGCCCCTGGGTATTCTAATATCGTACCGTACTAAAGTATGGACGGACTATTATATTCATTTAGTGAGACTTTGTTTCCAGGAAGAACTTGTTATACCAGGAAGTTTCTCTAGCAGCTCCTTGGTCTTACGTAGGATAGGCTTAGTTGGTAGATATACTGAAAAGAGTTGTGACCAATTCGCTGGATTCTGTTACAGTTCGGCACAAAGGTATTGGTTCATTGTTATGTAGCCAATAAATAGAGTATATTACCTTAAATCTGGAAGATCTAAAATATCTCGTTGCTTTAAATAGAAATGTCCTTTAGTAAGTACCGCAGAGAAATTTCATTTCAAGAACTTAAAGTTATGTTTACGTTACATGCCAAAATGTGTGTCCGATTCTTATTTCAGCCTAAAAGGTGAGATTGTATAGATGAAATGACTCTTACAAAATTTATACATATTATATTTCTATCATTGCAAAACTTTTTATTTTTACAGCTGATATGCAATGCCGTCGGCAACTGTACCTGCGGAGAGTGTCAATGCGATCCAAACTCTAAATTCCAAGGGCCTCGATGTGATGAGTGTGCGGTAAGAACTTCAACCCTAAATCGTCGTGTGAATTAAATCATTTACTAATTTACACACGATCGAATACTTCTTATTTTCAGAATTCACACAAGTTTTTTTTTCTTCGTTTCGTTTATTTTTTCAATTGAAAAGCATGAACATATTTACATAAAAAGAATTACAGATAAATAAATGAAACCGTATCAAAAGAAAAAAAATAAATAAAAAATGGCGTAATGACGTAGAAATTAAATTCATTGATTGGGGTTTTGTTGAATATTAGTTAATAACTTGCAACGGTCTTCGCATCGAGCAACTTTTTTACAATATATAGTTTTAAAATAAACAGCAGAAATTGAGGGACCGAGGACTTCTTGCAAGTCTTCGAAATACCCCAATATGTTTCCCACAATAAAATTTAGTTTTCCAAACTTGAGTGAAAGGGAAGTCCTCTTGTAGAATCGGTGGAAATTAAGAGTGAGGGTGGTGATTGTGAAGGATTTTATTGGGGAGGGGAGAGGAGGAGAGGGGAGAGGAGGGGAGGGGAGGGGAGGGGAGAGGAGGGGAGGGGGAAGGGAGGGGGTAGATTGCAGCTGTAACATGGACTTTTTGGAGAAGAGCTGTTGAACAGAAGAACAGACAAAATACAATGATGGGTGGTTTATCCAAGCCGTTTTTGAGCTCGGGATTCCTATGGCAATAAATGTACCATATTTCTCGTTTTTCTCAAATGTCACCATTTTGTGTGCAAATCCATCGGTATATACGCAAGTTGCTCTTTCTCTCTTCAAAAACTACCAGTGCATTCCATAATGATAAATTGGCGATGTGATTAAAAGTTTCGAATAAGTTGGTTTCATTTTGATTGCTAACAGACTTGTAGCCGTGACCAGTGTTTCTTTCACCAACCTTGTCTTGAGTGCAAAGCTTTCAAACGTGGTAGACTTAGCCAGGAGGAGTGTGACATGTGTGCTGTAACAGTTGAAAAAGTAGACAAACTGTCATATTGTGAGTATATAATCTATAGAGTATATTTTATGTGACGTCATCATTTAATGAACCACGCCCACTGCCGGGCAAGAAATTAATAGTCGTCACGTTGGTCGTCAGTTGCTTCTCAGCGAGTTATATAGAATGCTTTCACGTTAAGTCCCAGTTGGTAAGCCACTAGCTCCCACTGCAGTGCAAACAAAAAGAGGAATTCAGTATGCCACCACTTCATGCGTACGGGTGTCAGATTTCGTCCCTGTTAAAGTGGGCATGACATGACCACAAAAACTTTTGTGTGTAGCAAGATTCGATACAGTAGGCCTATTTTACAAATATCATCTCACACCCCATTAAAAACCTGTTCAATTCGGCATAAATGAAATTTGAAGGAAAACATTCAAAATCCAATTTCGAAAAATGCCGCAACAGGTCACCTGACTTTTATGACGCAATTGGCGGCACAAACCCCGCCCTATTTAAGAACGCGCATCTACTGTGGAACTAATGTAACGCCCGGTAAAGTTACCTTATCTTAGCAACTTCGTGAAAACGATTGTATCACAATACTCGTCCAACATACAGAGCGAAAGGTGCGAATAATGGTGGGGATTAGGAGCAAATCATTGGCCAATTACGTTCGCGTGCATATGCGCGCATCAAAACAATTCTGTTTTTGTGCAAGAAAGACGCAGTTAGGGCGTTACACAGAACACCTATGAACATGTATGGACAGTCCACAACAAGCGCGTCCCCACTACGAGAGCGTTTTTACTGTATGAGCTGTTTGGTGAAGGTGCTATTGCGAATACTAAGCAGTCACCGCGTAATGCACAATTCACAATGTAGTCAGTGGCGACGCGCACTGCTACTGTAGAACAGGTGTTTGCAATATAATAGTGTACTCGCTAACACGCGTTACCTCCCACATGATTCGATGATTGTGAGCTCCCTGGTACAGTGTTACTAACCATGCCTCCAATGACGTCATCATCTTGAGACGCGCTCACATACGTTTTTGATTCCTTGCCGAAGGCAGGCAAGGAATCTATGCGATGGTGATGTCGTGTGTATAGGTGTGTGTGTGTGTATGTGACGCTTTGGCTTGTAAACACAATATCTCAAAGAGGGTAAGTGTGACTAACCTCGTATTTGGTGTGTAGGTTGGTCATATAGAGTAGATGATCCCTATTGTTTTTGGTGGAGATCAAAGGTCATTTGGGGTCACGAGAGGTCAAAAGGTCAAAACCTTGTAAACACGATATCTTGAGAACGGTACATGTGACTATGCTCATATTTGGTGTGTGGGTTGGTCATATTCAGTAGATGATCCCTATTGATTTTCCTGGAGGTCAAAGGTCATTTGGGGTCACGAGAGCTCAATAGGTAAATTCCTTAGAAATTGCTTGTAAACACGGTATCTCAAGAAGGGTAAGTGTGACTAATCTCATATTTGGTGTGTGCATTGGCCATATTGAGTAGATGATCCCTATTGTTTTTCGTGGAGATCAAAGGTCATTTGGGGTCACGAGAGGTCAAAAGGTCAAAACTTCGTAAACACGATAACTCGAGAACGGTACATGTGACTATGCTCATATTTGGTGTGTGGATTGGTCATATTAAGTAGATGATCCCTATCGACTTTCGTGGAGGTCAAAGGTCATTTGGGGTCCCGAGAGGTCAATAGGTTAATTCCTTAGAAATTGCTTGTAAACACGGTATCTCAAGAAGGGTAAGTGTGACTAATCTCATATTTGGTGTGTGCATTGGCCATATTGAGTAGATGATCCCTATCGATTTTCGTGGAGATCAAAGGTCATTTGGGGTCACGAGAGGTCAAAAGGTCAAAACTTCGTAAACACGGTATCTCAAGAAAGGTACATGTGACTATGCTCATATTTGGTGTGTAGGTTGGTCATATTGAGTAGATGATACTTAATGTTTTTGGTGGAGGTCAAAGGTCATTTGGGGTCACGAGAGGTCAAAAGGTCAAAACTTCATAAACACAATAACTCGAGAACGGTACATGTGACTATGCTCATATTTGGTGTGTGGGTTGGTCATATTGAGTAGATGATCCCTATCGATTTTCGTGGAGGTCAAAGGTCATTTGGGGTCACGAGAGGTCAATAAGTAAATTCCTTAGAAATTGCTTGTAAACACGGTATCTCAAGAAGGGTAAGTGTGACTAATCTCATATTTAATGTGTGCATTGGCCATATTAAGTAAATGATCCCAATCGATTTTCGTGGAGATCAAAGGTCATTTGGGGTCACGAGAGGTCAAAAGGTCAAAACTTCGTAAACACGATATCTCAAGAACGGTACATGTGACTGTGCTCATATTTTCCGAGTGTGTTGGCCATATTGAGTAGATGTTCCCTATTGTTTTTGGTGGAGATCAAAGGTCATTTGGGGTCATGAGAGGTCAAAATGTCAAAACTTCGTAAACACGGTATCTCAAGAAAGGTACATGTGACTGTGCTCATATTTAGTGTGTGGATTGGTCATATTTAGTAGATGATCCCTATTGATTTTCCCAAAAGTCAAAGTTCATTTAGAGTCAGCATGTTCAAAGCCTGACAAGCTTTTCTGCACAGTCTTTCAAGAAAGGTCACTTGTAGGGTCCTGTAACTTGTCATGTAGATGGCACATAGTGAATACATGGTCCCAGAAGTTTTTGGTGGAGGTCAAATGTCATTTGGGTTCACGACGGGCAAGGGCGATCTCAATGTAGGAAGATTCGATGCCTTGCATGTGTACTTTGTGGGCACATTATGGAGCCCTTTTAATTGAAAAACATTGCAAAGCAATGTGAATGTAAAAAAAGGCCTTACATTTCAGCAGCAAGGAATCACTAAGCCTTTTGGCTTTCTGGTTTCGCTTTCGGATTCCAAATGGGCTGAGCCTGGCCTGTAATTGGGAATTCACAACGTCGTATTTCGGTATTTATGGACATAATTTAGTAGGGAAAACATTCACTTTATGTCAAGGTGTACCCGAACATTTAGGGAGAAACTTACTTTGGACGTGTCATGCCCTCTTTAAGCTAGAAAGAATGCATTTCGTAACCGTGATATCTACCATTCCAGTCTAGTACCTTATCATATTTGACGGTACTAAGCTAGACTATCACACGAATCAACGTATCAGTCACATGTGGATCGTAAGCTGATTATCAGCCAGCTACAATAGCTGGCGTACTTTTCCATCAAAAGGGGCGGGGCTTGTGACGTATTGAAAGCAAACTATACATACTACCATACGGTTTTCACGCCGCAGTCAAGGAAGGGACGGAGTCATACTGCCCCGAAACCTGGTGAAAATTCAAGTGGTGGTGGGGGTTGCATGTGTGCATAATTTTAGCTAAAACGCCAGTTCTGTTTTGTATGACAACAAAATGTATTACACATGATATTATGGAGGCCAAAAGTCCAAAAAGAGAAATTCGCTCTGTGTGACTTATAGCTGTCGGACATTACATAACAATCTACAGATTTTACTGATTTTGGTCACTTCTGATTGTTTACAATATAAAAAACAACTGGTTTACATAAACGAAGAATAAAGGGTATGAACAGTTTTGTGTATCAATAAGAAGTTGATATTGCATATGTACATCCAAAACACAGTCAGTTTGCTAAGTGGTCAACTCGACTGAGGGTGCTTCAGTCTGGCGCGCAACCGACCTCTTCGACTTGGCAAACGATAAAAGTGGCTAGCCAAATGCGAAGTGGGAGGAAAGCGACAGTTACCGGAGTAAAACCCGCCTATACTTTGAGAAGGATATCAACTCTCACACACGGGAAGCACATTGGTGCATAGCAGAGAGCATAGTCCATTCAGCCACTCAACGACCCAAGTCTATCCACCATGACATCATGTGGAAATCAACATTTTAAAGGCATGTTCCGGATACGTTCTTCCAATCAAAAGCATTCAAATTTTCATGTGCATAAGACCACGTATATACTGGATAATAAATGGAAAACCAAAACCTCATATTTCCCAAGTTTCCTAAACTTCTTCCTGCCCCTTTGTCCCAAAAGAGATCTGGATGCCGCCTAGTAGGAAATGATAGACTATATTTCAATTTCCTTCTTTTAAGGTATTCTAGGAGGCATATTTAAAGATGGGTCTTTCTTTCTTTCAACAGATCAAAATGCTAAAAATTGTTCCTTTGTGGACGACAGGGATAACTGTTCGGTTAATTTTGCTTACGTAAACGATGAAAACACTCTGATGATAAAGATATATTATGAAGAAAACAGAGGTATGTTTTTTAAGTTCCTGTCAAGTGATTTTACTTTTTTCAAAAGATGGCATTTTTGGTAATACGATGAAGCCAGTTTACTACGTTTGCACAATGTGTAATCTGTTATTTATATTTATATAGTGCCACCTCAATCAGATTCATTTTCTACAAATTCGATGTTTTATTTTCGTCTTTTTAGCCTGGTTTTACACGGTAAGTATAGTTCGGAGTTAACATTCTTTACATCCTCCAATCTCAGTTGTGGACTTAACTCAGTTAAAGGCAAACTTTCCTACAATTCAAAAAAGAAAACCTTGAATTATTTTAATATTTAGGATGAGTTTCGTTGTAAGTGTCGAAATATTGCAGCATTGGTTCATGTTTCCAATTTTTTAGCATCTAACTAGGTTTTATTCTTTTTTATCTCATTTGACAGTGTGTGCTCGATCAACGAAAAGCAATCTCTTATTAGAAGGACAAAACCTCTGGATACTTATAGGTGGCATTGTGTTAAGTATAGTCCTGATAGGAATCGTTCTAGCTCTTATCTACCGCCTGTGGACATACATACAAGACAGAAAGGAGTATGCTCAGTGGGTTAAAGATCAGCAAGAGGCCAACTGGGAAAAGGTGAGAGAATTTGTTAAATGTAACTACCATGGGTATTACCGCTACATTTGAAATACCCGTGTTGTGAATACACATGGGGAATGAGCGGACCCTTGGAGATGGTGATGGTATGCGACATTTACAACCTCTTTCCTAGAAAATATTATGGGAAAAGACCATTACTATCATACATTTCTCTTTGTGGAAATACTTCATCCCCTTTCGGCACTTTGTCTAGCTACTGGCCTTCGGTAGCCTGCCCTGTCCTGTATTGTCATGATATTCAAAAACATGCTTGCTGTTGTTAGGAAGATTAATGGTAATGATTGGATGGGGAATATTTCCACTATTAACTCTTCACCGTTGTGCTCCAATCGGGGGGCATATTTGCGCGCCTCGGGAACGGGAGGAAAAGCGGACGTAGCACGTCCCGCATCAGCTTCCGTAGGCTATTGACCCCGTGGCCTTAAACCACTGTCTCTCTCGTTGTTGTGGCCGAATTTTCGGGTAGCTACTCGCAGTTTCGAGCTCCGCGTGAAACAGTAAAGATGGGCCACAGCCGCGCTCTCGGCATGGGTCCAAAAGGACCCAAACAACGGTAAAGAGTTAAAGTTACCCCGTATCCTTAAACGAACGTCATATACTTAGACGTAACTCCGAAAGTGTGTGGCATAAAATTTTCTTGCGTTCTCGTCATATTGAGCTAAGAATATTACTTCCGCGACGAAATTTATTAGATTATATATTTGTCTTGATCTCTTTACAGGAACAAAACCCAATATACAAGTCCAACATTTCAACTTTCAAGAATCCGATGTACAACAAATGAAGAAGCTTTCGTTATTCATTGGATCGACAGAATACCACCGAATAGAAAAGATGATTCGCCAGAACGAATTTAGGCGTACGCATATAGCCTACTCGACTTACAATATAGCAATTTACCAAAGGAAACGATATAAGTCACTAGTTTACAAAAATGCTTCCAGATGAAGCGATAATATAACTAACTTCTTTTCATAACACGTTGTAAATTGACATAACACAAATATCTACAAAGTGTGAAATAAGAAAGCCTATCCGCCAATGTAAACGTACTTTGCGGTTGCTCCTGTGGTAACCACAGCAACAATGGATTCCAATGACATCTTGTTAGATTCTTGAAAGAGTAAATAATGCTTCCAAAGTGGAAATTGTATGATAGAGACTACAAAACGTGAGTGAGATCGTAAATTGAGCTGTTGTCAACCGTTATAGTAATAAATAATTCCATTGAGACATTTCTGAATAGGATTAAGGAAAGATGTCACTGTTCGGGTATCGAATTGAGGACCATTAATCGCGGTAACTACTCTAGTCAGGTAAACAAGCAGGTTTTAGCATTGGATTCAATCTAGAAGATGTAGATCAGTTTTCTCGCACCATAAATCTAAACTCATTGATACTTTTCACTAGGGCCTTGTAAGAAAAACGGAAACTATTCCAGACCTTGTCCTCTTTACCCTGCCGCAATAGCCAGTTCCTAATTTATGAAAGCTCACTTCAAATACCGGTTATATATGTAAAAAATACTGTTTTCAACAACGCCACAGAAAGTTATGTAATGAGAGCATATTGCCTCAGATTTAGACAGAGCTTTACTCTTTTAGGTTAATGACGTAAGTCCATGAAACCTACCTTTTTCAAAATCAGGACTTCGAACCATTTGAGATTCCTTGTGCATTTCATTTACATGTTAAATTGTAGAACGCTTTTCAAAAAAAAAAAAAAAATGCAGGGATTGCGAGACAATCGCACGGAGTTCTTAGTTTAAAATATTCCGACATTGGCAAAAGTCTGGATGTTACCCTTCAGAAACAACTTAATTAAACTTGTCATTCTTTTTACTGTCGCATGGGAATCGTTTTGTCACTCAAACTCTTAAAAACAAAGAGAATGAACTTTGTCACTTTCTAATGGAGTAAAAAGTGTAAATTCACTGCATTAGTGTTAACTCACTCCGAGACTAGTGGAATTCACCCCAAGAAGAGTGAAAATTCATTCTTTGAAAACCACAAGGGATCACTCTTTTTTAAGAGCGATCCCTCCAGACACTCCATTGAAAGTAGAACTTGGTTGTGGAGTGAACGTCACTCTTCTCGGAGTGAATTTCCACTCTTTTGGAGTGAGCATTACAACGTCAACTCTTCTAATCAGTGAAATTTTACCCTTTTCATTTTTAGAGTGTGATTAGCATCTAAATACGAATGTTTCAAATATTGCCAGATATCTTGCCAAATTTGAAAATACTCGTTAGTTCTCGTTAATTCAAAGACTGAACCATTCCAGCTTTTTATTTTATTTATAGTGCAAGCGATAGAGATGAAACTTACGTATTGCTCACTTTGTAATAAGTTTTCTTTATGGCATGGTTGTATTGACGAAAGATACGGTGTCATTACGAGTCGGAAACGGCAGAGAAGGGGTAAAATTTCCAACAGTATTGTGACTTGTAAGATATTTATATATTAAATTGTTGAAGCACTTTTTAGAAAATCGCTGTTTAAAAAGGTTTTTGCCGGGTTGTTGAAAAATTTACACAGTTTGTTTAGTTTTGTATCAATTGTGTTCAATGAACGTCTTTGGGTTGTTTGGAATTTAAGCAACATCAATCGAATAATATGTGGTTGGTTAGGATATGGTTGTTTAAAAATTTAAATATTTTGTTTAGTTTTGTTTAAACGGTGTATAGTGACTTAAAAATTTTAGGCATTTTTATACGTGATGTCCACTGTAGCAAAACACCATCTCTTTGTATGAAATTCATGACCCAGGTTCCACACAATTCGTACGTACGATGGGGCGTGTGTTTTTTCAAGAGTAATACCGTCGAATGTGATTCATGCCTAAAGGCTGTAAGCTTGACCGGTTCATATTATGATTTCAACACATATGCTTTTTAACGAAACCGAAATATGACAACCACATCCTTCATTTTACATTGCATTTTGAAGATTAATGCAGATTACAAGGCTAGCAGTTCTTTTTTATTTTTGATCTCACTTAGCCACTCTTAAACGAAGTTAAAACTGCGAATTCGCTCCAAGAAGAGTGAAATTAACTCAAACAAGAGTGAAAACTTCATCTTCAACGAGTTTCTACAAAGATCACTCTATTTTAAGAGTGATCACTCTAGGCAGGGGTCTTCGCTCTTTTCGAGTGAATTTCATTTTTGGTGTGAAATTCACCCTTTGTGGAGTTAATTTACACTCACATTGAGTGGATGCAAAGTTTTCACTCTGTTTTAGAGTGACTAAGTTCAGTTTTTTCTTTTGGACAGCATGTTAGGCCTGACTAAAACTACTAACCAGACCCCTCTTAGATCCCATGAACTGCCAAAGGTCAAACGGATACAAATATTTTTGCGTTGTTTTGAATGTCCTAATTACTGGATTTGTACTGGGATCCGTCATGGAGGTTACTGTTTGAATTAGGCGGTCGTTTTCCTGTCGTATTTGTAAGAAAAGAAAGGATTGGTGGATCCGCGTAGGATTACGTAAGAGATTAGAGTGATGATTATGACGCACATGATCACATGATGAAATTTCTGCAATAAAACTGTCTCAGGTCTATCGGATCTTATTGCCTTATGATAATCAGCGTACAACACATAAGATTATTATTCTCAATTGTGTATCGGTATGGAAATTGCAACACGGAAGATTGTCATTTTAGACTTATGATCAGCCGTCTTCCCACTACTATATCATATTTACACAAGTTAAAAAAAAAAAAGGTTTTCGACAATATAGTAGCTTTTAAATTCCAGCTGTAATGTAAGTTTTTAATAAAGTAGGAAAGAAGTTTGATTCAAGTTTTTATCTATTTTTGTAAAAATTTGTAAGTTAAATAGACATTTGAGATAAAAATTTGTTGATCGTTAAATTTTAATTATGAAAGAAAATAAAAAGTTGCATTTATATTGCACATCACACTTTCTTTTCCGTCTTTTTGAGTTTAGCCGATAGAGTGGATTCACTGACGTCACAAACCCCTGCTGTTTTGATTGGCAAAAAGTTATGTAGTACGCCAGTATGTGCAGCTAGCTGAGGTAGTTTCCCAGCTGGAGGCAGCTGACTACCACTGACTTGTATAAGCTCACCTATAGCCAGATAGCTCAGTGCTGACGACCCTCGTGTTACTGCTCTGAAGCACTGTTGATATTGTCCGACATTGGGCGTAGCTAATTGATTTCGACGTCAACTTAAAACAATGTCTGTAGCTGGTGAAGTAGCGTAAACTGGTCTCTGGAGAAAGTGCACATTCACAAGGGGTGACTGAGACAGGAGGGCGGTTGGCTCCTGGCTCTGAGAAATGAAAATCCGGAAATTCTTGACTCTGTATGTGACACCCAGATCCGGCATCAAGTAACACTGGACAACTGCTTTACTGTTTTCCCAACTTTTTTTTTTTAAGTTCCGTTTTCTCTCCAGTATATACTTTTAAATATTTCTTTAAAAAGGCAACAATTTATGCGCGCTTTGCAACCCCATTATACGCAAATGTTAAAGTTTGAGAAAGTGCGGATTCTGTAAATGTAATATCGGAAATATGACATACGTGACAACTGATTACTAAGCGACACCGGTCAAATGGTGCCCTTTTCCTACTTTGTTCATGAATTCCAAAATTTCTCTTATATGAGCCATTGATTTATTTTCAAATATTTGTTCACAGAACAACAAACTTTCAAGCACATTTTAAAAGATGGCAGTATATCCTCCGAGTCAATCTGCATGCCTAAAATAACATAGTGTAACAGCAACGATTTTACAGTCACCGTGAAATCTCAGATTTGCTAATAAGAAAGGAAAACTTTCCAAGTGTCTTAAAACTTAAAAACGGTTTAGATTTTCCAGCAGACACCTAAAATCTAAAATTTTGTGCTCCTTTTTCTTCTCTATGTTTTCAAATATTTGTTTAAGAAAGGTAATAGTTACGCAAAGTACTTCTCTTTTCACCCTTGACCGTTGATTATCATCTGAAATTGTGATATGTTCATATCATGATATGCTCTTGTTGTAGCATAGCACGAGAAACCCCAAATCCATCATTTCCTGCAACACGAATCACAAACTCTAAATTTTGATATAATTGTTAAAAAATGTACAAATTTCGGCGCGAATGTCGGTACGCAAAATGCTGACTTAGTTCACTTAGTAGGACACTTAGTTCAAACAGGGTGAATCGTCTGCTAGATGTCGAAAAGCAGGTCGGCAAATTTGTCCCATGCCTTAATATTACCAGGCCCTTAAGGATGTAAATTAATTTGGTCGTAAAGACGCTGATTACAACTGCTGGTCTTGTTTCATGTATTTTACTCTATTTGGGTTTTCCATTTATATCATGCAAGCGAACGCGAGTAGAAATTGAAAATCCGATAGCAATGTTAAGTATTTGCTCATTTCCGTTAATTATCAGAATTATCCTATAGCCAGGATCATTGCCATTCGTTTGAAATGTCGGCACAGTGTTTGCACTTGACTGTCGGTAACTACTTACACATAATAGCGTAGGTCCAAATAACCCTTTTTGCTAGAGTTGCCGAAGGAAGGCTTTGAATGCTGCTGTAATTAAAATACAAAAGAACAAGGATCCCTGCATAAATTCGCCACTCGAGTACATTTTAACTTCAAATTCCCCGGTTTTTCTTTTTTTGGAATCCTTACACTCCTACTGACGAAAGCAATAGAGGGGAGGGTTAAGGAACAGAATAAATTAGCAAAAAACCAAAAAGGCTGAAGATGTAGAAAAGAACGGATACATACCAAGATTATGGCATAAATTTGTTTTCAAAAATGGTGCAAATATTTCAATTGACACATAATGTTACTTTCAGCTTTCATTTATCTCACTATCTTTTGTTAATACAATAATTACATAACAGCAGTTGAAAAGATATAAGATTATGGCTTTATGGTCAGCAAAATGAGGAAAAAATATTGTTATTACACTCCAAGTCAACCCGGAATTCACTCTTACTAAGAAACGTTCTTCAGCACATTCGTTAAGAGTGAATTTTACTCTTTTGTCATAAATAGTTTACAAATCTTGACGTTCATCGTCTAATAGATTCAGGTCCCTCATACGGGCCAGAGGTTCCCCAAATGTCTCACATTAGAAAAATAATTTTCATAGACTTTCATAGTTATACTTTATAAAAATAGAAGCAAACTTGTGAAAATTAGAAACGCAAAACTCAGAAATATTGCAACTTATAGGCAGGGGTTACGCCAGGATTTGCCAGACATGGGGGCCAAGCTCCCCGACAGGGGGGGGGGGCAGCATTTCGAGTCCCCGACAAAGGCAATGAGTAAGTTCCGGTGGGACGTGACGCAGAAATTTTTGCTTTTTTCAACAAATATTAAAAAATCTGGAGTTTGCTTAAAAGAAAAAGTTTTTTTTAAAAAAAATTGGCATTTGTAAGGACCATTAAAAAGTCGGGG
Organism: Holothuria scabra; assembly: GCA_037179385.1. Lineage (NCBI taxonomy): Eukaryota > Metazoa > Echinodermata > Holothuroidea > Aspidochirotida > Holothuriidae > Holothuria > Holothuria scabra. Next base: position 42,584,730 of record CM074196.1, on the reverse strand, counting down.
TGTTTATTGAAGGATCTGTCCTTCATAAAAACTAAAAACGTTACGTAGGCAACAGCTGGAACCCTTTTGCGGTTACGCATTTCATCGTATAAGACCTAGGTACTAAGGCTTTCGGAAGAAAATGGAAATGTGCCCGGAAAATTTTTCCCCTTTTTGAACGAAGATTTGAAAATTAACAGCTTATCATATTGGGGAAATATTAGAATTTTATGAAAAAATTTGCTTTTTGGGTAAGGTTACAATGAAACTTTTCGGCTTTTTGTTCAATGATATGCCTGTCAAGAGCAATTGTCGGAGTGATTAAGAACGTTTAATTGGGTGCTTTATTGTACGGAGTATCCATCGAAAATGAAAAAGCTTGTCTTTTTTGACAAATATTAGAAAATCTGAAGTTTATTTTGGTGGAACTGTAATTTTATGACAGATTTTGGGGGTTTATGGAGGAATCTGACCCTCTTATGAGAAATAACAAGAAAGGGGTGATTTGTAGTTTTGTTGGGGTTTCTGCATTACATCATGGAGACATGAAGACATGGTGACACCATGAAGGCAGAATAGTCTATTTTTTCTGAAAAAATGTAATCCTGCTCCAAAAACTAATTAGAAGTGCACAGAAATTTTTGGAAAATTGAAAACCCCAGACAGCCGGAAATGGCATTTACCGGGCTTGTAACCAGAAACAAAGCAGTCTTTATTTTCAGCTTTTTCCGCTTTAAAATTTTCACTTCATATTTCCCTCAAACGAAGAATAATTAGCAAACATGCATTGTTCTGCTGAGTAATCTGTTCGACCAAAATACTATCAAAGCGGAGCGCCACCATAACTTTGCGCGGAGCGTAAAGAAAATTTTTAAAAAAATCTTACCCTCAGACAGCCGGAAATGGCATTTTCCAGACTTGTAACTAGAAATGAAGCAGTCGTTATTTATAAAAGTTTCACTTCAATAGAAAAAAAACCAACTTGCTATGTGATCAGAAAATAACCAGATATACCGCTACAATTAAATGAAATGGTCTTGCCTTTTTCTCGGGGAAAACTATGTAACCGAATAAAAAACATACAATTTTTTACTCTTTTGAGACTCCTCGTTGTATTCAATTGCGAGGTCCACTAAATTTATGTTATTTTCTATCTGGCTATCCGAACTCCCGACAATAAATTATCTTAATTTCCGCCGACGTCTTTGAAAATATGTCACGTAACAACAAGGTGGCTTCAAATGAATTTTCAGTCATACTAATCAGGAGACACTCTTACACTTCTGTTCATCATTATATATAACTGAAAACGGCCTGGCCGATTGTCATTACCGTTGTTCGATTCGGCTATCGGGGCAGGACAGATGGCAAACCATTTGGGCACTGCATGCACCTGAACAACTTCTCGTCCGTTTTGTAAGGAAAACTAGTAAAGCAAAATCAAGAAGATCGTCCTGGGACTAACGTTTATCGGGCTTACATCTTTTATCGTGGGCCTATAGATGAAGGCTCCCCGACGAAACTGGATCTTCTCAACGACAGAGGAAGGGCAGCCTTCCCCAACTAGGGCATGGTCCCTGTCCCCCTGGTGCCACCCTTGGTTACGTCTGCACATGAAATTCCCAGGTCCCTAACACAAGTCTTGGTTATGGGTGACCTTGCTCGCACGGATTTAGCTGGACCAAGGTACATGTAATGAGTTTTAACAAAGCTATGAACTCTGGGCTATGAGAAGTAATTGAAAATCGATTCCTATATGTATTAAAATAGTGTTATAAAAGGAAAAATATGTACAAGGCCACCCACCCAGTAATTTCAGTCCTTGCGGATTTTTTTGTATAAATTTTTTTTATATTTTTAGGCCTCCCCGACGAAGCCACCGACCTTCCCCGCCGGGGGGGGCATTGCCCCTGTCCCCCGCTGGCGCCACCCCTGCTTATAGGGTTATATAATATTCGGTAATTCGTTGCCGCATGGGATTGTGGGGCACAGAGTGTGATAAAGAAACCTTGCCCGCTGAGCGGACGAAGTTTTTTCGTTCAGCTCATCGCTCTGAAGGGCGGCAGGCTAAAGGGGGCTACAGCCACACAGGCGCTAAGCAGGCTAACAGAAACCGAGCTCAGCAAATAGAACGCAGCGTTTCCTTGTTTTCGTCAACGATCAGGACGTTCATACAACACTATCTAAGCCAACTTGAACTCGCACGATAATTTTCGTTTCAGTCCTACTATTTTACGGCAAAATAAAATGCAATTTTCTACACAGCAAAGACAATTTAGACACAAACCATTTCGCAAAACCCCTTTGCGATCCCTCCTTATATGTTATACATGGATTAAGAAAGAATGATTCCTCGAAATTTTCATGTTAACTTAAATTTTGGAATACGACTTTACTGTCCTTCTGAAAGATATTCCTAATAATTCTTTGTTCTATATGCATTTTAATGAGAGGCTGAAACTCCCTCTTCATTCGCAATGTGGATGGCACCAAGAGTTTTTTCGACTTAGAGACCAACCACCTCGACAAAGGACGAGTCATCCGAAGCGACAAAAATGGAGACCATGCCGGAAGAAAACGTCGCTCATTGACACCTTGGAGTTTTTGAGGAAATTTCGGCTTTAAGAAAAATAAATTTGTAGCTTTTTGAGGATTTGGTTGAGTAAAAGTTGAGTAATTCATTGGGCGCAGGGGTCTACATATCGTTGGCTTATGAAGTCTCTCTTTAGAAATATGAACACTTTCATGACATAGGGCAGGCTTTCATGAAGGGACCACACCACCCACTCCAAATCTTTTTCCAGACTGGAAGATGAATGGAACGGGACGTATTGAAAAGGATCCTGTGAGCAAATTATTGGAGGGACCATTAAATCTCTGTGGCTTAATGACTGTAAAATCAACTTGAAACAACATGGGTCCCGGTCCCAAATTTCCGAAATTCTGGGGTCTTGTGAGCACTCTCTGACGCTGCTGAGTGTTCAATTCGCTGATGGGATGCAACATGCTTCTGAAAGGTGAACAATGCCCTCCCTGATAGTCATGGAGTAATGTTTCAAAAGTTTGTTTATATATGTGTAAATATCGTTCAACTCAGTTGTTTCTGTGGTTTCTATTCTTTATGAAACCTACTTCCATTCAATTTTATCAAACGGAAGTTGCTCTCATTTTTCTTGTCCTGGTAAAAAGATGGGCACTTTTGTGACGATTTAAAACTTTCAACTTTTCAGCACCATTTGTTGGCAAGAAGTATACAAAGTATAAGTGACCGATGCACATAGAAAATTATACCTTTTAAATATCGCCAAAATCTTGGAATATAAGGTCCAAAGGGAACACCTACTGCACAGCTAAAGGTCCATTTTGGGACAGCTTAAAATTTTAATAATCCCGTAAGGCAAGGAGGAGATAAAGCTCCATGGTCCATCGCTGGTCTCATCCAATAATTAATTATAACATTTAACTTGCAGTTCAGTTTAGGAAACACAGTTTTCTTGACCAATTACGACAGTTTGACTGTCAGTTTAATTTATACAATGGGGTCTGTCAGTCATTTGGAATCCATTATATCGAAATCTAATATACGAACCGATAGTATGTTTCCTTGCCTTTTTGCAAGTTTACTTTTTGGCTTATAAAATGGAGGGTTTGACTTCTATTTCTCAAATCCACATCTTCCAAAAAGGGGGCCGGTTATGCAAGTCCTCGGCATGATGGTTTAATTACGCACACTTGATCTCCCGTATAAAGGATTCTGAACGGTCGATGTTGAAGACTTGTAGAGAGGATTTTGACTCTGAAGAAGTGAAAAATGAAAATATCAATTATAAAACTCATTGTAAAGAGCATTATCAATTTCCTTTATATGCCTTGTTATATTCCACGTTGTGGTATTTATCCCCTTGGGCTATAAGCCTATCTCACATGCACATGCGCAGATTCCGAAGACCTACGGATGAACAAGAACTCTGTTGTACCTACAATGCACGTCAAATAACTGGATTTGTTTTAAAAATGGGTAAAAAATATCATTAATTTCACCTCAGCCCTCTTTAAAAAGCAAACGTTTTCCACAAAGAAGAAGGTAGACCCCATGCAGCGATCAACCAAATCCCCCCCCCCCCCCAGAAGAAACTTCCTGGAGTATAATCCTGCTTTCATGACATTTCACGACAAAAATATTGCATATTCAACCAGTCAACTGTTCAAGGTAAACGTAAAAATTAATCTGCACATTCGAATTTCTCAATTCAGTGAGAACATTATTGTCACATTATTCACATTTATGAGATAAGTTTACCAGAGCACATTCATCCAAATGAAGGGAACTGCATTTCCCGTTATAGGAAACATGCAGTGATCCAATCTGAATCACGTGACAACGTTTTCCAGTTAATTTTTTGAATTCAACCAAAAAGATACTAGCAAAAATGTCAACGATTGAAAACACCGAGAAAGATCATTTAATCATAATAAAGAGGAAGTTTTGGATTTTTTCTTCTTTTCTTGTTTTGGCTTTTGCGATTTTCTTATCCCTTCTACAGTGTTTGTATAATTTATGAATATTCAACAGAAAAGAGGATAATTAAGTGGGTCATAAAGTACATGTGGACTAAATTTCTACCAGGCGATTCAACAATTTTCAAAGAGCGAGAAAATAAATGTAATAAAACATGATGAGATATTGTATAGGATAGAGGCACATGCAGGACATGCAGGGTATATAAAGCATCATGCGGAATACATGTAGGATAGTATTTATTGCAATACGTATTGAGCTGTATATATGATGCACACGAGTATATACGCAGCAGCTGGACCAGTTCTGAAATTCGGATGGGTCACAAGGTGTGGCGCGTGCACATAAACTTTCTGCTTGGCAAAGTGAAATTTTCTTGCACTTACACTTTTTTTGCTCCGTGCACTTTATAAACACGTGTCTAATTCCTTATTATTTCGCTTTTAAACACGTTAATTCGCTAAACATCTAATGTTTAATAACTAAATGCGTTTAGAATTTGAACGTGTTGACAAGTAAGAGCAAAAACAGTATTTAATTGCTAAAACGCTTTTTAGAGTGCACTGCGTTGCTAATAACATTGTGCAAATTGAAGATGTTGCATAAGCGGACAACTTGAGCTTTGACCCATTCCAAAGATGCATTGCCTATGAATATTTCCCAAGTTGTCTTTTTAGGGGCATGCATGACGTACCATGAATGCCAGAATTACAAGACCAATTATGTATGACTTAGGTTAGAAAATGAATCTCATTAACCAACACCCATTTTCATAAGGCTGGTTTCGTTGCTGCATTAGACGTAAAACTATTCGTCTGCGTAGCTGTGCGATATTTCTCCATGCAAAAACATGTTACATCAAGCCATCTGTTCTCATTTTCGGGGACTTTAATACCACTTCTTCTTCTTCAAAAAAAGTATTACTGTCGGCAGTTCTCTTATATGTCGGGAATGTCCCTCTGTCCTCCAGGATCAACTACATAACATCGACTGAAAATGGTGCATAGTGTGTTTGGAATTTAGCCACTAAGAGGAAGAAGTTTATTGCATTTCATGCAGAAGAAAAGAAATGCCACGATGAAGGAACTGTTGCTTAGAGATCTTGCGGCTACGTCAGACATGACGCCAAACCTTAGCATGACAGTAATTTACTTGACAAATATGCCAAAGATGTGTTCCTGGCAAATTAAGAATGATTTTCATAAGTTGCCAAGGCAACGTTCCATGAATCATTATTTTAAATATTTAAATTCAGCCCTTGGCCAGAGAACAAGGGAAAGTGTGAAAGTAAACCCATGCCAGAAAAGTTTTCCCCCTTGTAAATTCTAATTAAGTTACTACTGCTTCAAAATCTCATATATTCCCCCATTTCTTACAATACATAAATAAACATACATGCAGCTCATTTCGCTTACCCTTTCATATGTTCATCCTTTCAGTGCCATGTTTGGCTACGGGCGGCTTTGATTTAAACAGTGGAGTTCATTGCTTTACGAAGATATTTCGTGTCATGCAATAAAATAAAGTAAATAAGGACCCAAAGAGAATTTACATGCAGCTAGGGATAGTACGTCACCGTATTGTTCAAACAGGGTTTTGTCTAGGGCTCCACCTGGAGTTCGGTTACGCCTAGGATTCATTTAGGGATAAGGTTAGGGTTCAGTCACTTAAGGGGTTACGTTAGGGATAAGTTATCTTTAGAATAAGCAATTTCTAAAGGACAAATAACAACGTTATCATGTGAAAGAGTGCTAGTTATCATATTTTGGGGTTCGACGATGACGTCCTCTCCCTAGCTTCGTGTAGAGAATTTTATATTCTTTACTACTTTCCATAACTACGTATTCTTCAAAATTTTATTTTGTAATTGAACCCTAAATGCAGAGAAAATTTACACGGATTGCCTTTGAACTAATCATAAACGTTATTTCTATCAATTTTACGCTTTCAAACACCGCTTTTCTTAAATCGCCACTTCAATTTAATTTAGACTCGATGTATGGTGTGCGTCGTTTTTGGCCATTGTAAAATGCCATCGAAACAAGAGATGTATACTAAAATTGAAACCCAGCTGTTTGGGAAATGATCTTTTTGTATGTTGTATAAATGGGAAGGGTGAACCGGGCACTGCACCTCCAAAATTTCTTGGGCAGCCACAAGGCTCAGACAAAAGTCTGTTTTTCTAAAGTCCTCCCGACCCTTCATAAAAGAGCTGTTCGGCGAAACCAAACTTTGAACTGCCTCCCAAACTGCCAAAGAAGCTATAAGTGCTCTGAATGACAACACTTAAACAATCTCATGGCCCTCAGACCATTTACATCATTGGTCTATCATGCATGGCTCCACTCTAGACTGGATAAAAAGAACAGATACAACACATGATCTTAGCCAAAAGCGGTTCAGACAATACTTTTTCTAAAGTCCTCACGACCCTATGGCAAAGGGCCGTTGGGTAAATTGTGTAAAACTCTTGGACTCAATGTTTAGTGCCATGGGGAAAATTTGACGAAATGGAACCCAAGTTTGTCTACAAGGACTAATAGATTAGGTGCAAAGATCTTGTAGCCTTCGTCCAAATTCAACTGGTCTTATAGGCTTACGAGGTTACATCAAACAGACACAGACAGGGTACCGTTTCTTGGCTAAGGGACTCGGGAATTGAAGTTTTTTTTTGACCTGGTCAAACTAGGGCTAGGTTAATTTAGAAAGGGTTTTTAACAAAAGCTTATAACCTTCTGGTTCAATTGCAAGAGAAGTCTGCGAAACTTATTTTGCAGCAGCAACCAAATCCCTTTCTCTTCAGAGTATCTTTTGTACTATTTTAAAGACTTCAACATTGCATAAACAAGGTAATCCCTGCCAGCAGTTTCTCTAAGCAGAATTTCACATTTGAGGAGGAAAATATTGTCACATGACTCTTAAGAGCCAATCATGAAGTAGGACTGGCTACGATATTACTTCAGGTTTGGGTGACTGTTGTCCTTGAGTTCCACCAAAGACTCTAAAAATGGAACCTACTGCCATTGTGCGTGATGCTCCGTATATGCAATGGAGTACGGACCTACTGCCATTGTGCGTGATGCTCCGTATAAGCAATGGAGTACGGACCTACTGCCATTGTGTGTGATGCTCCGTATATGCAATGGAGTACGGAAAACAAGCCAGTGAGCCACAACTCCAAAAGGCCGTGGCCGGCTCGACTTGAACCAATAGGTTGAAAACCGGGCCGTAAAACTCCATGTAACTAACTTACTTTAATTCCACGGCATTTTTTTCCAGTTATGGGCACACTGGATTGTTATCCCTCCTCCAATGGTTAAACCAGGAAGTCTGTCGTTTAGCAGTTGCCTGGTCACAACCAAAACTGGTAGTTTCTTCAAACGGAAACAACTATATCGTGTGGTTCATTGCCATTGTAACGGATTATATTGTAGGCGGTCTACATGCATGCAGTAATAGCCAATTAAAGGTTTATCAACAGACGTGTAAATTGCAGTGCAAGAAAGGATATAGGACGTCGGCTAACCAAAGAGTTTTTCGCCATATCTTACGTTGCCGGCGTGTCCTACTAACCCCTATTTATCATACATCGGATTTTTTTACGTTCGAATACCCGATGTATATATTGGATTAACATTTATTTGTGAAGAAAAAAACGAGCAAAACCAAATACCAGTTCCCCGAGAAAAAAATTATCAAGCATATACAGTAACGCTTAAGCAAAACAGTCTAAAAATACTGAACAGCAAAAGTATAAACGGGTGTAATAATAAAGCTGGAAACAAAGTACAGTAAAAAAGCATATGATACAAAAATAATGTTCAATTTAAAAATTTAAAATATGTTTCCCTTCCAAACCTTTGTTAAGTGATCATACAGAACGAAAATTAGAAGTCAAAATGTTCCAAAGCTCCTGACAGAAACAGTAAAAGATCTACCACCGTCACCATGGTCTAGTGAAACTGAAGGATGCGCAGGGAGTTGCTATCGAGTTGTTAAATAGCAGCTTCCTTCAAGAGATGGGCTCCAAAAATTTCAGATGATGATGATGACAAAGAGTGGGTGTCTTATAGTAATGATCTTTGAAATATTCCGTTATCATACCATATGATTATTTCAGGGAGTGGCTCTAGCAACTCCCTGATTATTTAAAGAAGGTGTCAACAGGTATCAACAGGAATTTTCTCCTGGGCATCCCTCACCCAAGATACAATGTTTCTAGTAGTCTAAAGAAAATCTCAATAGCACAGCTCTTTGATTGACATCAAATTATTAAAATTGCATTGTGGCTCATATTACACAACATGTACTAAGAGAGTAACTTGAACACATTAAGGCCTTGTATACTCACCAGGTTGTGCCCCGAATCAATAAACTAGCATTTTGTCTGGATAAGGGTCACTATAAACAGTTGTGGGACTAGAAGGGTCCAACAGATGGCATAAGTAGGTTGGGAGAATTGGAAGTTTCTAGGGCGGTGACATAATGAATTTGAAGGTGAGTAATCTTATACTAAATAAATTATTGAGGAGTTTTGTCTGCGCTGTAACTTTGTTATGTCGCAATGTTATACCGTACATGATACTATGACTACAGTGGAAAAGATGTAGCGTAGCAAAACAAAAAAAAAAATGCACAACTTGCTCGGCAGATTTACGGCCAAGAAATGTGTGTTAATTGAAAAAATGTTAAAAAAGCGACCGCAGAAACGACGTTATTGACAGTCTCTAATTCGCAGGTTAGTGTGATATCAGTGCTCATGCATAATAACTGGTTTAATACAACAAAGGGTTGTGAATTTATTGAATCATAATACGGATTCACCAAATACACGGTGGTGACAAGATTTGACATGATTTTCCAAGGGGAAGTCGAAGTACGTGCATGTTGAAATAATTTTTCAGTATATAGTGTCCTAATGTATAAGTAAATCCCTTATGTCCCTAGCAGAGCCCCTTGTTCCGAGTTTAAGGCGACCACAGTTAGAACTCCTCTGTTTTCCAGGCCCATTGCAAGCAAATATAGAAATAATTTTTGAAAAAGAAAATCCTATAACCTTTTCCTCCAATTACGTAATATTATCACAAGTTTTGAAGAAAAAAAATGTTCTCCGTACCATCACAAAAGTTATTTTATCAATTGCAGGGGTGATACTATAACTTTTAAACCATAACACATTTGGTATCCCTTGTTTAAGTGCCTCCCGGTCATCGAGAAAGGGTGCTGACTTGGGCGAAGGGCGTTTACATGTTACCCTAATTAAAAATCTAAAATAATTTAGTGAAGTGTGATATTTGAACCACATGAAAGGGAAGTGTAGCCCAATGTTCGATTCATATCCAAAAACGTAGTATTACAGGACATTGGTCAGGTCAAATATGCTAAAAAAGGTGAAAATGGGGGGGGGGGGGGATATCTAATATCTTCATAACTTTTTGTGGTTGTTTTCATTTAAAATCACTGCACCAATTGGACGTACATACACTTTTGAAAATCATCATTCAACCGTAATTCAATTTAACAACACGTTTAAGCTAACTTTCCACTTTAACGACCAACCCATGCGAGCTCCTGCAACCTCATACGCTCTCATAATTGGTCGAAAGAGCAAGCAAGACGTCGCAAACTTTTTAAAATATTTTTGAAACCTTTAAAATCCCTTCCGATCACGGCTTGCGAGTTGCGACTTCTTACAAGTCCTGATGACCGGCTGGAAGAAAATATTCTCTCCCATGACTCACTGTTGACAATCTTCTCATGGTCGCAGGAACTGGCAAAAACGTCAAAGAGCTAGCTAGCAGGGTTACTTCGCTGAGTGAGTAGCCTGCTTTATCTTACTAAGGCCTTCTTTTCTCCCATATCTTTACACCGGAGGTTGACTATTTAATTTGTTAATGAAATCAAGACAGTGATGTAGGTAAGTAGTCCCATTCCAGTACTGACAAAGCATATGATGAAAACATACCCATCTTGTACGTCCCTTACAAATATTCATCAGAGTGTTTTTTTTATGGTGTGATTATACTTATTTTCTACATCGGGTTATTCAAAACTTTCTTTCTTCAGTGTCTACTTTATCATTATCTTTTCGTGACCCATTTAAAGCAGAATCTATGTTTAGTATCACCATTTGAGGTGGAACGCATTTAAATAACTCACCTCGTCCCAATGGGCGTTCTCTTTCTCCATTATGAACTGTAGATATTCGATTCTGTCCAGACGCCATATGTAGAGGCGGTAAAGTAGGACCAGCAAAACACCGATGAATATAATTCCGAGTATAATGTAGAGAATCAATAGGTGTACCTTGATCCCAGTCACGATTGTGTCAGAGTAGGCGCAATCTGGTAGAAGGAAACACATCACCGGGGTGAGTGTCCGACACACATCTGCATCACAGTCTAACTTAAAGGGCAAGAGCAGTCGTCCCAAATTTATGTTGAAACAACAGCTGATTCTCACAATTTTCTGCCTGTTTCAAAGCACCCGTTGTAATTAGTACCCTAGTGTTGAACTTGAAAAGCAGGATATTATGAGAAGCAATAAATTACAACATATGCTAACAATGCAATGCATAACCAGCTCAACCAAGGCTCCCTAGTAAAATTACTCTTTCAAAGGTGACGAGACAGATATTTGCCATCACAAAAGCACTGATCTCATAGCATTTACTAAACTAATTTACAGTGGTCCAATCATGGAAGTAATTAATACCCACGAGGTAGTACTTTCATGGTCCGATTCGCACGGGGCATATTACGTGTGTGTGTGGGGGGGGGGGGTGCTCAGATGTTTGAAGTATGAAAATTGCTGATCGAGATAGTAGGAACCGACGGATTCATGCCCCAGACTCGTTTTAATACAACAGCCAAATTTCCTAATTTGGTTCTTATTTCTCTTCAAAGTATATTTCCTTAGACTTAACTACTACATCTCAAGGTATGTCAAGCAGTTACTTTCAGTAAATTTTACGATTGAGGACGAAAAATCTTGTCACGTTATTCTCCGAAGAGCCAATCATGAAACAGCTCAGATAGTATACTGTATACTAATTCAAGCTGGAGCGTTTTAACCCCTACTTCCTCGTCCTTCTTTTTATTCTTACTTTACTTCTTGTGCTATCAATTTAAAGCTAAAAATGACAAAAAAAACATGTCAATGTATCTTATGGAATGGCGAATGACTCAGAAAACCTTACCCCGATCGCCTTTAACATATATTACGATTGTTTCATCCTCGGCAGTCTCGTAAACAAAACTTATCGAACATGTCTCGTTATCTGAGAAGCTACAGGCATTTTCCGTATCATTTCCTGTGGAAAAATCACAAAGTGTTATGATATGTTGTTCTTTCCAATCGGTGTATAGACATGGAACGCTTTCACGTTACGTAACAATTGATTAGCCGCGCCCATTGCAGGGTAAAAATCAACAGTGTTTCAATGCGACAGGTACATGTTGGTCGTTAGCTGCTTCTCAACTAGCTGCACTACATCAAGGGTACTACACTACCTGGTTTTTGCCCGTCGAAAAGGGGCGGAACCTTTTACGTCAGTTAAAGCATTCTGTACATAACAATGAAAGAACCATTAGAATATTTCCATAAATCGGTAACCACCTCAGTTAAAGAGGCACATTGAGCTGGTGTGTGAATTTCACAATTTCTTTCCAAATCTGGAAGATTTTTTTTCACTTACCAAAGACGCTTAAAAGCAAATATCTTCAGGATTTAACGTTTAGAGAGAAGAACTGCTATGAACAGTGTTAAAACTTACTTTCTGGCAATTTCGTGACGTTTTTAATGATTTGTGAACACATATCACACTCTTCAGCTGATAAGTTCTCTGTGTTGTTTAAAAGCTTGCATTGTACGCAAGCAATGTGAAGATCACAATCTGTACATGTCTGCAAATAAGAAAAAAATAATAGCATATTGTTTTTTTTTTGTATGAAGAACCTTTCAATTGTTTTACCTGCCATTGTCGGTTTTTAAAGCTTGAAAAAAATACTTGTGCCTCAGACACGTTCCAAACAGAATTTAGCAGCTTGCAAAGAATTGTGGGATAGCCTAGAAGCAGTTTGGTACGCATCATGTATGTCAACGACTTTTAGCGACACAAAGTACTATAGCACTTCAAAAGTTTATACAAGTCAGTTGTACAACTGGGTATTTGGAAAAAGGGCTATCCGCAACATAAAAAAATTCAGGTGGTGAGAAATGCATTCCTAAGTTTCCCTCAACAAGCCCCTTCCTTTCCCTGAATTCTTCCAAAACTTTTCTTTGGACTTTATTCGTTTCTTCCGTTCAAGCATTGGAATGGAGAAATGATGAAAATCCGACCGACTGCATGGCCAAATGGTTAGAGCATCCGCCTTGCAGTCGGGATGTCGGAAGTTCGAATCCTGGCCGGTTCATACCGAAGACTTAAAAAATGGAACCTTCTGCTATTTTGCTTGGTGCTCAGCATAAAGAATGGAGCAAGTAAAACAAGCCAGTGAGCCACAACTGGAAAAAAGGGCCGTGGTCGGCTCGACTTCAACCAATTGGTTGAAAACTGGGCCGTAAAATTCCATCTAACTTACTAACCGAAAATAGTATTTCAATCTCCTTATCATATTTTAAGTTAGCAAGGTACAAAAAGATGCAATCAATCACCTGGTACCAGTGGCGTAGCCACGGGGGGGGGGCGGGGGGCCTAGGCCCCCCAGATTTTCTCCAGACCCCCCCCCCCCCAGATTTTTGCGTCCTGATAGAGTAATTGAAAAAAATAAAAATAAAAAAATGTGCAAAAATTAAAAAAAAAAAAAAAATCATGGAAGAATGTGTGTAAAACACATTTTGTCCGCACGTATGAAATCAAGCAATAACTTTAAAATGCCTACTTTCACTAAATTAGATAGGCCTACCGTTTGTGATCTGCACTGTCGTTTATTGCATTTCACTTCGAAGATGAAACGAAAGTCTCGACGACAAACTTTAATGTGACTTTGTTAGGTTAAGTCCCTTTCGGATGGCTGATTGATTTATTGAAAATAAGGCAATCGTACACTGGAGACCACTCTTACACGACCATTCCTATACTTTCTTATACAAAAAATATGCCGTAAGCAGATAAGGGTAAGGTACTGCCTTCGGATAATTCTTCCCTTCCATCCTTAACAAGTAGGCCTATGTCGTGCCTCACTCTTGCCCATGACAAGTGCCACTGTAGGACGATTTTTTTCGACAAGTCCTCTTTTTACTAGTTGGCACTGGCGTCCGGGGGATTTGTAAAATGTCCAAAAGGTCCGGATTTCATGTGTTTCCCACATGATCCATACTTCTGCTTTGAGGTTCAATTATTTTGAGGGATTTATTCGTAGTATTATAATTTTGACTACGTAATGTACCGATGAACAAATACTGCACCATTTTGCACATTGTTTCTTTGGTAGTATGTATGTCTCTTGTAAAATCTCTACACAAACTAAAAATATTTTTATATTTTTCATGCTCCCCAAAAAGGGAAAATCCGAAAACTCAGGCCTATAATCAGTTCAAAGTTTTGCCAAACATAGCACCATTTTGCATCTAGGAAATCTAACGCAAAGAAAGTTTCTCAGAAGGGGACACGACTACTTTTGGTTTTCCTGTTATGGGTGAGGTACTGCCTTAGGTAAGCTGAAATCCATTCAAATATTGCCGCATTTGCGGCTGGGCACATCCAATTTAAAACACGTGGGAAGTGCCGTTTCCGGCCATCTGGAGGGGTTTTAAAGCCCAAAATTTTCCGCGCCAACTGGTAGTGGCGCTCCGCTTAGATTCAAATATTGCCGCATTTGCGGTCTACGTGCTTCTGAAGTTTACAATTTTTCCCAAGGGGAGGGGAGATACCGGCTCCCTTTAGTCTCATCCCCCAGGCCACAGATCAGAAGTGCCCAGTTTTGGGGTCCCAAAAAGGTGTATGTACTGCCATTTTTCATAGATTGATTTTTTATTCTCATTATTCAGACATGGCAGACATGAGATTCGTATTTCAAGGCTGGGTACATCCAGCTTAAAAAAGATGGGAAGTGCCGTTTCCGGCCATCTGGAGGGGTTTTAAGCCCAAAATTTTCTTGTTCGCTCCGCGCCAACTCATGGTGGCGCTCCGCTTAGATAGTCTTGCCGTGCCTGACCCTCGGAGGTACCAGCCCCCCCCCCACTTGTTACCTAGCCCCCCCCCCCCCAATCCCATCCTGGCTACGCCACTGCCTGGTACAACATCAGACTTGAGAGAACTTAAGGGAGAGGGAAATCTGAGGTCGGTTAAGTTCCCAAATTTGTATGTAATGTTCAATTTTAAATTCTTTATATAACGTATATTCTTTGTGACTTACAAAGCCCACAAATTAAATTATGCCAAAGTCATTTTCAACCTTCCAGCTACCATGAAAAAAACAATTTAGTTTTTCAAATATGAGTGGTTGCCTCACTTTTTTGTTTACGGTGAATTTTTTGCTCATGACATTCCCCCCGGACAGTTTGAAGAGGTATTTAACTTCGGCACCAGAGTTGTCACCCCGCCGGGCGGCGCCGGACGGTGCTACTCGGCTCTCAAAATATCCACCCGGTACTCGCCATCAATATCAACAGCACCGCCCAACACCAATTTCTTACCCTTACTGAATAAAATTCTTAGATTTCTTAAGAACTAAGTGATAATTCCTCGTTTTTTGTAAGCACTCTCCAATCTGCAAACAATTTTCAAAGGAGAGGTGGGACAGTGACTCCCGTTAGAACCACTCCCTCAGGACAATGACCACAAGTTCCCCGGCTCTCAAAATGGTCTGGTAACAATCTTGTTGGGCTCCATGGTTCAGTTGGCTTAACAATAATTGGTTGTTACTTTTAACAAACCCCTTTAATGTTGCCAGGTTCGGAGTCACTTTTTTCTTGATCCCACAATTGACATGTTATGCAGCTCATGAGCTCTGCTAATGTCTATATAAAATGTTCATTCTTATAGAGCACGAATAATGTGTCGGCAATTTAGCTTCATATGGAAGAACAACATAGATGGACTCAGTCAAACGGGAAGAAATATCTGTATAAATAATTATTTTATTACCAAACATTCGTCACATCTTGGTCCTGAATATTTTGAGTCGGCTTCACATTCACACTTCCCGCATTTACATTTGCCAGCTGCATTACAAATAAGCTGTGGAAGAATAGTATGTATTACAATGATTCAAAAGCAAAGTAAAGTCGGCTAGTTAACTGGTCCACCCGAAGGTGCTTCAGTCCGGCGCGCAACCGACTTCGACGGCTGGGCAACCGATTTTAGTGGTAAGCCTATGCTAAGTGTGAGGAAAGCCGGAGTACCCGAATAAAAACCCACGTATATCGAGCGGGACTTGAACCCATGCACATGTGAGACACATTGGTACACAGCAGCTGGCATAGACCACTCTGCCACTCGACGACCCATTTTACTGATTAAAATCTGTTTACTTTTGTAAGGTGTTGTGAAAGGTGGAAAAAGGTTGCGGCATTTTGAAACTAAGCAAGCTTCATCGTGCAACCTCCTTTATCCACTTTAAAATACAATTGTGTATATAGTTAGGTCTAAGAGAAAAAAAAAAACGTTAAGTTTTTCTTTGAAAGAACAAAGCTTTTGTTCACATGTTTTCATTCAGTTTTATACATTTTTTCCTTCTGTTATTTTCACCTTTTTCTTTAATGTTATATTTTAGCTCTCTATCTATCATGAAGTAAACTGAAGTTAAATTCCTAACATTTCATCATTTTTACTTTTTCTAAAGTCCTCCCGACCCTCTGGCAAAGGGCCGTTCGGCGAAACCAAACTTGATACTGCTTCCCGAAGAAGCTATTACGTCCACTGAAGGACAACACTTAACGACCAACCTCGCGGCCTTCAGACCATTTTCATCATTGGTCTGTCATGTATGGCTCCATTCTTGACTGGATGAAAAGAACAGATACTACACATGATCTTAGCCAAAAGGCCGAGAAGCTGTAAGGTATTTTTCCAGAGACCAAATTCATTGACTTCAAAATCATCTCTTTTCGTTCTATTTTAGCTGGTGAAAACCACATAACGTAGCATGTAACATTTGGAAGAATGCGAATATCAAGAAAATGCATTTTTTCAAGAGGCATTTTGTAAATTACAAAATTTGTGATTTCAATTCCAAAATTTGAGATTTCAGTAAGGTAACACTTCAATTGTACTTTTCACTGAATAGATTTTTTTATAATATTCTCGCAATTATAGGGAGAAATAAAAACTCTGATTGCTATTTACTCATGAACGTAGTTTGATATCATATCCACAATGAAAGATATTCATTTCATCAAATCTGAAAGACAAAGACAAAACTCAACCTCAATTTTGTTAGTTAGTTGGAAGAGATTCAACAACACAACTAACACGAATGTGTTTATAGAGTCAACTAAGTAAAAGGTTCAGTTGAAAAATGGTTAAAAATACAGATGAAGTTCAATTTTGGTTTGAAATACAGTTAAAATATTTCGAAAGTTCTTTAGACGTCTCTAACGCCAGGCAGGGATACTGTGCTGGGGGCGGGGGGGGGGGTGGTTCTGTCATAACATAACAAAAAGATACAGGGAAAATACGCCTGTTTTACGTATTCTTTCATTCACATATTACCGCTCTTCATATAACTGTGATAACTGCTAGAGAAACAACGGCCCGGTTTGTCAATCGTCGGGGTCATGTATTGTCTGCATGTTCATTGTCCGGGTGGGACTTGTCCGGGTTGGCAATTTTCCGGGGGGGGGGGGGAGTTGTCCGGGTGGGACTCGTCCGGGTTGGCAATTTTCCGGGTGGGAGTTGTCCAGGTGGGAATTGTCCGGGTGGTAATTGTTCGGGTTGGCAATTTTCGGGTGGGAGTTGTCCGGGTTGGCAATTTTCCGGGGGGGGGGGGGGAGTTGACCGGGTGGGACTCGTCCGGGTTGGCAATTTTCCGGGTGGGAGTTGTCCAGGTGGGAGTTGTCCGGAGTGAGAATTGTCCTAGTTGGCAATTTTCCGGGTGGGAGTTGTCCAGGTGGGAATTGTCCGGAATGGGAATTGTCCGGGTTGGCAATTGTCCGGGTGCGAGTTGTCCGGGTGCGAATTGTCCGGAATGGGAATTGTCCGGTGGAAGTTGTCCGGGTGCGAATTGTCCAGCTGGGAGTCTTCCGGTAACCCTCTTACGAGAGGCTGGGATACTGTGGTGAGAATGTTCTATAACCTCAAGCCACGGGGTGGCTCTGTTATAACATAACAAAAAGATACAGGGAAAATAAGCCTGTTTTACATATAGTTCAAACATAAGGGTACTTTTGGAAAAGTTAATACTCTTTAAAACGAGATTTATTGAGTAAGGAAAACAGCATTGCCTCAAGGTATGAAGGATCTGAATCGGAATATTTTTCCTTTTTTATACACAAGTGGCTTATTGTCAAAAGCCATCATTCGTTTTTACGACTTTTGGGGTACTTATCGTACTGTCAGTTGAGAAGTATGCTTGAAGAGATCTTGAGCTTTACTTACTCCGTTTCTGGATCTACACGTATCTATCTGGGTGGGACAGTTGCATTTCTGTCCCGTATAGCCGGGACGACACCGGCATTCATTGGTGCGGCCGTCAGCTGCGCAGACGCATTCACCTCTCTCGGAGCCTACGGAACAATAGATGCTCGTGTACTTACTAAGTTGAAGATGCATTATGCTAACTATTACAGGTTTAATTCAGCTTGGCTATGAACTTATTGGCAGAACAGGGATGTATAATAAGCGAGTTCCATGGGCGTCCGCAGAAATTTTCATAAGGGAGGGGGGGGGGCAAGATCATTCATGGATGATTGAATTGTGTACACTATCTAAGCGGAGCGCCATCATCGGTTGGCGCGGAGCGTACAAGAAAATTTTGGGCCTTACAAACCCTCCAGATGGCCGGAAACGACACTTGGCGAGTGTTATAAGCTGCGTGTACCCAGCCCTGAAACAGGAACTTCATGTCTGTAATTTTTAGATTTTTAGAATTTTCAATGCAAAAAATTGTTGAAGGGAAATCTGCCTCTCGGTAACGGCCTCGCACGCCTATGCACGATAAAACTTACAACTGTCAAACAGCCTATATAGGCCTATGTCCGTCACCTAATTATGAACCATGCATACACCCCCTCCCCCTCCCCCGTATTCACCTTGTATATCCAAGTTACACCCGCGCGTCACCACTTGAGATCAGCACGGGACCAAACCAAGACCAACGCATTCATCAATGGTCGGATGCCATATGCACACTACATACCTGACAACTAGGCTAGTACATAGTTTTTACAATTACAAATTTCCAATAGATATCACGAATGATGGTCCCTAAATTACGATTTCACTGTTCAGCATACTGCACCATTTTCTCTTTTGCTATTCCTGGTCAAATGTCCGCATATTTCACGAGTAAAAAACTGACGCTGTGAGTGAAGGTATTTTGATGATTTATTTTTAATTTTTTTATTTAATTTTTGATTGGTTTTTTCACAAGTTTGATTTTCCGGGGGGGGGGGCAAGTGCCCCCCTTGCCCCCTTGCGGACGCCCATGGCGAGTTCGGTTATTCGTTGCCGCAAGGAATTGTGGGTCCAGCGCAGGATATGCAAACCGAGTTTATCTCAGAAGTCACTTTCTTCTTTTTACCATAACGCAATATTAAATCTGAAATTTCAATTGAAAGAAAGCATTTGCATTGTCCCAAGCGACGTTAACTATGACATTCAAATCTCACCCCAACTATCAGAGTTATTGTAGAAAACAGAAATTTTCAATCGGCGCAGTCCTTTGATTAACAACAAGTTAAAAAATGAAGAACACTGTAGCTCACATGGACGGCATGATTACATATTGAGGTCCTCTCAGTGAAGCAATGAACTGATATGCTGCCTAAATAAGTAGGATTTTTGGACAGTTGTGAAAGGGGCTTAAGTAAGTAGGTTGGGAGAATTGGAACTGTTTCGGGTTAGAGAATTACTGTACCACATTAAGCAAACGATGCATCGTGTATTTGTCCAGGATTATGCACAATAGATACATACTGTAATATAAGGGCGCAGCCCGAGTATGCGGCTATCGATTCTGTTCTAATTCACAAGTTCCGGGGTGCTAAACCTTGCTCGTTCATGCACAAGAGTATTTCGATTTATAAAACAACAACGAAAGATAATCTTCTTTTGTAAATAACCACATTTAAATCAGAAGCACAGCCTCAAGTACAGTAAAATGGAGTGACTGTAAGACGAGCGGCCTCCATCCATAAACGAGATAACGAACGGTGACGGTAATGGACGAATAATTACTACAATACTAAGTATGAATGAACAATTATTTAAAAAAAGAGCGGGAAATTTTACAAAAAGACAATTTGCATCATTTCCTTGTCATTACGGATTAGGAATCTAGTCTCACCGCCACAGACTTCGCCATCTTCTCTCGGACAAGCTTGGTTGTTACATTCACAAAATGTACCAGATATAACTTCGTCTTGCCTCTGTGAAAGAGAATTTGACACAGGAGAATAAAAAAAGACGTCATGGATGCAGAATTCTTTTCACTAGTTTTGAGGATGAATGATGCTAACATCAACATAAATGAAGTGAAAAAGGGGTGATAAATTTTAAGGAAGGGGGTATGTAGCCTAAAGTTGTGGGCAGAGAATTGGAGAAGCGAGCTTTATTTAGTTGACAGACAGACGACCGTGGGCCGAAACACCGCTTATGTAGGTAAAATTATTTTTTACAGTCACCCGGATTTAACTTGGTGTACCCTGCATATGTAAAACCGGGGCATGTATAAGTACGCTAGTTATTAGATGAAGTTTTAAGGCTCAGTTTCTGGCCAATCGGTTTAAGACGGGACAACCACGACCTTCGACCTTTTTTAGTTGTGGTGTCTTCTGGGACATTGTTACACGATTCAAATCCTTCAAATACAATTTTCCACCGTTGTTAGTTTGATTAAAGTAAAAAGGCCATTGATGCACTCTTGTAATTAAAAATGCAGCTACTTTTATTCATTGACGTATGGGCTGGGATGGTTTGTCCTTAATAAATCGATTTGGGGGCAGCGATGCAATTTTTCGGGAAAAGGGGAAAGCTTTACTCACATGAAAACTCAGAAACTCAAAAGAACGTCTTCTCATGTTTAGGCTACTTGCAAGCCTGGGATACGCTATATCCTATTGCCTCTAATTCCAAGCTGACAATTTTTCCACATTGAAAGTAGCTAACATGCGCCCCTATCCTATCCAGCTTACTACCGTCCATACGCTATACCAATAGTGTGAAGCGAGTGAAGATACTAATTCATCTTTGAACTTACTAACTTAAACTCAAATAACTACAGCCTCAAAGTGAAATAACAATGACTTAACAACGATATAGATGATGACCAAAGGGTTTGGTAGGGGTGCCTTAGGTCCTAAGTAAACATGTGGTGAACGAAAACGTACAATATTCCTTAAAATATGTCCAATTAGGCTATTGCATCTAATTGCCTCTGGTGACGATAATCAAACATTCAAAAAATTTAGGGGGTGAGGAAATCCCTTTCCGAAACTAATTCATTCCCTGTTGAGAATAGATTCCTACCCCTGTGATTAAGAATTATGTTAAATTAGATTAAGAACTGACAATGGTGAATTGGGAAGCTGAATTTTTCCAACCGTGATGCGCAGTAGGTGTATGTTTAAGCTTCGGGAACCAACGTGTCCCTGTTTTTAAGTCTACCAGGGCCACAACTTCGGAACAACACTCTTTTTATGTACTGTTAATCTCAGCTTTATATTCTGTGAATAACAGTAGTTTTAACCGGGGGGACCCCACCTCTTCAGGACCCTCCGACTTCGATAATTCTTGCAGCCACGACTGTGTGTGGTAAGATTACATGATGTTAGAGACACTACCGTATATCCCTGTGCGTAAACGAAAAAAGAGACTCCCCCAAGACCTTCCAGTCATTGCATGAGTGCATGATTTATTTACAAATACATAATGTTACCAATACCGCTGGCTTATTGCATCGACACTCCCCGCAGATACACTCCCCTCTACCCGAACACAAGACCGCCGTGGTGTTGTCCCTGTAACAAAGACCAAAAATCGTTTTCAAGTAAAGCTAAGCACATGCATGCAAAACAAAGTACCTGTAGCCTTTCTCAATTCACTGACACAAAATCAGTCAAAATGGTGCCTGTACTGACTAATTTGACTTATATTGTGACCACCGACCAGTCTGTTGACTGGTATATACTAGTCAATATTTGTCATATATATATATATACTTAATCAGCTGCCTAGTTTGCGATCACTGACTAATCCGTTACATTCTAGTCAGTCAAGTTAGTTTTTGTTTTCAGTGAAGGTGTCAAACTTATATTATATAACTTGTATTCAATACGGTCATATTATCTCTTGCATACAACGCGCCATCTTTACATTTGCTATAATTATCCGATACTGTACACCATTAAGTTAACACGCAATACAGACAGTCTAGTTGGCAAGCGCCCGCATTCATAAAACTGTAAAATTAACTCAAAATATTACTTACATCTTGAACAAGACTAGACTTCTACACTCTTAATCGAGCCGGATCAAATTTTTGATCCGGATCCCCGATAAAAATATTCTGATCCCTTTTGGGATGAATTTCGCACGTTTCCGTTTAAACGCAACCATCATGTCATCCTTAGAGGATAAAAATCATACATTTCCTACGGAGCTCCTAAAGTGCCAGTCTGCATGCCATGATGGTGAGATAATTTATCTGACCAAGTTGTCATCTTTTCCTTAAGAAGTCGACATGTTTAAATAATTTATCTTACCATGTCGACATCCTTTGCTTTGGCATGGTGAGATAATTTTATGTAACCATGTCAACATCCTAATTTAGGAAGTCGGCATGGTGAGGTTATTTATCTAACCATGTCAACATCCTAATTTAGGAAGTCGACATGGTGAGATAATTTATGTTACCATGTCAACATCCTAATTTAGGAAGTCGACATGGTGAGATAATTTATGACACCATGTCGACGTCCTTTGCTTAGCAAGTCGACATGGTGAGGTAATTTATGTTACCATATCGACATCTTTGCTTAGGAAGTCGACATGGTGAGATTATTTATCTCACCATGTATACACCCTGTACTCACAAGGTCGACATGGTGAGATAACTTCAATTAAGTACGTCTATGTACATGCACTCAGTGTCACTGCATGCTGCATGTGGGCCAGGGTGCATTTCGTGATCGTACGCCGGGATTTTCTGTTAGTGTGCATATACAAGGCAAAGCAATCCGTAGGTGTGCGTATATACGTACAGTATACATGACTGTGATGCATACACGGACACCATACATTGCCAATGCGCGCACATGTATATATAGTACACTAAAAGCACTCTGGCATGCGGACAGCCCAGACGTGGCTCCAGGGGGAGGGGGGGGGGGGCTTTTACGGCCAGATCAACAATAAAACATACGGGAAATAAGCAGTGCAACTCACTCACTTCGATGCTTTGTCTTAAGTCAGCTGTCCCTCTTTTGGAATGTCTGGATCCGCGCCTGGGGCAACTGGCTATACATAGACATATATAGTTGAAATTATCCCACTATATCGACTTCCTGAGCAAAAGATGTCAACATGGTGACATACATTATATCACCATGTCGACTTCCTACGCAAAAGATGTCGACATGGTGTCATAAATTATCTCACAATGTCGACTTCCTAAATTAGGATGTTGACATGGTAAGATAAATTATCTCACCATGTCGACTTCCTAAGCAAAAGATGTCGACATGGTGTCATAAATTATCTCACCATGTCGACTTCCTACATTAGGATGTTGACATGGCAACATAAATTATATCACCATGTCGACTTCTTAGGGAAAAGATGACAACTTGGTCAGATAAATTATCTCACCATCATGACACGCCGACTGGCACTTTAGGAGCTCCGTAATTTCCGGATACCGCTGTTTCCCTCTACAATGTGATTCGCTGTTCTGCGGCAGGTATTATCGTGACGTCACAATTGGTGACTAGAATTGAAAATTGAGAATCGCAACTTGAATTGTTGCATGCAGAGTCTTTTGTCAACGTTCTTCATACCGCATTTCCCAGACAAATCAACTCGAGAATGGGAAGAGCCTTTCAAATAAGTGTAAGCAAAGCGTTTAGAACTTGGAGAGTGTTACTGTTTTTATTCGTCGTGTCAGTTAGCGGACTAAATGAAACGCATTTAGGGGCCTATAACTTAGCCTTATAACGTTAGTGCGTTCGCCCATATATGCTAACACACTTAGTTAGGCCTATACGTTAACATTAATACTGTTAGTTCTACTAGCCTATGCAAAAGGCCTACAAACAAGTAGTATCGCCTAACGTTTTGCAAGTAACACATCCTAGCCAAGGCCCAGAGTCCCAGACTGTGAATGTGCAGAGAGCCTACTGTAAGCTGTGTGTTGGTAGACTACACCAATTTGGAATCGTTTACAAAATAGGCTATGCCTATGTATTGACTGATTGATTGATTGATTTTTTCAATATTTGGTATGTAAAAACACAAAACATAGGCTAATAAACAAATAGGGCCTAGGCTAGGCCTATAACAGACATGGTGTAGGCTCCCCCAGGCCTGTGCAATAAAAGGAAGTTACAGGTAAAAACAGAAATGTAAGGCGTAAAACAGAGTTACAGAGTACGTACCAGGTGTACAACAGTGTCTCTCTAGTTTGAAGGTAAGTACAGGGTTCTAGCCAGGCCCTTCAAACTGGGTTTGAATTTACTTTTTTAAGTCAGCACCCAGTTTCAGTGGCGGAGCTAGGGGTTTCGGTCAGAGGGGGCGAAAATGGTCTGCAGGGGCGCTTCGAAGGAGTAAGTACCCTGATCCTCCGCACGATCGAAGCCACGGCTTTTCAGATTTTCCATTATTTTGATTTTCACCTGGTAGAAGACTACTTTGACATTTCTCCTCAGCAAGTTTTTCTATTAAAACATGTTAAAATTTCTATCCAAAGGGTTCCACTGAAAAAATTTCCTGGGGGAGGGGGACTTAATTCTTGTAGGGGGAAAGCTCCGCGCCACCGTGAGTTGGCGCGGAGTGCAAGAAAAATCTGGCCCAAAATGCAGCTCAGATCGATGGAAATGACATTTCTAAAGCCTATTTACCGCATATAAATAGGGAAAACACTGAGTGAACTGTTAAGAAATATTGATGTTTATTTTTCTTCGTCTTTTTCTTTATTGTTTTCTTCGTTTTTTCAGGTTTTTTATTTATTTTCCAGGGGAGGGAAAGTCCTCCCCCTTGCCCCTACCTGCGGACGCGCATATTTCTATCCTTTTCTTCCACATTCTAGTATGAAGGCATTCATTATTTTTGTGTGTTATTGTCAGGTCTCGATTTAAGATTTTAATGTAATAATGGGCCACTCTTTGAAGGTAAAGATTAAACCTGCCAGAGCTAAATAGCAAGCAATCCTACTGAGGGAAAAAGTTATGGAAATTAATCACCGTTAGGTGTACATTTTGGGCACCTGGAAATCAAGATAAGCACACGAAGAAAAATTAAATGAGGTAATTTACATCATGCGACCACTCTGAAATAGCCATTTATTAAGTACATCAAAAGAGAAAGCCAAGACAAGAGGTCTGCTTGGCTTTCTAGATACCAAATTCATAATAAATAAAAGTCTCCCAAACTTAAGCTTTTTTGATGCAATGTTCTGGCATTTTAGACCTCGGAAGTACAGAAATAAGCATTTTCATAGAATTATTGTGCAACGTCAGAAATAGCCATTTATTATGATACTGGTCACTTGAAGGAAAGCAAAATGAAAATTACTCATTACAACTCTTAAAACATTACCACTATTATAACAGTTCTATTTTATTTTAACCTGAATGTTCTCTTCAAATGATCTTGAAAAACGTCTTTTTATTGTCTACGCTGACATTTATCCCCGACAACAAGAGGGCTATTTGCGCTACGATTATTGCTGCGCCCTTTTTAACATCTTTTACCGGCCGGGAGGGTTGATTTAATGTCAGTCTGTGTATTTTGTAAGCTTATTATCACGCTTGGTGTGGAAGCAGTGAACTTAGCAAGGCGACAACATTCATTAGTGCGTTTAAAGCATGAAGATACGTTTGCGACAAAACCTAACCCTATGTTACAGAAGATTACTCTTTTCATCAGAATGAAGTGCAGTTAGTACATTTATCGGTGGTTGTTTGAGCATTTTGTTATCTGGGCCTTAAAACAACGCTTTTAAAATTTTGTCTTTTGCCAAAAATGGTGCAACAGTAAAGTATGTTGAAAACCCAAGCAGGGCGTCGACAGACGATTTTGGTCCGTGGGGGGGGGGGGGGCGACCGCCCCCAGACCATATGGCAGCTCCGCCACTGCCCAGTTTGAAATTTCATCACCCGGTTTGAAATTTCACCACCCATTTTGAATCTCACTGCCCTGTTTGAAATTCATCACACTCAAACTCTAAACATAGGCTACACAGTATCAGACACATAACATTCAATTGAATGATTGTACTGATACTGGAAATAACCAAAAATCAGGCTACTGACCACAGACAATGTCATTTAGATCTTGAGATGTGGCCAAAATCATGTGAGAATGATGCAATGTCGATTAACTCCCACCCGGTTTGACATTTTTCCTGTAATATATAAGTACCAATTGATGGCATAGGCTTTCAATTAACAATTCAATTAACTCACTTATTTATGCAAGATAAATTTCATAATAACTTCCAGGTGTAGATTCAAACATTCTAAAAAGGGGGCTCACCTAAGAGAAAATGGGTGTGAGGGAGTTTCACTGCTTATTTCGGGTATGTTTTATTGTTGATGTGATGAAAAAGGTGGGGCTGGGACTGTAAAAACCCTCCTTGAATCTGCGCCTGACTACAGTGCAGTATGAAATTATACATACTGCATAGCCTGCATAAGTCTGCAACTTGCATTTATGGCCAAATTTTACACAACATGCAGCAGTGATGTTTCTATTGTTTTGCAACGTGACATTTTGCTTAAATGGTACACATACTGTAAAATGTTATTTAATTAATTGAAAATTCATAATTTGAATAAAAAAAAAATCTGAATTAAATCTTGATTCTTTAAAAACATAAAAAAATAAACAACTCTTCCTGGGACTCCTGATATTTATTTAAAGTCTTAGGAAAAGTTGAAGGGTCTCATTGTTTTTCCAAGGGCCCATGTAAGATTTGGCATGCAGTGTACTCTGTACTGTACTATTATTCTCTGTAAATTCAATATACAGTAGCCAAGGGATACACATAGAGTACTGCAACCATTAATCTAACAGGTGCTGTTGGAGAGGAAGTGAGAGCCAAACAGGCACTGGTGCTTGGTAGATTTCACCCTTGGCCAGTGGTGCAGTTTTGAATATTGTTCCAAGAGGTTTGAAGATTTTGAGCAACATAAGTTGACAGCAAAATAGCCAGAGATTGTGTGTCTTGCTGCGGCACAGATTTGTTCAAGCGTCCTTGGGACTTAAACATGCTTCCGAGACCTATGACCCTGTGTTAGCAAAACACCTGATGAATTTTACAATATATGATCAATTTTGTACATGGCACCTGTATTATTGATTGCCATGCAGCATGCATTGTTGGCTGTGTGTACATATTGTACATATACAGTGCATGTTCCGTACAAGCTTTTGATTGAGGTCTGAAAGTACTACTGTAGTGTGTTAGCGTTGCCATGTATCATGTTCTGATATACTAAACCTTAGTTGTAAATTGCATTCACCGTAACTCCAAGAGGACTGTGGGTCTATGTTGTAATGCTCGTCACTGACAACTTGAACATGTAAGTAAATTAAAACTGGAAATTCAGTACAGTATGCTCTCCAGTGATCTGTGTCCCATCATCAAGCTACTATGTTGAATGAGGTATGTAGCCCTGGGGGTAAAAAAGGACCCAGTGACTATAATTTTCTCCCTTGCACCCTTATTCATATCTGTAGCTAGCTACTGCAGTCCTGTACAGTACTTTGGGGCCATCTATAAGACATTTGTAAGTTTTTTCCAATAATGTACTGTAAGGTTATGGTTAAGTACTGGTACACTTAACAGTTCACCACATATACTGTACCTTAACTAACAGAGTTACTCAATTGAATGTAATACACTAAGTTAAGTTACAACTATTTCAGTGATTGAAAGAACTGTAAATGTCAATTGCTAAATTGTATGAAATATTGTAACTTATCTATTAATTGTATGAAATATTGTAACTTATCTGATTTGCCTTATATTTTCAGAGCATTGGGGAAGTATGATTAGAGAAGCTGGCAAAAACGAGATGGAAGAGAAGTTCATTATATGTCACAACAGAATCTGTGAACTTGTGAGGGCTGGCTTAATTGGATTCTCATCTGCCACTGTACTGTGACATCATTATCTTTAACAGTTCAGTAAGTGCCTTATCCCTATTTACAGTAGCATTAGCCTAAGTGAAAATACTTTTTAACCAGATGCATAGCCACAAAGGAAGGTAGAGTTCATCCTTGTCGTGGCCTACTCTCCCAAGCTACTGAAAAGAGTGCACGGTAAAAGTTGAATTTTATTGCAGTACACCTTATTTTCAATTTTTTCGGGGGGTGGGGGGGGGGGGTGGGGGTAATTAGGATTGTGCTCATGTATGATTTAATTTACCACAGTGAGTTTTGTTAAAATAATAATGTTTCTACATTTACGAGTATTGGTAATTTTTGGAGTACCAGTAATTTTTCAAAGAACCAGTATTAGTAACACACCAAATGTCTTCGGTATTTTTATAACCTAAACCAGTAGTACCTGTATACAACCTAGGATTGGGCTGTTTACCGGTACTGATGTCAATACCGGTACTATAGTTACAGGAAATGAAAATACCGAAGATATGTGGTGTGTTACTTGTACTGGTACTTGAGAAAATACTGGTACTCATTTATATTCGCTGAAAAGAATAACTGTTAGGATGTGTGGATGAATTAAAATATTTACACAAACATATAGAGCAGAGCTTCCTGCATTTTTATAAGTCAATCAAACAACCAGATGCATTGATGTGCAGGATAACATGGGGGCCATGCTTGGCTTAGGTTCCTTCCCACCAGACTTCCCTACCCTAGAGTTGGGAACCAGCACTGCCTTAATAGCGGTTCTGTATGTCTTACAATACTGATACCATTATTTTCAAGGTTCCCAATATGCAATACTGAAGTCTTAAAATACCATGAAAGATACTTTGAAGAGAAACAAAAAGAAAATTGTGAAATTTAGCTATTGCTTCAAAATAAATTTGGGACAACTGCTCCTGACCTTTAAGGCCACTACTGAAAGATGGAATGTGGAGGGCTTTCAGAAAAATTAATTTATACGTAAGTTAAAAATTTGCTGCAAAAGTGTCTTCCTTTTTGAGCAGGCAACAACAAATCAACAATTTTCTATTTTTTTAATTTGGGGGGGGGGGGGGGGGATTTCATCCGCTTTGGCTTTCTTCCCATGATAGGGAACAAATTTCCCTCTTACCCCTGTTTTGCAGAAACATTGAAGTACCAGTATTGTAAGTGCAATGGTAATGTAACTAATACCTTGTAGATCACTTAAAAATGTTTCAGACAATTTTTTATGTACTGTAATATTCCTAAATTTACTCTGTCTTAGGTCATCATGAATCTCCAACCTACTGCAACTTGAAAACTCAGGATGGCCCTGTAGTGAAAGGGAGATCAGGTGAAGCACCCACACTAACAGCTTGTGACAGGTGTAGTGCGAATACCTCAATTTTAATATTGCCTTTAAAATAGTGTTTTCACCGGGTACGCGGGTACCCGACTGACGTTCTTGCTACCCGGGTAGAAAATTACTACCCGGGTAGCGTTTTTCTATGATTTCTTTTTGATCTTCGCAAAATAAGATGGTTGTTGAAAGTAACAAATCATGTATTAACCCACATCTCCTTCCCAATTATTTGAATTGAAGTTGCTTAACTTTTCCAGAAACAATTCCCACAATGTGTGTTTCTAACATCCGCTCCTATACCATTTAACGAAACAAAATAGGCCTACGTACTATACTGTGCATAGCCTAGCCCGCTCGGGGGAGGAAAGATATTGCAAGGTTTACGATCGGGTACCCGGGTATCTGACGGGTAATACGGTTCGGGTACCCGGGTACGAATTTCCTACCCGGTGCAAACACTGCTTTAAAATGCTCCAACATTGTTATCAAAGTTTGTTTAATTCCGGAAATCAGGAATCCCCCACTGTCCTGCACTGTTGCATGGTGGATTTGTGAAAGATTGCCAATGTTTATTTTATCTCCATTTACAGTACAAGCATGTATTGAAGAAGTGGTGAAAATGTTGAAACATGAGTATTGTTTGTCCAGCTGCCATGTTCAAAGATGATTTCCTACCCCATTGTGTATTGAATTGTAAATGAGAAGAGTATTGCAGTTCTACATAATTTGTTCAAGATCGCAGGTTACAGTAAATTAATATACTGTCACTGTGTTGGAAACCTTTTCACTGTTGGAAAGAATGCTTCTCATTACAAATTTAGACTTGTATTATGATGAAAAACTTTTATATTTTGCCCTTATAGAGGTTTGGACCAATTACATCTGTACTTTCCGAATGAGGTTCATCATTAATACCTTACTTCCAGTGGAGAGGTCGATCAGCCGGTAGTCTTTTGTTTTGGAGTTAGGACCAGGAAAGCAAAGTGGAAGGTGTCTGTTACAGTGTAGTTATTTAGGTTAGGTTTTGTAACTCAGCTTCTAATCAAATGGTTTAAATCTGGTTTCCCTTCACCCTTTCTGATGCTGAACACAAAAGCAGTAGATTCTAATTTTAAAGTCTTGGGTATGACCTAGCCACTTGTGGAACTTCAGGCTTCTTGGCTTATTACTGTGTAGAAAGGTGCTTCCCATGGAAGGGATGTTTGCAGGGTGTTGAAATTTGCTTTCAATTATGGATGTCTTGAACATTAATTATGCATTTCCAGTTTCCATTGATGTGAGACTTCTGCAAGAAGCAGAATCCATCCTTAGGAAAGGTAAAGCTAAGGAGGATAAACCTATTTCAACAGGTAAACTAGGTACAGTAGCAATTTTGGAACCAGCAAGATTGAATGAAGAGTACAGTTTATGTTGCATTTTTTGTGCTTATCTTATTAACTGTGTGGTCTAGCCAGTGATATGCTACATTGATTTAAGTACTGCATGATATTTTCATAGTGAGATAGCAATTTTTCATGGTTTCATTCCCATACAAGAGTCGGTTATCACAATATTGTAGTGCTTAAATTTTACTTAATTGTATGGGGAAACATATCAGACATTAACTGAAACTGAGACTGCCACGGGAATATTGACACTGAGTGGGTACAAAATATGTTAAACATTATCGAACTTTCAAAACTTGCCTCTACAAGTAACATCAATTTTCCCTTAAATCTCCCCACCCCCTTGGTCAGAAGGGTTACAGGAAGTTGACATATATGTAGCGCCACCAGTTTAACAGATGTAAAATTGAGATAAAAGTTGAAAAGTTGAGAAAAGTTGACTCATACAAAGAACCTCTCAAAAGTTCATTGCCCCTGATGATCCAAAGTTGACTAATAGTGGATTTACCCGAAATGATGAGAAAAGAAACATTAATTTGCTCACCAGCTATCTCAAACAAAGGGTACTTTACCAGGAATAGTTTGTAGGGAGGATTATCACAAAAACCAACAGAGCGCATTAGTGGTGAACTTAGATAACAGGTGACCTTCCAAATACTTGGAAGTTTGGAGGCATGAAACATAAATTTTGGACCAAAACAAAGGGCAGATATAGGGAAGAGTCAATGAACTGTAGGAGGAGGGTAACCTTGGGAGGTCAGTGACAAGGAGGATGAAAATAAGTATGTAGTCATAGTTACCAAATAGTTTGGCAAGTGTGCCAAGAAAAAAGGAATTGTTTGTAAAGCACAAAGGGATAAAAAGATAGGAGATTGACAAAGCAAAAAAGAAGCAAATCAGCCAGAGTGGCACAAGGTAGAAACAAGTGTAATAATAGAGCCAGAGTGGCATAGAGTAAGAGAAAATATAATTCAGCCAGCGTGGCAAAAAGTTTGAAACTAAAATTTAGAAGTGTAAAACTAACAGAGTGTTAGAACAAAAAGCCTGTGACGAATTAATAACAGAAAAGTGTGTTTTATTCCAAAAGGAGAAAATCAACGGATATATTGTGATATATTCAAGGATTGTGTATAATACTTTATTCTTTTCTGATGTGAAGGATATTCATCGTGGTGATATATGCTGCGAATTATGCTTATTAAATAAAACAAGTAACCGGAAAGAAAGAATTTTCCATTTCGTGTCTTCTATACCTCTGGGACTTAAAAACTTTGGTAGCGAACGGGTCTAACACTGGACCTACAGACCACCCCTCTCAAAGAAGTATGAAAAAGCAGAGGCAGCAGCTTGTCAGAACAGCACAATCATATTCTTCCCATCCCAGTCCACCTCAGCAAAAGCATAGAACAAGTATGGGATCAGTAACCCGGTGTTTACCTATCATGAAAATTTATTTTTCACCCAGAGACATTTTAAAAACATCAAACCCCCCTAGATGTCCTCTGGCCATTGGACCTCCACTAGAGGCCCTAAGTTGGGCTCCGAAACCCCTCTTGCAAGATATTGTAGTTTACACAAATTTTTAGGTTTCAACATTTCCTTTGCCTTCAATATGCCCTTTGATATACTGGCGCTTCCACTATATAATATGGCTTGGTGCAGCTACTACTGCCTTCCCAACCACCACGATAATTCCGTGCCAGTGGGTGGAAAGTTGAAACTCAAAGTTCATTTTCCATTACTTCGTTATGTATGGTATGCACTTAATATCTCACCTGATGCCTCTCAGCTCTTAATTTCTAATATCTTTCCACTGTGTAGCAGGATTTCATGTTTTTAAAGGGCTTACCCCTCCCCCTCCCCTTTTGATGAGTTGTTGCCTCAGTTCCTGGATCAGAAATGAGTAGACAGTGTACCATTTTCTTCAATGACCATTTGGAGTAACCTTCGAAGATTTTTATTGGAAGTGTTCAAATTTTGAAGTAAAAGACTAGAAGTTTAGTATGAAAATCAACATTGTAGTGAACATCTGTGGAAAGCATTCTGATCAAGCAAATTAGAGTACGACATCAGTATGTAAGACTGACCATAAATTTTTTTATCTAACATGTACAAACATTGCTACCTCAATTAAGGCTGTTTTTATTGTCATGCTACCCTTTTGAGATTTAAATTTATCAACATCAACATTGCTGGAATTTTCTGCCTCTTTAAATGACCTTTCTTTCCATAACATCCTTCAGAGATCAAAGTCAAATTATGTCAATATGAGTGTATGAACCTTTTTATGCTTACTGCTATTCATGTAGCAGGTTTTTTTGTTGTTGGAAATTTGTAATTTGTTTTGCAGTGTGTTCCAAAATACATTGTCAACTAGACCAATATTTGCAGCTATTATTGTTTCTTATTTCTATTGTTAAACTAAATACTATAATCGAATGCTAGCTAAATAGCCACTTTGTTTCCGTCTGAGAAAATAGATTGAAAATGTGAATTTATTCTAGAACTGGTCCTCCTCATTGAAGAAAGCAAGGTGATTTGTGACCCCAAATTTTTAAGAAAGCTTTTATAAACATCGTCACTTATTCTAACCAATAATTCCAAGTTTTTTTAACCGGGATCAAATAGTAGCCACTGGGATATCATCTGAAATCCATTCAGATTTGAACCTGAATGGAGTCACTGCATTCCAGAAATACCAGTCATATCCAGTTGGAATAGGTACCCTAGGATGCAGAACCCGGATCAGATTTGATCCAGGACAGGGTCATAATGGTGATCAAATAGATGCCCCTTGGGAACGGAATGCGGATTTATTTGATCCGGAACAGGATTGTTTATTTTTTATCCGGAATTCCGAGTCATTTTCATCCCAGACGGATAGGTGCCCCTGGGACTCGGAATCCGGATCATATTTGATCCGGAACAGGATCATTTTTTATCCGGAATTCCAAGTCATTTTCATCCAGAGCGGATAGGTGCCCCTGGGACTCGGAATCCGTATCAAATTTGATCCGGAACGGGATCATTTGTTTTTGATCCGGAATTCCGAGTAATTTTCATCCGGAGCGGATAGGTGCCCCTGGGACTCGGAATCCGGATCAAATTTGATCCGGAACGGGATCAATTGTTTTTTATCCAGAATTCCGAGTCATTTTCATCCGGAGCGGATAGGTGCCCCCGGGACTCGGAATCCGGATAAAATTTGATCCGGATTGGATCAAATTTGATAGGGCTCAATTAAGAGTGTAGTTACAAACGCAGACTCAATTAGCTCAATAACTCAATTAGCGAGTTCAGTAATGCGATTTGGGGCTGTGCACATGCGCACATTCTCCAAATAACCGATATGAATAAAGCTTTCTCTGACATGAGACACGTCCATCCAAAAGTTGAGTTTACTTGAAAAGTTCTTTGAATCATTCTTTCTTTATCCGTTATCTGTGTAAGGAAGAATCTCAAGTGCGGTTTTGAGCACTAGACTCTAAATTGCCTATTGCGCGTAAAAAAGTTGCATTTTAATCTGCCTTAAGGTGAGGCTAAGACCTCTTTTTCGTTTGGTTGGGCTGGCTATGTATATAGATTTGTGCTTTTTGTAATACGCACGTAATGAAAAGAACACATTTTTTCCCAGGCTGAGAATGGCAACATCATGCAAATGGACTAGTCAGCTTATTGGCGAAAGCCAAGCCCCTAAATTCAAAACAACAGTTTTTCGATCGGTACTTGTAATGCTCACACCGGATCATGGAGCAGCAGGTCAAATATTCATTCCTGACTTAACCCGAACCTATAAGACACAAACCTAACCATAATTTTGAAGCAAAGCTTAAAATTTTCTGAAAAGTTGATTTGGTCATTCGAAACCTGGGAAAAATTCTCTTGTTACGTTACAACTCCGGCTCAAAAGGCGCCCCTAATGTTTCAAGTCCATCAAAGTTGTAACGCACATGGAGCAAGCCATCATAGCCACCGCAGGCCTACTCTCTTTCCTGACTCAACACGAGACCTGAAACACAGAGATGCGGAGTGCAGAAACCGAACCGAGAATAAAATCGTCACCCACAAACTATACAGATGATTTGTTACTTACGGTTTACAAAAGATGTCCTTCTGACTTTGATCCTGACTGTCTTCACTCTCTCCTGTACACTCACATTTGTCCCCATACCGTCCCGGCTGACATTGGCATATTCCACACACTTGGTCCCCGTTACCATTGCTACAATCCGTGCTATTTTCTTCCTTTTTAAAGTTAATTGTGGAAAAGTGTATAAACATAACTTTTATTTATCAATTTTAGAGCTCATCTTCCTGGAAAACATTTTCTGGAATGGAAAGTTGGTCTAATAGAAAACTTGAGAAATGTTTACGGGCACTGTATCTTGGGAATCGGTCAAAGGTGAAGTTGTACCTTCACCTTCGAAGCAGTTGTCCAGTTATTCAACATATCGGTAGTTGGTTAGTTAGATTGGGGTTTAACTTTTAAGGCCCAGTTTTCATCCTATTGGTTCAAGTCGGGCCGGTCACGGCCTTTCTACCAGTTGTTGCACACTGGTTTGTTTTCCCTACTCCATTGCTTATACGAAGCATCACGCACAACGGCAGTAGGTTCCGTTTTTTATAGTCTTTGGTATGACTCGACCTGGGAATAGAACCCGGGCCTTTCGTGTGAGAGGCGGATGCTCTTACCTTAGACCAAACCTATCGGATTTTCACACTCCCGACTGTTATTTACAATGCAATCAATGTAATTGTAGGAATAATTTACTTCGCCAAGTACGCGCACGCAGGTGAAACGGCTGTCATGGTACATTTAACTTTTGCGACACAGCTGGAAGTACCGAATTTCTTGAATATTGAAATATTTTGAGTTTCATTAACCTGACACAGACATTTGTCTGATGATGAGAATGGAACGCATGCTTGACTGTGTGACAGGCAGGTAAAATCTCTCCATCCGACTTATCCAATTAAGCAAATGGTAATTCAAATTGCCTACTTACCGGTTCTAATTCACAAGAACAATTGCATTCGACCACAACATTTACCGTCAGCCGTTTGTCGAATCCGATTGGATAGATTTCAAACCTACCAGGGAACGCAAATAGGTACAAAAGATGTGCTATCAATAAAGTACGAACGATTGCAAAACGATATGCTGTTGCTATAATTTGAGAGTACAGTAAAAGATATGGTGCGTGAACACGGCCGTAAGTAATGGACTGTTTCTCAGCTGAGAGAGTGATGCTCTTTGGTTGATCAAAAGTTATCATGGGATACAAATAATATAAATTTAACTGTCCAATTTTCTACCATACCGAGAAAAAAATCTGCTCGACTTAATGAAGTTCCTGGCATTTTGATAAGGGGAAAGGGGGGGGGCAGCCAAAAAGCCATGATATAAAACATTACATTTAGAACTTACACACTTAAACATTACCGACAATCAGTTAAATCTTACCCCACACTACACTCTTAAAAATGTTGGGCAAAATTTACCCAACTTTTACCCAACGTTGGGCTCGTATACCACCACACCAACATCTGGGCAAACCGTGCCCAACAAATGAGCAAATATATCTACCCATACATTTGGCAAAAGTTTGCCCTTTTTCTTGGTAATTTATTTTGCCCATTTGTTGGGCAACAGTTTTTACTCAACCTTGGGGCAAACTTTACCCAGATGTTGGTGTGGTGGTATACGAACCCAACGTTGGATAAACGTTGGGCATTTAATTACTTCGAAGTCATGGAGACAAACGAAGTACAAAAAGGCATTTCAATGTTTTCTTAAGGCCTGTAGACACGAGCAACATTTGCAAAACATTCCCCAAAACATTGCAAAAACATCCACCTGCAACAAATCCAAAACATGCTTGTTTTCGGTTTGTTGCACAGTGTAGACAGGGTATACAGCATGTTTTGGAAATGTTGCAAAAGAATTGTCTTGTCAATTCTTTTCAAAACATTCTCAAAATGTTTTCAAATTGTTTTTACTCTGTCTGCACTGTGCAGCAAACCGAAAACAAGCATGTTTTGGGTTTGTTGCAGGTGAAGTGTTTTGAGAATGTTTTTCAAATGTTGCTCGTGTATACAGGCCTTTAGTTACAATACAATGAAAAACACCATTTATTCCAGCCTAAATAAATATCTCTCTATTTTAGTGACTGACTGGTCATAAACTATCGTTAAGCACAACACATTCGACACAGTGATGTTGTAAGCCTATACAAGCTTACAGAAATTCTCAATTGGCAGTGCTCAAAAATGTTGCCGAGAATATTGTAGCTCGAATGAAACTGTTGTATTTACACACCCTGAAGACCTAAACTGAGATTGTGCCTGGATGGGAATAAGTTTAAGACAGTTGTGGGAGGGGCTTACTAAGTGAGTTTAAGACAGTTGTGGGAGGGGCTTACTAAGTAAGGTTAAGAGAGTTGGAACTGTCTGGGGTGAGAAGATTTTGCCTTTAAAATATATTCATAGTCATGGTATGGTAAATTGAAAGTAACACGAATATTTATTCTTTTATCCAGTGATGTAATCGAGTCACTACAGTAGATAAGTGACTCGAGTCACCAGTTTTCAAACTTTTAAGTGACTCGAGTCGAGTCATTGACTCGAGTCACTGTACCATTTCAATGCGGAAATTACTCCTGAATTTTGTGAGTCACTATCATCTGATCATTTTGTGAGGAAGTGACTCGAGTCGTGACTTGTTACAGTACTGCTTTTATCTTCCCGGTCAAATTTTAAGCTTCTAAGCTTGGGTTGCGGTACCTTCAATTAAAAACCCACACAGACATAGAGGTTAAGCTAGCCGCACACTGCACGACTTTGCGCATTGCAACTCAACTCGATCGTCGGATCTCCAACAGTCGTGTATGGCAAGCGAAATGTCCAATAATTAGAAAAACCAAGTTTTTCGATCGAAAAACCAAGTTTATCGGTCGAAAAACCAAGATTATCTCCATATCTTGGTCTTTCGGTCGAAAAACTTGGATTTTCAAAATAACTTGGCTTATCGGTCGAAAAACCAAGATTATCGATCAAAACTATGTGTTTCGCCGATAAACTTGGTTTTTCGACCGATAAACTTGGTTTTTCGACCGATAAACTTGGTTTTTCGATCGATAAACTTGGTTTTTCGACCGATAAAGTAGGTTTGTTGGTACAGTTTGTCCAGTGATTCGACACACCAAGTTTTTCGGCCGATATTACATGTTGTTTGTTCAATAACTAGGAAAAACCAACATTGTCAGTCGAAAAACCAAGTTTATCGATCGAAAAACCAAGTTTATCGGTCGAAAAACCAAGTTTATCGGTCGAAAAACCAAGATTATCGATCCAAACCATGTGTTTCGCCGATAAACTTGGTTTTTCGACCGATAAACTTGGTTTTTCGACCGATAAACTTGGTTTTTCGACCGATAAACTTGGTTTTTCGATGATTCGAAAAACCAAGTTTTTCGGCCGATATTACATGTTGTTTGTTCAATAATTAGAACAACCAAGATTATCAGTCGAAAAACCAAGTTTATCGATCGAAAAACCAAGTTTATCGGTCGAAAAACCAAGCTTATCGGTCGAAAAACCAAGTTTATCGGTCGAAGAACCAAGTTTATCGGTCGAAAAACCAAGATTATCGGTCGAAAAACCAAGATTTTCGGTTGAAAAACCAAGTTTATCGGTCGCAAAACCAGGTTTATCGGCGAAACACATGGTTTTGATCGATAATCTTGGTTTTTCGACCGATAAACTTGGTTTTTCGACCAATAAACTTGGTTTTTCGATCGAAAAACTTGGTTTTTCTAATTATTGGACATTTCGCTTGCCATAGTCGTGTAGTGTGCGTGAGTTTACGACTGCGATTGGCAGTTTGTTTGAGGACCAGTTTTAAGTCGCATCGCCTTCAGTCGGGAAGAACGAACGTGTTGGTTCTTCCCGATTCTGTGCGTCGACAGTCGCAAGTGACTGAAAAATCTCACTAATCAAAATTACTGATTTGTATGCACGTGATATCAATACGGGGAAAGATGTCTGATGCTTGTACCGGTGACAACTTTTGACGTAACTTGGTGTAAATATTCAGTTGAAAAGATGGATATATGGACCAAGTATGGCGAGTAGAGATAAGACAAACTCGTAGAAATGTGAGAGCAACGACCTGTACTTTATAACTAAGGAAGCAAAAGCTATTCCTATAGGAATACTTGGAAAAAACCGATGAAGAGATTGCCGAGGCAGTCGACATCACTGGTGAGCTGTAAACTTGGATAGGCCTAGTACGCCTGTTGCAAACTGTGTGCTGTTCTGTGCTGTTGTACCGTAATGTGAATAGCGGTAGTGTGCAAGTGTAACCGTTCGACTGTGCGGGATAGCCAGTCGTATAGTGTGCGTGGCCATGTCGTGCGACTAAAAATCGTGACGACGATTCAAAAGTAGGTCACGACGGTTTAGTTGAGTGCGGTGTGCAGAGTCGTAGTATAGTGTGCGCCAGGCTTTAGAGTAGACAAATGAATTGGAAACTAAGTGGAATTATCTCTTCATTTTCACGTCACCCTTAGGCGGATCAAACGAGATTACAAATAAATACTTCCAATTTGATTCATTTTGTGTGGTCAAATATTGCAATATTTCTTTTCAACCACATATGAATTATAACTAACTGGGCACAGATAAATCCCGGCGACAAGGTCTAAACTGTGCCCAAACTTTGATTCCAGGGTGTTTAACAGGTAGATTGACATTTTGGCTGGGATTTCCTTGACATTAGTGTTGCACTTCTTCGTAAATTGATGTACCCGCATTAAACATGGACAAAAGTCACCTATCGAAGTCCCCTGTTGTCCTAGAAAGCTTGCATCTAATATAAGGGGCTTAATCAATACTTGCATAGGTCGAGGTCTTTTTAATCGCATTTGAATCACAAAATGAATCCATCATTCCAGCAACATCGTCCGCCGTGACTGTGACAAGTGAGTTGCTAATTACATGCGTAGGTGGAAACGATTTCATTTAAAAGGGGGAAATATTAAAAGAACATCTACTGGTTTGAACCAGGAAGGCATCAGGGTATATCGGTTGGAGGAAGCATGATTTGAGTGCTCCTCTTTTCTTATGTTACCGTTTTACTTCTCTCTTCACATTTTCTTGGGAATATAGGGGCGGTCGTCCCCTGTCACCCCCTAACCCTTACACTGTCCCGGGGGGGGGGGGGCGTATGAAATGACGTGTAAAGACCTAATTTAGAAATTTGCGGTCAAAGAAAATGACATGATCAACAAAACGTCCTATACAAGTAAGTTATGGAGAATTCATTGAGATAGGTCACTTACGTTTGATCCACGCATCTGGTCGCCGTGACTTCCACATGGAACAAAATTTCATCC
Organism: Holothuria scabra; assembly: GCA_037179385.1. Classification (NCBI taxonomy): domain Eukaryota; kingdom Metazoa; phylum Echinodermata; class Holothuroidea; order Aspidochirotida; family Holothuriidae; genus Holothuria; species Holothuria scabra. The sequence continues at coordinate 42,544,631 of CM074196.1, read as the reverse complement.
CCTTCATGAATGTTAGTGCAGATGGGTCTTTCTCCAGGACGAATTGGATGCGAACCTTCCTTGCAATCAGAAGAAATTTTTATTTCCACACCCTCAATGGCGTTGTTTGCTAGCTCGATTGCGCCTGTTATTTCCTAAGTCAAAAGAGGGAACTTCTTAGAGGACAAACCTCACCATTATGTTTCATGCAAAATAAAACCTTGGTGCACCGTATATTTTAACATCTGTGTCCCACAGTATCACCAAATGTATAACAGGACTGCTAGATTTAAAGTGATATCCCAGTCGCTTTTCATTAAGTTGTTACAAGAAGGACAAAAATATTCCAGACCATGTCCTCCAAACCCTGTCCCAATACCTTTTTTCCTAACTAAACGTATCTCATTTTAAAGGTTAAGATATTTTTCAAAAAATACGACCACTTTTCAACAAAGCCACAGAAAGGTATAATGTACGGAACAAAAGGTTTGAAGGTCCCATACCATTGAGGGTACGGTGACAAAGAAAGAAATCCATTTCTTAGGTTTCGCATTCGGGCCGACAAGAACAGGTGAGACCCTAAAAAGCCCCCAAATAACAATCAATTACACTTTTGAGAACATCAATAAAATTGAATAACACTGCAAGTACCAAACCAGTCTCCACCCATCCCTGATAATAAAATATAACTTAAGAAAAGATTTTCCGGGGCATTATCAGTGATGGGTGGAGACTAAACGGTATCAGTTCCAACTTAGTTCTCAAAAGTGTAATTGAGACCCTACTTGGGCCCTACTTTGAGCCCTTCTTAAGTGGTGAATACCCCGGATTTCGTTTTCTTAAGTTTTATATTTCAATTTACTTGTTTTGGTACTTGCAGTGTTTTTCAATTTTATTGATGTTCTCAAAAGCATAATTGATGCCCCGAATGCGAAACTTAAGAAATGGGTTTCTCTCTTTGTCACGGTACGTTCAATATAATAGGACCTTCAAACCTTTTGTTCCCGATAGTGTAAATGATTAGGGGGCTAGCTCCCTAACTAATAATTTGAGGGGGAGGGGGGCGAACAATGTTTCTTATATTTGTTGCAGAGGTAACGACATTTTAAATAAATTGAATGCAATGTTGAATTAATGTGCCTAGATGACATCACAGGTCTCAAGAAAAAATGCATTCCTATCTTCAAAATCAGTATCTTCCAAATGTTACTCGTTATTGAGATGTAGTTTTCATCTGCTTATTTCAATGTCTTTGAATTTTGTCTCCCGAAAATGTCTTCAAGTGCTAAAATTTCGACATAATGTTGGAACGCAGATTACATTACTGATTACCTATCATCCCCTAAAATCTTGCGTGGCTTTCAAAGTACCTCAAGTCAAAATATTCAAAACTATACACTAAACAACATGAAAAATAAATTTTAACAGTCTCTCTGTGCAACATGCTATGCAAGCAAACAAGAAGTATTCAAGGTCATAAAACCATTTTTACGGTATAAATAAATACAAAACAGATAATATGCGTTGTACAATAAGAAAGTCATAAGTCATTGCACAATGGGCAGATTTGTAAAAGTGAAATAATTTCAACATTTACCTGTCGGTTTAAAACAGTTCCATGGAGATGGGAGTTGGACTGTTAGAATTCACTTTCATGCTTTAACATGACTTTTTGAATTTTTTGACTTGAGGTACAATTTAATGTTTAATACCTCCCACAAAACATCATCTGTCCACAACAACTCCAAGACAAAATGATATAGTTACTTGCCCTGAGTTTTGCAACATCCACGGAATTATACTTTACATAGGCGCGGGAAAACAAGTAACTGCTCAATTCTTCATTGAGAGGAAGGAAGCTATTGCGTGAATTAATTTCAGTGAAAGAACAGTCATCGGTTGTATTGAAAGATATGATCATATTTCTCAATACGTTTTGAGAAAAATTGTTAGGCAGTAATATAAACATACGACACATATTGATGAATATAAACAAGTAACTGCTCAATTCTTCATTGAGAGGAAGGAAGCTTTTGCTCGAATAAATTTCAGTGAAGGAACAGTCATCGGTTGTATTAAAAGATATGATCATATTTCTCAATATGTTTGCAGAAAAATTGTTAACATTGTAAACATAATTTCGTAAAACGTAATTTTCTTGTATAGGGGATCAAGCCTTTCTTGTCCAAGCAGGGAGTCGATAGAGTAACCCCCGGTCCAAGTAACATATTAAAAATTAATGTCCTAAGGTTGGCCACTGAAAATCAAGACAGGAAATGAGTTTGCCATCGTTGACGGGGAAGGGCCCTGTTTACCCCATTCCAAATTCATACTTTTGTGTAAACATAGGCTTGATGAACGAATATGTGTAAAAAGTTTACTGCTTGCACCAACCTGGTATTTGGCAGAGACAATGTCTACGATATTTCTTGAATCTGAACTCAGATGGGCAGAGATGGCGCCCTGTAATACACCACTCACATCCTACGAAATAAAAAAAAAGTTACACACTTCCGTATGTTTTTGCTTTCTGTCCCACATTTTTGGAACCATATAAGAAATGCTGGAAAACCAATACGACAAAATTTTCAAATAAATGAAAATGAAATATATTAATCTAACTGAGAAAACTAAATAAGTGAGTTTAAAACAGTATTTTCAGCCCAAATAGTATGAGCCATGAGAGGGATGAACTTCTTTTGAAAACACAATGAAAGTAACTAACCTGGTACAAATCAAAATATTTAGAAACGGCGAAGATGAGGATTATGTTGTTTTCAATCAACTTCTGGTTCAATTGAGCTATCGACGGATAATCCTGTTGATAAAAACATGGTAGAAGAATACAAATACCTCGTCAAAATTCACAGTAAATAGGACGCTCTCCAAAAATACCATGATCTTGCATCATTTAGTTGCCCTTTACGTGCATGAATAAATATGTTCAAAAACTCACGTAAAGATGTGCCGCCGAATATTCATTTCCCGTGAGATGACACTCTCCATCATTTGGACTTATAATTCCTGCCAACTGAAATAAAAGCGAGAATTTAATTCACAGAATCAAGGTATTTGATATTTGGCATTCTGGTTTATTCAAGAACCAACCTCATTTTCAAAATCTAAGTTTGACGGGGTATGTCTGAAGATTATACATTTAGACCAATAGCGTAGCTACTGGGGGCAGGGGGCAAGTTGCCCCCCTGGAAAATAATTTGGGAAAAATTGATGAAATTTGGAAAATTTGATGAATTTTCTTATTCTAACAAAAATTTGTCAAAAGTTGTGCGTATCTCAGCTCAGAAAGGTCCTTTGAAAACGGGAGTTGGACTGTTAGAGAACTCTTTTTTTTTGTTCTTGAACAGGAGTGGGATTTGATCTGTGAAATTGGGGGGGGGGGGGCAAATTCGGGCAGACTACCAAACGGTGCCGAAGGCGCCCTGGGAGCGCGGAGCGCTCCCTTTATCGGCGTGGGGTCCATGGGCCCGCCTTAGGGCCCCTGGTGGGGGTCCAGGGGGCGAAGCGGAAACTCCTTGGTATTTAGGAAACTGAAGGCATTGAATTGATGCATTTTATCTACAACTTTAAATTACATAAGATGGGCACTTAACAGAACACAAATATCACAATTTGACTTTCTTAAACTGTATCCTTACTCCGTATGATTAAAGTCGGCCGGAATCGATAATGCAGAGGGTGCGAGGAGGGAGAATGGATTGCTTAAAATTGAGGTTCTTCAGGGGCTTCCTCCTTGGTGCCCAAGATCTTCTTTTCAGAAAGCTATATGGGGCTTTTCATGTGGTGTGAATTCACCCCTTGTCTATGATGGGGCGAAAAATTTAACGTTTAAGACAACTCAATAATCAAACTGAATGAAAATTAGAGAAAGGATGGGCCGCTTTCATCCTGAATAACGGTGTCCCTGAAAGACATTCTTTCTGAAGCACAAACATACTCTCGTTTCCTATAAAGTCTCTTTCAGGTGACTTTCACAGACCCTCTTCCTATAAAGGGGCACGCGGAGCGAGCCGAAAAATGTTTACTTTTTTCATCTATTTACTTCAATTTTTACTTCATCTCAATAGTGAAATTGAAATAAAATTAGACAAAGAGTGGTCCCTTTTCACTACAGCTGAATAAGCCTGACCCCTGAGGATACTTGTACTGAGCAAAAACGTACCGTTGGTTTCCTACAGAGTGCTTTTCGTGAGATTTTTATAGAGTCCCTATCTGTGATGGAACGCGCAGAACACGCCAATAAAGGACTGGTTTTGAGACATCTCACAAGAGAAATTAATGGAAATTAGAGAAAAGGTGGGCCACTTCAGCCGAAAGAGGGTGGAGCTCCAGATTAGGTTCAAATAAAATCATAGTCCTGTCAGAAAGCTTGGGGGCACTTGGTCAGAGAAGGGGACCAGAAGATGACCGCCTCCCTGCCTCCCCCTCTTACTAGTTACGGTAGAACTTCAGGTACGGCCATTGCACTGGTGATAAGTTTCAGTGACAATGGAAGAGGTGTTCGACAAGAAGTAACCCCGAATCCTTAAATATTTAAAACGGGTGCCCGCGAAGCTTGTCGAAAAAAGGAGCGTTGAGACATTTATTGAAAGGATGTGGTTTTTATTTAGTTTTCAATGCAGTATATGACCTGTATAAACATTATACAACTAAATTAAGTATCACTCGCGTAGCTCTGTAAGTTCCAGTTTGTGTTTTGTAGCAGATAAGCAACCAGTCTAGGACGTAAAAAAACTAAGTTCTGGGAAAAAGTGGGGGGGGGGGGGAGGCTCGTCCCCCCCCCCCCAGTAATCCCGCCTATGCTGAGCACCAACACAATGGAAGTACCGTTTCTGAAGGTTTCTTGGATATATATTTTTGAAAATTTTGACTTGGGGTACTAAGGATATAGCCTACCCTGTTAACTACTGTCTTCGTTTGACTGGATGCAACGCATAGCCTATAGAGGCTTTTCACATGACGTCATAATACTCTCCGGCGGCCATGTTGGAGTACATGTAACTACGTAGTAAACCATACGGGACGCGCTTGCTTGTTGAATTTGTACACACCGTGCACATCACAGTGCACACTTTGCAGTGCGTTCGGCGCAAAGCCACGTGTATTTGGCATGAATGTCCTCCAGCATGGCGGTTCCGTGACGTAATTGCAAAGCCTCTATAGCGTGAATGTAAAGTAAGTTTACAAAACGTTACCTCAGCAACAGGATTCACTACGAAACCCTGGGTGTCGATGACGAATGGAGGCTTTATTGGTCTAATTTAGATAATATGGACTGGAAAAGATAAAAGGTACTTACCTTCGCATGTGAGTCCTCTACAAATCCTAGGCTTGGACTAAATATCCAACTAACACCAAGTGTACAGTGTTAATGTTGCATACTGACTGAGCTGAGAGAAGACGTTCACAGCTGCGCTCTTACAAGATCAAAAAAACGCAGCGCATATTCATATTTAAACGAGAAAACAACGGCTGCCCGTAACTTGTATGTAGGCTTTGACAAAAAAGAACGCGCACTTGAGCGCGTGCTCATGTTTTCATAAACACGCGTATTTTTGTTTAGTTAAGGACGAGGACGCGTGCTCGCACAAACGGTACCCAGTTATTATTTAGTCGTGATAGCGCGTCTATGCGCTGCACGTAACCCGATCACGTTAGTGCGTGCAATAAAATTACCTTTGGTTTATTTAAAAAGCCCGCGTTTTGTTTAGGTTTTTGAAACGCATTACGGCGTATGTTGAGTTCATCCCTATACGCGATTCCGGACAGCAAGTGATGGTCTGATTTCAGTCGGCCATAACTGGGCTCCATCACCTTTAAATCTTTCGATTTCCTTGCTTACCTCTATCATGGATGGTTGTACACTAATTTGTATCTTTAAGTCTCCAAGTTCACTAAATATGAGGGTTTGAAATTCATGTAAACAATAAATATAGACGGTTTTAGGCTGATGGACCCCACTAATGGCGGCCTACAGTCACTAAAAACAAGCGCTAATCGGATTCGTCTATACGCAGGCAAGCCCTAAAATGTAGCAAACTATTAGAGAAAGTGCACACAAGGAAGATCGAATCGACTGGTGGGTCGAAACACTCTAACTTCGTACCTGCTTTGTCCTCCATGGTCGGACGTTTCGCCATTTTGACCTTGGTCTCAAGTTAAAAAATACTCTTAGGTTGAACCATATCCGATTGGTTGAAACTAATTGATGGAAATTTGCTTGAAAGAATAAAGTGACTCAACTATCAGGGGAGTGAAAATTTACAATTTCTTGCCGTTCCAACATAAATCTTTACCTTTCCATCACCCTCGATGTGGAATGAAGCATCTGTGGTGACGAGAAGCAATTTACGGGCATCTTCCCTCCATCCAATTTGCTCCTGTAACGACGAATTCATAAAATTTATCAAGTAGCCTAACCAACAACAAAAGAAATGTATTCGAGTTATGATATATTTTTATTAAGACTTAGCATCAGTTTTGAATGACACTTTTTGGAGCATTTTCTTTTTATAAGTTAAATGAGGATTCAAGGCCCAATTTCTTGAACTAATTGGATGAAGTCGGGACGGCCACGGTCTTGTTGCCAAATGTGGCTCACTGGCCTATTTTCCCTACACTATTGCTTATGCAGGGAGTCTAAAATGTACATGCATGTACATGCTTATGCAAAACACCACGCACAATGGCAGTTGGTTGCATTTTTGAAGTCTTCGGTATGGCTCGGTCAGAAATCCACTGGCAACTGCAAAACTTCCCAGCTGTCAGTTAGATAAGCTACCTACTTGTCTATTTAAAAAAATGAAATTATTGTGATGTTTCTTTTTATCAGCTTTACCAGCATCTGACGCCTCAAATGTCCGTGCGGTTTAGACCCATATGGTCGTGAACTGAGGTAACTATCAATAATCAGAGCCAAGTTTTCAAAGTTCGTTATACAGAATATTTGCAGACCGTTATAGAATATAGTTTAACTGCACTGATATAGGCCTACTTAAAGAAACATTGAACGATAAATTGCTACAGTTTCAATTTGCCTTCGAATCTGCCGCAGCTTTAACGGTACTTAAATAATTAGAGAAACACGATTGCGATACATGCTGCAGATCCAGTAAACTTTGCAAATTAATTTACCTTAGAAATGCAGCTTTAATTGCACTGCGCAATAACCAGAGTTCGGTATTTCGTTGCGCCGTGGAATTGTAGGGCCCATCGTGGGATATACAAACAGAATTCAGTACACAGCCTACGGCGTTCCCTTGTTTCCCTTGTCAGTACGTGCATACAACACTTAGAGTATCGGCAATTCGAACGCAGATAGTGGTCTTAGTGCTATTTTTCGCCAGATTAAACGCAGATTTTTACAACAAAAGACAACTTAGATGCAATCCAATGCAAATCACACTTAAGATCCCTCCTAATGTTATAAATGAATGAGGACAGAATAATTTCACGAAATGTGACTTCATGTAAATTCAGATTTATGAGTACGCGCGGTTTGTTTATCCCGACGATTTAGGGTTGTGCTGATGCGCATAACCAGAAAAAATGAATTACCGAACTCGCTCATTAAATGTACTGAGATACGTATCATATTTTGTCCTGTGCATTTTTTTTTATTGGCAGAATATCCTACCTTGCACACTGCAGCTTGCATAATGGCATCGAAAGTACCTTCGGGTATGTCCAAATTGCCAGAAATTGTAGTGTTATTGACCTTTTCCTGACAGGAAGAACATATTGTAAAGCAATTTTATATCATTTGAATAAATTTGGTGACATTTGACAACAACAAATTAAGCAACGCGTTTCGACGATGCAGAGGTTAGACTGCTTTTCATAGTTTGTGTTATTTTCAAGTGTGCCTCCATTAAAAAAATCAAAAGTATATTAAACAGCACGAAAATGAACTGCCATCTTTATAGGGTCAGGGACATTCTTGAGCCGAGATAGAAAACGCTGAAGTTTATTCACTCGAATTGAAATTATATGGTACATTGTGGAACAATTGTGATGTCATTGTTGTACTGCTTAAATAAGAATCATGTTATTTCTTTGTTTTCTGAATGTTACTGCACCTTGTACCATGGTGTGATAACACTCTTATGGGGGTGATGCAATGAATTAGGCCCTCTCTGATACATGCTATGCAAGCCAACAGGAAGTTTTCTTCACAAATTATTGCTCAACGTTACCAACTCAATTGCAGTGAGTAAACTTCATCATTTTAATTCTCAGCTCAGAAATGTCCTATGAAGCTGGGAGTCGGACCGTTTAAATACATTTTCCAAGCGATCTAATATATTTTTAAAATTTTAGACTTGAGGTACACTTTAACGTTTGATAAAATATGATGTGCTCTTACGTTATGAACCTTACACAAAATAACAAAAAAGGGGATAGAATTAGTTCCTTGTCGATTCCAAATCGTGTTTCTTTAGAATTACAAAACACGAGATAACCTTAACCTTCTTGTGGAACTATACTCTTATATGCCACACATATTTTAAACCTGTATTAGTCTTTCATCAAACCTTAAAGACCCAATTCTCTCACCCCAAAAACTTCCAGTCCTCCCAACCTTCTCACTTTAGCCCTTCCCCAATCGTCTAAAATTCATCCTCATCCAGACACAACCTCTGTTTATTGCTTCAGGGTGAGTATCAAAAAGTTCAATATGTACAAACAAAACACTCTCAGTACAGTTCTACCTGGTGGCCCGTATCTGTACGAACAGGCGTGCCCCCATGACGGTTGCATGGCGGTTGTTAAACCTTAGTTGTGACGTCACTAAGAAATATCTACTGGCATTTGAATTTTAAACATGTATTTATGATAATTTACAAAGCTTGTAAGGAGGAATGGCAAAGAAATTCGATATGGAAGCCACGTTCTTAAGAAGGACCTTGGGTACTTGGGCGGTAAACAGGTAGAGACAAACACACAACACTGAAAATACAAATTAGTGTTCTCAGATTGACTAACTACCGGTACTTAGTCACTTATTTTTGACTAATTTGTGATGATATTTGACCTACTTCAAAGTTATGGGCTAAAGAATACCAGTCGAAACTTAGCCAAGGAGGTGTGATATTTGTTTAAAACCAATCCAACCAGGTTGGTCAAATATTAGCCAACATATTGTTGTCTAACGTTGTTGGTCACTTTAGGCATTGTTTTGACCAATTTATGCTTACAGTGAAGGTTCATTATAGCGACAGAAAATTTTGTACGACAATTCCTCCGACTCCCTTGGCTTAGGAATTTCCCCAGCCTCCTTAGATCCACCCTAGAAGATTTCTCTAATTATACATTCAACTTTCTCATGCTGTTTCAGTTCTTACAATAACAAGCAGTGACATTATTACCTCAAACAGCTCAGTGTTCTGGTTTAGTGATAATTCGTTACGGAAGCTATACGCTTTCTGGCACTGTGAGCATGGCTCGTCGATCCTAAAATATGGAAAAAGTATTAGTGACTTTAAATGCATAATCCTCTCATCCCAAACAGTTCAAACTCTCTTGTGCTACTTACCGCTTACTTAACGCAGTCTGCACAGTCACGCCGTACTGTCAGTGTTATATGAGCTGCTTTGTTTAATAAACTTGATGTCAATCAAAAAGTTGTGCCATCTGAAAATTTCTGTTGACTTCTACAAAAATGTAGTTTGATCAGAGAGGATTAGTCCTTTATATTAGAATTATTTAAATGCTTATGTACTTAAACATAATTCAATAGTGAATTGTTAGATACGTTAAATATTGCTAAAACAAAATCTTGGTCGTGTACTGTAAAAACACAAATGATGACTAAATGTTAATATTTTGACATGTATAAGCACTTACTTATTTTTTGCTATACTGATGTATGGCGCAACAGGTTTGTCAACGAATGACCCGAATCCGAGTGCAAAACTCCGGGTGATAGTCTTCATTTTCTTGGCTTTAGAGAAAATGATCACGAAATGAATAGCCTGGTTAATTACTAGATTTTTATAAAATAATTTGGTACACAATGTATGATGGGAAAGAAAGAACGTCATGACAGAGAATGCAGGGCCGCAGTAACTCCACATCGAATTCGGATCGGACTTCGATCTGATTTTTGTGAGTTTGTGTGGAAATCTTCTCCATCTCTACCCCGAACGGACTCGGTTTGTTCACTCCCCCTTTAAGGCTTCACAAAACATCTTGGTGGGGACATGACTGAACATGGAATGTGCTCTACAGTCTGCTACGCAGGCAACCCCATCTCTAGTTTGAAGGAACCCAAAATTTGCCATCATGTGTAAATGATTGATATGTATTGCAGGACATCGAAAATTAAATTTACTAGATGTTTCTTGAAGTCGCATCAACAGACAGCTTGTATTAGACCAGGTAGTTTCAACAGATCTAAATCCGTGATTAGACTACGAGTGTCCGGTAAAAACTGTAAAACTGTCTGTCGGTGTGACGTCACGAAAATGTAAGCTAACATTTTATTTGCATCTGCCATTGGTGCCAGTCATATATTTCAACGGATTGTCGATACTTTTTACTCTTTGCAACCATAGACAACAAGATTTCAATATAAAAATTGCCCAAATCGGACTGGAATCCGATCCGAATTATTGGTAGAGTGACCGCGACTTTAGCTGTTTAGTAGTTTGTGTTGGCGGGTATTATTTTTTTTTTAGTTTACAATCACGATGGGTTTTTAATCACGCTTTAAATGGACAGTTGTTTACAACCTAACTAAAGACAAAGCTAAGCAACCAAGAATGTCGGAGAAGCCAGGATTTATGAATTATAACTTCACGTCGGGTGGAAAGCAACTCGACAACTTAGATCAAAGTTGTTATCTTTTGATTGAAAGGCCAGTGTTCATAGGAAAATATGGATTACTATTTGATGAAAAATCAACTTTTTCCACCATTACTTTCGTTTCAAAACAATTTCCTTTGAAAATGGTCTGATCTTTTAATTTTTTTTAAAGTTTTGGGGTATGGCATTCAACCAGGCAGCTGCTATTTGTACAGCTCTCTGATTCAATTATGGAAATGGATTTTTTCAGTGTTTGTATCTGTGTGAAAACATGATGTTGATGGTGGTGTTTGTACCGTAATGAGAGGTCATATAAAAGGATTTATAAGACAATTTTACTTAGTTACTGTGAAGTTACTTGAAATATCACGAACACTTTAGGAACAGATTCTTCAAATGAACCTAACTGTCTTAGAAGAATGTCCCTAATTGGCTAACAATTACCTAGCTCTAACCCTATTTAATTCCGTACCCTAACAATGAATACACTTGGTACAATAGTAGCAGCCAATCAAGAAATTCATTTTTTAACAGTGTCCAATCAACCTGGGTTGTTTGTGCAGAATTTTTTTTAATCTCTTGTTGAAGTGTAAATCTCCGGCCACAAAATTGAAATAAGATTGTGACAATTGGTGCTATACCTTTGACTCAGTCCTCAACACTTGCTTTATGACATACCCTAAATTTCCCCATATTTCTATTTTGAGTGCCTTTCGTACTGTTCAAGGATATTAGAGAGGCATTCCCAACGAAGGGTAAGTAAGCGTGCGTTTAGAACTTTTAAGCTACAGTTTCAGCTTTTCTGTGTTAGAAAAAACAGCAGTCATAAACTTGTTGAAAAAAGACATTCATGAGAGAATATTCAGGGCGCGTATTTTTTGTCCCAGGACGGATAAGGGCAAATTAAAGGAAGAATCAGCTTTTTGGACTCCATAGACCGCACACCACATCCCCCATTTTTCAAATGTACCGGTTTTCGACCCTTTCGTTTTATTCCGACAACATGTTATGAAAAACCAGGAGAAATATCCCAGCATATATCCACCACGATTGTTTTTATACATTTATTTTTGGGGAAAATCTGTCTTCCTTCATTAGTTTAGGAAAAATATATGCTACCGGGGCATATTACTAACTGGGGTGACTTTGTTTTCCCTTTTGGCAAAATGTTAGAATAAAAGGACTAAAGAAATTAGTTGTTTCTGTTCCTTTGCTGTTCTTATGCTGTGTTACAATAAAAAGACAAAACGGGATGGGACAGGCCACATTGATGATGGTGTATGTGAGTGTGGAGAGGGGGGGGGGGGGAGTAGTACTGTACAGCGAGAAGGAAACTTACCGAGGTCTCTTCCAAGATTTCTCAGCTTATTAAGATCATCTAGCATGGAATAACTCAGATCCATCAAGTAGTACAGATCTACGGGATAGTCGTTTACCTGTAAAACTCGAACATCAAATGATTTCGTACCACCTAAGTATAAAGAGAAAGTTCCAGAACAAGTAGTTGTTGCAAAAGGAATTGCATCAAATCTTTCAGAAGTAGTTTAAAATGAAACACACCATCAAAATTTTAGTTTAAAACTGTTAGCAAGGTCATATATTTCTCACACGGGTAAAAAGGTGATTGAAATGATTTTCCAACTTCAATCCCCTATATCTCCTGTTTTTGATTCCTTGCCGAAGGCAGGCAAGGAATCTATGCGATGGTGATGTCGTGTGTATGTGTGTGTGTGTGTGTTTGTGTGTATGTGTGTGTGTGTATGTCACGCTTTGGCTTGTAAACACGATATCTCAAATAGGGTAAGTGTGACTAACCTCGTATTTGGTGTGTAGGTTGGTCATATTAAGTAGACAATCCCTATTGTTTTCGGTGGAGATCAAAGGTCATTTGGGGTCACGAGAGGTCAAAAGGTCAAAACTTTGTAAACACGATATCTCAAGAACGGTACATGTGACTATGCTCATATTTAGTATGTGGGTTGGTCATATTGAGTAGATGATCCCTATCGATATTCGTGGAGGTCAAAGGTCATTTGGGGTCACGAGAGGTCAATAGGTAAATTCCTTAGAAATTGCTTGTAAACACAGTATCTCAAGAAGGGTAAGTGTGACTAATCTCATGTTTGGTGTGTGTGCATTGGCCATATTGAGTAGATGATCCCCATCGATTTTCGTGGAGATCAAAGGTCATTTGGGGTCACGAGAGGTCAAAAGGTCAAAACTTCGTAAACACGATATCTCAAAAACGGTACATGTGATTATGCTCATATTTGGTGTGTGGGTTGGTCATATTGATTAGATGATACCTAATGTTTTTGGTGGAGGTCAAAGGTCATTTGGGGTCACGAGAGGTCAAAAGGTCAAAACTTCGTAAACACGATAACTCAAGAACGGCACATGTGACTACGCTCATATTTGGTGTGTGGGTTGGTCATATTGAGTAGATGATTCCTATCGATTTTCGTGGAGGTCAAAGTTCCTTTGGGGTCACGAGAGGTCAATAGGTAAATTCCTTAGAAATTGCTTGTAAACACGGTATCTCAAGCAGGGTACATGTGACTAATCTCATATTTGGTGTGTGCATTGGCCATATTAAGTAGATGATCTCTATCGATTTTCGTGGAGATCAAAGGTCATTTGGGGTCACCAGAGGTCAAAAGGTCAAAACTTCGTAAACACGATAACTCAAGAACGGTACTTGTGACTATGCTTATATTTGGTGTGTGGGTTGGTCATATTAAGTAGATGATCCTTATATATTTTCTTGGAGATCAAAGGTCATTTGGGGTCACGAGAGATCAATAGGTAAATTCCTTAGAAATTGCTTGTAAACACGGTATCTCAAGAAGGGTAAGTGTGACTAATCTCATATTTGGTGTGTGAATTGGCCATATTAAGTAGATGATCCCTATCGATTTTCGTGGAGATCAAAGGTCATTTGGGGTCACGAGAGGTCAAAAGGTCAAAACTTCGTAAACACGATATCTCAAAAACGGTACATGTGACTGTGCTCATATTTAGTGTGTGGGTTGGTCATATTGATTAAATGATACCCAATGTTTTAATGGAGATCAAAGGTCATTTGGGGTCACGAGAGGTCAAAAGGTCAAAACTTCGTAAACACGATAACTCAAGAACGGCACATGTGACTATGCTCATATTTGGTGTGTGGGTTGGTCATATTGAGTAGATGATTCCTATCTATTTTCGTGGAGGTCAACGTTCCTTTGGGGTCACGAGAGGTCAATAGGTAAATTCCTTAGAGATCGCTTGTAAACACGGTATCTCAAGAAGGGTAAGTGTGACTAATCTCATATTTGGTGTGTGCATTGGCCATATTAAGTAGATGATCCCTATCGATTTTCGTGGAGATCAAAGGTCATTTGGGGTCACGAGAGGTCAAAAGGTCAAAACTTCGTAAACACGATATCTCAAGAACGGTACATGTGACTGTGCTCATATTTGGCGAGTGTGTTGGCCATATTGAGTAGATGTTCCCTATTGTTTTTGGTGGAGGTCAAAGGTCATTTGGGGTCACAATAGGTCAAAAGGTCAAAACTTCGTAAACACGGTATCTCAAGAACGGTACATGTGACTGTGCTCACATTTAGTGTGTGGATTGGTCATATTTAGTAGATGATCCCTATTGATTTTCCCAAAGGTCAAAGTTCATTTGGAGTCAGCATGTTCAAAGCCTGACAAGCTTTCCTGCACAGTCTTTCAAGAAAGGTCACTTGTAGGGTCCTGTAACTTGTCGTGTAGATGGCACATAGTGAATACATGGTCCCAGAAGTTTTTGGTGGAGGTCAAATGTCATTTGGGTTCACGACGGGCAAGGGGGATCTCAATGTATGACGATTGGATGCCTTGCATGTGTACTTCGTGGGCACATTATGGAACCCTGTTAATTGAAAAACATTGCAAAGCAATGTCAATGTGAAAAAAGGCCTTACATTTCAGCAGCAAGGAATCACTAAGCCTTTTGGCTTTCTGGTTTAAATTGTGATAACTCTCATATGCTTACAGGCTTCTATTTCCAAAAATAGACGGATTACAGACCCTAAAAACTGCATTTTTCAACGGAATGCTTAATTGAAGCTACCGTCACCATTGTATTGTATTCAGTACAATATTATGCCCGACTTCTATCTTTAGACGAATTCGATCAGCGATTGTGTTTAGTAATTGTATAGACAGCCACTATATGAATTTCAAACCCTCATATTCGGTGAAACTGAAGGATTCAATAGACAATTTAGTGTACAACCATCCATGATACAGGTAAACAAGAAATGTGAAACATTAAATGGCCCCAGTTATGGCCGACTGAAATCAGACCACCACTTGCTGTTCGGATTCGTCTATAGAGGTTGTCAGCATTGACGTCATAAATATGACTTCAGAACTAGGGCCAAGCGCCATGTTGGACCGCCTACTCTCTTGATTCAAAAGATTTAAAATTATTGTTATTCCGTACTTTTTTAGAGACGAGTCGAAAGTCCGGATTGTCATTAACTCCAGTCTTTTAGATTTAAACTCCAATATTTTAAATTTTTCTTTTTAAGCAGTTAAGAGAGTATCGTAAAAAGCTAATGATTATAGACTTTTGGTTTTAATTATTACGGTACCTGTAGGTAGTAGTACTGACTCAACATAAAAAAGTACATTACAGATTTAGCTCCCTTGAAACCTGGGCAAACTTATGGTGTCCTTCAAATCATTGCTTGCTGAACAACTGACAAAAATCCACATTGTTAGATATTACAAATTGTTGTTTGCAGGTTTCTATTGTTCAAAAATCGACCAAGTGATGATATCGACCAAGCCATGACGTCTACTTTTCAAGGGCATAATTCTTCTCATGGATTTTTTGTTTTGCTCCTGTACAAGCCCTTGCAGAAGTAAGGTAGAAATTTCCGACAGATCGATAAAGTAATAAACAGGATGACTTGAAAATTACTCGGTTCCAGTGTGTTTATCTATGCAAAGTGTAAATATATTTCAACGAGAAAATCCAGTCTAACTTGCTTTACTGTACCTAATCTCAACTTTAAGTCGACTTGTTGTGGTGTGATGGGGACGGCTGGTATTGCGATCGTATCATTTTCTGTGAAGAAAACTTGGTCTTGCACATCTTTATCCTATGAGAGACGTACAAAGACATAGAAAAAATGACTTAAAACACCGAAGAATTTGTTGGCATGCGATAGTGTAATGTTAGAGATCGTGAGGAATTGGTGGAATGTTATTAAACATTTCGATCCAATGCACTACATAATCACGTTAACAATAAAAACAGTAACTTTTTGAAATTATATTTTACTCTTCAAGTTCTGAAATTTCCATTTTAGCATTTAATTAGAATAAGACTAAACTTATGCTGAAGATGGTAACGGTTAGACCAAACAATTTTCAGAATATAAACGATATGTCAACATTTCCGTGCTTTATTTTTAATAGCTCGTGTGGCGCTCCATACTCTTCAAGACGGAATGGGTAATTCTACCAATCTTTAAAGGAAGAAAATAATGTTACGCTTTTAAAGTCAGCACAGCATGATTTTCAATTTCAACCAATCAAAACGTCACTTGAGTATTTGCAAAATATAACCAATTTACGCCTCATTGACGAAAAGAAAATATTACCCTTCACTAAGTATTCTCAAGCCGGTGATATTTGTACACCTGGGAGAGAAAGGTACGTGTCCCGGATATCTGCAATAGACGAATCAGATCAGCGCTTTTTTTAATGACTGTACGCAATGTTGTTAATGACTGTGCGTAGCCATTAGTGGGGTCCATCAGCCTCATATTGTCTTCATTAATCGTTTAAGTGAATTTGAAACCCCCATATTCAGCGAGATTGAGAAAATTAAGATACAATTCAGTGTTCAGCCATCCATGGTACAGGTAAGCAAAGGTATCGAAAGATTAGGTAATAGACTCCAGCTGTGGCCCACTACAGTCATACAATCACTTGCTATCCGGATTTGTCTATTGAAGATTGTTAACTGACGTCATTGGGTTCCCTGTCTCTATTTTGTCATCCAAGCATATATTTTACAAGAGTAGCTCTTGAGCTCGAATAGTAGTTACACAACCACTGCGCATAATCAGTTGCGTCCAGTGTGCCAGATTGAAACGCGCAGACTTCACGTGCATAGCCTCTATAGACATGTTTCACAGATGTGTTGTCTTTCATTCAGTGCTTTGCACTGTGTACAACGATATGTTAATTTGACACTATCTTGCACCGGAGGATAAGAGGGATTCGTTTCAATAACTCTTGACCATAGCAACTACTTGATATATATTACTCTCTGCAGGGAGGTGCAAAAAAAAAAATCCCTGCTCTCTGCTCCTTTTGCTCTATGTTGTGGCTCTCTTGTCATCCGCGACGTTGTTTTTTGTATCGTATCCATGAGCTAACGAAACACCCCATTCGCCTCGACCGTCGACCCCTACATTTTCTCAGAAGGCATTGAACAATAATACTCATCAGTGGGAGGGGAACCAATTTTTTTTTTTTTCAGGGGAGACATTAAGGAGTGTGAGTGTGTAGGGGTGCTGTTTCATGGGACCAGATGTCATGCCGAATTTGCATAATACATCAGTCGCATTTGGTCCATAGAAGGGGTGTTATTTCCAAATAACAACTAGCTGGGTTAACAAAGGTGCTATTGACTAATTACGAGTCCAGCTTTTCAACCTGTTGAACATGTCCTACCGGTCGGACATTTTTGCACTTTCTGGTGGTTTATGAGCTCGTCCCCGTCCAAAGAAAAAAAATACTGGCTAACGTTTACCAAACTGCACAATTTCAAGTGATTTTTATACCGAAAATTTTCCAAATATTTAGAGAGAAAAATTCTCTTCCACCCCACCCCTTTTCCGGTTCGACACTCATGATTGCCTTCAAGTTCTTCATGCTTACTTTAATTAAAGTGGGGCGTTATACATTCTAAAAAGAACAGGTTCACGGTTGCAGAGAGTTTTGATATGTAGAGGGGTACTCGTCCTATGTATTTTGGTGAAATTTGTGTAGAAATCCGATTTGCGGTTCTCAAGATATGAGCAGGTAAAGTTGTCACATTTTCAACAAAAAAGTGAACTTGAAGCAAGCACATGTGACATTATATCCCTACATTAATGGACGGTCTTTTGTTCTCTTTAAAATTTACAACTAAGTTTCTTCACCAACAATCTTATATGAACATGATTGCTTAAATGTCATTAGAACTTTACAAACTTTGTATTCGACACAGGGAGATCCAGGATTCCTATCCACTTCAAGGTCAACACAACAGTCTGAAAAACAAAGGGAAACAAGGCACCAAGGCATTCCTTGTCAATGTGAGGAAGTGATGTTACCTCTGCTGCCTACAAGTACACTTTGGGATACAATTCTAGTAACCTCATTTACTATATCTCGAGAAGTACACGTCTGGTTTAAATGGAAGTTTCACAACATGGTGTAAATTTATTCTCTCTTTCACAAATGAAAATAAAATTGAAGTGCTTAAACTTCCCCTCTACATTCTAATGTACGACAGTCCCCAAAAGTAGAAAACCCCTGCTCTACAAGCAGAAAGGCCGAAATGTAATAGTTGCATATAAGTTTGCACGGCCAAAATCTAGGGATTGGGAGGTCAATGCTACTTCATTCGTTGGGATTTCACCTTCAACTCAAACAACATCCCAGACTAAAACAGTCTTCTCATTGCGCCGTGAAAACGGACTTGTGACAAAGGTTGAACACTAACCTTCACTACTTCAAGTTTCGACTCCATATATGTGATATTGCCGCATTTATTCTGTTTTAGGTTTTTTGGCAAGTCGCAACGAGATCCTTCAAATGTCTACAAAAGGCAAGGGAAGGAAACTTTAAAAACAAACTTCTTATACGCTTTCAAACCCACATTTCTAGAAACGTTATCTTTCATACACGTGAAAGCAACACGAAATGCTTCTTAACTTAAGCAAAAGTGTTAAGGAAAATAAATAGTGAAATCTTTGAAGAACCGAATCCATCTAGCAGCCTTCGCGTTGCAGTGAAATGGAAGGAGGAATCTTCTCACCCATTACAGTTCCATTTCTCGTCACCTTACTTACTTTTAAGCCCGCCACAACTGTCTAAAGCTCATCCTCATCCGAAAACAATCTGAGTTGCTTGCTTCACGGTGAGTATACAGGACCCTAATGTGTCATCAAAACGTCGTTTCCGTTTGTGCCAAACCTTTTTATTCCGTGTTTTGTGAGTGCATGGTTGATGGTTAGCGTTTGTGTTTTTGTCCGATCGGTTTGAGTTGTCTAGTGTGTTTCTACGTGCCTGTTTTTATGTACGTTTTCAAGGCGGAACTACCAGATTGTTATAAAGAAATACTCAAACCTTCAAATTCGTGATAGCACGAGAGCCGGAAAGCTGAAGCTGGAAACTGACAGGTTCTTACATACTTAGAAGGACAGTCTTAGGTTCTTTTGGGAGCAATCTTTGTTCGAAGTGCAGTTGTTGAATTCGGTTTGCCAAATGAAATTAGAGAAATTAGAGTTCTTCCTCCTGTAATGAGCCCATCAGTCAGACGCATGAACCAATGAAAGTATGTTTGTTTTTTATTTTTAATAAATAAACAAGTATTGGTGCATGCCTAGTTGCGTGCATGCCCAAATGAAAGAGAAACAGTGCACATTCGTTTATATCTTCGACGGATGGCCTACACAAAAAACAACCTAGGGCCATGTTCAGCTTAGTGCAAACTTAGGCCTAGGTCCATAACTGGAGTGAGAAACTTTTCCCACGCCATCGAGATTGTTGCATAATAACATGAAAAAGGAGGACAATTTCACCTTAAATCCTAACTGAAACGGGGGGGGGGGGGGTTACCTGTCACAGCGAGGCAGCATAAGCTAGTCTACAGGTTTGAAAATGTACAGTAATGCCCTATAGCTAAACGTTTTTCGCGAGCACATCCTAGCCTAACATTTGTCTCTGGCTAGTGTATTGAAAATATGGTACTCAATGCGTACCTACAGTGTCAGTATACACTGGCTGCATCTTGACGGTGTGGTCGATGCGATCTCGAAACTGCCAATGACTGCCTACACAGAAATCGAATTGCATATTCTGCAGTCGTTTGAGTAATTGTAACTGTTTTTAATTGCTTCTGTTTTATACCCTCTTAATAGTTCTTTTCCGCCACAAAGCTTACTCCTAGTTTTATTTTTGTGTTAAGAACAGGAAGCAAAGCTTTTTTTGCCATTGGGAGTAGTTGGAATTTAGAGATTTCATAATTCCGCTTTAAAAGAAATGTGTAATCAGAGCACTCTCAACGTACAGTAGTACATGTTTTGAATTAGAAGCTACAGTACCCTGGATTTTTTAAATTTGCTGCCAATCAAAGAGCTGTCTCAATTGAGAATGTCTTAGACTATAAAACAATTGTAGGTGAGCAATTGGCTGCCTTTGACCTGGAGGTTTTTTACCTCTTTCTAAAACGGGATGTAGTAAAATTATTAGAGGATTTTGTCCATCGATTACAGTTCAGAATTTCTGTTTTTGGCGTTGCAACTTTACAGCAATTACATCTATCACCCTTCGACACCGTAACTGTAAAGTTAGCGTAAACACGTAGCCAAGAGTGGGGGCGGGGAAGCACAAAATTCCCATTATAACTTGCTCGCCAGCTATAGAAAGTATTAAGTTGCCATTGATTTTTAGAAAAATTTGGCTACCTGAAAAAAATTTCCGACCTCCGGAAACCATTTAGCCAATTCAGTGCCTCGACTTGCACGAGGCCTAAGTTGACTATCTTGATCAAACAAATCCCATCTTAGACCTGGATTTTTTTCAAATCACAATAAGCCGTGATTTAAATAAGTTACAAGAGCACTGAGGAAGTTGCTAAATATATCACTAAACATTTAAATAAGAAAACCATTAATTTTGCTTTGGCAGCCATCTTCGGAACCTCAGGGACAGCTTGAAATCAGAAATGAGGACGCAAAACATATAAACGAATGTATAAACATAAAGGTGCCAAAATTAGGCCAAAGTATATGTTATACATGGATAAAACATACAATATCTGTCGCATCATTTTTGTTTTCTTTTTCATGATCACTTCCAGCCAGAATTTTTTTGTTTGAAAGTTCATTCATTTTTCGTGTTCGGTTCTCGAGGTATTTGCGATTGAAATTGACACACTTTCTTTAAAAAGTGAACTTAAGGCAAGCAGATGTGACGTCATGTATTAGCACTGTTGTCCAATATTTTGTTATCCTTTATTTTTCATTCTAGTTTGACCTTGTATTAATCAGGGATGCTTCATTGCCCCTAAGGCATATTAAGTATTTAACCTGAATTGCTCAGGATATTAAGTTGCATTGCTCAGGATGCACCTATGGTATCAACTATCAATATAATAGAGTTTAGTTGTATAAAATAACAAATCTTTGGCCAACAAAGTGAATCCATGACATCACCTCTGCTTGAAGTTCAAGTTCTTTCTCCGTGGAAAATATTCCAGATTCAATTGCTAATATCTCGAGAAACGAACATGAGAAATTAATAAAAATTTCACCCGAATCCTTAAAATATGTTCCTCTGCAATATACCAAAAAGAAATTTGGCTCTGAAGTTATTCTTTAAACCATTTACGTCTCTTTTGTGGCCATACGAACTGTCGAATTGCCGATTACTAACGAAGACGTACTTGAATCTTTGTAGTTTCATTGATTTCTTCTTAAACGTCGACACTGTGATAGAAACACAAAACTGTGTAGCAGGTAGTTCTTTATACATTAGCTTGGGCATCAGAATATTCTAAGTTCTCTGATATAGGTGGAGGCTTTCCTCACACCTCGTCTTAAACTGCTGAAAGGAAATATTTGTTTATGATAGATTATAACAAAGCCTTGCCACTTCCAGCATTCTATATACAATTCTATTTTTTATTGCAGCTGATTCAACGATTCCACCTTCATTTTGACAAAGAAATCGAAATAAATGTTTTAATATTTGTTTCATGATCTTATAGCGAAAATGTTTGCTTATAATAGTTTTATGTTTTAATCAAAGACCAATCTTTCGTGTTCACTTCTATAACTTAGCATGCAGCACGTTCAGTGCTACCACTTTAAGTTGACATTTTCAATGAAGAAATCGGAAAAAATATGATACCGCTTGTCCTAAATTTGATTTTTCGAGCTTAGAAAAAGTATTAGCATATATAAAAAAATATCAGTTTAAAATAAACATTAATCTATTATTTAGATATGAATGCAGCACATTCAGTGATTAGGTTAGGTTGCAGGAAAAAAGAGATAATTTTGTGGTTAACCGTTGGGTATCCTGAAATATGTTACCCCCAACCCCCACCACGAAAATTAAGATGGAAAAATTCTTTGTTTTTCCCCATTACAGTACATGAAATTTTTAAAGTAAATTAAATCTCTCACCACCCAAAGTACTATTTCCCTTCCCTCTCCCTCGTGTGAGCTACTTGAGGAGGACAAATCTTTATTCGAGCGCCCAGCCCTAATCTAACACGCCAATATGCTGTTCGGACAAATTCAACTGTTACCATTTTCCTGTAGCTTGAAAAATAAAAAAGCAACCCACTCGTTTCAGAGCATTTAAAACGAAAATTTGGAAATTCCTATACCTTTGTACAGGCTTCCGACAATCCTCGACAAAAATACATGGGACAAACCCCGCTTCCCGTATCAATGTTGAAGTTTTAGGACGCCTTGGGCTGTCGCAACATTGAATGGGGGAGTGGGGGGATGGTGTTCCGTTGATTGCTTGTTTTGCTTGTTTTGTCCCATCATTTTTGTCGAGGATTGTCGGAAGCCTGTACAAATGTATATGAAGTAGTTTTCGGTCATGGGCAATGTAATGACAGTTGGTGAATAAAAGTTGTGAACTTTGAAAGGAGTGATTCGATGACAAATGTCACGGTGTTAGCAGTATGAAGAACAATTGCTGCATGACAAGAAAAAAAGGGGGGCTTGTAAATATATCACGGGGAAGAAATGTACCTTATTACGCATTACCGACTTCTGTCCATATTCGGTGTTTCTAATTAGGACAGGGAAGTGATCAAAATAGGGTACCCATGGGTGGTTTAACGTCGTTTATTTTGTCATTAACCTATTCAGAAGAGCTGTTGTCGCATGGTACCGAAGGAGGGAGGGGTCGCTTTCAAGCGAGAAATATTTCTCGGGGAGGGGGGCAGATCAAAACAACCCTCAGGGGAGGGGGAGAACAGATATTCCAGATAAAATACAGGACAAACGCGGCATTTTAAATTTTTGAAACCGAACTGCTACAGAAAGCTCCGAAAGTAGGCTTTAATACACTTAATTTATTCGTTATCCGGATGTAGAACTTGTCACTGCTCCCTATTACTAAGAATATTTAATTAGCGCCACGGTTTACCGTTGATCTCACCACGATTAACCATTGACCTACACACTATTTCAATGACTGTCGAGGGTTAATCGTGCAAATAGAAGATCTCTCTATTTATAGGGAACTTTCATTGTGCCAAAATGGTTAACCGTTTCATTTTCGAAAAATCTTTACCTAAATTGTCACGTTCACTACCCCTAATGCTTACCTATAATTTCGTCTTTAACCATATTGTAGTTTGAATCATCATTCAATGTTTATTTATGCGAAAAAAGAGAGAAATTTGTGGTTAACCGTTGGGTATATCGTGAAATATGTTACCCCCAACCCCTAACACGAAAAATAAGATGCAAAAAATTCTTTGTTTTTTCCCCATTACAGTACATGAAATTTTTAAAGTAAATTAAATCTCTCACCACCCAGAGTACTATTTTCCCCTCCATCGTGTGAGCTACTTGAGGAAAACAAATCTTTATTCGAGCGCCCAGCGCTAATCTGACACGCCACAATACTGGTCGGATAAATTCAACTGTTACTACTTTCCTGTAGCTTGAAAAATAAAATGACAATCTGCTGTTTCAGGGCATTTAAAACGAATATTTGGAAATTCCTTTACCTTTGTACAGGCTTCCGACAGTCGGAAGCCTGTACAAATGCATATGAAGAAGTATTCTGTCCTGGGGAACGTGATGACAGTTGGTGAATAAAAGTTGTGTACTTTGAAAGGAGTGATTCGATGACAAATGTCACGGTGTTAGCATTATGAAGAACAACTACGGAAGCTTAAAAGTGCCACAAGATCACAATATCTTTTGGCTAGTAAGCTAACATTTTTCAGAAAAATGGCAAGATGACAACATAATATCTCGTCAAAAAACAGAAAAATGATGAAATGAGAACTTATCACATTTGTCATTTCAACAATTTTCTGCAAAATGTTTAATTTCTCACATCTTTTCAAGTGTGCAAAGCAACAATTTTCTGAAAAATGATGAAATGACAACTTATGATTTGTCGTCATTTCAACAATTTTCTGCATAATGTTAAATTTCTCACATCTTTCCAAGTGTGCAAAGCAACAATTTTCTAAAAAATGACCAAATGACAACTTATCACATTTCGTTATTGCAACAATTTTCTGCAAAATGTTAAATTTCTCACTTCTTCCCAAGTGTGCAAAGTAACAATTTTCTGAAAAATGACGAAATGAAAACTTACCATATCTCGTCATTTCAACAATTTTCTGCAAAAATGTTTGATTTCTCACATCATTTCAAGTGCGCAAAGCAACAATTTTCTGAAAAATGATGAATTGACAACTTAAGTATCAGATCGTGTGATTTCAACAGTTTTATGCAAAATAATAAAATGGTGACATGTCTTTTCATCAGTTTTCTACGGTGGTTTTGAGGGGACATTGCATTTTCTCTCTTCAAATAAGGGATATTATACATCAATACCCAAAAACTGAGTTGCTTTATTGTCATGTTTTAGGTTTCGGATTATTTGAGAACAATTGGAAATGATCAATTGTCGTCATGTTGTTTTCATAGTTTGTTGAGCAACGGGTGGAGTGAGGGAGGCGGGAGGGGGCTAAAACGAATTTACAACACGTATCCCAAATATTGTAGATGCTTGGTCACTAAAACATTTGGCAGATAAAGAGCATATGGCTTTGGACAACAAAACAACCCGTAGACTGGGTGAAACCCTTAGAGAGGCAGTTTTTAACACTATCTAAGCTGAGTACGAAGTTACGTACCCATAGATAGTTGACACCCGGGCGGACCCTCCCTATGTAGACCATCCAGGATATTGTTGTCACTTTGAATCATCATGAAAAACCAAGCATATCCAAAGTATTATTTCTCCTTTTTTCCAGTGCATACAATACTATTTTGTCTAAATTCAACAAATCTGAAATTAGCGTTGGAGTCCCCAGGCATACGCAGTATTACAGGGGCAAGGGTATACTTCCCACCACACTTTTGCAGAATTTAAGAATAAAAATACTAAAAAACTTAAGTCGAAAACAGTACTGCTGGCAGCTTAAGGTTTTGTGCAACTTTCAATAAACTGACAGGCAGTAGCGTATCTGCCGGGGGCAGGGGGGGGGGAAGTGTCTCCTTCACGGTTTCGACCGGGAAGATCAGTTCAAACCTCCGGATTGAAAAAGAGGCAAATTGAGGAAAGAAGAAAGAGAGAAACGGAGAGAAAGGGAAAAGAATATGAGCGAAAGGGAAGGAGATTATTTAGCTTCAGATCAGAGAGACTGATAAGATCTGCCTCTTTACAAGTAAAATACATTTCATTCAGATGAATGTCCATTTGATTAACTCAGCGAAAAGTTCTTAACACACCTTTTAAGCAATTCCTATCGTTTCATCTGTAACATAACATACTGATGATACCATAGGTACAGCACTGATACCGTACCCCAGAGAATCAGTAGTCGCCCACTTTTCCAAACGACATGTCATAGGTTCTCAACCTTTTTTCCATCCCCGGAACCCTTAGGCTGTTCCATATTTTTTGAGGGACCCCCGTCGGGGAAAAGAAAATCCCTTGATTGAGTTACGACTTACGCATTATCAGTGGCGTAGGTAGGGTTGGTGGCCCCGGAACAAGAAACGAAATTGGCGCCCCTGCCCAAATCTTCCGCTGGAAATCTTATGTTTACACAACTCAAGAGGGTAAAATGGCTTTTTTAATGTCACGTTCATGGCAGGGATGGCGCCAGGATCTGCTCCAAGCTCACCGGTATAGGGGGTGAGCATGTCGAAGCCACGACAAAGGCGATTAGGTCCTGGTGGGACGTGACTTGTAGAATTTAAGGCGCGCGTACGCGCGACAAATTTTTGGCTTTTTTAACACTGGAATAAATAAACATAAGGAGCTTGTTTTGAAGAAAATTGGAAATTTTTAGAAGAAATTTGGCTTTCAAGTTTGTAAGGACCGTTAAAAATATTGAAGAGCCTGCCCTATTATAAGCAAAATCGAAAAAGTAATACGCGTTTCTAAAATTCGTTTGGGCCTTTAAAGCATTTTTAATGTAGACTTGCCTACAAAGACTCTCAGAAAATGTGGAAATTTGACAAAAAACTTTTACCTTTTTGAACAAAGATTTGAAAATTAAGAGCTTAAATTGAAGAAATTTTGGATTTTAATGAAAACAATTGGGCTTTTGGTGAGGTGAAATTTTGGGCTTTAATAAACTAATCTGCTTTTCAAGAGCAAAATTAAGTAGAATGTAGGCAGGCTCAGATCCAGACATTCCAAAAAAGGGACCTTAGAGAAAACGGGGGTGTGAGGGAGCTGCACTGTTAATTTTCCGTATGTTTTATTGTTGATATGTCAAAAAAGGGAGGGCTGAGGCCGTAAAATCCCCCCCCCCCCTCTTGGATCCGCGCTGGTAGGGGTGATTCAAGTTGGTTTGGGTTTTTATTGTACGGATTATCCACCGTCATACACTGAAAATCTTTTGCCATTTTTAACAAATATTTGTAATTCTGAAGTTTATACTGAAGAAAAATGGTAATTTTATGATAGATTTGGGGGTTTTTATTGAGTGACGAATCTCACCTTCTTATACTAAAAATCAAATAGGTCCCCGAGGCGACTTGTTCTTTGTTGAGGTTACTGAATATCATCATGGAGATTACATGCGCTCGGATGATATTAGGAAATTTCCCGAAAACGTTTAGTTTCCGCCTTGTAACTATTTAACATATATTTGAAAATCTGGAGCTTACATATTGAAGGAATTTAAGGCATAAAATGTGAATAATATTTTTTTTTATTGTAGAAGGGAGCTTAAAAATTGAAGTCTACCTTGAAAATCAATCTATCCAAGTTCATATGGGCAAAATCAAGGCTGAGGTTGGTTGAGATTTTATATTTTGTCGTCCGATGAAAACTGAAAATCGTTGTACTCTCTTTTTAGAATGTTTGAAAACCTGCGGCTTATGTTGAAAAATTTTTAGATTTTAATAAGGAAAATTGAGAATTTTGAGTTTCTTCGAAGAATATCTTCTTGTAAGCAAAATCAAAAAGATCGTACGGGTGAGGAGGCTTAAGTTTATCGAAGTACTTTTTTAATCGTTTGGATGAAGGTTCCCCGACGAAGTTGGATCTTCTCTCCGAGGGGGTCATGCCCCGCCCAACTGGCGCTCCTCTTGGCTCTGGCAAGTGGTAGGTCCAACATTTTTCTAATTAATCTCGAATTGGCATTCCCTAGAGTGGTGCTCGGTGCAACTTGCGCTCCTCTCTTGTCTTCCCGTTAGCTACGCTACTAGTCATTACGGGAAACAGATTATCTTAATAAAATTATAAGAAATACAAATTGATATTGAATTTAAAATAGAAATTGTTGCAATTTCACATTATCACTGCATGCCTCTTGGTGAAAATTCAATTTTCTCATCAAGTTAAGCGCCAGACATACAGATATAAAATTTGGTGTCATTAAGTTATTATATTCGAACAAATGGATTTTTATGTGTCCTTGTCTGACATAGAATTAAAAAAAAAACACCGAAAGAAACAAAAAATAATGATGAGAAATGGAGAAACAAATTTTTACTTTGCTTTTGTATGTTGTCGGTGTTGAAACTGAAAAGAAAACGAACCGTATATCTACAGGTCTAAATGAAAGTCCTGTTAAAGTTATTTCTATGACAAGATCTCTCTGTCCAATTCCCATAACTTGTTCATTATCGTAGTGTAGATAGAACAGTGTTATACTCTAGGTCGGATCAACCTGTCAACGATAAAACAGAAACAACCCAATAAATTTGTTTTAAAGCTACGAGGTTCAAAACTCGAATAAGATTGGTCCCTAGTAGAATAACTTGTTTTCATCTGCTCTGTTGTTACAGATTGCTAGCTTTGTATCTTAGTGGACTTCACCTGCTGCTAACTAGGTAACTTTTTGTACCTCGAGCCTTACAAGTTTGGGAATGCTGGTTGCTGTATGATTTATAATTCTAAATTACGCCTACGATTTGTATTTTCAAAGCTCTTTAGGTTTTGCGGACCCCTAAATTTTCTAAGTACCCTATTTTTTCCGCCGACCCCCACGGACCCCTTTGTTCTTCGCGGACCCCAGGTTGAGAATCACTGTACTAACCTACATGAGAGCAGCCAGCCTATATTTTATTCCCAGGGTGGATACGGGCAATCTCGTTTTCCAGGAATTCACTATATCGTTTGAAAATGGGGGGGGGGGGGGGGGGGGGGCGCGCAATTAGGTTTAGAGGCTTTAGGGTTCCAATACTAAAAGACACTCAGAAGTTAGAGCGTGGTTTTAAAAACTAAGGTTTGACGATTTCCACACTGTTTTAAAAAACTTTTCAACATTGATACCCAGCTCAACATATTTTGGACAGACATCAGCGTTTCGTGATATAATTTCTCCATACACAACTGTTGTTGATGTCGAAAAGGCTGCAACTGAATTCGAACAATTTTGCATCTTGTACAATGAACTTACATCAGGGGGTGTGGTAATAAAGACCCTACAAGATACATGGAATTGGTGTGACTTACACAATGCATACCTTAACTTGATAGTACTTTATCGGATCTTTAGAATCATAGCCGTGTCATCAGCCTGTTTGGAGCGGTCGTTTAGCAAACTCATGATTATTAAAAACTACCCCAGGTCACCAATGAGGGAGGAAAGGCTAGCCAGTTTAACATTACTTTCCATTGAAAGAGAAATGAGAGAAAGGATGGACTTCGACAATGTAATTGACGGGGTTAGCCGCATGGCAAACAGATATATACTTTTGTAAGGAATTCTTTTACTATCATATAATTTCAACTTTCATACTGCCCTTAACCTTTCAACTCATGGTGAAATTGAATTTTGCTCAGCCACTCTATAGTGTACCTGACGAAGAGAGACACCATGGAAACACAGTTATTCGGAATTTCCTGGGAAATTTTTGAGTTGTTCTTACAGTAAATTTTTACTTTTTTTCATGGAGTGTGCCATAAAGCAGTAGGCCTATAGGCTAATGCAAGCAGAGATGGATTAGGTGGCAGCAAAGCATGGAGTGCGAACAGTTAAATAAGAAACCACTTCATGTTTACATCTAAAGGATGTTCTCAACATCTTTCTCTTTCATGTTTTGGCTACATCAACTCCTCACCTTCATTTAGACTGACCAAGGAAGTAGCGTAGGCACATTGGAAGGTTTGCAGTTAATATAAGAGTTTTTGAAGTGAAGTGTTGTTATCGTTTGAATATACTAGGTTAACAAAGTGTAAATTTTGTGTTGTACGGGTATGTCAGTCTTAAAAGTTATATGTAGATGCATTACGTACGCAGCCTAGCTTCACGTAGCTTCCTTATAACCTGAATAACCCTCGGCCTCTCAACAAGATGTCGAGTCTTTGCAAACCGGGTTGGTAAAGTTTTCACCGGGAAATATACTCTTTTGCCCGACCCCCCGACATGTGACCCCAGATACGAAGCTGCTGACAGGCTGGTCAATCGGCTGTATATCCTTTTGTCTAAATCTATCTGTAAAAGGTGTGTTCGTTCATTAGTCTTTATGATACCCAAATTTCACTAGGGTGTTCTGGGATACGTTCCCCAGTCTTTTTCCCTTTTGTATTGAGTACGCGAAAGGAACCGGCAGATTGCAACGCCGTGCCTTTGACGGGAGTCCAGGGCTTATCCGAGTAACTAGGGTTGCAGGTCAGGGGCAGGGAGTCATATCGGAATACTTTCCGAGAACCAGGGGATTTTATTTCACTGTCGCTATTGTGAACCAACGGCGAATCCAGAGGGGCGGGGGAGAAGACCGCCCCAGCCCCTCTGGATTCATAGGATTTACTAATAGTCTCCCCCGTTAGGTCGACCAAGAGAAAATATAAAAAATGTTTAATGACAAAAATTTAAAACAATGAAGTCATATCTAAATCACACATTTTGTGGGACATTTCCGGTATATAGGGTATAGTGAGGCATGTAAAGATCCCAGTTCAATAGAAACTGAAGCATCTCTGGCGTACCTACTGCAAGAACTGGACGCTCATTTAAATGTCTAAACTCTGTTTAAAAAGTGCCTAACATACCTTCAATAAAACTGGCAAGCACCTAGCTTGCTGACTTGAGACGAAATGGGGTCTTTAATTATTTTGAAATTGACTTTTTGTCGTATTCGTAAAACTAGCTTGAATACCATCACTTTGTGGCAAGCTAGACTAAGGAGACTTGTATTTCTTCTGGACTATTGAGTACTGTAATCTATTTTCTGTTTTGAAATTGTCTAATATTGCGAGAGCTTCCGGGATATTCCCCCTGGGTCCCCACTGGGGCTCAACCCCAGGACCCCGCCAGGGGCCCTAACGCCGGCCCCTGAACCCCAAACGATAATACTCGCGCTCCGCACTCGTGCCGCAAATTTCCCGAAGGCCTCCAACTGAGAACCTATAGGATATAAAACATACAGTACTTGTTACATTAACTTTTCAACCACCATTTATCGGTTCGTTTCGTGGACATAGATTGTCGGTGCGTGGTGACCAACACATTTAAAAAGCAAATAATCATTCTGAAACATCCTTATATAAGCCGTCCGGTTGCACTAATGATATTGGCATTTCTATAAAACTCTTCCTAGCATTATCTAAGAAAAAGTAGGATTTAATATTAAAAGGTGTGGAGTGTACGGAAATTTTGATACTTTAGGTAGCATTTACGATAATTTTTGATAGTGCGGGACGAATTTGTGATAGAAACTGTTATTAACAGTTTCCTCTTTTTTCCCCTTTTCTCCTTCCCTCTTTCTCCCCTCTTCGCTCTTCTTATTGTATTATTATTTATCAATGGGGGAATGGCCCGCTCCCCCTGACGCGCCACTGATTCTCACCGAGGTCACATCAGGGAACCTAAGTGTTGATACGTACGTCCATCAAGAATTACTTCATGTATGAAAAATCCTTTAAACTTGAATGCACTGTTTTCTGCACGCATCAGGTGCGGTTTGCACTCAGAGTGAGGCCTCAACCGGCCCTTGTGCCATTGTTTACAGACGTTACTTTCTTATTTAGTGCTGGGAATCTTTGTATGAATTTAAGGAGCATAGAGCCCTCAAAATCGTATAAAGGGGCTTTTCATTAAAACTTTCCCAATCAGACATCCTGTATCTCGCTCTAGACACACTCATGGTACTCTTTCTTAAGGCTGTGGTGTAGCCTGGCGGGTTTCATGTGTCAGACCCTCCAATGAGAGGATCGAAAATAAAAAGAAATGAAAGAAAAAAAGATAGGCAAGAGAAAAGTGGACGGAATTTCGGAGGGAAGAGGGAGGGGGATATAGGGTTAAGGGACAGTTGCCCTTGACATTTCGAAACCGTTAATGAAAGTTTGCGTACATGAGAAAAAATACTGAAATGCTGAAAATTTCACTGCCCAAGTTATGATTTTGATGTACTTAGAACCTGTGAAATCACATTTAAGGGTTGTGCCCAAAATTTTTCTCTTCATGGAACAGTAGATGCTTCTCACCTGGCTTACTTCTCCTGACAAATGAACGAATCCTCTTCCCTCTGCATGATACACAGGTTGAATAAACCTAAAGCACATACGCAGGCTGAAGATATTAAATATTATTTCTTATACCGCGCCACAGCATGCTTTTATAAAATAGCCTATAATTACCTTTAATTATATGCTTGATTCAGTTTGCATATAAAGTAATTTTTAATTTGAATCAAATGTACCCTTTCGTTTCTAAATCTAAATTTGATCTTAAAGCATATCATTTTAATGAAGAGGATGTTTAGATGCAACGTTTTGATGTACAAGGTAAAGGATATGCCATTTCCCCACCTGGGAGGTATCTTTGACCAAAATTTTCTTCCAAGGCCTTCGCTACGGCTGCACACCAAGCAATGGTGGATTTCCCAGTGGAGTACCAAAAGGGGGAGAGGAATGCACCGCATACCAGCATTTTATAGGGGTGTCATGTCACTACGCTAAATAAGTAGAATTTCCAAACATATATTCAGTTCAAAGCTTTACCAAAGAAGCATCGGTTCCCCCCCCCTCATTTTTTTTTCTTCTCCATTCTTTATTTCAGTTCATCTTTGCGTGTTCAATTTACATAGTGAAGTTACATGAAAACAACATTTCAGCTTGAAAACACTTCCTTGCAACAAGAGAACTAAGATCTTATTTCCTTTGGTGAAAATGCAATAGAAGTAAGGATGGATTGGCAAATAATTGAAATTGTTAAAGAACGCTATCTATAGAGCATACATAAACAATAAATACCTTTCATTTTGGAAGGTCAAACTGAGATACTAAATTAGAGAAAAAAAATATTGAAAATAGAGAATCACATTTAACAATGGAAAGGGGTCTTGTGTTCGAAAAAAACTCATTCAGTTTCAACGAACGTACTTCCTTATCCACTTTCTTTAAAATAAAATGCTCTTTTTCCACACAAGACTGAAAATAACTGTAAAAAGAAAGTGCATTTGGAACCCTGTTGTTTATTTTACAATTAAAGATAAAGTATTTTGTATGAAGGATGAAGAAATTTATTAAATGCTTAATGTCGTCAGTTGGTCCTAAAACATAACAGTTACAAAAATTTCTCAAAGAGTAAAGGGCTCATCCTTCCCCATAGACAACACGGACCCCTTTAATTACACCAGATTAAAAATAGAAAACATCTTTGAATAATGTAAAAGATATAATGGATTCAACGCTTGGCTGAGCTTACCAAAAGTAACACCATCTTGCATCTAACCCACTTTACACAGACAAACATTTCTTAAAGAGTAGGGACATCAACCCCTCCTCTTGTCTAATGTCGAGTCAATAATTAGGAAAAAAATTTCCAAACATATTATCAGTTCAAAGCTTTGCCAATAATAGCACCATTTTGCACATCATCTACCTTACGTAAATGTTACCCCTCCCTTTCCCCCCTTCCCTTGCCACCCTCGCCCAGGATGGTATCCCGCCATGCATGAGTATAAAACGAAAGGTCCGATACTGTGTAAACTATCTATAAGCCCGGCTCTAGTGCTTTGTTTAGATATTGTCATAAACTACCCCTCTAGAAATGTCCTAGGCTACGGGACTGAGTTGTTTCCAGAGTCTCAGGTTCTTTATCTGCCAAATGTTGGGGTGACCATGCATCTACAATATTCGGGATAAGTGTTGTAAATTTGTTTTAGACCCACCCCTGCCCCACCTCATTCACTCCACCCCCTGCTCAACAAACCGTGAAAACACCATGACGACAACTTATCTGCTAATAATTCTGTCATGTTCTAGTAGAATCCGAAACTTAAAACATGACAATTTAGCAAGTTCGTTGAGTAACATCAACTAAAATATTCCATGTTTGAAGAGAAGAATGCGATGTCCTCTCAGAACCACCGTAGAAAATTGATTGAAAGGAAAAATATTGCTAAGTTTTCATTCAATCACTTTGCAGAAAATTGTTGAAATGACGAGATATGAAAAATTGTCATTTCATCATTTTTCAGAAAATTGTTGCTTTGCACACTTGAAAAGATGTAAGAAATTAAACATTTTGCAGAAAATTGTTGAAATGACGAAATATGAAAAGTTGTCATTTTATCATTTTTCAGAAACTTGTTGCTTTGCACACTTGGAAAGATGTGAGAAATTCAACATTTTGCAGAAAATTGTTGAAAAAATGAGATATGATAAGTTGTCATTTCATCATTTTTCAGAAAATTGTTGCTTTGCACACTTGGAACGATGTGAGAAATGTAACATTTTGCAGAAAATTGTTGAAATGACGAGATATGAAAAGTTGCCATTTTATCATTTTTCAGAAAATTGTTGCTTTGCACACTTGGAAAGATGTGCGAAATTGAACATTTTGCAGAAAATTGTTAAAAAAATGAGATATGATAAGCTGTCATTTCATCATTTTTCAGAAAATTGTTGCTTTGAACACTTGGAAAGATGTGAGAAATTTAACATTTTGCAGAAAATTGTTGAAATGACGAAATGTAATAAGTTCTCATATCATCATTTTTCTGCTTTTTGACGAGATATTATGTTGTCATCTTGACATTTTTCTGAAAAATGTTAGCTTACTAGCCAAAAAGATATCGTGATCTTGTGGCACTTTTAAGCTTCCGTAAACAACTGCTGCATGACAAGATAATAAAAAAGGCTTCTAAATTTTTCACGGGGAAGAAATGTAACTTATTACGCATTACGGACTTCTGTCCATATTCGGTCTTTCTTATTAGGACAGAGAAGTGATCAAAACAAGGTACCCATGGGTGGTTTAACGTCGTTATTTTTGTCATTAATTTATTAAAAAGACCCGTTGCCGCAGGGTACCGTAGGGGGAGGGTCGCTTTCAAGCGAGAAATATTTCTTGGCGAGGGGGGGGGGAATCAAATCTACCTTCAGGGGCGGAGGAGAACAGATATACCCGATAAAATTCAAGCCAAACTCGGCTTTTTAAATTTTTGAAACCGAACTGCTACAGAAAGCCCCGAAAGTGGGCTTTTTAACGCTTAATTTATTTCATTTCATTTCATTTATTTGTTTCATCACATTACATATTACAACATGATGTGAAAGGAAGTCATCCAGAAAACTAAAATTGGCTTAACAAAGTGGATGATTCCCTATAACTAAGAAAAAAGATAACAAATATTTACAACGTCTACAATACAAACAGCAAACAAAAACTTACATACATAACTATGACATGTCTCCGTATTATGCCCTCACATTTGGAAAAATTATGAGCATACTTGAAAGATATTAAGAATAATTTCAATTTCACCAAGGGAACTTAATAATTATCAATGATGCCTTCTTTAATCGCTTTCTTAAAGATAAACAGAGAGGCAGATTTTTTTACTGAGTCTGTGAGGGTATTCCAGATTTTAGTGCTACGATTACGCAAGCTAAACGATCCAATGTTCGTACGATAGTAATGACGATGGGCAGATTTAGCGTGTCTGGTACTATGCCTATGAACAGAAGTATTGCTAATTATAAAATTATGAAATGTATCTGGTAGTAGTCTATTCCAAGCCGTGTAAGAAAATACAGCAATGTTGTAATCAATGATGTCGGTAAATTTGAGTAATTGAAACTTTTTAAATAGTGGGCTGGTGTGGTCCCTGGGACCTGCATGAGCTAAATGGCGAACCGCTCGTTTCTGTAATGTAGTTAGTTGGCTAAGGTAAGAACTGTTAGCCCCGCTCCAGACACTGGAGCAATAATTTAAGTGGGGAATAATTTAAGTCTGGTATAGTGTTATGAGTATATATCTTGGCAAAGAGGGTTTTAAGTTGGATAGTACGCCCACGTTTCTTGAAATCGTCTTGGAAATATTTGTAATGTGTTCTCGCCAGGTGAGCTTTTCATCTATGTGTACCAGGGCCGTCGGAAGCGGGGGGGGCTGGGGGCTGCAGCCCCCCAATAATTTTGCCATATATAGTTTTTTTTTTTTTTTTTGGAAGTGAGCATTTTATTACAACTTTATAGATACTATAAACAAGCCCAGGAAATTCATTTCCAGCTGTCTGAGGGGTTGGGATTTTTCAAAATTTTCTGTACGCTCCGCGCCAACCGATGGTGGCGCTCCGCTTAGATAGTCAGCCCGAGTCAGCCCCCCCCCCCCCAATCGAAAATACCTTCCGACGGCACTGTGTACTCCTAGAAACCTCGTTGTGGTCACTTGCTTAATAGCAATCCCATTTGTACAGACATCACTACCCCGTCTGCTAGTTCTATTATTACCAAAGATAATATAGTTAGTTAATTAATTCAATATCCCAAAGAAGACGGAACTCACTGCTCTCTATTTCTAAGAAATTTAATTAGTACCACGGTTTACCGTTGACCTTACCACGATTTACGATTGACCTCCACACTATTTCAAAGTCTGTCGAGGGTTAATCGTGCAAACAGAATATCTCTCTTTTTATAGGAAACTCTCAGTGTGCAAAAATGGATGGTTAACCGTTTCAATTTCGAGAAATCGTTACGTAAATTGTCACGTTCACTAAGCGTAATGCTTACATATAATTCCGTCTTTTACCAGATTGTAGTTTGAACCATCATTCAATGGTCATTCATGCGCAAAAAGAGAGAATTTTGTGGTTTTTTGTGGTATATCGTGAAATATGTTACCCCTGACCCCGAACACGAAAATTAAGATAGAAAAAGTCTTAGTTTTCCCAATTACAATTCATGAAATTTTTAAAGTAAATTTAATCTCTCACCCCCAGAGTACTATCCCCCCCCCTCCCTCGCATGCGCTACTTGAGGAAGACAAATCTTTATTCGAGGGCCCAGCGCTAATCTGACTCGCCATTATACTGGTCGGACTACTTTCCTGTAGCTTGAAAAATAAAAAGGCTACCTGCTCGCTTCAGATCAGTAAAAACGAAATATTGGAAATTTCTATACCTTTGTACAAGCTTCCGACGGTCCTCGACAAAAATACATGGGACAAACCCCGATCCCCGCATCAATGTTGAAGCTTCAGGACGCCTTGGGCTGCCGCAGCATTGAATGGGGAGGGGGAGGGGGTCAGTGATTGTTTTGCTTCTTTTGTCCCATCATTTTTGTCGAGGATTGTAGACTTAAGGAAGATGTACGAGGAGTACAAACACTCATTCAAAAACAATAGCATGATTCATGAGAGATTACTTGAATAAATTACATTATGGTCAGGGAGTAGCCACTTGAGGCAACTCCCTGTTATGATAATGAAGTTTGCGTCTAACTGAATGCAGACCCTTTCGCTTATGCGGACGGTGGTTTTGGATGCTGAGAAACTGAAGAAAAAAAAAAACAAGAGTCCGCTCCGCATGGTAGACCAATGTGAATAACGTTCTTTCTTCAAGAAAAAATATTATTTTTTATATAATGGATTGTAATTGATTTACACTAAAAACATTAAATGTGAAATTTTACTCGTTACATGAGCGAAAGTTATAAAGTTCACTCCAAAAGAGCGAATTTCAATCCAAGAAGAGTGAGATTCACGCCAAAATAGAAAAAGTTTTACTCTTGACGTAGTGCCTATGAACCACTCTTAAAAAGAATGATCACTGGAGGCACTCGTTTAAGAGTGAATTTCACTCTTCTTGAAGTGAATTCCACTAATAGTAGAATGAATTAAAACTTAAATGGAATGAGTTCACACTTTTCACCTTATTAGAGAGTGTCGCCAGTTCAATTCTTTGTTTCAGAGTTTAATTGATAAAATTATTCATCATTTGGTTTGTCTATCATACTTTAATTACGAGATCTCTGACAACTCCCAACGGCAAAGAACAAGCTTTTCTTCATGTTCTTCACCCAAAAATATAACTAGGAGTAAGTTTTCTGGCGGAAAAGAACTATTTGAAGGGTATAAAACAAAACCAGTAAAAAACAGTTACTCAAACGACTGTAGAATATGCAATTTGTTTCCTGTTTAAGCAGCCATTGGCACTTTATGAATATTCATGTATCAGCTGCTTCGGCGAGATCGTATCGACCCCACCGTCAAGATGCAGCCAGTGTAAACTGATATTGTACGTATGCAATCGCGTACCATATTCATTACATCAATCAACGACGAATGTTAGGATAGGATGCGATCGCTGTGCGCAAAATTTGTAGCTATAAGGCCTTACCGTACATGTTCATGCCTGTAGCGTAAGCCTATGCATGAATTTTGGAGGTTTAAGTATTCTTTATAACAATTTGGTCGTTCCACTTTAACAGAATTTGAAAAAATGTACCTAATTCGTAAAGCCTAAATAGATTGCTTTTGAGTGGAATAGAGTAAAACTTCAAAAAAGTTCGAAATTTACGTTTCTTCTTTATTCAATTACCCTTGTAAATATTCTATTCATTAAAAATCTATAAATATTTGTATATTGTATAAATGTTTGTCAAGGTGGAAGAGCCCCCTCCCCACAAAAATCAGTTATCCGTGGAAACATTGGTTGAGCTGTATAGATGACAAATGATATTTAGAGTGATAAATCGATAAATATCGATAAATATTTATACTTGGTCTCCAAGCCCCACTCTCCTCTGCCAAGTTCTGTCCTATAGGTATTCAACAAAACATCTAGTATACGGTAGCCTACGTACAGTCCACTTGACAGGCGCCCTCGTTTCGTAAAATATGCGAAAGTAAAAATTATGTTAACGTCTCTAATAAAACTAGTCATACATGGTCTGTTAACATTCGATAGAGCATGAATGCTTTATACGCGCATTGCATTCATGAATTTCCTCATTATCATCTGCAGTCCTCACATAATTTGTCAACTCGATGTAACACTTGGCTTATGTGAATTACCGTATAGTCATTCTTGACTAACCCTTACGTACGTCATTATGAGATCATCGGATAAGCGTATAACCAGATCTCCCTGGTTTTGTATTAAAGAAAATAAAATATTATCAAACAACATAATTCGGGCGTAGCTCATCCATTTGCTTTTTTAGGATTGTACCTTAGCGAGTAGTATTGGGAGTACAGATTGTGAACATGGGGATATACAAAGTATCCACCATCATTTTTATTCACATCTTCGGCCTTTTTTCGAGAAGTACAAAACTGAAAACTTCTCAACCTACATTCTGATATTTTAATAATGCAAACTGCAATGTGTTTTATTCAAACAAATTCATACCGAGAATATAGGGTAGTTAAATAGGAGTTGCAGATTATAAAATACCGGTACTTCTATCAAAAGCAAATGTTACGTTTATTTGTGACATTATCTGATTATAGACAATAGCATTTAAAAAAAATCGAATTGTCAGTGAAGGGAAAATTGGTTTTTGTCATATATATTTTGTTTAGTGTTGTGTCGTTGGAGTCTTTTCTATTAATAAAGGGCTTAATATAGTAATTGTACCTTAACCTACAGCATTTTCCAAGTTTCTATCCTATAGGCCTATATACTGTGGGAGGATAATTACAGCAGTGGAGATCATTATGAAAAATTTGTAAAGTTGTCTGAAATTCTGAATGATAATGATAATGTGACTCACTCCACTTGACTCACTTTATTTACGTCTTTACACCAGGCACAGTGTAGACTAATCGTCATACATTTACCACAGGTTTTAGCAGGATGGCACTTCTCACCCCCTTCACCGAAGCCACCTGAAAATTAAAAAAAGAAACAACTCCTTTAGGTACAAAATAGCTTTCTCAGTAACTAAATGTAATACACAAACCCAACGAGGAGAGACAAGAAAAAGGGAGAAAAAGAAGAAACAGAGAGGTACTAGGGTACGCAAAGAGGGGGTGGGGGCATTGGGCCATGGCTCCCCCCTCACAAAAAACATATTGTTTCTTTTTTTAAATTAAAAAAAATAATAATAACTTCAAAATGTGACGTATGTAGTACCAGATTGCATGTAAGGACATCCGATTTCTCAAACATTTTCACAAGGGAGTGATTGTCTCCCCAGGGCCTTTTTTAACTTCTAAAAATACGAAGAAATGTCAAATCCCAAATTTTAATTCAAAAAGTAGCATCTGAGCATGACACCAGGTTGCATGTAAGCACACCTTTGTCAAAAAATTTCAAAGCGGATGTACCCATCCCTTAGGTCTAGACGTACGAGACGAGGGCAATGGCTTAGGTCAGCTGCCGCGAGCAATAGTTTGCAATTTATTATTCAAAAGATGTTAGGAGTAAAATCATTTAAAGTCGAGATCGAGCAGTCATATAAGCAATTTCATAAAGTAATCAGATCTTGAATTAAGTTACAAGTGAGTTACAAGTGAGAAACATTTGCATATTTTCAATTCCGTTGTATAGTTTTTACCCGAAAAAGATTCAAGACCATTTCATTTAATGGCAATGGTGTATTTTATACGGTAATTTTCTGATAACTTGGCAAGTTGATGATTTTTATATTATTTCGAAGAATAGTTGAAGTAAAGACTAATTAATTTCTCTTTACAAGCATGAAAACGCAACTTTCGGCCATCGGGGCGGGGGATGCGCCTTTTTAAAATTTTCTGTAAGCTCCGAGCCAACCGATAGTGGCGCTCTGCTTAGATAGCCCTCCAGGCAGATTTCCGTTTTTCGGGCAAGGAAAACCCAAATCTGAAGTGCTTCCGTAGGCTTATCAATTAGGCCGATCAATGATACTCCAATTTATTTTGATTCCTTAAAGTACACATACTTGGAAACACATATTACTTTATTAATCACCACAAATTTAACTTTCGACACTATTACTGTCAAAGTCGAAAATCTTCAACCGTTTTGATTCCAGGCGCCTTGAAAGAAAATGCAAAATATTTTCAAAGGGGAGGACACCCGTCCCCTCAGAACTCTCTCCACTGCAGCAATCACTCAAAACTTCATTCCCCCTTCCTTCAGAGGAATCCTGTGAACGTCACTGCAGAGAAGGGGCAGTTGTAGCGCCCCTAACATTAAACATAGGACAATTTGGCATCTCGCTTATCCTCCGTTAACCTATATTTCCACCAGAAAGCAAAAGGGCGTAGTGATTTCTTTCCATGAAATACCTTCTTTCTTTCAAATTGACAGTGTTTGATAAATTTTTCTTTACAATTTAAGCACAGAATGTCAAGGATTCATTTAACAAAGATCAAAACACACTCATATCATGTTGATAACCTACAAATCCCAGCAAACACTGACCCCAGTTACCCCAAATGACCTTTGACCTCAACCAAAAGGGCTCTTTCATTCCCTCACGACCTCTGAATACCTGACATGACCTATGGTCTGTATAAAAAACAAGAAGGTTCTTATGGTGTTAACAAGCCATTTGAGAGCCTTTGTAGTTTAACCTCTGGTGACCTCAAATGGCCTTTGACCTTAGCCGAAAACAATAGGATTCTTTCTCTCAACATGAAAGATCTATATACAAAATATGGAGAGCATCGGTCACTCCTATCTGGAGATATCGTGTGTTTTTGCAAATTTTACCGCTGGTGACCTCAAATGACCTTTG
Source organism: Holothuria scabra (assembly GCA_037179385.1). NCBI lineage: Eukaryota > Metazoa > Echinodermata > Holothuroidea > Aspidochirotida > Holothuriidae > Holothuria > Holothuria scabra. The sequence continues at coordinate 42,503,432 of CM074196.1, read as the reverse complement.
ACCTCTACCAAAAACAATAGCGTTCTTTCTCTTTACATGAAAAATCTATATACTAGATATGAAGAGTATCGGTCATGTTTGTCTGAAGATATCGTGTTTACAAGCCATTTTCAGTGTTTTCGCAATTTTAACGCTGGTGACCTCAAATGACCTTTGACCTCTACCAAAAAAAGTAGGGTTCTTCCTCTCGACATGAAAACTCTTTATACCAAATATGAAAAGTGTCGGACATTCCTATCTGGAGATGTCGTGTTTATAAGCAAGTGTTTTAAACGCACACATACACCTCACACAAACACACACACACACACACACGACATCACCATCGCATAGATTCCTTGCCGCTTATGGGAAGGAATCAAAAATGGGTATAGACACTCCTCCACCTAGGACCCCTCCTCAATACGGAAATCAGTCATTATTTCTTATTGTTCTGCGCATGATTTTCGATCCTATCAGTCACTAGTGGGAACCTTTACACTCTGCATATGTTTTCCGCGTATCCAATTATATTTGATAGAGTTAAATCAAAAATTTTAAAGAAAAAGTCGATGGTTCACATTTATGGCTGACAAAGGTGAATTTAAAAACTCTAATAGGGAAAGTGTTAATGCACTCCATTATAGTGTTAATTCACTCTAAGTAAAGTGAAATGATTTTTAAAAGGGCAGATAGGTGAAATTTACTCCAAAAGAGAGCGAAGTTTTACTCTTGAGTGCCTACAGTGATCACTCTTAAAAAAAGAAGAAGATTGGTAATTGCACGCACTCGTTAAAGAGTGAATTTCACTCTTTTTGGAGTGAATTAACACTCTAATGGAGCGAATTCACACTTTTCACTCTGATACAGAGTGACTTGGTTCACTCTTTTGATCTTAAAGTGGTCACTTCTTTGTCCCGGTTCGCTTTTACCTGTGGCTTTTACTAAACTTGACCTCGTGGCAATATATTCATACAGCGAATAGCTTGTTGCGATTTCTGATATAGGTAAACCGTGCAGAGAACTTGGAAATTAAGAAGTTTTGGTTTAAATTAGAGATCAGTGAAATAAGCGGCAAGCATTGTATTTCTGTTTTCGAAATATCCAACAGAAATGTCAAGCCGGTCTAATTTCATGCAAGGACGAGATCCCAGTAGTATGGTTCCGCAGTTTGTGGAAATAAGATCGATGACACGTCAAATGATGAAGAAAAGAAGCAATTTCCTGTATTGTTTTTCAAAGTTGTTGGAAAAACACAACATGTTCAATTGATTCTTATGTTGATATTTTAAAAGTTTATAGTAATCGTTGCACTTATATGATACCTCTGAGTACCCTCTTAGTTATACCAATGAGAAATTTCCCCTCTCGAATGAAATCACAGTAGCAAGCTTAGAATTTTTCTCCTTTTGAAATAACAACAGGAAAACATAGGTGGGTCAAGTTACGTCAAAAATTTGTTATTTTATGAATTAGAGTACAGGATGTTTCCTTTGGATACCCTGAAATGCGTTTCAAATAAAAGCAATATTTCCACCAAAATATAATTTGGAAGTTCGTTTTGAAAATGCTGATCTCTATCGTAACATCATTATGTGTTAAATTCAATGTACAAGGGACAGTTACGGAAATAGAAATTTAATTGCTTTAGTTGCCTAAAGTTTATCATGCGAGGGAAACGGGAAAGAGAGGGGGAGGGAGAGGTTCCTCTCTTGAGAAAAGTCATCGGTGAAACCAAACAATAACTCATCCCGAAGGAATTCTACTTTAGAAGGAAGCTACTAACATGAAGTAAAAACAAAGTTTAATAGAAGGTGTATATTTGCAAGCAAGTACAATTTAAAGTCACTGAAGATGATATGAAGGGAAATGATATAGCGCAAATATTAGCGCGGCTTTGAATTCAACTCTCGAGATTATTAGAGTGCTGTACGGCAAAGCCAAAGGCCTGCCATAATATTTTCAAAAAGTAAAAACTTTCTCCCGTCAATTCAACTTCATTACATGAATTGTGGAAGAAAGGTATACCACCTATCTGCCAAGCAGTCAACAGCTCGTTTCTGAGGCAGATCTGAGCATTTGCACGTGCCCAGTTTAAGCTGAATGTATCAATGGATTTTAGCGGCTAAAGGTAAAGTTTAAAGCAAAAATTCAATTTTCATATGTTAAAGAGGAACCAAATCGACATAGTGTGGAGAATTTTCCATTCAAATCGTACATATGTTTCTCGAGATATAACTGAATGAATAAACTAGATTTGCATCCCACAGTAACTCGAGGGCAGCACAGGTTATATCACTTCATCAAATTGAAAATGAATGCTTTGTTTCCCTTTGTGTTTCTAAATGTTGTGTTGACCTTTAAGTAAAGAGGAACACGAACTCCCCGTCGGGACGGCAAAGTTTGTGAAGTTCTCATTCTACTTATGCAATCACATTTTGAAAATATGAGATTGTTGAAGAGAAAATAGGCTGGATGGGGAGGGGTTTGTGTACCTTCCCAAAGTGACAGAAATGTTTTCCGATGATTTCTTTCGCCTGGGTGACGAACGCGGTGTAAAATAATATGAAGTGAAGTAATTTGATAAGACATTACAGTGATACAAGGTTACGCTTCAACTTCCAACTAACTGATTAAATTAGATCTAACGGGCCGCGACCTTTCCTCCCACTGGCAGTTGTGGTCACTGGATTGTATTCCCTACTCCATGAAACCTTTCTTTGCATGTGTCTTCGGCATTAGTCGGTCATAATTGTCAGGTAAAATGTTCCACTTGTGGTAAATTCGAACCCCTTCCCACTGAAAAAGCTGCATACGGGCCTGATATATTTCCCACTGCTTCGAACAAATGTTGCCTGACTGTATTAAGTTGCTTTAAAGTTGTACTGAAAATGACCGTCCAATGTGCTCGTACTTTTATATGACAATAGGATTGTCATGTTCAACTCACAACATCTTTCCAAATCCGGTTGTACTTACCCAAGGCCAGCAAAGTACACAGTAAAGAATTAACCAGCAACCATTTGAAAAGGGTATCCATTATTCAAATGTACGAACTCTGTAATGAAAAAGATAGATGAATAACGTGACTCCTTGATACATGATAGGCCTTCTTTCTTGGTTAGTGTCTTTGCAAATCAACCATTATTTTTGTTGTTAGCCTAAATTTCGTGGTAATAGACATCATAAAATTTTAAAATTCATCGTTCCAATATCTCAAGTTCACAGCACGTCTATAACGGCATATCTCCTTTGACACAATTTGTGAGTTCGACAGCACGACTGAATTTTATGAGGGTAAACTATAAATTGCTCTGAATTTCTCTTTGACTGAGACCATGAATCCCAATTACTAACATGACTACAATTTGGCCTTGCCCAATAATCCCCAAATATCTCAACTATGTTTTTAGGGGCCATTCACGTTAGGCGCAATAACAAATGCGTTGTTTGACTTTTCAATGGACGTATGTACAGTATGTTACACCACCATTAACATGTCAGGTTTTCTCGTGTCCACTCAGTGTTTAGCCCGCGGGGTGGACGAAATTTTTTCGTCCAGCTCATCGCTACGAAAAAAATCACCGTCCGCCGGCGTTGGAAACCAAAGGTGCGTTCGATTTAGCGGCTCGAGCCGGCTCAACTGACTCAACCAGTTTCTTGACTGGTCGAAATGTGACGTTTAATACGTCACCGGCTCCACTGGACCACCTCGGAGGGCTGGTCGTTTTGGCCTGCTCAAGTTGTGACGTTTTGATGATGCTATAGATCACTTTTCCGAAAGATCGATCGCTGGCTGAACCAGACTAGATGAACCAGCCCGAGCCGCTAAATCGAACGCACCTCAAATCTGGTCAGCTGCGTAGAAAACTTACGGAAAGTTCATTTACATACTCGAAGAACAATTGGAAGTTTTATACTATAATATGAATATTCACATTAATTCAACATCTCTCTCAATACGAAGAATCTCCACTTGCGAACAAGGTATCAAGGCATACTCGACAGTTTCTCCTCAAAATTCTAATCGAATATACTTTCAAATTTATGACAAACTATTTAAATATGTGTTCTAGCAAGGGATACAGTAAACGGACGACTCACCGATAGTTGCAATCTGAAGCTTCTTAAATTTGACTGGCACCCGAAAGCTTCCAACCGTAAAAACCGCTCACAACCCTCAGTAACCTTAGGTATCACTTAGTACTACAGTAATGTGACGGTGTGTTGTGTTGTAAAGCTTACTGTTTTAATGTTATTGCTCAACGCTACACTAGACAAAGATTACAGTAAGGTATCTTACTCGTAGCTTCTTATAGGCTTATGAATATTCAATACAATTTCCTTTTTAGAATCGTAACAACCATATTAATGTTAGGCCAATTGCCGTTGTCCAATATGAGGGTAATTAATATTAATGAATTCTTGATTTGTGGTCTGAACGGAATTTTCGACTATAGCCGGCGATTTTTTTTTTTTTTTTTTGGGGGGGGGGGGGGGGAAGAGGCCGAAGGGTATAAGGGGAGGGGCCGGGGGTAGAGGGAGGGGAGGAGCGGGGATAGATGCACACTTTTTAACAAGGTGACTCTTGATTGGCTGTTGTTATTGTATTGCATCGATTGCATCCTTTGTTAGTGTTAGGGTTTAGGTATGGAAGTAGGGCTATCGTTAGGAAATTTCTTGTTAAACAGTGCGCATCCAGAGGGGAGGCAGCCTAAGGGGGCCGCCGATACAAAGGCGCTACGCAGGCTACTCAGTGTCAGGATTTGTGGCTGAGCTGGGAATTTTGATAACACAGTTGGGAAGCTGACCTCGGGGTCACTGACAATTTTGAATTTTAGCCGCTAATGGAAATGTACACTTGGAAATTAGAATGGCTTATTTATTCTGTTTACATCCCATTACGATAAAAAAAAAAAAAAAAAAAACTATGACACTTACCAGACTAACTTCGCAAGTTATCGTAAAACCAGTTTTAGGTCAAATTGTCGTTTAGGTCACCCTTCCCGACCATCTTCATAGGACATTCCCCTGCTGAGATATAAAATGCTGAAGGTTATTCTCTATAAACAAATTGATCCATTGCGCAATAATTTTTGACTTTCTTGTTGTACAACTTACATTCCCTGCTTTGTTTCCCTTTAAAATTAAAAAAGTTTTTATGACCTTGAACACTTCCTGCTTGCTTATAAAGCATGTTGCACACAGAGGCCTTAATTACATCATCCCATATGAATAAGACCTCTATCACATCTTGGTACACGGTGCAGTCACTTTCAGAAAAACAAAGGAATACAAAGATTGTAATTTGAGTAGTACAACAATGACATCACAAATAAATTGAACAATGTACCATTTAAAGTTGAGTGAATTAACTTCAACATTTTATATCTCAGCTCAGGAATGTCCTATGAAGGTTCTTAATTAGAGCCTGTAAAGGAGACGGAGGCATGTTTTACTTTGGGGGGGAGGTCGCTTCTCCTGACCCGCCGTCACTAATAAGGATTAACCCAAAGGCAGCAACCGCTATAAAATCCAGAAGTTAAAAAGCCAACCGACGGACACCATCTTTCTAACAAAGATGAACAACCGCATCGTCTGGTGTTTACCGTGCAACATCCGCGCATATGCGTGACCTGGGTCATAAAAACATCAACTGGAGTGAAAACAAAGCAGCACAGTACACGTAACGTAAGGCTATTGCCAAAACCAAACTGACAAAGTTTCTTGATACCAAGATTGAATAGAAATCTCAGAATGTCAATAATGTCAGATGAATGCGAAAATATTGGGTGCCTGTGCACAAAACACTCGCTTACAAACGGCGAGAAACCCATTCTTATCAGGGTAGACCTATTGTTTTTTCATGATTGGCTCCTAAAGATCATGTGACAATATTTTTGTTCCTTTATTGTGAAAATCACTAGGAGCTACTGCTTGGTTAACCTTGAAAATGCGATATTGACTTTCTAAATGATTATGAAAGATACTTTGAAGAAAAATGAAATTTACATTGTTAGATGAAGATATTTCTACTGCTGCTTGCCTTCACAGCAAATGCCGACAACCCTTTCCTTTGTCTTGATACAAGGTGCAGCGACTTTCACAAAAACAAAGAAATACAAAAACTGTAACTTGTGTTGTAAAACAATGACACCACAAGTTATTGCGCAAGTTCCATTTTCATTTGAGTGAATAAAATCCAGCATTTTATATTTCTGCTCAAGAATGTTCTATGAAGATGGGAGTTGGACTGTGAGAATTAATTTTTCATGCCTTTCAATATTTATATTTTTATTTTTTCAACTTAAGATATACTTGAAGTTAACCAATGCATTTCTTTGAGGGATTTTCTTCACGGCAATGTTTCAAGAGTCTGTGTCGAGCACTTACGTCGGTAGGCCTATGAGCAAAGTGTATCTAAATTATTGTTATTTATTCTTGAGTCATTTACAGAATTCAAATAAGCTTAAAAGCAGGTCTGAAATATCCTGGACTAATATGAAATTGAAATGATGATCGCACTATGGGACTGACTAGCAAAACATTAACTTTTGGGTGGTGGGGACCGAGGGGACAAGGTGCGGAGGCAATTGAGTAAGGTGGCAGGCAGGGTAGGTACATGGAGCTTTGCAGTTCAGTTCCTACCCTCAAAGTTGGTTTTAATACTGGCAAACACGGCCATGTTTCCATTTGTGGCTTACTAACCTTTTTTGCCTACTTAGTTCCTTATGCGTAGCCCGACGGCAGTAGGTTCCATTTTTAAAGTTTTGGTATGGCCCGACCAGGGGTCGAACTACAGACCACCCAGCTTCAAATCGGATGTTCTAGGCCTATAACCACTTGACCATGCAGTCTGTTTTGCATTCTGTTTTAAGTGGGGTGGCTAACATAATCGGTACATGTATTATACATGCCTCATTCCGACGAGAAGACGAAGGATACCTCTTCCTCTGATGCTGTGACGAGTCTTTTACCTTTTATTTCACCAGCACGTGCTTTGATGTATAGTTTTGCATCGGCAGGTTACCTCCCCCGAACCGATCGATCTCTGTGCCCTCGTCCTGTTCCGACTTCCAAGGCAACTCCCTGCGAAAATTCCGAAGAAGTATCGCATAGGCCACTACGGATCTTGTAACATATCGTGGAACTGGGCATAACACAGTAGGTGGTTAGTTAGATGGGGTTTCACGGTCCAGTTCCGAACCAATCGGTTTAAGTCGAGCCGGCCAAGGCCCTTTTCCCTGCTGTGGCTCACTGAATTGTTTTCCCTACGTCATTGCTTATGCGGAGCATCACACACAATGAGAGTAAGTTCCGTTTTGAAGTCTTCGGTATGACCCGGCCTGAACTGGAACCTCCATCCTCCCATTCAGTCTACACAAAACTCAAGTTTCGTGGTACTGCATATATTATTAGTTTTAACCCTTTACCGTTGTTTGGGTCCTTTTGGACCCATACGGAGAGCGCGGCTGTCACCCATCTTTGCTGTTTCACGCGGAGCTCGAAACTGCGAGTAGCTACCCGAAAATTCGGCCATAACAACGAGAGGGACAGTAGTTCAAGGTCACGGGGTCAATAACCTGCGGAAGCTGATGCGGGGCGTGCTACGTCCGCTTTTCCGCCCACTCACGAGGCGCGCAAATATGCCCCGATTGGAGCGCAGCGGTAAAGGGTTAATCGAAGTACTTTTTAAGATTGTTCTTTCTGTCAAGAAGGGAAAAAAAAAAAAAAAAAAAACCACTTGTAAACATGTAAATTGTGAGTGATGTTTTCTGTATTCTTGCCACAGTGTTCGACATTGGATACGTTATTTTCACATTACAAACGGCATTGCCTTCGAGATTAACGCTTTTTGTGTTTTGTCTTTGGACGCACATACAAAGCGAAAGTAAAAGAAAAAGCGATGAGATCCATTATGTCATATAAAGAAAAGAATATTTGAGTATGAAGCAATAATATGCTTCAAATACTCGAATACTCAAACTTATCGTGTTTTCCGAAAGATACCAAAGCAACACAGCAGACGTAATTTTGGAAACTTTATTTAGTAAGAGAGTTGAACAACAAGGTTGAAATGGGTAAAGAGGTGTGGTGGAAGTTGGAATTGTAAAGACCATCTGGAAAGCGATTATACACCAAGAATAACCGAAGTTGAACACACCAACCCACTCTTTCTATTAACGAACCGATGCCTAATCAGGTATCTGGAGCAGGGAGCTCAGCACCTATAGATGCGAGCAACCTTGATCTCTTCCAGCTCCCCGGCCTAACACATGAATAATGAATTCCAAAACAAATTTGAAATAGTTTTCACTGGTACATTAACATGCTAATGAGCGTCCTGGATGTGCAACTGCATTTAATTATCACGAAATCCTATCCGCTTACTTTGATATAGCTGTATTACAATTAGTAAATGATGGAAGAAGTTATAAGGTGGGGAGAGGAAAATGTTGCCCAAATGCTACATTCTGTAAAGGTGAAACCTATTGTGTATGTTACTTGTGCGAGCATTGATCTTTTGATTTTGACCTGAGACGGGAGAAACTGGCGAGATATACTTTTATTTTGCAACCTAACGACCAGTGACGTCAGGGGTGGCGCCAGAGGGGGGGGGGGCATGGCTACCCGTCGGGGAACACTGGCCCCCGTCGGGGAAGGTCGGCGGTTTCGTCGGGGAGGCCTAAAAAAATAATAAAAAATCCCACAAGGACTGAAGTTACTGGATGGGCGATCTAGAACATATTTTTTGTTTTGAAATGCTATTTTAACAGTTTAATACATATCGGAATCGATTTCTTAACTCTATTGAACCCCATTCTATGTACCTTGTCCTATCTCTTCCCCGTCGGGGAAGGACGGCAATTTTTCGGGGAGGCCTAAACATGAAAAACGTAAAGGACTGAAGTTACAGGATGGATGAAAATGATTTTTTTCTTTTTGAACTATTTTTTCTTTTGCAACGCTATTTTAATGCATATCTGAATCGGTTTTAATCACTTTTTACCAGCTCTTCTATCCCTCATCCCATCTTCAATCCGTGCGCGCAAGGTCATGCCTCCGTCGGGGACGGGCTACCCACCCTCTGTTGTTGAGAAAATCCAATTTCATCGGGCAGCCTACATCTACAGACCTACGATAAAAGTTGTGGGTCTGTAGTCACTCGGACGACCTTATTCATATTGCTTACTAGAAGACCACATTCTTCAAGGAAACTCACAATTCCGAATTCTCCTTACAAAAGCGGACTAGGTGTTGTTCATGTGCGTGCAGTACCCAATGGTCTGCCATCTGGCCTGCCCGGATAGCCGAATTCTCACAAAGGTAATGAATATCGGCCATGTCGTTTCTAGCTACACATAATGTTAAACAGTGGTGTGAGAAAATCTCCCCATAAGTCTGACTGGAAATTTATTTGGAGGCACCTTGTAACGTGCCATATTTTCAAATACGTTGGGGGCAAAAGCATATATACTGTAATCTTGAGTTCGGGCAGTCGCGTTAAAATTTCATCTATTTAGTGGAACTTGCAATTGAATTCAACGAAGATTCTTAAAACAGTCAAAAACATTTTGGTATGTTTTCAATTCCGTTGTATAGTCCCCCACCCCGAAAAGAGACAAGACCATTACATCTAATTGTAGCAGTACCTTTTATCTGGTACTTTTCTGATCATTAGCAAGTTGGGTTTTTTCTCTGTTGATATTTTAAAGGAAAGCTCAAAATAAAAACTGTTTCATTTCTAGTTACAAGTCTGGGAAATGCCATTCCGGCTGTCTTAGGGGTTAGATTTCTTAACAATTTTCTGTACGCTCCGTGCTAACTGATGGTGGCGCTCCGCATGGATATTGTTTTATTCGAACAGGTAACTGAACAGAACAATGAATGCGTGTTTGTAAATTATTCTTCGTTTTGTGGCAGTATTATGAAGTGAAAAAAAAAAATTATTGCGAAAGAAGTCTGGAAGTAAGGACTTCTTTAATTCTAGTTACGAGCCCAGGAAATGACATTTCCTGCTGACCGGGGGTTCTCCATTTTTCAAAAAATTCTGTGCGCTGGACTTAGATAATCTTTCGAGCAGGATATTACATTTTTTCGGACAAAAGAACAATTCCTTCCCTCTCCCAAACTCAACTGACACGCTCCCGTACACCTATGACAATAAATAAAATATAAAACTTCAAATATATGCGAAGCCAAATTTTTTCCTCGGGAGAATGCTCCAATATGGTCCGAGAGCCTAAATCTGCATGATGATACTCAGTATCCTCAACAAAACTACAGATCACCCCCTACTTGATTTTCCTCACGAGAACGTCAGGTTCCTCCATAAAACCTCAAAACTGCCATAAAATTACAATTTTGTTCCAATGTTAGCTTAAGATTGTTCAAAATGGCAAAATTTTCCAATTTCGATGGATGCTCCGTACAATAAATAACCAAAGCCAACTCTGTAAATCACCCAGCATACTACCTATTTTTGAAAGGCATATCACTTAATAAACGAAACCAAATTTTTCATTATAACCTTTCCAAAAAACCAAAGTTTCTTTCATTCAAGTCCAAAAACTTTCCATCATGATAAGCTCTTAATTTTGAAAGATTCGTTCAAAAAAGGGAAAAACTTTCCGTGCAAACTTCTAGTCTCGTCTCAGAGCCTTAGTCAGTTAGTAAGTAGGTCTTGTACGGTTCAATGCGTACCCCCAAAAGAATTTCACTGCAGCTGTCACCCATATAACGATTTTTTCCTTATGAAGGACAGATTTTTTAATAAACACCCCAATTTTTTTATAGTACCAATAAAAGCCAAATTTCTTTCATAAGTTTTAATTTTTACTTCAAATAACCGCCTGATTTTTAAGTTTTTGTTAAAAAGATAGCCCAAAATTTCGGCGCGCTTCGCGCGCCTCAAATTCTGCAAAGTCACGTTCAACCGGGACATAACATCGCCTTTGTCGGGGCCTTGAAATTCTGGCCCCCCTGTCGGGGAACTTGGCCCCCCTGTCGGGCAAATCCTGGCGCCACCCATGAATGACGTACGAATCGTAGGAAACACCTGCACCGGTATACCCCGCACTTCCATTGAGTTTGCAAACCATAAAAGGTGCTATTGTGGCATTACAATGGTTTTTGGTTTCGATGATAAGAGAAACCAATGCAATCATGATGGCGTGCGTGTGTATGTATGTATGTATGTATGCATATATGGGTGTATGTATGTGTGTGTGTGCGTGTGTGTATGTGTGTGTGTTTGTGACACTTTGCTTGTTAACACGATATCTCAAGATAGGACTGTCTGACAGTTTTCAAACTTGGTACATAGATGCGCCGTATTGAGAGGAAGAACCCGTTTGTTTTTGGTGGAGGTCAAAGGTCACCTGAAGTCACCAGGGGTCAAAGTCTGAAAACCTTGTTAACACAATATCACAAGATAGGAAGCTTGGATAGATTACATATTTGGAATGTGGATGCCTTATAGTCAGTAGATGGTCCCTATTGTTTGTGGGGTAGGTCAAAGGTCATCGGGGGTCACCAGGGGTCAAAGTCTGAAAATCTTGTTAACACGATATCTCAAGGTAGAAAGCTTGAATAGATTTCATATTTAGTATGTGGATGTGTTATGGCCAGGAGATGGTCTCTATCGTTTTTGGTGGAGGTCAAAGTTCATCTGGGGTCATTAGGGGTCAAAGTATGAAAACCTTGTTAACATGATATCTCAAGGTAGGAAACTTGTATAGATTTCGTATTTTGTGTGTGTATGCATTATAGTCAGTAAATGGTCCCTATTGGTTTTTGACGGAGGTCAAAGGTCATCTGGGGTCACCAGGGGTCAAAGTCTGAAAACCTTGTTAACACAATATCTCAAGAAAGAAGCTTGGATGGATTTCATATTTAGTATGTGGATGCTTTATAGTTAAAAGATGGTCCCTATTGTTTTTGGGGTAGGTCAAAGGTCATCTGGGGTCACCAGGGGTCAGCATCTGAAAATCTCGTTAACACGATATCTCAAGGTAGAAAGCTTGAATAGATTTCATATTTAGTATGTTGATGTGTTATTGTCAGGAGATGGTCCCTACTGTTTTTGGTAGAGGTAAAAGGTCATCTGGGGTCACCAGGGGTCAAAGTCTGAAAACCTTGTTAACACAATATCTCAAGAAAGGAAGCTTGGATGGATTTCATATTTGTGTGTGGATGCTGTATAGTTAGTAGATGGTCCCTATTGTTTTGGGGGTAGGTCAAAGGTCATCGGGGGTCACCAGGGGTCAACATCTGAAAATCTCGTTAACACGATATCTCAAGGTAGAAAGCTTGAATAGATTTCATATTTAGTATGTTGATGTGTTATTGTCAGGAGATGGTCCCTATTGTTTTTGGTAGAGGTCAAAGGTCATCTGGGGTTACCAGGGGTCAAAGTATGAAAACCTTGTTAACACAATATCTCAAGAAAGGAAGCTTGGATGGATTTCATATTTGTATGTGGATGCTGTATAGTTAGTAGATGGTCCCTATTGTTTTGGGGGTAGGTCAAAGGTCATCTGGGGTCACCAGGGGTCAACATCTGAAAATCTCGTTAAACACGATATCTCAAGGTAGAAAGCTTGAATAGATTTCATATTTAGTATGTTGATGTGTTATTGTCAGGAGATGGTCCCTATTGTTTTTGGTAGAGGTCAAAGGTCATCTGGGGTTACCAGGGGTCAAAGTATGAAAACCTTGTCAACATGATATCTCAAGGTAAGAAACTTGGATAGATTTCATATTTGGTATGTGGATGCAATATAATCAATAAATGGTCCCTATTGTTTTTTGGTGGGGGTCAAAGGTCATCTTGGGTCACTGGGGGTCAAAGTCTGAAAACCTTGTTTATGTAATATCTCAAGTTAAATAGCTTTGATACATTTCATATTTGGTATGTGGATGCGTTATGGTCAGGAAATGGTACATAATGTTTTTGATGGAGGTCAAAGGTCATCTGGGGTCACTGCTGGTCCAAGTCTGAAAATCCTGCTTATGCTATATCTCAAGATGGGAAACTTGGATAGATTTCATATTTAGGCATGTGGATGCATTGTGGTCAGAAGATGGTCCCCATAGTTTTTGGCAGAGATGAAAGGTCATCCGGGGTTCCCCAGGGGTCAAAGTCTGGAAACATTTTTAAATGTGATCTCTCAAGATAGCTGTTTGTCCATTTGTCTGTCTGTTGTTTGTCATTCTAGCTCTGTATGGCTTTTATGGAGGTCAAAAGGTCATCTGGAATGACAAAATTATTTTTTGAACATGCTAGTATAACATTTGAATGAGAAGATAAATGGCGCATGATGGCACTCTTTGAAACGGAACATTTATGTATCATCGAAACCTCAATGCATTTTTGTATTCTGGTTACAAGGAAGTGTACGCTACTTTAGACCATATTTGTGTTTCAGACTTGAAGTATTGCTCGGATTTCTCTTCGTTATTTGATTACACTGAATAAACACACGTTCCCACCAATGACGACTAGCTTTGTAGTCGTATATACAATAAAAGGGAACATGTTATCTTAAATAAGGGTTTCCACTTTAAAAGGACTGAAGGTTGAACTTTGTGTCAATCAACCCATCTCTTTAAAACTGTCACTGCAATATTTGGTGCTGTAGATGTAGCTAGCATATAAACTGCTTATCACATTCCATATCATACGACGGTTGCTATAGAACTCTGCTGATGCACATACCCGGCAAATCGGGCCTTTGACGGGATCACTGGATTTATATCAACTACCTAATGCAGCTGGAAGTTACCAAAGCATAAGCAAAGATAGGGAAATCAATAGCTCCGCTAGCTAAAGCAAACAAGCTTCCTGTTCTCTGATAGAAGAAAGCAGACTGAGAATTACAGGGGAATATTTCAGATTAATCAACGGGACTATTGTACATTAATCACAGTTTATAAACTTCCGAAGGAATTGTACATACCATGTGCTCTTATATGCTGGTTATGTATACTGTTATTACAGATTTGCAAACATTACAACTTATGGGGAGGACTCATATCCACAGGTACAATACAACATCAAAATACTGTATGGCTGAAGCCTGGATAATAACAAATATTATTTACCGTTGTGAGGAGACAGGCCTATCACACCTGTTTCCTTAAAATCGGAGATTTAAAACCATGCTCGGCTGTTGTCCCATTGGCGATATGTGTTAAGTGTATATTGAGTCTTCGTGGCCGCAGCAGTTGTGAAATCTGTGGACTTAAACTGAAGACAATGTGCAGTAGGCATATATCCAGGGAGCTGCCATTGTGAATGGCAGCTTACTGATATATCTGTACGCATACGTACACGTACATTTGTACAAATCCCTGTAACGTATCCGGGAGTGCACTGGCAAAAAATTCCAACTTTGCTATCACATGCCACCATTATTAAATCAGAGAGCTGCCATTGGCAGCTCCCCGATTAAATTAATCTTACGAGTGTTTATTAGAAGTGCCGATTGGTGGACTTTCTGGAGGGGGTGTGGGTGGGGGTAGGTCTCCAAATTGGAACTTTTCAATTTTACAAAATAAAATTTTATTTATATCCAAAATTTTCCACACATCCGGAGGGTAAAAGTCCCCTTCATAATCTTAATGGTATGTTTATACAAATATCACTGTATTCCACTGACAATCCTACACGTAATATCATGTAATCTCTACAAGACGGAAAGAGCTCATGTCCAACCAGAAAGTGCGAAATGTTCCATTCGTGGGACAGGGTCTCCAGGTCGAGAACCATTCCCTTTAAATGCAGTGAAATCACGCCCATAGCTACAACTGTAGTATTCTACAAACTGGTCAATTGACATCGTTCTTTTATTGCCCTCAAATTCAAAAATAATATAGAGTACCGTAGCTCATTTTCTACGCAGGGTGTACAGTACTGAGTGGTCTGATCACATACTGGCGTCTCGAATACTCAGCCTGACGCAATTAACTGTGATTGTGTCTGGACAAAGATGAGTTTTAGACAGTTGTAGGAGGAGCTTAAGTAAGTAGGTTAGGAGAATTAAACAGTGACGTAACCAGATCTGACTCTCGCGGGGGGGGGGGGGGGGGCAACAGCATAGAGGTTTCCCGATTTTGTTCTAGTTGAGCTGTGTTAGTTTGTGGGTGTCTTAGAGGCCTAAGGGAAGTGTATGACCAAAAGATGCATTTTTGTGCTATTTTTTTTTTTTTTTTTGCTTTTTCTACGAGCAAGAACAACTTTTTTAAAATTTGTATGATTTTTTCCGTAAGTGCAATTTGGGTCATTTTACACATTTGTAAATGTGGAGTTTGTATTGCAGAAAATAGATTAGAATAGGGGTTTCCTGTAAGGATATTTGCATATTTTAGGGACTATCGAAGAATCTGCGTTTCCTATTAGCATATATTTGAGATAGCATGTCGACTGAAGATCGTCACGGTGTTATATAAGGAGTGCGGATTAAGGCTTCTCGGCGACATTAAAAAACTCTCGAAACTTGTTGCCTTTTTCAGACAAAAATGAAAGCCTATATTGAAGAAGATTTCAGGGGGACGGCACATGTAGCGGCTAGAACTAATTATCAACTAACTGCTTTATAAGGGATCTCTTAGAGCTTTAAAGTTACATTTTAAAGCGCGCGATGCGAGCAGAAAATTTTGCCTTTTTAAAACTAATAATTTCAAATATGGAACCTTTTTAAGGAAGAATTCGGAATTTTAATGAAGGAAAACTTGGGAAAACCGCACTGTATTTGAATGGTGTCTCAAATGGCAATTTTTCGAATTTTTCACTTTTTCGAGCAAGGGCGCAATCGTCCCTGCCCCCCTGTAGCTACGCCACTGCTCTGCAATATTGAACATTGATAAAATTTTGACACTTCAATAACTAAAGAATCCATCTATAAAGACTACACAACTGACAGGGTTGAAAGTGATATGATAACCGGTGTGTATGAAAGCATTTGAGTACGGTAGACCAATTGTTCCCCTGCCTAGAATATGAAGTCTTGCTAGGAAGACTATCTTCAGTTGGCGCGGAGCGTACAGAATATTTTAAAAATCGCGACCCCTCAGACAGCCGGAAATGGCATGTCTCGGGCTTGTAAGAAGTAGCTAAGTTTTCCGATTTTTCTTTCAAATGTGAACACCACTGTATTCGTGTTTTTGAAACAATAATTTGTTGATATGGAGCTTATATAGAAAGCTTTGGATTCTGGGTTTCCTGTGAGGAAGTTAAAGAGTTGGGGGGATTACTGAAGAATCTGTCTTCATTGAAATATTGGTGGCAAATCTGAGAATGGTTGCTTTTCTAAAGCCCTCTCGACTGTCTGGCAACGAGCAAGAGAGGAAAGTCTTTCCTTCGATAAAGTGGACCTCAGATATTTTTTTGTTAACCTTGGTTAACTAAATGAATATTCATATATTTTTCTAAATGAAAGTCTAAGATCAATCTTGCTTTTGATGTTATAGTTGGCCCACTTTCTTTCTCTTCTCATTTTCCCTTTTTTCCTTTCCCCTTCTTTTCCGTTTTCCTTCTCCCTTTCATTCCTTTCCTTCCCCTCCTTTTCTCTCTTTCCTTTTCCCTTCTTCCCTCTCTTTTCCTCTTTATCCTTTCTTTCCTTCCCTTCCTCCCTTCCCGTTTTTCTTCCGTTCCCGTTTTTTGTGTCGGGGGGGGGGGGGTTACCCCCTGCCCCCGCTGGTTACGCCACTGGAATTAAAATTGGCTGGGGTGAGAAGACTTTCCCTTCGAGTCCACGGTTAATTAGTTATAAATGTAGTTGTATTTGTTTTCATCTCGAGAACGGCACAGAGGAACTGACTGAGACTGTAAACAAATACTAGAATTAGAGTTTCGTTTGTTTATCAAATAAATTTCCGTCATAATATAAAATAAATAAAATTAGTAGGCTAATACCTTGAATAAGTAGACCAAACTGGAATTCCCCATTTATCAACTCGCTGTTGCCTAATTGGGTCAGATCAGGTTAGAAAAGGTTTTACGTCTCAACTTATAGTTACAACCTACAACCTATAACCTTTTAGCAGCACCCACGGTCTTTCTTCCAGTTTAAGGCATGCTTTCCCCATATAGTTGTTACGAAGATAGTATTCCTGAAAAGCCTCTACTATACTTACTGCTATATGTCTATACATATATACATATAAAAAATACCAGAAGATGTTTTTATTGGCAACGGTATGTATTTCCTCAAAAGGTTCAATATCACCAAACCGGAAGTGATGGGCGATGACAAATGTTATTATGGGATCATCGACATACAAGTGAATGGATTTTCTTTCTGAAGTGGTCGTGTTTTTACATAAGTCTTTACTTCCTTCTTTTGGCTTACATTTCAGCGTTTTGTAATTTACAAATGGCTAATATAGCAACTAGGAACACTTAGCCCATCAGCAAAGATCATTCCAAGAGTTAAAGCAAGTAACTCGTCACACTTGACAACAGTAGAACAGCTTCAGAGTAGCCCATGTTACATATAGCCTGCTCTGAGATAGTTCTGAGTAGAGATTAGGGTCCTCTACACTCACCCATAAGGGTATGTCTTAAAATTATAAACAAGATTTTTAGTTTTTATACTGCCCAGTCTCCAACCTATTGGTTCAAGTCGAGCCGGCAACGGCCTTTTTTCCAGTTGTGGCCCACTGGCTTATTTTCCCTATTCAATTACATATGCTGAGCACCAACACAATGGAAGTACTTTAAGGGTTCCGTTTTTGAAGGTTTCGGCATACCCGGCCAAGTCTCGAATTTCCGACGTCCCGACTGAAGGCTGATGCTCTGACCACTTGGCCATGGAGTCGTTCGTGTCTGGATAAGGATGAGTTTTAGGCAGCGGTGGGGGAGGGGCCTACAAGTAAGTAAGTTAGGAGAACTAAACGCGTTACATTTCCTTCACCCACTTTTTGAGTTCAGGTTCGAGCCTGTAGAGTGTTTTCACTAACGTCATAAGCCATGGCCCTTTTGATTGGCAAAAAGTAAGGAAGTACGCCAGTATGTTCAGCTAGCTGAGGTAGCTTCCCAGCTGGAAGCAGCTGACTACCACTGACTTACATAGTCTCACGTAAAGCTCAGTTCTGACGACCCTCGTGCTACTGCTCTGAAGCACTGTTAATATTGTCCGACATGCGGGTAGCTTATGAATTGTGACGTCAACTTAAAACACTGTATGTTTGAAGATGATAAAGTGACGTAAGCTGGTCTCTGGAGAAAGTGAACATTTACACGGGGTGAGACAGGAGGGGTTGACTCCTGGCTCTGAAAAATGAAAATCCGGAAATTCTCTACTCTACATGTGACACCCAGATCCGGCATCAAGTAACACTGGACAACTGCTTTGCTGTTTTCCCAACTTTTCCTTTATAAGTTCCGTATTCTCCCCAGTACTTATTTTTGAAATATTTCTTTACAAAAGGGCAAAATTTTTGGCCCACTTTGCTACCCCATTATACACAAATGTTAACACTTTAAAACAACTAAATTTGGGAAACGGCGGATGTAAATATCGGAAAAACAGAATACGTGACAACTGATTACAAAGTGGCACCAGTTATATACTGTGCTTTTTCAGAAAAAAAATCATTAATTCCAAAATTTCTTGATTATTATTATTTTCAAATATTTTTCACAGAACAACAAACTTTCGAACACATTTTAAAGGCATATTGTGGTAGCCTTTCACTTGGGTGTTGTAAGAAAGGCAAAAATATTCTACATCATGTCCTTCAAACCCTGTCTCAATACCATTTTCCTAACTCAAGATATCTCACTTTAAAGATTGGATATTTTTGTTGAAAAAATACCTCTGCTATTCAACAAAGCATCTGGAAGTTATGTAATGTCGGCAAATCGCCTCACATTCCTTTTGTTTTTCTTTATAATTGAACGTCCTGTTTGTAATTGAAATTCGATTCTGTTGAAATGTTTGAATATCTTTTCCTGTAGATTTGGCACTATCCTTCACCATACTGCCGTATGTAGAGTGCAACCAACCATGATGCTTAATATTGCCTGCATCAGAATCAATATTATAAATAAATTAAATGCAATGTCAAATTAATGTGCCACCATTACATTTCAGATTACCCACGATGCACCTCCTGAAAGAGAAAATTTTTCTGCGTATTTTGAATTGAATGAATTTTGTCTCCAGAATATGCCTTTAAATACCTGCAGTTAGAATAAAATAACATAATACAACAGCAACGATTTCATAGTCACCGTGTAATCTCGGATTTGCTAATGGGAAGGGAAAACTTTCCTACAATCCAAACATAGTTCAATTTTTGTAACAGACACCTAGAATCTAAAATTTTGTGCTCTATTTTCTTCTCTATGTTTCTGAATATTTTTGAAGAAAGGCAAAAGTTACGCAAATTTCTCCTCTATTCACTCTTTTCTCGTTTGATTATCATCTGAAATTGTGAACTGTTGTGATCATGATGTGTTCTTGCTATATTATTGAAACCCCGAATCCAAAACAATTTTACAATGGCGTAGCTACGGGGAGGGGGGTTAGGGGGTTGGAGCCCCCACTGAATCGTCCAGTCCCCCAGCAGTCCCCCCCCCCCACGACCTGGACAAAAATTATATGCTGGCCGATGATAAAATTCAATCCTGGCTACCCGGTTTCTATGACATAGATACACTTGTGATAGATCCATGCAATTGCAGGGTATTCTGCAATTGTGCCGCACTCTGAATATCAGAATAAATTCAGGTAGGCTACAAGCTACATATCTTCGGAATCTCTTGACTTTTTCTCGCCGTGTTTCTGGATGGATAATTTTCTAGCAGATTTAGTGTGGCTGCAATTTCCTACCTTGGTGTGGTTTAGAGTCCGCTCCTAGCATTTGGCCTGTTTCTTTTTCCTGTAGGGATTTTTTCAATTCCTGGGGATGCACAAATTTGTTCCATAATCATACTTGGTGTTGTGGGTAGAATATTTGAGTCAAATATGGTTGGAAGGAATTTGCACTTTGCACAGCCATTGCTGCCAGTCACCGGCCAGTGCAACGACCACATCCATGTTGGGTCAATGCAGTCTCAAGTCAAGGGTCGCAACCTTACCACTATTACCTCACAGGACATCACTTAGCTCCTGGGTGGAGTGGACATTCTCAGTGGCGTGCGAGACGGAGCAGGGGAAGACTGCCCCAGATTCCCGCAAGATCTAAATTCGGGCGGGATTTTGGAAAAATTCGGACAGGCCTTAAATTTTGAAAAAATGGGGTGGTTTTCAGAAAATTCCTATATGTGGCCGAAATCCCTAAAACGATATGCCCGAAAAGGGAAAGAAAAGTCATATAGTCGCAATCAAATTTTCTTGAAAAATCAAGTCAAGGTTGTAACAATTCGCTACACCTTCGGGAAAAAAGGTATTATTCGTGACTTTTACTTCACAGATAATCACAACACAATACAACACAACACAATATCAAAGCATTTGCCCGAAAATGGAAAAGTACCATAGTAAGGGTAAAATAGTTACGAAAAATCAAACAGTTTAAAAAATCGCGACACATTTGGAAAGCATGTGGCTTAAAAGAAACAATCATTCTTGAGTCTATGGCACGCCAAAAGGCTCACCAAATATGATGATGTTCTAAAAAAAAACGTTCATGTACTAAAATTACACGTTCATGTACCAAAAATATACGATGATGTACTAACTTCATATGATCATGATGTAAATTTACACCATCATGTACTAAAACCATAAGTTCATCATGTTAAATGTTACGTTGTACATGTGAAATCACACGTTGTACATCTTAAAACACACGTTGTACATGTAAAAACGTAAGATCATCATGTTATTATTGTCTCTTCGGCACGCCATACAGAGTGAGCCTTTCGGCGTACCAGAAGTCCGCCAAAAGGCTCACCGAATTTGATGTAGTAAAAGTACACGTTCATGTACTAACTGCTTACGATCATGTACAAATTTCATACGTTCATGTACTGATTTCATACGATCATGTACTAAATGTCAGTACATGATCGTAAGAAATCAGTACATGAACGTATGAAATCAGTACATGAACGTAAGCAAACAGTACATGAACGTATGAAATCTGTACATGATCGTAAGCAGTTAGTACATGAACGTGTACTTTTACTACATCAAATTCGGTGAGCCTTTTGGCGGACTTCTGGTACGCCGAAAGGCTCACTCTGTATGGCGTGCCGAAGAGACAATAATAACATGATGATCATACGATTTTACATGTACAACGTGTGATTTTACATGTACATCGTAACATTTTAGTACATGATGGTGTAAATTTACATCATGATCATATGAAGTTAGTACATCATCGTATATTTTTGGTACATGAACGTGTAATTTTAGTACATGAACGTGTATTTTTAGTACATGAACGTGTATTTTTAGTACATGAACGTGTATTTTTAGAACATCATCATATTTGGTGAGCCTTTTGGCGTGCCATATGAGTCTGTATTAAAATCTTGTGTAACACAATACCCGAAATGGCCGATTATTTTAATAGCTTCAAATTTTTGCCGAAAAACAGAAAACGCTATATTTAAAGTAAAATTTTCATGGGCAATAACAAAGATCTGCGAGACAGTCTTACTATAGTCTTGCAGAAATTGCCTGAAATGGTCACATATTCGGACAAAGGTTAATAAAATGCTGGGACGTTTTCAATTGCCAAATTAATTCCACGGACAGACAAGAGGGTGTTCAGGTGCCCAAAAGTTTGCCATCTGTCCTGCTCTAGAGCCAAATACGGACAATGGTTATGAAAATCGATTTATTTGTTTTGCGATACTTAAATGATGAAGTGTGAGAATGTCTTCCCATAAGGCTGCTTGAAAATTCATTTAGAGTAAATTTCATTAGCATGTTTTCAGTCCCGTTTTATGGTTTTCCCCCGAAAATATGAGGGACCATTTCGTCGATTGGTAGTGATACATTTTATCTCGTAATTTTCTGATCAAACAGCGACTGCTTCGACCCCCCTATAAGACTGGGAAATGTCAGTTTCGACTGTCTCAGGGTCCGATTTTTCCCCCAATTTGAAATGCTCCCCTACGCCTATGGAACTGCCTTTCTCGGATGTGCACTGGAACAGCCGCTTGCAACATTCAGCAGAATTCCGGATTTGCAATCCTAGGATACACAGTCCAGTGGAGTAATGAGCTGAGCTAATCGGTTTGTCAAAAGTGTGTTTAAATCACAAAAAATCACAAATTTTCCTCACCAGAATTAAGGACAATTAAACCTGGCAAATGCCATTTCCAGCCATCTGGGAGGTGTTAAAATGCAAAATTTTCTTTGTACGCTCCTCGCCAACTGATGGTGGCGCTACGCTTAGATAGTAAACTCCAGCCCCTACCAAAGTTTCCAGCCCCGCCCCCATAGCCCCCTCCCCAACACACACACACGAAAAAATTCTAGCTGCGCTACTGAACATAAACTCTTAATTTTTGTTAAATATTTTAGAAGGTACAAATTTCGGTGTGCTTTGCGCGCCTGAACTTTGGTATATGCTGAACGTAGGTACGCAAAATGCTGATTTAGTTCACTCTATAGGATACTTAGTTCAAGCAGGGTAAGTTGTCTGAAGATGGATGTAAACTAATTTGAGCGTTTGGATGCTGATCACAACTGCTTGTCTTGTTAAGTGTATTTTATTTTACTCTACTTGGGTTTTCCATTTAGATCATGCAAGCGAATGCGAGAATAACTGAAAATCCGATAGCAATGTCAAGTCTTGTTTTTCTGTCGCTCTTTTGCATAAATTATCAGAATTGGTCTATATCCAGGATCATTGTGTTCATTATCAAAAGCCGTTCATTTGAAATGCCGAAAGTAGGCTATGAATGCTGCGGCTTTAAACTAGGATCCCTGCATAAATTCGCCATATGGGTAGATTGTAACTTCAAATTTCCCGGTTTTTCCCCGATTTTGAAATCCTTAAACTCCTACCGACGAGGGTAGTAGAGGGGGAGGGGTAAGGAACAGAATAAACAAGCGAAAACCCCAAAAAGGCTGAAGTTGTAGAAAAGACCGGTTACATACCAAGATTATGGCATGGTTTTGTTTTCAAAAATGGTGCAAATATTTCAATTAACACAGAATGTTACTTTCAGCTTTCAATTATTTTACTGTCTTTTCTTAATACAATAATTACATAGTAGCAGTTGAAAAGATATAAAACTATGGCTTTAAGGTCTGCAAAATGAGGAAATTATTTATTATTAAAGTATGTTGTATGCTATGGCATGTTGAATGCATATAATCCACTACCGCCTTCCCACTATTTATAGTGGTAAACAATAAGGAAACCGACACCTAAGAACTGGAGAATGGAAATGCAAAAATTAATAGAAATAAGAAAAAACCAGAGCAAAAACAAAAATCATAACAATAAGAAGAAGAAGTTCGCTCCAAAAAAGAGTGAAATTCACTAGAGGAAGAAGGAAAATTCACTCTTCCACGAGTGCCTGCAATGATCGCTCTTTTTTAAGAGCGATCACTGCGGGCACTCCATCAAGAGTGAACTTTCGCTCGTTTTAAGGGAATTTCACTCTTTTTGGAGTGAACTTCACTCTTTTTGGAGGGAACTTCACTCCTCTTGGAGTGAATTATCACTCTTATGGAGTGAATTTATACTTTTCACTCGATCAAAGAGTGACTAAGTTCACTCTTTTGATTTTAGAGTATAGTAAAGACAAACAAAACTAACGGTATCTTGCCTTGTACTGCACGATGAGTACCCCGCGGAGCCGGCTTGGTTTGTTCAGTACACCTTTAAGGCGTAATGGTGGGGATGAGACTGAACAAGGAATATGCCCCACAGTCTGCTACGCAGACAACACTTTGAGCTTTCGAACTTAGTTACTAAATAGTCGCCCACCCATCGGGACTGAACACTCTAAAGAAAGAGTGAAATAACTCCAAAAATAATGTGCTGAACATCCCTAATAAAGTGATTGCAGCCGGAATGGATTGAAAATTCACTTCATAAAGAGCGTGCTGAAGAGCCACTGACTCTTAAAAGTGTAAATTTCACTGAGAGTGAGGTGAAAATTTCTTACAACATGAGCGATATATTGATTCTATGTGTATAAATTTATCTTGGAGCGAGATTTCACTCCAAGTCGACCGGAATGCACTCTTACTAAGAATGGTTCCTCAGCACATTCTTTTTGGAGTAAATTTTACTCTTTTGTCTGAAGAGTGTATAAATCTTGACGCTCATCGTTCAATAGATTCAGGTCCCTCATAAAGGCCAAAGGTTATCAACTGCCTTACATTAGAAAAATGATTTACACAGACTTAAAAATATATAAAATTTACAAAAATACATGCAAACTTGTGAAAATTGGAAATGCAAAACTCAGAAATACTGCAACTTAATGTTATATAATATTCGGTAGTTCGTTGCCGCATGGGATTGTGTGTATAGAGCGTGGGACAAAGAAACCTTGCCCGCGGAGCGGACGAAGTCTTTTCGTTCAGCTCATCGCTCTGAGGGGAGGCAGGCGCCACAGAGGCGCTAAGCAGGCTAACAGAAACCGAGCTCGGCAAATAGAGCACCCCTTGTTTTCGTCAGTACCGTGACGGTCATACAACACTCTCTAAGTGCCTAGCTTATTCGCACGATAATAGATGTCTCAGTCCTATTTTACCGCAGAATAAAATGCAACACCTCAACACCATAAAACAATTTAGACACAATTAACTGCACAAAACCTTCTTATGTTATACATGGATTAAGAAAGAATGATTTCTCGAAATTTCCATGTAAACTTAAATTTGGAATACGTGTTGTATGTGCGGGATTGGTTTGTTTATGCCGACGATTTGGAGGATGTCCGCATGTGCATAGCCACCAAATGAACTGGGTTATTTCTTCACCTTGCCGACGTCTACCCTGTTGTGTTAAGTTAAAGCAGCAGCGTAGTTAGACTTTTTCCGGAGGTGGGAGACAAGCACCAAAATTTTCCAGTTTTTGTGTAAACATCACTGTAATAGGAGATAGCACCGTAAATTTGGTGTTTGTAAGTAAGAAGCTGGTATTACACTCAGAAAATTTTAGATTCTCGGTTTCTGCAAAGCGCGCAGAAAACTTAAGGCTTTTTTTAACAAATAATTTCAAATATGGAGATTCCATTGGAAAAAAAAACTTGGAATTTTATGAAGGAAGAGTTGGGAAAACAGCACTGTATAGTTAACTGGTGCCCTCTCGTATTGCAAATTTTCGAATTATTCAGTTTTCAAACCCGTAATCGTCCCTTCCCCCTGTAGCAACGATTCTGAGTTAAAGGCAGGTATTTATCTTCAAAGATAATTCCAATTTGTTCAACCTATTTATTCTAGGCCCTCTCACAGCTCTCTGATAAAAACTTGGCTTTATTACCAGACACAATTGACTTATGATCATTACACACCCTGATGAGCCTTCAAGGCCCTACGGTATGTGTAATCAGAACACTCTCAGTATAGCCTTCATGCTGTGTAATTTTGAGCTACTCCTCATTTTTGAATTTACTGTCAATAAATTTGGGAATAATTGGAATAATTGGAACTGTCTGAGGTGAGAGGACTAGGCCTTTAACGCTGCCAATGTAAAATGTAACCCTCTCCCAGTCTTGTCCTCCCCACAAAATTAAGAGTTATGTCCCTGATTAGAGCTTACCAGGGGCGCAGCCAGGATTGTGTCATGGGGGAAGGTTTTGGGGTCATGTAGGGGTTTGGGGTTGGGGGCACGGTATGAGGGAAAAGTCTAAGGATAGAGAGAAAAACCGTTATTTTAGATGTTTTTGCATTGCAAAGTTGGGTCACGGGGGTTCAAACCCTCCCCGTGGCTACGCTGCTGGAGACTAGACTGTTCAAAACGCCTGTAAAATTACAGTTAAAAACAAGGAAATACATAAGAATTATGTATTTCTTTGTTTTTGTACTGTAACTTTATCGGCATTTTAAACAGTGAACGTATTCAGTCCAGCGTAGTATCTGAGTAACGCTTAATCCTCACCCTGTCAATGGGAAGTTATGCAATACTCCCTTGCTCAAGGGTAGTCTTATTGCCTTAAAGGCATATTTTCATCATCCCAAACAGTTCCAATTCTCCCAACCTACTTACTTCTAGCCCCTCCCACATTTATCCGTCTAAAACTCATTTTTATCCAGACACAATCCTAGTTTATTGCTTCATGGCTTGTCCCAGTGGCCATACAAGTCCATAATGTATAATCAAGACACTCTCAGTGCCCATGCTGTGTAATTTAGCTGTGATGCACTTTGTTTGAATGTGATGCCAATCAAAGGGCTGTACCAATTGGGAGTTTTGATGTATGCATACTGAAACTGTAGTTTAGGGTGACGAATGACTGCCTTTAAATTGCTTGTCATTGTAGTTACTAGCTTTTGCACAGACTTTGAAACTTAGAAGCGTAATAATGGGATATGTTGCGACAGTTAAAGGGCCAATTCTCTCTCCCTCCCCAAACTTACAATTCCTGTAGGGGGTAACAGAAATTCTCAATTAGCTCAGCTCTTTGATTGACAGCTGATTCAAACAATGCAGAGTACCAAAGCTTATATTACACAACATAACTGTAACGAGAGCGTTTTGATTATACACATTGTCCTTTTCTATACTCACTCTGAAGCAATAAACTGAGATTGTGACTAGATGAGGATGAATATCAGACAATTGTGAAAGGGGCATAAGTGAGACGGTTATGAGACTTTGTACTGTTTGGGGCGGGAGAGTTGTGTCTTTAAGGCTCTTCTGGACGAATTTATACTGATTTCCTAAATAAATTAATGAAGCATCATTCGACTCATCATATATCCAGCGTGTTTCTGTCTTTGCTTTTTTACTTAATTAAATAAAATACTTTTTGTACTCTTGTTTTCTAATGTGAAAGAGATAATTTTCGCTTAAGCTACATGACTTCTTTGCTTTAACATATAAAAAACTAATACTACATCAGCCGAAAACATTGACTAATTTTCCTCCAATAACATGTCAGGCAAGTAGACTTTTGCTACTAGCTCCGGTTTGCTTCAGCCCGCTCGCTACATCTAAGTCGGCTCTTTAATATTTCACCGAGGTGGCAAATGGCCACATAGATTTTGCAGAAATTTTTAACTTTGCTTCAAAATTATGGTAACGGTTACCGTATTTTTAAGGTTATTGTCAAGTAAGTGAGGAATTTTGAACCGGTGCCTTCTTAATTTAAAGGGCCAATCTTCTCACCCCAAACTGCACTTCTTGTATGGGGTAACAGAAACTCTCAGTTGGCTCAGCTCTTTGATTGACTGTTAATTCAAACAATGCAAAGTGCTGAAGCTTATATTAAACAGCATGAACTGTGCTGAGAGTGTTTCGATTATGCACATTGAGCTTTTCTGTATACTCATCCTTAAGCAATACACTGAGATTGTTTCTCGATGAGGATGAATTTCATCCAGTTGTGGGAGGGGCATGAGTAAGAAGGTTAGGAGAAGTGGTACTGTTTGAGGTGGGAGAATTAGGCCTTTAAACAGCTGTCAGAATCACAAAACCGAGGTCAAGAAGGTTAGGAGAATTGATACTGTTTGAGGTGCGAGAATTAGGCCTTTAAACAGCTGTCAGAATCACAAAACCGAGGTCAAGAAGGTTAGGAGAATTGGTACTGTTTGAGGTGCGAGAATTAGGCCTTTAAACAGCTGTCAGAATCACAAAACCGAAGTCAAGAAGGTTAGGAGAATTGGTACTGTTTGAGGTGGGAGAATTAGGCCTTTAAACAGTTGTCAGAATCACAAAACCGAGGTCAAGAAGCTGTCTTTTTGAATTTAAAGGTGTGAATATGCTATTCCTACCCCTACGAAAACTTTTTTCAGTCGGCTTCTACATCCAAGATGTTTCCAAATACCTGTGACATTTTACTCAGTCAATGATTTGTAAAAATCGTAAAGGAGGAATAGAATGTGAGAATGCTTGAAAAATGTCACATCTGCTTATAGAAAAGGTAATATTTGGTTGTACGTATACAGTTGTATCTCCTCATGAGTAAGCAATTCATACGTTTCCTCACCTTTACCTGTTGTTTTTTACATTGTAGATGAGCGAGTCATGAATGGAGGGGACAGCAAATCAGCAGACTTAAAGGCCCAGTTCTGTCACCCCAAACAGCACCAATTCTCCTAACCTTCTTACTTAAGCCCCTCCCACAATTGTTTAAAATTCATCCTCATCCAGATACAATCTCAGTTCATTGCTTCAAGGCGAGTATAGAAAAACTCAATTCATATAATCAAAACACTCTCAGTACTGTTCATGCTATGTAATAAAAGCTTTGGTACTCTGCATTGTTTGAATTAGCTGTCAATCAAAGAGCTGAGCCAATTGAGAATTTCGGTACCCCCGTACCAAAATTGTAGTTTGGGATGAGAGGTTTGGCCCTTTAACAACCACATACCACCAAACATCCACAGTCCGATCCCATCTATCACAAAGTGCTTTATACATTTTAGTGGTTAAGTGGTTGCAACCAGTTTGTAACCAAATGAGTTCAAAGATAAATGGAGCTTAAGTTAACTTTGAAACTTTTTCTTTCTTCACAGTCATGACACCAAGCCTAAAAGACAAAATAAAAAGGAACTTCGTATCTGACACGTGATCCCTAAATAACTCTCTCCACAACAAGTTAACCTATTTTTTACAGGAAGTTCTTGCATCAGATTCAGAACGTAAATATATCGATGCCTTATATTAAGAAAGAACGGTCCAAAAATCACTGGAAAATGAGAAATACCCAACGAGCTTATATATCAAACACGTAACCATTAGAACGAAAGCGAAATTACGTATAAAAGTCTCTCACAACCTCCTCCTGGACCGTCTCCCACTGGCAGTATTTTTGCAAGGGTTGGTAAAGGAAATATCCTCCAAGGGCGTCCTCTAAATATACGCCACTGAATATTCGGCTACAAGTGGTCCAAAGCATTCTTTTCTGCAGTAAACACTTTGGAAAGAACATGTCCCCAAGAAGTTTGAAATGTGCTTCAAATTGGAAACGATTTGGCAGGCGACATCTATATCATCTTAGTTAATATCTGGCCTAATACCGCGAATATATTACTGTCCTTCTAAAAGATATTCCTAATAATAAACAAAGAATCATTCTTTGTTCTATATACATTTTAATGAGAGGCTGAAACTCCCTCTTCATTCGCAATGTGGATGGCACCAAGAGTTTGTTCGACTTAGGGACCAACCACCTCGACAAAGGACGAGTCATCCGAAGCGACAAAAAATGGAAACCATGCCGGAAGAAAACGTATCTCATTGACACCTTAGAGTTTTTGAGGAATTTTCGGCATCAAGAAAAATAATAAATTTGTAGCTTTTTGAGTATTTGGTTAAGTAAAAGTTGAGTAATTCATTGGGCGCAGGGCTCTACATATCGTTGGCTCTTAAGAAATATGAACACTTTCATGACATAGGACAGGTTGTCATATCGGGACCACACCCATTCCAAAACTTCTTCCAGACTGGATGATGAATGGAACGGGATGTATTGAAAAGGATCCTGTGAACAAATGATTGGACGGGCCATTAAATCTCTTCCCCAAGAACAGAAGAATGTGTGGCTTTAAGACTGTAAAATCAACTTGAAACAACGTGGATCCCGGTCCAAATTTCCAAAATTCTGGGCCTTGTGAGCCCTTTCTGACGCTGCTCAGTGTTCAATTCGCTGCTGGGATGCAACATGCTTCTGAAAGGTGCAAATGCCCTCCCTGATAGTCAAGGAGTCATGTTTTCAAAGTTTGTTCATATATATGTAAATATTGTTCAACTCATTTGTTTCTGTGGTTCCTATTCTTTATGAAACCTACTTTAATTCAATCTTATTAAACGAGAGTTGCTCTCATTTTTCTTGCTCTGGTCAAAAGAGGGGCATTTTTGTGATGATTTGAAACTTTCAACTTTTAAGCACCATTTGTTAGCAAGACGTATACAAAGTACAAAGTACCGCTGCACATAGAAAATTGAACCTATTTAGTATCGCCAAAATCGTGGAACATAAAGTCCAAAGGGAAGACCAGACCTACTGTACAGCTTAAGATCCAATTTGGGACAGTTTAAAATTTTGACAACCCGGTAAGGGAGGGAGGGGATGAAGCTCCATGGCCCCTTTCTGGTCTCTTCAAATCATCAATTATACCGTTTAACTTGCAGTTCAGTGTAGGAAACAGTTTTCTTGACCAATTACGGCAGCTTGACTGTCAGTTTAATTTATACAATGGGGTCTGTCAGTCATTTGGAATCCATTATATCGCAATCCAATATACGAACCGATAGTATGTTTCCTTTCCTTTTTGCAATTTTACTTTTTGGCTTATTAGATGGAGGATTTGACCTCTATTTCTCAAATCCCCATCTTCAAAAAAAAAAAGGGGTCGGTTATGCAAGTCCTCGGCATGATGGTTTAATTACGCACACTTGATCTCCCGTATGCAGGATTCTGAACGGTCGATGTCGACGGCTTGTAGAGAGGATTTTGACTCTGAAGAAGTGAAAAATAAAAATATGAATAATTAGACTCATTGTAAAGAGCATTATCAATTTCCTTTATATGCCTTCTTATATTCCATGTTGTAGTATTATTCCCATTGGACTATAAGCCTATCTCACATGCACACGCGCAGATTTCGAAGACAAGATAAACAAGAACACTGCTGTACCTACAATACACGTCAAATAACTGGATTTATTTTTAAAATATGTCAAAAATATCATTATTTTTTATCTCAGCCCTCTTAAAAAATCAAACGTTTTCCACAAAGGAGAGGGTAGACCCCAGACAACGATCAACCACCCCCCCCCCCCTCACCGTTCAAACTTCCTGGCATATTCAAGGTAAACGTAAAAATTAATCTGCTCTTTCGAATTTCTCGGTTGAGTGAGAACATTATTGTCACATTATGTACATTATTCACATTTAGAAATAAGCTTATCAGAGTACATTTATCCAAATGGAGGGAACTACCTTTCCCTTCGAATCACGTGACAACCTTTTCCAGTTAAATGTTTGATTTCTACCAAAAAGACAGTAAAAATTTCAACAATTGAAAACCCCGAGAAAGATAATTGCATCATAATGAAGAGGAAGTTTTCGATTTTTTTTTTCGCTTTTTGCGATTTTCTAATCCTTTCTACAGTGCTGGTGTAGTTTATGAATATTCAACAGAGACGAGAATAATTAAGTGGGTCATTAAGTGCATGTGGACTAAACCTCTAACTGTCTAACAGGCGATTCAGCAACAAAGAGCGAGAAAATGAATGTAATAAAACATGATGAGATATTGTATGAGATATTGTATACGAGAGGCACATGCCAGACATGCAGGGTATATAAAGCATCATGCGGAATACATGTAGGATAGTATTTATTGCAATACATATTGAGCTGCATATATGATGCACACGAGTATATAGGCAGCCGCTGGAAGCTTCAATCGACCAGTTCAGAAATTCGGATGGGTCACAAGGTCAAATATATCATGGCAATCGTTTGGTTTTCGCCCCTTGGCTCTTCGCCAGAGAGTCGAGGGACTTTTAGAAAAAAAAAAAACCATGGCAACCATTTCGTCTGTGTGCGCGTGCACATAAACTGCCTGCCTGGCAAAGTGAAATTATCTTGCACATACACTCAAAGAAAGGTGTTAAGCACTTAAACGTTTTTCTAAACCCTTTTTTTTTTTGCTCCGTGCACTTTATGAACACGTTTAGATGCTAACAGCACGTGTCTAATTCCTAAACATCTGGCTTTGGAACACGTTTAGTTGCTAAAAATTTAGTGTTTAATAACTAAACATGTTTAGAATTTGAACGTGTTGAAAAGAACGAGCAAAACACAGTGTTTAACTGCTAAAACGTTTTTAGAGTGTTTTGCGTTTCTAATAACAGTGTTTAAAATGAAGATGTTGCATTAGCGGGCAATTTTCCCAACTTGTCTTTTAGAGGCATGCATGCAGCACCAAGGATACAGTGTCCAGAAGGATAGGAAAATTATTACATTATTTTAAGCTTGGTCCCTCTAACATCATCGGTTAGTGTGTCACTATAATAAGGATTAGCTCCAGGCGAGGTTTCCGTTGTTTTCAAGATTACTGAGCTTTCGTTGGTTTCGTTTGTGCATGAGGTGTTAAATCATACGTCAGCGTAGTTCTGAGATACTTCTCCATGCAAAAAATATTTTACATCAAGCCAATTGTTCTCATCATTGTTACATCTTCTTCTTCTCCTTCAAAAAATACTACTGTCGGCAGTTTATCATATATTTCGGGAATGTCCCTCTGTCCTCCATGACCAACTACATAACATCGACTGAAAATGGTGCAGGGTGTATTGGCATTTAGCCACTAAGACCAAAATATGTACTACCGTTAATGCAGAGGAAACGAAATGCCGCGATGAAGAAACTGTTGCTTAGAGACATTGCGGCTACGTCAGAGATGGCGTCACTCCTTAGCATGACAGTAATTCACTTGACAGTATGCAAAAGATGTGTTCTTGGCAAATTAAGAACGACTTGCAAAGGGAACGTTCCATGAATCATTATTTTAAATAGTTAAATTCAGCCATTGGCCAGAGAACAAGGGCAAGTGTAAAAGTATGACCATGCCAGAAAAGTTTTTCCTCCTTAAAAATTCTATCTATTCCCTTAACATCTCAGGACATTCCCACATTTCTTTTAGTGCCCAAAGCATAAATAAACGTGGCATGCGGTTGATTTCGCTTACCAGTGGGGTTCATTGCTTTACGAAGATATGTAGTGCCATGCAATAAAATAAAGTAAATGAGGATCCAAAGAGAATTTACAAGCGGCTAGGGATAGGACGTCACCGTATTATTCAAACAGGGTTTTGTCTGGGGTTACACCTGAGGTTTGATTTTTGCCTAGGGTTTAGATAGGGATAAGGTTAAGGTTCAGTCACTTTAGGGATTATGTTAGGGTTAAGTAACCTTTAGAATAAGCACTTTCTGAAGTACTGGTCAGCCATATTTTGGGGTTTGACTGTGACGTCCTCTCCCTACCTTCGTGTATAGAATTTTACATTCTTTACTACTTTCCATAACTACGTATTCTTAAAAATTTTATTTTGCAATTGAACCCTAAATGCAGAGAAAATGTACATTTGATTGCGGTTGAACTATAGTCATAAACGATATTGCTATCAATTTCACGCTATCAAACACCGCTTTTCTTAAATCGCAATTTCAATGGAATTTGGACTCGATGTATGGTGTGCGTCCTCTTGTTTTTCTTCAAAGTATCTTTTGTAATATTTAAGGACTTCAACATTGCATAAACAATGTAATCCCTGCCAGCAGTTTCTCTAAGTAAAATTTCACATTTGAGGAGAAAAATATTGTCACGTGACTCTTAAGAGCCAATCATGAAATAGGACAGGCTACTATACTACTTTAGGCTTGGGTGACTGTTGTCCTTTAATTCCACCAAAGACTCTAAAAATGGAACCTATACTGTCATTGTGCGTGATGTCCCGTATATGCAATGGAGTATGGAAAACAAACCAGTGGGCCACAACTGTAAAAAGGCCGTGGCAGGCTCGACTTGAACTACTGGGTTGAAAATTGGGCCTTAAAACTCCATGCAACTAACTAACCAACTTTAATTCCACGGAATTTTTTCCAGTTATGGGCACACTGGATTGTTATCCCTCCTCCAATGGTTAAACCAGGAAGGCTGTTGTTTAGAAGTTACCTAGTCACACCCAAAACTGGTAGTTTCTTCCAACGTTAACAACTATTGGTTTAAACTACTGGTTTATTATCTTTGTAACGGAGTCACGAACTTCCTTTACATGGACAGAGCATACTGTACGGTACGGTACGTGTGAGAAAAGCGCACCAAGATGGCTGTCTGCTATGATTTTTGTGTGAAAGTTTGGACTTGATCAAGTATATCGACATATTTTGCAAGAAAGTAGATTTTTTTTAAATATGGCAAAGTAGGGTCAAAAACCCTTCACTTATTGCAAGAATATGATATTTCTCCCCCATTTAAGTTTACCTTTTGCTTAAACTATTACAGAGTCATCGTCAAATCAGACGACCATCTTGGTTCACCTTTTTTGTACCAGCCGGTAGCGACCATCTACGGATAGGACGTATACGTTACATGCTATGTCCATGTATATAAGTCCGTGAACGGAGTATACTGAAGGCGGTCTACATACATGCAGTAATAGCCAAATAAAGGTATATTAACAGACGTGCAAAATGCAGTGCAAGAAAGGATATAGTTGAGCTAGCCAAAGAGTTTTGGGCCATATCTTACTTTGCATCGTGTCCGATTACCCCTATTTACCATACATCGGATTTTTATACTTGCGAATTCCCGATGTATATATTGGATTAACATTTGTCTGTGAAGATAAAAACGAGCAAAACCAGATACCAGTTCCGCGAGAAAAAAAAAAAAAAACATGCATAAAAAGCTTAGGCAAAACAGTCTAAAAATACTGAACAGCAAACGTATAAACAGATGTGGTACAAAGCTGGAAACAAAAAAAAAAAAACAAAAAAAAAAACAATTTAAACATTCAAAAGATGTTCAATTTAAACATTCAAAAGATGTTTTCCTTCCAAACCTTTGTGAAATGGTTATAAAGAACTAACATAAGAAGGCAAAATGTTTCAAAGCATCCGGCCAGGAACAGTAAAAGATCTACCACCGTCACCATGGTCTAATGAAACTGAACATGCTCAGGGAGTTGCTATCGAGTTGTTAAATAGCAGCTTCTTGCAAGGGATGAACTAAAAAATTTCAGATGATGACAAAAAGAGTCGGTGTGTCTAAAGTAATGATCTTTAAAATATTCCGTTGTCATACCATATGATTATTTAAAGAATGTCATCCTTCACCCAAGATATAATGTTGCCAGAATTCTACAGAAAATCTTAATAGCACAGCTCTTTGATTGACATCAAATTATTAACATTGCATTGTGGCTCATATTATACATCAT
Organism: Holothuria scabra; assembly: GCA_037179385.1. Taxonomy (NCBI): domain Eukaryota; kingdom Metazoa; phylum Echinodermata; class Holothuroidea; order Aspidochirotida; family Holothuriidae; genus Holothuria; species Holothuria scabra. The sequence goes on along the minus strand of CM074196.1, from coordinate 42,468,402 downwards.
GTACTGAGAGAGTAACTTTAACACATTAAGGCCTTGTTTACTCACCAGGTTGTGCCCTGAATCAATAAACTAGGATTTCGTCTGGATAAGGGTCACTTTAAGCAGTTATGGGACTAGAAGGGGCCAAGAGACAGCATAAGTAGGTTGGGAGAATTGGAAGTGTTTGGGGCGATGAAACAATGCATTTAAAGGTGAGTAATCTTATACTTAATAAAGTTATGAGGAGTTTTGTCTGCGCTGTAACTTTGATATGGCGCAATGTAATACCGTACATGATACTATGGCAGTGGAATAGACGTGGCGTAACAAAACGTGTACAACGATGCTCGGCAGATTTACGGCAAATAGATGTGTTTTAATGAAAAAGTGTAACAAAACGAACTGCAGCAATGGCGTTACTAACATGGTCTCTCATTCGCAGGTTAGTGTGATATCAATGCTCATGCATAATTACTGATATATTTCAACAAAGGGTTGTCAATTCATGGAATCATAATACGGGTTCACCAAATACACGGTGGTGACATGATTTTCCAAGGGGAAGTCAAAGTATGTGCATGTTGAAATAATTTTTCAGTTTATGGTATCCTAATGTATAAGTATATCCTTTATGTCCCTAGCAGCGCCCCTTGTTCAGTTGTTCCGAGTTTGACCACAGTTAGAACTCCTCTGTTTTCCAGGCCTACTTGCAAGCCTCTAACCTTTTCCTCCAATTACGTAATATTATCACATTTTTCGAAGAAAATATGTTCTCCGTACTAACACAAAAGTTATTTTATCAATTGGAGGGGTGATATTATAACTTTTTAACTATAGCACATTTGGTATCCCATGTTTAAGTGCCTCCCGGTAATCGAGAAAGGGTGCTGACTTGGGCGAAGAGCGTTTACATGTTACCCTAATTAAAAATTTAAAAATAATTCGGTGAAGTGTGATTTTTGAATCATATGAAGGGAAAATGTAGCCAAATTAAAAAATGTTCGATGCATATCCAAAAACGTGGTATAACAGGATAACAGTCAGGCCAAAATGCAAAATTAAGATGAAAATGAGGGGCAGTATTTTAATAACTTTTTGTGGATGTTTTCATTTAAAATCACTGCACCAACTGGACGTACATACACTTTTGAAAATCAGCAGTCAATCGTTATTCAGTTTAAAACAACATGTTTAAGCCGACTTCGAACTTTAACAACCAACCCATGCGAGCTCCTGCAACCTCATACGCTCTCGTAATTGGTCGAAAGAGCTAGCAAAACGTCGAAAGCTTTTTAATCATTCTTGAAACTTTTAAAATCCCTTCCGATCACTTCTTGCGAGCTACGACTACTTGCAAGCTCTGATGACCAACTGGCAGCAAACTTTCTCTCACTTGACTCAATGCTGACGATCTTCTTGTGGCCGTAGCCTCGCAGGGGCTGGCAAAAACGTCCAAGAGCTTGCAAGGGTAGGTCGCTGATTGGGCAACCTCCTTAACCTTATTATGGTCGACCTTTTTTGTTACATATCTCCCCGTAATGTTTACACCGAATATTGGCTATCTAATTTGTTAGTGAAATCAAGACTGTAATATCGGAAAGTTTTCCCATTCCAGGACTTCCTGAGCATATAATGAAAACATACCCATCTTGTGTCCCTTTTAAAGACTCATTAGAATGATTTTCATGGTTTGATTTTCGTCATGTTCTATAAAACGTTCTTTCTGCAGTGTCTACTTTGTCATTATCTTTTCGTGACCCATTTAAAGCAGAATCTATGTTTAGTATTGACCATTTGTGGTGACACACATCTAAAATACTCACCTTGTCCCACTGGGCGTTTTCTTTCTCCTTAATGAACTGTAGATATTCAATTCTGTCCAGACGCCATATGTAGAGACGGTAAAGTAGGACCAGCAAAAGACCGATGAATATAATTCCGAGTACGATGTAGAGAATCAATAGATGTACCTTAATCCCAGTCACGATTGTGTCAGAGTGGGCGCAATCTGGTAAAAGGAAACGCATCACCAGGTGAGTGTCCGACACACATCTGCATCACAGTCTAACTTAAAGGGCAAGAGCAGTCGTCCCAAATTTATGTTGAAACAATAGCTGAATCTCACAATTTTCTGCCTGTTTCAAAGCACCCGTTGTAATAAGTACCCTAGTGTTGAACTTGAAAAGCAGGTTATTATGAGAAGCAATAAATTACCACATATGCTAACAATGCAATACAGAAGCAGCTCAACCAAGGCTCTCTAGTAAAATTACTCTCTTTCTAAGGTGACGAGACAGAAATTTGCCATCACAAAAGCACTGATCTCATAGCATTTACTTAACTAATTTACAGTGGTCCGATCATGGAAGTAATACCTCCAAGGTAGTACTTCCATGGTCCGATTCGCAGGGGCATGTTATGTGTGTGTATGGGAAAAGGGGTGCTCAGATATGTGAAGTATGAAAATTGCCGACCGAGATTTTTCCAATAATTTTCGAAAAAGTTTACCCAAACTTTGTCCTCCATTAGAGTTGTCCTCCATAGTAGGTCGAACAGACGTATTCATGCCCCAACCTCATTAAATTCATTTTAAAACAACAGCTAAATTTCCCAATTTTCTTCTTATTTCTCTCTAAAGTATCTTCCCTAATTTTTCAGGAATAAAATGCTTCATCTCAATGCATGCCAAGCAGTTACTTCCAGTAAATTTTACAAATTGAGGATAAAAAATCTTGTCACATTATTCTCAAGAGCCAATCATGAAACAGCTTAGATAGTCTACTGTATACTAATTCAAGCTGGGACGTCTTGACCCCTACTTCCACGCCCTTCTTTTTATTCTTACTATACTTCTTGTGCTATCAATTCAAAGCTAAAATGACAAAAAACATGTCAATGTATCTTATGGAATGGCGAATGAACTCAGAAAACCTTACCCCGATCGCCTTTAACATATATTATGGTGGTTCCATTCTCGGCAGTCTCGTAAACAAAACTTATCGAACATGTCTCCTGATCTGAGAAGCTACAGGCATTTTCCGTGTCATTTTCTGTGGAAAAATCACAGAGTGTTATGATATGTAGTTCTTTCCAATCGGTGTCTAGACATAGTGCGCTTTCACGTGACTTCACAATTGATAAGACACGCCCACTGCAGGGCAAAGATCAACAGTGTTTCAATGCAACAGGCACACTATTTTCGTCAGCTACTTCTCAGTTAGCTACACTACATCAACTGATCAAGCGTACTACACTATCTAGATTTTGCCCGCAGTTACGTCAGTTACAGCACTCTATAAATAACAATGAAACAATCATTGTTTTTTTTCCTTAAAGGCATATTTTCATCATCCCAAACAGTTCCAATTCTCCGAACCTACTTAATTCTAGCCCCTCCCACATATATCTAAAACTCATCTTAATCCAGACACAATCCTAGTTTATTGCTTCATGGCTTGTCCCAGTGGCCATACAAGTCCACAATGTGTCATCAAGATACTCTCTGTGCCCATGCTGTGTAATTTAGCTATGATGCATTATTTGAATGTGATGCCAATCAAAGAGCTGTACCAATTGAGAGTTTTGATGTATGCATACTGAAATTGTAGTTTGGGGTGACGAATGTCTGCCTTTAAATCGGTAACTGTCTTATTCAAAGCGACACATTGAGCTGGTGTGTAAAATTCACAATTTCTTTCCAAATCTGGAAGTTTTTTTATACTTACCAAAGACGCTTAAAAAGCAAATACCTTTATGATTTAACGCTTTAGAGAGAAGAACTGTAACATTTTCAGCAAAACTTTAAGGATCCGAATAAAACACGGAAAATATTATAACTATGCTATGAACACAGTGTAAAAACTTACTTTCTGGCAATTCCGTGACGTTTTTAATGATTTGTGAACACATATCACACTCTTCAGCGGATAAATTATCTGTGTTGTTTAAAAGCTTGCATTGTACGCAAGCAATGTGAAGATCACAATCTGTACATGTCTGCAAATGAGAGAAAAATAATAGCCTATTGTTTTTTGTCTGAAGAACCTTTCGATATTGTTTTACCCGCCATTGTCGTTTTTTACAGCTGTAAAAAAATAATTGTGCCTCAGATACGTCCCAAAAATAATTTATCAACTTACAAAGAATTGTGTAATAGCCTAGAAGCAGTTTGGTACGCATTATGTATGTCAATGACATTTAGCGACGCAAAGTTCGTATATATCACTTTAAAAGTGTTACCGTATATTATGGCTAACTATTGAAAATATTCGGGATCGCTTCTCGGCCTTTTGGCTGAGATCATGTGTAGTATCTGTTCTTTTCATCCAGTCTAAAATGTAGTCGCATACATGGCAGAACAATAATATAAATGGTCTGAGGACCGTGAGGTTGGTCACGTATTGTTCTTCAGTGGCCGAAGTAGCTTCTTCGGGAAGCAGTGAAAGTTTGGTTTCACCGAACAGCCCTTTGCCAGAGGGTCAGGAGGACTTTGGAAAAAAGTACGTATAGCACTTCAGAAGTTTATCCCTCAATCTTGTACAACTGGGTATTCGGAAAAAGGACTATCTGCAAGGTTAAAAAACCAGGTGGTGAAGATGCATTCCTAAGTTTCCCTCAAGAAACCCCTTCCTTTCCCAGAATTCCTCCAAAACTTTTCTTTGGACTTTATTCGTTTCTTCCGTTCAAGCATTTAGTAGCCAATGGGAATGGGGAAATGATGAAAATTTGACAGATTGCATGACCAAGTGGTTAAAACATCCGTCTTGCAGTCGGGAGGTCGGGGGGTCGGGAGTTCAAGTCTTGGCTGGGTCATACCGAAGACTTTAACAATGGAACCTCTTATTGTGTTGCATAAACAATGGATCAGCGAAAACAAACCAGTGATCCACAACTGGAAAAAGGCCGTGGTCGGCTCAACTTGAACCAACTGATTAAAAACTGGGCCAGTGGGCCGTTAAACTCCATCTAACTAACCGAACTAACCGAAGATATCATTCCTATCTCCTTATCATATTTTAAGTTAGCCACGTACAAAAAGATGTAATTAATCACCTGGTACAACATCAGACTATCAGAGGTCGGACATGATTCCCATATTTGTATGTAATGTTCAATTTTAAATTCTATATATAGCTAGTATTCTTTGTGACTAAGAAAGCCCACAAATTATATTATGGTAAAGTCATTTTCAAAACCTTCCAACTGCCCTGAGAAAAACAATTTATTTTTTCAAATATGAGTGGCTGCCTCTACTTTTTTGTTTTACGGTGGAATTTTTTGCTAATGACATCCCCCCCATGGACAGTTTGAAGAGGTGTTTAACTTCGGCACCAGGGTTGTCATCACGCCGGGCGGCACCGGACGGTGCCATTCGGCTCTCAAAATTTCCACCCGGTGCTCGCCATCAATATCAAAAACACCGCCCAACACAAATTTATTACCCTTACTGAATAAAATTCTTAGATTTCTTTAGCAATGAGGGATAATTCCTCATTTTTTGTAAGCACTCTCCAATCTACAAAAATTTTAAAGAGGAGTATGACAGTAGGGTTAGTAGTCACCTCCCTCAGGAGGTGACTACAAATTACCCGGCTCTCAAAATGATCTGGTGACAACACTGTTGGACACCATGGTTCAGTTGGCTTAGCAACCCATGAAATCACATTTTTTAATTAGGGACAGTTTCATTGGTTGTTACTTTTAACAAACCCCTTTAATGTTACCAGGTTCGGAGTCACTGTTTTTCATTTGACAATTGGCACGTTATGCAGCTCATCAGCTTTACTAATATCTATGTAATTCGCTCATTCGTTTAGCGCATGGAAACGAATAATGAATGAACAATTTTGCTTCATATGGAAAAATAACATAGATGGACACAGTCAAACGGGAAGAAATATCTGCTTAAATAATTATCTTATTACCAAACATTCGTCACATCTTGGTCCTGAATATTTTGAGTCGGCTTCACATTCACACTTCCCGCACTTACATTTGCCAGCTGCATTACAAATAAGCTGTGGAAGAACCGTATACATATTAACGATGAAAATCCACAGTATTTATTTTCTTAAGGTGCTGTGAAAGGTGGAGAAAGGTGGCTGCATTTTGAAACTAAACAAGCTTCATCGTGTAACCGCCTTAATCCACTTGAAAATACAATTGTGTATATTTTTAGGTCTAAAAGAAAATAAATGTGAATTTTTCCTTTGAAACAACAAAACTTTTGTTCACATGCATTGAATTCAGTTTCAAACATTGGTTCATTCTGCTATTATCACCTTTTTTGGTTAATACTATATTTTAGCTCGATATTTATCATGAAATAAAATGAAGTTAAATTCCTCACATTTCAAAATTTTTACTATAAGGTACTTTTTTAAAGCCCAAATTCATTGACTTAGCTAGTGAAAACCACATCCCAACAGCCTGGGGGTTTTGAAGAATGAGAATTTGAAGAAAAGACATTTTGTCAAGAGGCATCTTGCAAATTACAAAATTTGTGATTTCGGTGAGGAAAACTTCAATTGGGTTTGTTAAGTGATATTTGATAATATTCTCCCATTATAAGGGAAAATAAAAACTCTGATTGATATGTACGCATAATTGTAGTTGACGTCATATCCCCAATGAAAGATATTCATTTAAACACTTCACCACTATCAAATAACAAAGACAAAGACAAAACTCAACCTCAATTTGTTAGTTAGTTGGAAGAGATTCAACAACACAACTAACACGAATGTGTTTATAGAGTCAACTAAATAAAAAGGCTCAGTTGAAAAACGGTTCAAAATACAGATGAAGTTTAAGTTTGGTTTTAAATGCAGTTAAAATATTGTGAAAGCTCTTTCGACGTCTCTAACGAAAGGCTGGGATATAGTGCTGGGAATGTTCTATAACCTTGAAGCCACGGGGGAGGGGGGGGGGGGGGGCTCAGCTCTTTAATAAAATGACAAAAGGATGCAGGGACAATACGTCTGTTTTACATATGCTGAAACATAAGCTACTTATGAGCAAATAAATTTTCTTTAAAATGAAAGATCTTGAGTTAGGAATACAGCATTGCTACAGGGTTGGAGGGATTTGAATCGGAATATTTTTTTCTTTTTTATACACTGGAGGCTTATTATCAAAATCCACCATTCGTTTTAAAGACTTTGGGGGTTCTTATCGTTCTGTTGAAACTGTCCATATACAAAGTATGCTTCAACAGATCTTGAGCTTTACTTACTCCGTTGCTGGATCTACAGGTGTCAGTCTGAGTAGGGCAGTTGCATTTCTCTCCAGTATAGCCGGGACGACACTGACATTCATTGGTGCGGCCGTCAGCTGCGCAAACGCATTCACCTCTCTCTGAACCTACGGAACAATAGATGTTCGTGTACTTGCGAAGTTTAAAATGCATTATGCTAACTATTACAGGTTAAATTCAGCTTGGCTTTGAACTTATTGGCAGAACAGGGTTGTATAATAGGCCTAAGTGAGTTCGGTTATTCGTTGCCGCAAGGAATTGTGGGTCCAGCGAAGGATATACAAACCGAGTTTATCTCAGAAGTCACTTTGTTCTTTTTACCATAACGCAATATTAAATCTGAAATTTCAATCGAAAGAAAGCATTTGCATTGTCACAAGCGACGTTAACTATGGCAGTCAAATCTCACCCCCAACTATCAGAGTTATTGTATAGAAAACAGAAATTTTCAATTGGCACAGCTGTTTGATTGACAGCAAGTTAAAAAATGAAGAGCATTGTAGCTCACATGGACGGCATGTACTATACTGAGAGTGTTTTGATTACATGTTGAGGTCTGATATACTCGCCGTGAACCAATGAACTGAGATGCTGCCTAAATATGTATGATTTTTGGACAGTTGTGTAAGGGGCTTAAGTAAGTTGGTTGGGAGAATTGGAACTGTTTCGGGTTAGAGGATTACAAACGATGCATCGTGTATTTGACCAGGATTATGCACAATCGATACATGATATAAGGACGCAGCGCAAGTATGCGGCTATCGATTCTGTTTTAATTCACACGTTCCGGGTGCTTATCCTTGCTCGTTCATGCACAACAGTATTTCGATTTATAAAGCAACAACGAAAGATAATCTTCTTTTGTAAATAACCACATTTAAAACAGCAGCACAGCCTCAAGTAAAATGGAGTGACTGTAAGACGAGTGCCTTCATCCATAAACGAGATAACGAACGGTGACGGTAATCAGGCGCGGCGGAACGGAAAAAAATTTTTTTTGGGGGGGGTGAGTGCTAGCAGGACTATCTAAGCGGAGCGCCACCACTCAGTTGGAGCGGAGCGTACAAGAAAATTTTTGACTTTACAGACCCTCCCAGGTGGCCTGAAACGGCACTTCCCGCAGGTTCTACACTGTTAAAAATTTCTCTGTAAAATTTACATAATTTTTATGGCAAATTTTTTTCCAACCAAATAATGTTTTCTTTACAGCCAGACTGTAATCATGAAAAAACGTTAAGTGTTTGTTTTTTCTTTACAGTTTTTGCATGTAAATTAGTTTACAAATGTCTACTGTAAAATCGAATTACAGAATTGTTCTGTTTTTTTTTTACCTTAATTTTATGTGAATTTACAGCCTACTGTTTTCATTCTCGGCGTTTTAATATTTATTATAATATCGCTTTTTTTCCTTTCATATGTTATTACGTAACATACACTTCACCATTACGTAGATCAGGTATTTGCTTATCAACGTAATGTGTCGTTACGAAGTTATTTTCAATCAAAACTTAATGAGGATACTTTGTTATCACATTGTTGTCCAGTAGACTGCTTTCTCTAGGAACTTTGTAATTGGAAAGTCACATTTTTTGTACAATATAATAATTGTTTTTAAAATAAATATGACAAAGAATGCAAATACATTGGTTGCAAACATTTCCAGACAAGGTAAACAATAAGTTTATCATTTCCTGATTAAAAAACGCCAAAAAAGATATTATTCAAAGCAACAGCAATCCTTTTGTTAGGAAAATGCCTACAAAATAAGCTCCACCCATTTATGCAAAATGAGATATACGTCATAAAGTGGTAAATTTACAGACTCTTTCAAGTAAATTTGTGAAACGTTTTTAATTCGATCAAGTGCATGAGCGCCTGTGGCGATGAGTTGACATCAGTATACCAATTGTCAGTATAATAAATGTAAGTTAATTTTCAAATAGGGCCATAAATTTGCCAAAAATGTTTTCTTTTTTAACTGAAACTTCGCAGAACGATGCATGTTATATATTGAAAATTTTCTGTCTATTTCTTATTTGTTTGTTTGTTTGGGCTTATTTTTGTTTCTTTTTCAGCTTAAAAACAAAATGAATGTTTGTTAAATGACAGTATATTTATGTGAAATCAGAAAAATACAAGATACTGTTAAAATTTCTGTAAATTTACAGAAAAAGTTTTACAAAGCAGTAAAATTTGGTTAAAAAAGCAGACAGAAATGGTTTTTCAAATAAACAGAAAATACATGTTAAACAACCTTTTTTTATTGTAGCAATACAAAGTGTCTGTAAAGATACAGAAAATCTCTATTAAAAGTAAAATACAAAAAGTTTAAGTTAAAAAAAGTCTGTAAATTTACAGAAATTTTTAACAGTGTATGTTGCATGTATCCAGCCTTAAAATATGGGTCTCATGTTTACAATTTCTCAAGTAATGAGAAAAAAAATTAGACTATGAAAAATGGTAATACATATCAATAAATTGAGAGGAAACATGAACAATAATTAATTATGCATCGTCTTTCATTTGTTCTGTTTGCCGTGTTATTCACTTTCAGCTTTCTGCACCCCGTGTTACATTTGTCCACCCATTCATATCAATAACTCAATTATATTTCCCCTAGATCATACCATCCCCCCCCCCCCCCGTGGTTCCTCCCAAGGCTACTACCAACCTAATCTATATCTATCTCAAATCCCAAGCGTACTATAGACTTGTGTACTAACGGTAGTAGCCTACGCTGTTCAACCTCGCGAAAAACGATCAGTAAAACTTAACGAAATTACGCAATAACAGACCATACTGCTTCCACTTTTCGAGGACCTTGGAGAAGGGGTTGGGGATGGTAAACAGGCTCTAGCGTGTCCAGTATCTTTTTCATCGACAACATTCCCCTTAAATTATTAGAAGGCCTATATTGTGCATTAGACTGATGGAGAATATGTTCACCACCCACTTCAATATTCTCCCCGCCGTCGCCGGTCACCACTTCGTGAAGCGCACCTTACAAATATTGGGGGGGGGGGGGGGGGCTAAACATGTCTTTAGCCCTTCACTTCTTTCATTGGGGGGTGGGGGGGGGGGGCTAAGCCCTCAAAGCCCCCCCCCGGTTCCTCCGCCTCTGACGGCAATGGACGAATAATTACTACAATACTAAGTATGAATGAATAATAATTTTAAAAAAAGGAGCGGGAAATTTTGCAAAAAGACAATTTGCGTCATGTCCTTGTCAGAACGGATTAGGAATCTAGTCTCACCGCCACAGACTTCACCATCTTCTCTCGGACAAGCTTGGTTGTTACATTCACAAAATGTACCAGATATAACTTCGTCTTGCCTCTGTGAAAGAAGATTTGACACAGAAGAATAGAAAATGACGTCATGGATGTAGAATTCTTTTCACTCGTTTTGGGGATGAATGATGCTAACATCAACATAAATGGAGTAAAAAAGGGGGTGAATAGCCTAAAGTTCGGAACAGATACTTGGAGAAGCGAGCTTTATTTAGTTTAGAGATGGACATCCGTCGCCCGAAACACTGCTTATAATATAAGTTATATACCGTAGGTAAAATTATTTTTGACAGTCCAAGTAACCCCAATTTAATTTGGCACCCTGCATATGTAGAACCGTGGCATGTATGAGTAAGCTAGTTAGTCAGATGGAGTTTTAAGTTAGCGGCCCACTAACTCCAACACTCATGTCCGGGAAAATGTTTACTGACAGACAAAGCGCCATAAAAAATTTATGGGATGTTTTTTTTTTACTGTGTTACTTACAAAATATGATCATTTTTGCATTTGGATTTTGTAGACAATGAGTTGAAATACATACTGTGCAAAATTCAAGGCAATCTGACCGATTTTAGTGCCATTTTTTTTTATTGTATTACTCCGCTCTGTGAAATGCCGTTTTTGAGTAGCTATTATGGCGGGAAACACGTCCCTATCATACAACCCTCTCTAGCTCAAAATTTCAATGGTCATGGTATGGAAATTTGAAAGTGCCATGAAAGCCGAGATTGTGGGCTTCGATCAGACGGGTGGCATGTCCTGGTTGAAAACTTCTACTGGGAGCTAGGGGGCATGGAAGTAGCCTAATTTAGTGTGTAAGTCAATGGGACTTACAATTAGTGGCCCGCTACCTTCAGGCTCAAAATAAGGTACATTCTAGCCAATCGATTTCATTCGAGTCGGCCACGACCTTCGACCTTTTCTAGTTGTGGCGTATTCTAGGACATTGTTGCGCGATTCAAATCCTTCAAATGGAATTTTCCACCGTTTTGAGTGTGTCTAAAGTGAAAAGGTGGTTAATGCACCCTTGGATTATAACTTGTAGCTACTTTTATCCTTTGGCATATGGGCTGGGGTGGTTTGTCCTGAATAAGTCGATATGGGTCAGCGATGCAATTTTTCGGAAAAGGGAAAACGTTACTCACACGAAAACTCAGAAACTCAAAAGAACCTTTTTTATGTTAAGACTACTCGAAGCATGGGATACGCTATTTATGGGGTCAAGATTTTTCAAAATGTTTTGCCTCTAACCGAAGGCAGCTCTCAGCTTAGTCTTTTTGCAGGATTACATATTCCGTGCACAGAGGGCCTCAGTTCCAAGCTAACAATTGTTCCACTTTAAAAGTAGCAAACACGCATGCGCCTCGATCCAGCATACTACCGTCCATATGTTATTCTAGTAAAGCAAAGCGAGTGAAGATATAAACTCATCTTTTGAAAATAACTAACTTTAACCCAAATAACTACAGCTTCAAAGTGAAACAACAATGACTTACTAACGACAAAAGGTATAGAGGATGGCCAAAGGGTTTGGTAGGGGTGCCTAAGATCCTAAGTAAACATGTGTTGAACGGAAACAAACAATATTCTTTAAAATTTGTCCAATTAGGCTATTGCATCTAATTGCCTCTAGTGACGATAATCAAATATTCAAAAAATTTAGGTGTAAGGAAATCCCTTTCCGAAACTAATTCATTCCCTGTCGAGAATAGATTCCCACTCCTGTGATTAAGAATTATGTTAAATTAGATTAAGAAATGACAATGGTGAATAGGGAAGCTAGATTTTCCAACCGTGATGAGCAATAGGTGTATGTCTGAGGTGAGGGGAACAAACATGTCCTTGTTGAAAAGTTTACAAGGGCCACAACTTCGATACAAAACTCTTTTTATGTACTGATAATCTCAGCTATAAATTCTGGGAATAACAGTTGTTTTAACCGAGGGAACCCCACCTCTTTATGACCCACCCTGGCTTCGATAATTCTTGCAACCACGACTATGTGTGGTAAGATTAGATTATATTAGAGACATTAACGTATATCCCTGTGCGTAAACGAGACTAGGGACTCCTCCAAGACCTTCCAGTCATTGCATGAGTGCATGATTAATTTACAAATACATAATGTTACCAATACCGCTGGCTTATTGCATCGACACTCCCCGCAGATACACTCTCCTCTACCCGAACACAAGACCGCCGTGGTGTTGTCCCTGTAACAAAGACAAAAAAATCGTTTTCAAGTAAAGCTAAGGACCTGCACGCAAAACAAAGTACCTGTAGCCTTTCACAATTCACTGACACAAAATCAGTCAGGATGGTGCCTCTACTGACTAATTTGACTTATATTGTGACCACCGACCAGTCCGTTCACTGGTCATTGGTCACAAACTAGTCAGTGGATTTGTCAGTGTGGTCCCGACTTAATCAGCTGCCTAGTTTGTGATCACTGACTAATCCGTTACATTCTAGTCAGTTAAGTTAGTTTTTGTTTTCAGTGAGAGTGTCAAACGTGTCCGCAATCTACTAGTCTTGTGTTAGGACGACGGTAGTTTAGTTCTTATTACTTTCATTTCTTATATATAACTTGTATCCAGTACAGTTATAACTTGTATCCAATAGAGTTATTAAACTCTTGCATACAACACGCTCTCTTTACCTTTGCTATAATTATCCGATACTGTCCACCATCAAGTTTGTTAGTTAGTAAGTTAGATTGGGTTTTACGGCCCAGTTTCCAACCTATAGGTTCAAGTCGAGCCATTAAGTAAACATGAGATACAGACAGTCTAGTTGGCAAGCGCCTCATTCATAAAATAAACTCGAAATATTACTGACATCTTGACCAAGACTAGACAGTTACAAACGTAGACAATGCATAGTGAAGGTTGAACCTGGTCTCCATAGCTCAATTAGCGAGTTCAGTAATGGGATTTGGGGCTGTGCACATGCGCACATCCTCCAAATCACCGATATGAATAAAGCTTATTCTGACATGTGACAGGTCCATCAAAATTTGAGTTTTTTTAAGTTCTTTGAATCATTCTTCCTTAATCCATTACCAGTTTTAGGAGGAATCTCAAGTGTGGTTTTGACACAGACTTTATATATACATGGACAGAACATTTAAAGTGTACCTAAAGTCAAAAAATTCAAAAATATAGTTTAAGAGAATGAAAAATGAATTCTAACAGTCCAACTCTCATTTTCATATGACATTCCTGAGCTGAGATATGAAAAGTTAAAGTTTATTCCCTTAAAACAAATTGGTCGATTGCGTAATAATTTGTGACTTTCTTGTTGTACAACTCACATAACATGTTTTGTTTCCCTTTAAAATTAAAAATGTTTTTATGACCTTGAACACTTCCTGTTTGCTTGCATAGCATGTTGCACAAGGAGGGCTTCATTAATTACATCACCTCATAAAGCCCGGTACACACCGCCACGACTACCTACGACGCGACAAGACTTCACCTGTCGTAGACAATCTGCATAAATCGTAGACATTCTGGCGCCTTCCTAAACCCACGAAAATACCATGTCACACCGCTCCGACACTAATCGATGGAGCGACGCTGCACGTGGCGCGCCATCAATCAGGCTATTCCAGGTTTGAGATTTAGGCCCTACAATAAATTTGAAATGGTTCATTTTTTGGCCTCTGGGTCGCAATTAAGAAATTATTGGCGTGTACAGGCTGGCCTGAAGGGTTACAGGAAGTTGACATATATATAGCGCCACCAGTTTAACAGATGTAAAATTGAGATAAAAGTTGAAAAGTTGAGAAAAGTTGACTCATACAAAGAACCTCTCAAAAGTTCATCGCCCCTGATGATCCAAAGTTGACTAATAGTGGATTTACCCGAAATGATGAGAAAAGAAACATTAATTTGTTCACCAGCTATCCCAAACAAAGGGTACTTTACCAGGAATAGTTTGTAGGGAGGATTATCACGAAAACCAACAGAGCGCATTAGTGGTGAACTTAGGTAACAGGTGACCTTCCAAATACTTGGAAGTTTGGAGGCATGAAACATAAATTTTGGACCAAAACAAAGAGCAGAAATAGGGAAGAGTCAATGAACTGTAGAAGGCGGGTAACCTTGGGAGGTCAGTGACAAGAAGGATGAAAATAAGTATGTAGTCATAGTTACCAAATAGTTTGGCAAGTGTGCCAAGAAAAAAGGAATTGTTTGTAAAGCAAAAAGGGATAAAAAAGATAGGAGATTGAAAAGGCAGAAGAGAAGCAAATCAGCCAGCGTGGCACAAGGTAGAAATAAGTGTAATAATAGAGCCAGAGTGGCATAAAGTAAGAGAAAATATAATTCAGCCAGCGTGGCAAAAAGTTTGAAACTAAAATTTAGAAGTGTAAAACTAACAGAGTGTTAGAACAAAAAGCCTGTGACGAATTAATAACAGAAAAGTGTGTTTTATTCCAAAAGGAGAAAATTAATGGATATATTGTGAGATATTCAAGGATTGTGTAAATACTTCATTCTTTTCTGATGTGAAGGATATTCATCGTTGTGATATATGCTGCAAATTATGCTTATTAAATAAAACAAGTAACCGGAAAGAAAGAATTTTCCATTTCGTGTCTTCTATACCTCTGGGACTTAAAAACTTTGGTAGCGAACGGGTCTTACATTGGACCTACCGACCACAGGCTCTAAAGTAGGCCTTTTACACTGTCCAAAGTTTGCGTATCGTGTCCTTTAAAAGATTGAACTCGGTATATGAATTAGTAAGTTAGATGGGCTTTAACGGCTCAGTTTCTAACCGAATTGTCAAAGTCGGGCTGGCCACGGCCTTTTTTCCAGTTGTGGCTCATTGGCTTGCTTCTCTTAAGGGCTGTGATTTCCCTGGGACGTAGGCTGGAGGAGGGGGTGCGTGCGGACGCACCTCCCCGCACCCGCTGGACTTTCGCTCAAAATGAGGCAAAAGAATTCTTCAAAAAACATAAGGCGAAAAAAGAAGCTCAAGAAGACTACGGTGCTACTCCCTGACCAGGGAGGTGTTAGGACCTCTAACACCTCCCTGCTCTGACCGCCGTCTCCACCCAGCACGCTTGTGCCTACATGCAAGAGGATGAATACAAGTCGGCTATTGCAGATTTATCTGCCAGCCTTCGTAGGCGAACGAATGTCTTACAAAGGTATTAACACTTGTTATTTTGAAAATAAATATAGAAAGAAAAATATTCCCCTTAAAAAGGAAGTAATTTCTAATTGGCTCGGTATTCTAGGCCTACGTAAATGCTTGAACATGAACGCACAATGACTGGTTTGAAGTTAACGGACTTGTTCCGTCCTTTTCTGTGCAAAGTATCTTCAAGTGACGCACTTTTATAAGTGCGTTCGTTTTCCGAGCACGCAGACGTTTGCATCAACTAAAATCCTGAGAATACACTGAGGAATGTCTTCTTCGCGTATGTAATGCGTTGTAAAAACGTACGCACACTGACCTCTTTGAACGATGCATTTTTTTTTTTTTTTTTGGCTAATGCGGCTTTAGTTTTTGCACGAATCGCCGGTTAGACTGGTCAACGCTTGGTCTCATCTACACTTCCACCCCGATATTTACGTCTCTATGAGGAATCAATTTCAGCAACAGTGTAAGTAAACGTGTGGAATATATGCTTATAATATCTTTGGGGTTTACCCCGTCTTCGAACCTCCAGTTCGTAGGTCTATCACATGGCGTTAGTCTACTCTGACTGATTTAGCGCAAAATTCATCGCCCCACTATTCAAAAGAAGTGTTCGTATGTCTTTCGCCTCCAACACGCTTACGTTTTGTACACTTGTTAAAATGAAGAAAAAAGATGGTCCCTACACGAATAGCTCCTTAATCTCGAGTCATTTCGTTCATTATCCTGCTGTACAGCACAACCATTGTGGGCAATTCATCAACGCAAAATCACAGTCCGCTTAGCAGGCATACATGTACAGGACTTTACGGAAGTTAACGGACTTAATGGACTGTAAAGGTATCGCTTCTCAACGAGAGACTTGGGACAATTGGTTTCTATGACGTCATAATTTTTATGTTATTCCTTTACTTTATTCATCCCTCATTAAGATGAATAATATGTAGTAGTTTCTCAATATCTAGTCCAATCAAAGTTGGCAGTCTGTAAATCGTGATATGAATAAACATATATTAGGTCACATGACCTTGTCATTCATATCTGTCAGCCAGCAGTGCTAGCAGTCGACAAATGTAGAACCCTTACCGTACCGATGAAGCGACTATTTTCTTTGCAATAACATCTGAAATTATTCCCAAAGACATTCGCAGGGGTTTAGAAAGAGTCATTATTAATGTATGGGGCACCAAGAAGACGTCGGAGTTTGATTACCGGCTGGATTTAAGAAGTAAATTCATCGATCGACCACCTCTAGTTACACGAAGCGCAGAGAAGGCAATGACGCTTACAGTATAAGTATATACTACGAGATCTAACAATAACGTTACTTCGTAAACACTGCATAGACAATGTGTGAGTTAGAAAATATTCTATCAAGTGGGCTGTTGATGTGTGTAACGTTAGTGCTCTGCAATAACAATGAAGTTTGACCGTGTTGGACATATGCAAGTATAGCAGAGGAATTTCACAACTTTATAACTTATGATTAATGAATATGATGAGGCACTGTTCATCATAGAGGATGGCAAGGGAAACTACTGGGAGTCTGCAAATTGAAGAAGGCATATCCGGCATGCTGGTATAATTGAGGTAAACTAATGCACTTCGGCTACTTACCAATTGCAACCTCGACCCCAGCCTAGTTTCCTAGACCCAGGGGTGGGATTTGACTGGGGACGGATTTCACAGTCATTCTGTCCCCACCCGGCCGAGACTTGAGTGTGCTAGGATTTCACTCCATCAGTCTGGATCCAAAGGCAGGGGTAATCTGGCAGGTCTTTTTCTGGTGATATGCATAGTGCCTATAGCTGACAGTGGGGACTTGGCAGGGGATTTACCCTCGATCAGTGTATACCCAACCCAGCTTGGATATGGCCAGGCTCTGTGTGCGGATTTAAAAATTTCAAAAATAAAGTTCGCGGGCAAGACCCGACCATCCCCAGGTCTACTGTAGGAAGTGTCAGTGTTGCAATTGATAAGTGCATAAATCTTTTTGACATTGCAAGATTATTGCAGCCAGGCCCTTTTAGTTGAGCTATAGGCACCACAACATACAGGACTTGGGGCATTGGTAGGTGCATAGGTCAAAATCAATTGTCCCAGACCCATGAATAAGGTAAAAGGCATTTTCTACTTGGCCTTGCATAATTCAGGTTGCCCAATTCTACCCAGGGGTTTCATTATAACAATTCTTCAAACTTGCTTGCAACTTTGCTCAGGCTTTTACTTAGTCAGAGAGTTGCATGCATACATTTTAGAGGAACCCTGCTGAAGGGACTAGTTTTGCTTCCTAAAAAAATAATTGCTTTATACAAGCTAGGTGTAACACTGTGCTACTGTACAAGGGATTGTCAATACTGCAGAAAACCAGGAAATTAAAGGGACAATCCTCGCACCCCAAACTACACTTCTAGTATATACTGAGGGTAACAGAAACTCTCAATTGGCTCAGCTTTTTGATTAACTGCTAATTCAAACAATGCAGAGTACCAAAACTTATATTACACAGCACGAACCGTTCTGATAGTGTTTTGATTATGCACATCGAGCTTTCTTTTCCCCTGAAGCAATAAAATGAGATTGTGTCTGGATGAGGGTGAATTTTAGACAATTGTGGGAGGGGCTTAATTAAGAAGGTTACAGTAAAAGAATTGGTACTGTTTGGGATGAGAAAATTGGGCCTTTAATTACCCAGGCTCTGAAAGATCACTTGAAAAGTTTTATGAAATGTACAACTGCTAATTTTTAGCCCTAGCATAATTTACAATAAACGAGCATTCATATGTACACCTACTGCCTATATTTTGTAACTTCAGGAACAGCTACAGTAGAGTAAATTGCACTGGTTGTGTTTTTTATGAATGTGAATATCTACACAAAGAAGATGGTACAACTTGAAGACTATATAAGACTTTGATACCATAAATTCGAGGTAGCCCAGGCTAAATGTGTGTTATTTTCTTGTAAGAATCTGAGAAAAAAAATTAGGTCATCAGACTACATGCTAGCGCGCTAGTGCTGTAGCACTGCATGTTTCATCGTGCAGTGTTTCCATCAAGTCCCCTTGGTGGAATATTTGCTTCAAGTGTGAATGGCATGAACATTTTAAAGTGTACTTAATTCTCCTTCATTTTTCTTTTACACAGAACTTAGCCACTGGAGTAAGTGGGACTGTACATACTGCAAAGCCACGGTACCATCTTTGGCAGAGTCAGCAGGCAACCAGGCTATGCAGTACTATTAAACATTTAACACCAAGCTTAGCACGGTATATGGAGTATATTAGGCATGGAATGTATAGTGTATGTGTTGAAAACCTACAGTATCTTGACTCCAATTTTACATGGAATGAGTGGTTACATGAACTATGTAAATAAAATCATTGGCCTGGAAAATATTTCATTGCAATTTTTGAAAAAAGAGATAGACTGCACTTGACAATCATCTGATACCAGTACCAGTACAACCAGTTGGTGCAACTGTGGTGTTTAATTAGAGAACAGTCTGAAATTATCATTGACTGTCTTGATTGGTATATATGCACTTGTCCTCCAAAGCAATAACTGGTACATATAGAGTTACATTTTAAACAGGGACCTACCAATTGAACATTAAAGAAAATATTTTTCAACTGCTGTAGTAGAAAAACAAGGACTACTGTAGCTGTTCACAGAAGAGATGCTTTCAACAAACAGTATGATTTAGTTAATTTTTTTGATTTTTTAATTTTGCTTAATAAAGTAAGCTGCTTCCATGGGTACAATGAGTACAAATTCTTTATTAATAGAGGTGGTGTGATGTAATGCATGATGATTTCAACAACTGTAGAAGTCTTATAGTAGTATACAGCTTCCTGAGATTGAGAAATTGAGAAATGTTTCCAGTTTTATTGAGCTTATTGAGACCTGCACTGTTTACATACAAATGTGGTATGATGATAGCAACTCACTGGTTTAAGGAGCGTTTTTGTGGAGGGTTGGGGGAGAAAGTATAGGGGGAGCTAAGTGCAAATTATGGGATATTTTCTCAGCACCCTTGAATGATGTATACAGCATGTCCTTACCACTACTAGCCTCTGCAATATTTTTGTGTACTTGGATTTTTTGTTTGTTTGTGGGTAGGGTGATGGAAAAGAATCTGGCAAGTGTTGCACAAAAGTGACAAGTGGAGAGACACTTTATACCTTACCATCTGTAACTGAGCATAATTCTGACATGTGTCTGGGTGATCACTTCGGATTAGCAACAATCCCATCATCACAGGTAAGTTAATTGGAGGATTACAACTACTGTAATGCATAGCACATGCAGCCTGGTTACAAGTCATTGCAGGTAAGTACCTGTAGAACTTGCATTACTACAGTCTAGTTCTACATTCCATAACCTCTTGGGACAGTGTAAACTCAGCCAAAGCCTTACAAGTGGCAGGCTTATGCTCATGGTTTCAGGGACAACTTAGTTTTTTAAGGGGTGTGGGGGGAGGGGGGGTGGGTAGAGACCTAGGGCTCCATAAAACTGCAACCAGACAGGTCATGCAGATAGAGTGTTTAATGTAAATGATGTAAGGTTACAGGTTGGATTTAAAATCATGAATTGCTTCTCTGAGACAAGATATTATTGTCCTTCATGGTCCTGGGAAGGTAAAGGCCTACCGCTCCTACATGATACATAATCTGTCAGATTTGCATAATAACCATGTTACTCTCTCTCTCTTTCTCTCTGAGCTTGGATCACTGTTTCAGTAGGCTATGCATGTCTTGTCTTATGCTGCTTATTGTTTGAGACTGGCAGCAATCAGTAAAAGGAGGAATAAAAATTATCAGATTCAAATTAAACACATGTTTATATTGCATTAAGTGTCATACCTAGTTAGTGCTACTGGCTATACGAAAGAATCACTGTGGTCAATACTCTACAAGATGGCTGGCTATTTCTATCACATAGGGTATATTGTTCCCACTTCTCATAAGTCCTACTTTCATATATTCCATCTCGTTTTGACCCCCTGTCTCAAAAGTCGTAGGTCTCACTCACTGCTCCCCAACCAATCAACTCATTGGGATTATAGGGGTTTGGGTTAGAGATATGGTTATTGGGCATGCACCTAAAAATATGAGGGGAACAATGACACAGGGAACCAATCATATCACAGGTAACAAAATTATATTAGATTAACAAGGCCACCATGTGGGTAGCTCACAGGTAGGTATATTAATTGGGCAGCTGGCCCATATTCTCCCCACGTATCAGTTGTTTGCCCCAGAGCTCTCTCATATCAGTGAAATGGGCTATCATATAAAGGCCACTTATTAATCCCAGGTAAAATTGGCCCACATGAAAAGAGTTAACGCCCATTGGTGCAGCGCTGCAGAGGAGCCCACCAGGCACATGCATTATTTGTCCCCCTTCCCAAGATTTTGGCCTGTATCCCTCCCCAACTTAGGTCAGTGAAGAATGGAGTACACAGATAAAAATGAAAAATATACCTCTCCAGATCTGATTTTTTATACTGAGATATATCCTTGCAAGCTTTTGGGTTTTCACCCCTGGACATGCCTGCCTCCCGCCTGAATGGGACTGAACGCTTTGGGATCTGTATTCTGTTCGGAGCTGCGTCCAAAATTTTTGCCCCAAACATTTTCCTGTGTCCTTTATTTGTCCCCACCCCATCCAGTTTTGACAGTCTTGCACCACAGCTGCCAGTGCATGGCATAGCCACGGGGGGGGGGGGGGGGGAGTCAGAACCTTCCAATGCAAAAACACCAAGGATGGGAGACCATTGATGGGGAAGTAAAGAGATGAGACTAAAGACATAAATAACGGCATATTCTTCTCCTACCCATTTGACTTATCTGTCCGTAATCTCAGTCGAGCTTTTTTCTAAAAGTCCCCTCGACTCTCTGGCGAAGAGCCAAGGGGCGAAAACCAAACATTTACTCCCGGAGGAGTTCTGTTCCCTTAAGGAGCTTTACGTCCCAAATGGACAAGTAAGCCCGGTTGAGTACTCTTTTGGATTCAGACGGTTTCGTTCGCTGCAATACTGTTCATTTTTTTGTGGGCTACAATCTGACAATGACAGTACAATGATTAGTGTCTGTAATCAATTCGCATAATAGCTTCAAGTACTAATTCAATGTGTTACGTCGCTTTAAACTCCGATTTCGTGCCCGCAGGATAGATCGAATTGTCACATACATTGTAGTCCTTATTTTACATCACGCCAGTTTCCCATTTTAGAAGTGTTCCGCTATGATACGGGCTCAAAAACATTACGTTTTCTACCACGCCTCAATGGAAGACGATACTACTTTTCAAGGTTATAAAGAGCGATCGTATTTTCGTTTTACCACGAGAGATATCAATTTTGTTACTCCTTATACGCTTTAATATTTAAGAAAGGATAATTTGAGATATATTTAAATATTTAATTATTATGAGTATGATCAGGGTCTTTAATATTATTCACTGACGTTTCTATACAAACCTTCAATTGGGCGATACTAAAGTTTGTGTTTGAGAATGCTGATTGGTTGGTAGTGCTGATACAGTTTAAAAATGAATAATAAATAACCTCATTAGTATGACGTCATAGAAACCAATTGTCCCAAGTTTCTCGTTGAGAAACGATAGAATTAATAGACCGATAGAGGGCGTATTAGATGAAAGGAAAATACGATATTCTGTACTATGCTGCAGTAGGGGATTTTTAAGAGAAAGTTGTCAACTCCCCGCGGAACACTCACGAGAGACTTGGCCAAGTCTACCCATACCCCAGCCGACGCGTTGGGTGGTCGCCGTCGTGTCTTGGGTCGTCGTGGCGGTGTGAACCGGGCTTAAGAGTGCTATCACACCTTGGTACAAGGTGCAGTAACATTCGAAAAAACAAAGAAATACAAAGACTGTAATTTGAGTAGTACAAGAATGACATCACAAATTATTGCGCAATCGACCAATATGATTTGAGTGAATAATCGTTTTTATTTTATATCTCAGCTCATGAATGTCCTAAGAAGATGGGAGTTGGAACGTTAGAATTCATTTGTCATGGTCTTCAATATACATATTTTTGAATTTTTTTTACTTGAGGTGCGCTTTAACGCGTACGTCCTGTACGTAGATTGTCGCCACCGACGAAAGATGGCCGTCGTGAAGCTATAGATTGTATGATTTAACGACGATTTTGTAATATTTTAAACAAACGTTAAACTTGAATGGCTAGTTATATATTGCTGCAAAGCGTAAAGTAATTTTGACCTTACCTTGTATTATTTCAAAAATATTTCAACTTTCTTGCAATATCTGTGGATTTACTTGAGCAAGTCCAAACTTTAACACAAAACCATAGCAGACAGCCATCTTGGTGCTCTTTTTATCACACGTACAGTAGCGACAATCTACCGTGCAGTATGCTGTGTCCATGTTTAGGAAGTCGGTGGGTTTTGAGCACTAGACTCTAAATTGCCCATTGGGTATAAAAAGGTTGCATTTTAGTCTGCCCTAAAATGAAGCTGAGACCTATTTTCGTTTGGTTTGGGCTTGTTACATTTATCGATTTATGCTTTTTGAAACACGCTCGTAATGACAAAAGCATATTTTTCCCAGGATGAGAATGGAGAAGTCATTCCGAATGGACTAGTCAGCTTCTTGGCGTAAGCCACGCCCCTAAATCCAAAACAACAGTTTTTCGATCGGTACTTGAAATGCTGACACCTGATTATAAAACAGCAAGTCAAATATTATACACTGACTTAACCCTAACATATAAGACATAATCCGAACCATAATTTTAAAGCAAAGGTTAAAAATTTCAGAAAATTTGATTTGGTCATTCGAAACCTGGGAAAAATTCACTTGTCACATTAGAACTTCGACTCAAAGGGCATCCCTACATTGCAAGTCCATCAAAGTTGCAACGCACATGGAGCAAGCCATCATAGTTATCGTAGGCCTACTCTCTTTACTGACTCAACATTCGAGACCTGAAACACAGAGATGCGGAGTGCGGAAACCGAACCGAGAATAAAATCGTCACCCACCAACTATACAGATGATTTGTTACTTACGGTTTACAAAAGATGTCCTTCTGACTTTGATTCTGACTGTCTTCACTCTCTCCTGTACACTCACAATTGTCCCCATACCGTCCCGGCTGACATTGGCATATTCCACACACTTGGTCCCCGTTACCATTGCTACAATCCGTGCTATTTTCTTCCTATTTAAAGTTAATTGTGAAAAGGTGTGTACTATAAATTTTATTTATCATTTTCTGAGAGCTCATCTTCCGGGAAAACATTTTCTGGAATAGAAAGTGGGTCAAATAGAAAACTTGAGAAATGTTTACGGGCAATGCATCTTGGGAATGGGTCAAAGGTGAACTTCGTTCCCACACATTCGAAGCAGTTTCCAGTTATTTAACATATCGGTAGTTTGTTTGTTATATAGAGTTTTATACGGCCCAGTTTCTAACCCATTGGCTCAAGTCAAGCCGGCCACGGCCTTTTTCCAGTTGTGGCCCACTGGCTAGTTTTTCCTACTCCATTGCTTACGCAGAGCATCACGCACAACGGTAGAAGGTTCCAATTTTAAACTCTTTGGTATGACTCGACCTGGGAATCGAACCCGGACCTTCAGCGTGAGAGGCGGATGCTCTAACCTTTAGACCAAACATATCGGATTTTCTCACTCCTGACTGTCATTTACAGTGCAACCATTGTAACTGTAGGAATAATTCACTTCAACTGGTATTCTCATGCAGGCGAAACGGCTGTCATGATACATTTAACTTTGTGACCCAGCCGGGAGCGCAGCATTTCTTTCCTATTGAAATATTTGGAGTTTCATAAATCTGACACGGACATAAGCCTAATGATGAGAACGGAACTGTTTGACTGTGTGACAGACAGGTTACTCTCCATCCGACTTATCCAATTGCGCTTGCGCAAATAGTGATTCATATTACGTACTTACCGGTTCTAATTCACAAGAACAATTGCATTGGACCATAACATTTACCGTCAGTCGTTTGTCGAATCCGATAGGATAGATTTCAAACCTACCAAGAAACACAAATAGGTACAAAAGATGTTCTATCAATAAAGTACGAACCATTGCAAAACGATATGCTGTGGTTTTAATTTGAGAGTACAGTAAAAGATATGGTGCGTGAACACGGCCATGAGTAAGGCACTGTTTCTCAGCTGAGAATGTGATGCTCTTTGGTCGATCAAAGGTTATCAGGGGATACAAATAAATAAATTTAACTGTCCAATTTTCTACGATACCTAGAAAAAATCTGCTCGACTTATGAAGTTCCTGACATTTTGGGAGGGGGAAGGGGGGGGGGCAGCCAAAAAGCCATGATATAAAACATTTCATTTAGAACTTGCACACTTCATCATTACTAACAGTCAGTTAAATCTTACTCCACACAACAAGCCTACAGAAATTCTCAATTGGCACTTTTTTTCTCCGTTTATTGACATCTTTTTAACATATAAATGCGGATCTAAACATAAAGGTCGATATGTACAAAAGTTAATCCTTAATAAATAGTATCAATACAACATAATTCTAGTTGGAATCGAACATTGTGAAGCATTAATCCAGAGATTATACGCATAGATGAAAAAGCATCAATAAAAAAAAGAAACAACTATAATATACTTTCTAATTGAGAATAATGATGATAACATTAAATAGTAGTGGTGGATTACAGTAAATATACTGAAGAGGTCTCAATAAAACCGTTCCTGGTAGGCAGAGAAAGCATGCAAAAGGCCATTATAGTTGACTTAGTTTTATATAAATTCTGTTATTATTGTATTTGTTTAGAGCAAATTTGAACCTAAAGAAAAAGTCATCAACAGACAAGTTACGATCCTTTCTCTTACAGTTAAAAATATAATATTTCATGTGAAGTATGAGGAAATTATACGCATGATTTGGGCTGTTTCCATACCCGAAGAAAAAGGTTTGTTTCGAGAAACAAAACTTATTTTTTAAAATAAGACCCTCTATATCAAGAATAAATGACGCTGTATGACTACATTCCCAAAAAGGTGTTCGATGCTTTCAGTTGCAATACCACAATTGGCACTGCTCTTTGATTGAGAGCGTGAGAACATTGTAGCTCGAATAACACTGTTGTATTAACACAACTTGAAAACGTAAAATGAGATTGTGCATGGATGAGAATAGATTTAAGACAGTTGTGGGAGGGGCATACTAAGTAAGGTTAAAGGCATATTTTCATCATCCCAAACAGTTCCAATTCTCCCAACCTATACTTCTAGCTCCTTTCACATTTATCTAAAACTTATCTTTGTCCAGACACAATCCTAGTTTATTGCTTCATGGCTTGTCCCAGTGGCCATACAAGTCCATAATGTGTAACCAAGACACTCTCAGTGCCCATGCTATGTAATTTAGCTATGATGCATTGTCTGAATGTGACGCCAATCAATGGGCTGTACCAATTGGGAGTTTTGATATGTGTATACTGAAGCTGTAGTTTGGGGTGAAGAATGACTGCCTTTAAGAGAGTTGGAACTGTCTGGGGTGAGAAGATTTGGCCTTTAAAATATATTCATAGTCATGGTGTGGTAAACTGAAAGTAACACGAATATTTGTTCTTTTATCCAGTGACGTAATCGAGTCACTAGCAAAGTGACTCGAGTCACCAGTTTTCAAACTTTTAAGTGACTCGAGTCACTGTACTATTCAATGTAGATATTACTCCTGAATTCTGTGAGTCACTACCATCTGATCATTTTGTGAGGAAGTGACTCGAGTCGTGACTTGTTACAGCACTGCTTTTATTTTCCCGGTCAAATTTTAAGCTTCTAAGCTTTGCATTTAGGATATCTTGGGGTTTGGTACCTTCAATTCAAAAGCCACATAGACATAGGCTTATTAAGTGAGTAGGTTAGGAGGGTTAAAACTGTCTGGGATGAGAAGGTTTCACCTTTAAAATTATTTTCATAGCCATGGTATGGTAGATTGAAAGTATCCAACTTAAGTGGAATTGTCCCTTCATTTTGACGTTACTCTTCGGCGGATCAAACGAGATTAAAAATAAATACCTCCAATTTAATTCATTTTGTCTGGACAAATATTGCAATATTTTTTCAACCACATGTGAATAACTAACTGGGCACACAAGTAAATCCCAGCGACAAGGTCTAAACTGTGCCCAAACTTTGATTCTAGGGTGTTAAACTGGTAGATTGACATCTTTGGCTGGGATTTCCTTGACATTAGTGTTGTGCTACTTCTTAAATTGATGCACCCGCATTAAACATGGACAAAAGTCACCTATCGAAGTCCCCTGTTGTTCCTGAAAGCTTACATCTAAGAGGCATGATCAATACTTGCATGGGTCGAGAACTTAATTTCTTTTTAATCAAATATGAACAGATGAATCACAAAATGAATCCATCATTCCTACAACATCGTCTGCCATGACTGTGTCCCACAAGTTGATTATGGGGTATTTTATTGGTAAATTAACATCTGCGGCTGAGATTATCCATCAAATTAGTAGTACTCTACATTTTCAACAATCATTTATGTCGTTTAGAAGGCACGAGAATTGCTAATTACATGTGTAGGTGGGAAAGATTTCCTTTGAAAGGGGGAAAATATTTATAAAACATCTACTGGTTTGAACCAGGAAGGCATCAGGGTATTTCGGTTGGGGGAAGCGTGAGTTGAGTGCTCCTCTTTCCCTATTTTTCCATTTTACTTCTCTTTTCCCATTTTCTTGCGAATATAGGGGCGATCGTCCCCTGCCACCCACTAACCCTACACTGTCCCTGGTTTGAACCGAAAAGGGTATCTTTTGAAGGGGGGGGGGGGGGAGAGATATGCAATGACATGTAAAGACCTGATTTAGAAACTTATAGTCAGAGAAAATGACATGATCAACAAAACGTCTTTTAGAAGTAAGTTATCGAGAATTCATTGTGATAGGTCACCTACGTTTGATCCACGCATCTGGTCGCCGTGACTTCCACATGGAATAAAATTTCATTTCCGTCATGAATGTTAGTGCAGATGGGTCTTTCTCCAGGACTAACCGGATACGAACCTTCCTTGCAATCAGAAGAAATTTTTACTTCCACACCGTCAATGGCGTTGTTTGCTAGCTCGATTGCGCCTGTTATTTCCTAAGCCAAAAGAGGGAACTTCTTAGAAGAAAAACGTCACCCTTATGTTACATGCAAATAAAACCTTGGTGCACCGTATATTTTAACATCTGTGTCCCACAGTATCACCAAATGTATAACAGGACTGCTAGATTTAAAGTGATATCCCAGTCGCTTTTCATTAAGTTGTTACAAGAAAGACGAAAATATTCCAGACCCTGTACTCCAAACCCTGTCCCAATACCTTTTTTCCTAACTAAACGTATCTCATTTTAAAGGTTGGTTAATTTTTCCAAAAATACCTCCACTTTTCAAAAAAGCCACAGTAAGTTGTCTAATATTCCTTTTGTTTTTCTTTAAAACTGAGTGAAACGTGTAAATGTATAACAGGACTGCAATTTTTGAAATTTGATACTGTTGGAATATTTGAATATCTGTTCTTGCAGATTTAGTATCACCCTACACTATAAATTTGGGGGGGGGGGGGGAAGGCGAGCAATGTTGCTTATATTTGTTGCAGAGATATCGACATTTTAAATAAATTGAATGCAATGTTGAATTAATGTGCCTCGATGACATCACAGGTTTCAAGAGAAAATGCATTCCTATCCTTCAAAATTAGTATCTTCCAAATGTTACTCGTTATTGACATGTAGTTTTCATCTGCTTATTTCAATGTCTTTGAATTTTGTGCTAAAATTTCGACATAATGTTGGAACGAAGATTACTTATTACCTATCATCCCCTAAAATCTGGCATGGCTTTCAAAGTACCTCAAGTCAAAAAATTCAAAAATATATATTAAACAACATAAAAAATGAATTTTAACAGTCCGAATTCTATTTCCATAGGACATTCTTGGGCCGAGATATAAAATATTGAAGTTGATTCACTCCAATTGAAATGGTGCATTCCCCAATGATAATTTGTGACGTCATTGTTGTACCACTCAAATTACAATCTTCTTACTTCTTTGTTTTTTCTGAAAGTTGATGCACCTTGTACCAAGGTGTGATCGCACTCTTATGGGGTGATGCAATTAATTAAGCCCTTTCTCTGCAACATGCTATGCAAGCAAACAGGAAGTATTCATGGTCATATCATTTTTAATTACGGTATAAATAGATATAAAACTTATATGCATTGTACACTAAGAAAGTCACAAATCATTGCGCAATGGACAGAATTGTTTTACGTGAAAAAATGCCAACATTTACATATCGGCTTAAGATAGTTCCATGAAGATGGGAGTTTGACTGTTAGAATTCACGTTCATGCTTTAACATGATTTTTTGAATTTTTTGACTTGCGGTACAATTGATGTTTACTACCTCCCACAAAACACCATCCGTCCACAACAACTCCACGACAAAATGATATAGTTACTTGCCTTGAGTTTTGCAACATCCACGCAATTATACTTTACATAGGCGCGGGAAAACAAGTAACTGATCAATTCTTCATTGAGATGAAGGAAGCTATTGCTTGAATAAATTTCAGTGAAAGAACAGTTATCGATTATATTATAAGATATGATCATACTTCTCAATATGTTTGGAGAAAAATTGTTAGACGTGGGTAATTTTCTTGTATTGGGGATCAAGCCTTTCTTGTCTAGGGGATCAAGCCTTCTTGTCCAAGCAGGGAGTCGATAGAGTAGCCCCCGGTCCAAGTAATATTTTAAAAATTAATGTCCTAAGGTTGGCCACTGAAAATCAAGACAGGAAATGAGTTTGCCATCGTTGACGGGGAAGGGAAGGGCCCTGTTTACCCTATTCCCACTTCGTACTTCTGTGTAAACAGACTTGATAAACGAATATGTGTAAAACGTTTACTACTTGCACCAACCTGGTATTTGGCAGAGACAATTTCTACGATATTTCCTGAATCTGAACTCAGATAGGCAAAGATGGCGCCTTGTAATACACCACTCACATCCTACGAAATAAACAAGAAAAGTTGCACACTTCGGTATGTTTTTGCTTTCTGTCCCACATTTTTGGAACCATGTAAGAAATGCTGGAAAACCAATACAACAAAATTTTAAAATAAATGAAAATGAAGTAAATTAATCACTATTAACTTTTGAGTTAGTATAAAACAGTATGACTCAGCCCAAAAAGTATGGGCCATGACAGGGATGAACTTCTTCTAAAAACACAATGAAAGTAACTAACCTCGTACAACTCAAAAAAGTTAGATACAGCGAAGATGGGGATTATGCTGTTTTCAATCAACTTCTGATTCAATTGAGATATCGACGGATAATCCTGTTGATAAAAACAAGGTAGAAGAATAAAAATGCCTCGTCAAATTCACAGTAAAGAAGACGCTCTCGAAAAATACCATGATCTTACACCATTTAGTTGCCCTGTAACTTAATGAATAAATATGTTCAAAAACTCACGTAAAGATGTGCTGTTGAATATTCATTTCCCGTTAGATGACACTCTCCATCATTTGGACTTATAATTCCTGCCAGCTGTAATAAAAGCGAGAATTTACTGTATCAAAATCAAGTTCTTTGATATTTGGCTTTCTGGTTTATTAAAGAACTTTATTCTTAAATTCTAAGATAGTCGGGGTATGTCTGAAGATTATACATTTAGACCAACGGACTGAGAATCTCTCATGACAGCATGACAGCATAGGATTTTCTCAATGAGCTCATATTTATTAATGATAAGTGAAAATTATAAATTTTCCCGTAAAATGGTCATTTTTGACGGATGTTAATGGGAATTGTGGCTATGTGCTTAGTTAATGTTTTCAACATCAAATTCCCAATTTTGTCTTTTTTGTGTCACATGACGTTTAAGATTTAAAGCCATTGCATTTACTTAGAACACCTGTTGAACCCTCAGAGTATTGACTAACTAGAGACCAAGGTCAAATACATGTCCTGTTCAAAACTTCGGCCAGTTTGAAAGCAAGAGCCAGGTACACAATGGTGAAGTCTCCGATGATCAGGCGTCGCACTGTGATGGCAACATTTTGGCAATTTTCGAACCTCAGAAGAGCTGCAATTTCCCTAGTCTTGCCTCAAGACCCCGGTTAGTTTGCGTCCACAACACATCAGGCTCTGAAGCCTACTTAGCATTGCGCCCTCGAATTTCTTATCTTTTGAACACTCTAAACCAGATTTTGTATTCCTCAAAAGATAAGCATAATAGAGGGCGCAGTGCTTGGTAGGCCTAATACGGCTCTGTAGGCAGGTAGGCTTCAAAGCCGATGTGTGGTGGACGCAAATTAACCGGAGTCTTGAAACAAGACTTCATTTTCCCTCGCAGTTCTCGAAGGGACGTTTAGCATGAGCATGACTCCTCCGGGGATAAATATTTGGTTTTCGCCCCTTGGCTCTTCACCAGAGAGTCGAGGGGACTTTTAGAAAAAAAGTCCTCGAAGAGTAAAGGAACAGCAATACT
This sequence comes from Holothuria scabra, assembly GCA_037179385.1. Lineage (NCBI taxonomy): Eukaryota > Metazoa > Echinodermata > Holothuroidea > Aspidochirotida > Holothuriidae > Holothuria > Holothuria scabra. Next base: position 42,437,154 of record CM074196.1, on the reverse strand, counting down.
TTTGTTGTAGGAACATTTTTTTACATTGAGTTCAACAATGTTAAAGTTTGCGTCACACTAATGAGCGGGTTATCGCCTATATCTGAGATTTATTTTCAACTTTCAGAGTCGTAAAGCGAAGGTAAAAGATACCAAGTTGCCTACTGAGCCGTCTCTCTTAAAGTGTACCTCACGTCAAAAAAATCAAATATATATATTTAAGTGCATAGAAAATGAATTCTAACAGTCCAAATCTCATCACATCCCTGAGCTAGGGTTTTAAATATTGAAGTTTGTTCATTCAACTGAAAATGGTACATTGCGCAATAAGTTGTGATGTCATTGTTGTACTGCTCAAATTTCAATCTTTGTATTTCTTTGTTTTTGAAAGTTAGTGCACCAGGCCTGTAACCAGACTTGCAGAGCAGGGGGGGGGGGGGAGGCAAGCCATCTTCAGGGGGAACAAAGTTTTGCTAAACGCAGACTTTCGAACTTTTGGGGAAATTTATGTGCGTAACTATCTCAGCGGAGCGCCACCATCAGTTGGCACAGAGCGCAAAAGAAAACTTTTGGTTTTACAAACACCCCAGATTTCTCAGTTATAGATAAAAACTCAGTGAATGAAAAATGGTAATTCATATCAGATGGGTCTTGAGACAGTGCGCACATCCCCACTGGTGGGAGCTCGGAGGGGAGGGGTTCACCCCTTTCCACCCCCAATTCTTTTCGGATTTCTCTCTTTCTAACAGGTTGAAACTATTGACACTCCATAAAAATACAGACAAAATTAGCGGCGATGCTAGTCTTACAAGCTCATTCTCATAACAATGCTAGAGTGTTCACTAGAGAGACCTTGAAGCGCCCCCCCCCCCACCTGAATTGCCAGAACTAATTAAAACCCGGGTGAAACACTCAAAAGAATTGGCAAAAATTTAATATGCCTCTTATCTGTTGTGTTCGTATAATTTGCGTCCTGTAGTTTGTTACCGTTAATCAAAAACTATTTTAACGAACCCCCTTTTACCCATTCGTGCTCATAAAATGGACTTTCATCGGAACACTGCCTAAATATTTTATAAATGTCATCTAGAGGCTTATATAAATTTAAATCTATACACCAAAAGGGTTTTTGAAACGCGCTACGGCGTACGTTGAGCGCATCCTATACGCAGGCAAGCCCTAATGTAGCAAACTATTAGAGAAAGTGCACACAAGGAAGATCGAATCGACTGGTGGGGCGGATCGAAACATTGCAAATTCGTACCTGCTTTGTCTTCCATGGTCGGACGTTCCGCCATTTTGACCTTGGTCTCAAGTTAAAAAATACTCTTAGGTTGAACCCTATCCGATAGGTTGAAACTAATTGATGGAAATTTGCTTGAAAGAATAAAGTGACTCAACTATCAGGGGAGTGAAAATTTACAATTTCTTGCCGTTCCAACATAAATCTTTACCTTTCCATCACCCTCGATGTGGAATGGAGCATCTGTGGTGACGAGAAGCAATCTACGGGCATCTTCCCTCCATCCAATTTGCTGCTGTAACGACCAGTACATAAAATTTACCAAGAAGCCAACAACAAAAGAAATGTATTCGAGTTGTGATATATTTTTTATTAAGACCTAGCATCAGTTTTGCATGACACGTTTTGGAGCATTTACTTTTTATAAGTTAGATAAGGTTTCAAGGCCCAATTTCTTGAACTATTTGGATGAAGTCGGGCCGGCCACGGTCTTGTTGCCAAATGTGGCTCACAAGCCTGTTTTCCCTACACTGTTGCTTATGCAGGGAGTCTACGAGTACATGCAGATTTCTAATAACAGAATAACTCCGTGGCTTATGCAAAACACAACGCACAATGGAAGTTGGTTGCGTTTTTGAATTCTTCTGTATGGCCCTTTCAAAAATCCACTGGCAACTACCAAACGTCCCAGCTGTCAGTTAGAGAAGCTACCTACTTGTCTGTTTTTTTTTTAAAAAATCAAATTATTGTGGTGTTTCTTTTTTATCAGCTTTACCAGCAGCTGACGCCTCAAATGTCCGTACGATTTAGACCCATATGGTCGTCAGCTGAGGTAACTATCAATAATCAAAGCCAAGTTTTCAAAGTTCGTTGTACAGAATATTTGCAGATCGTTATAGACTATAGTTTAACTGCACTGGTACACCGAAAGAAACATTGAAAAATACATTGCTACAATTTCAATTTGCCTTCGCATCTGTAGCTTTAACGGTACCTAGATAATTAGAGAAACAGGAGTGCGATACATGCTGCAGAACCAGTAAACTTTGCAAATTAATTTACCTTAGAAACTGCAGCTTTAATTGCACTGGCAATAAGCGGTATTTCGTTGCGCCGTGGAATTGTAGGGCCCATCGTGGGATATAGACACAATATTCGGCACACAGTGTACGGCGTTCCCTTGTTTGCGTCAGTACATGCATACAACACTAAGTGTATCGGCAACTCGAACGCCGATAGTGGTCTCTGTGCTATTTTACGGCAGATTAAATGCAGATTTTTAAAACAAAAAGACGACTTAGATGCAATCCAATGCAAATCACACTTAAGATCCCTCCTAATGTTATAAATGAATGGGGAGAGAATAATTTCACGAAATGTACTTTCATGTAAATTCAAATTTTGGAGTACGCGTGGTTTGTTTATCCCGACGATTTAGGGGTGTGCTCATTTGCATAGCCAACAATACGAATAACCGAACTCGCTTATTAAATGTACTGAGACACATATAATAGCTTGTCTTGTGCATTTTTTATTGGCAGAATATCTTACCTTGCACACTGTAGCTTGCATAATGGCATCGAAAGTACCTTCGGCTTGGTCCAAATTACCAGAAATTATAGTGTTTCTGACCTTCTCCTGACAGGAAGAACATATTGTCAAGCAGTTTCATAACATTTGAATGAATTTAGTGACATTTCATAACATCAAAGCAAAACGCTTTCCGACGATGCAGAGGGTAGACTGCTTTCCATAGTTTGTGTAATTTAAAGTGTACCTCAATTAAAAACATTCAAAAGTATATATCAAACAGTATGAAAATGAACTGTAACAGTTCAACTCCCATCTTCATAGGACCAGGGACATTCTTGAGCTGAGATTTAAAATGTTGAAGTTTATTCACTGAAATTGAAACCATATGGTACATTGTGGAACAATTTGTGATGTCATTGTTGTACTGCTTAAATTAAAATCTTTGTATTTCTTTGTTTTCTGAAAGTTACTGCACCTTGTATCGAGGTGTAACATTTTACGCCCATTTCTCGAACGCTTCCCTTGTCTTTTAGTCAAAATTTAGTCAAGGAGACTTGATAATAACAATCCAACTAGGTGGGTCAAATATAAGTCAACATTGTTGACACCCGTGATTGGTTAGTTTAGGCACTGTTTTGACCAATTTTTGCTTACAGTGAGGGTCCATTACGTCAATGGAAAATTTTGTACGAAAATTCCTCCGACTACTTAGATTGGGAGTTGCCCCAGTCTCCCTAGATCCACCCTGGAAGATTTCTCTAATGATACATGCAACTTTCTCATGCTGTTTCAGTTCTTACAATAACCTCAATTACCTCAAACAACTCAGTGTTCTGGTTTAGTGGCAATTCGTTACGGAAGCTGTAAGCTTTCTGGCATTGTGGGCATGGTTCGTCGATCCTAAAATATGGAAAAAATATTAGCGACATTAAATGCTGAATCCTCTCACCCCAAACAGTTCTAATTCTCCTTAGCTACTTATTTAAAACTGTAAACACAGTGCATGCTGTCACAATGTTATATGGGCTGCTTTGTTTAAACTTGATGTCAATCAAAGAGTTGTACCATCTGCAAATTTCTGTTGACTTCTACAAAAATTGTAGTTTGAGCAGAGAGGATTAGTCCTTTATTGTAGATTTAGATGCTTATGTGCTTAAATTTGTTTGTTTTCGTTATTCAGTAATAAATTGTTAGTATACGTTAAAAATTACTGAAACAGAATCTTGGTCCTGTACTGTAAAAATTCAAAATGGTGACTAAATGTTATTTTGACATGTATTAAATACTTACTTATTTTTTGCTATGCTGATGTATGGTGCAACAGGTTTGTCAACAAATGACCCGAATCCGAGTGCAAAACTCCGGGTGATATTCTTCATTTCCTTGGCTACAGAGAAATGATTAAGAAATGAATAGTCCGGCAGATTCATAAGTTTAATAACAAAATAATTTGATACACAATTTATAGTGGAAAAGAGAGTGTGTCATGACAGAGAATGCCGGGCCGCAGTTACTCCACATCGAATTCGGATCGTACGTCGATCCGATTTTTGTGAATTTGTGTTTAAATCTTTTCCATTTCTTTTGGGAAGAAACCCCAAATTTGTCATCCTCAGTCCTGTCTAAATGCTGGGTAGATGCGCACTGTTTAAGAAGGTGTTTCTTGATTGGCTGTTGCCATTGTATTGTTTCGATTGTTTTCTTTGTTACGATAAGGGATTAGGTTAGGGAGTAGGGCTTACGTTAGCCAGTACGGAAATTTCTGGTTAAAAAGTGCCCATCGCCGTTAAATGTATGGTATGTATTGCAGTACTACGAAAATTTAATTTATACTAGATGTTTCTTGACGTCACATCGACAGACAGTTTTATTAGACTACGCGTGTCCGGTAATCCGAATTCACGGTAGGCTGACCGCGACTTTAGCTGTTTAGTAGTTTGTGCTGGCAGCTTTTTTTTTTTTAGTTTAAAATCACGAATGGCTGTTGAATCAAGCTTTGAAAGGACAATTGTACACAACTTGTATAACGACGAAGCTAAGCAACCACTAACGTAGGAGAAGCCTGTGGCTTATAAATTCCACTTTACGTGGGGTGAAAAGCAACTCAACAACTTAGCTTAAATGGGTTATCTTTTGAAAGGCCAGTTTACATGGAAAAAACATAGATAACTCTTGGATGAAAAACCAACTTTATTCGACATAACTTTCGTGTGAAAACGATTTTCGTCAAACAAGAAAAAAAAATGTGGTGTTTAACCACGAAGATGATATTTGTACAGCTCCCTGGTTCCATTATGGAAACTTTTGAAAGGGATTGTTTCTGTGTGAAAGCGTGATGTTGATTTTGCAAAGTAAAAAATTCCGATCCGGATTGTTAACATCCGATTACCCGTAGTGACGCTATAAATCAGTTTCACTTCGCTACATGAAAGTTAGTTAAAATGTCGTGAACTGTTGAGGAACAGGTTTTTAACTGCTCTTTTCATGGGCCGCCAATCACTTCATGTGAAAAAGGAAAAAAGTTCCTAACTGGGTAATAATAGCACCAATCTCCAACCTAATTCCTAACCCTATCGATGAATGCATTTGATACAATGGCAACAGCCAGTCAAGACTTTCATAGACCTATTTCCAAATAGCAATTACAATGAATTAGAGTTTTGGGTGTACGTCAATTTTCACCATAGTAAAATGCCATTGACAAAAATGACAAACACCAAAACTCTATCCCACAATCCTTTGTAATTGCTATTTGGAAAAAGGTCTATTGTTAAACAACTTGCCAAATTAGGCTGGTTCGTCTTGTGCAGAAATGTTTTATGTCTTTTGTTGAAGTACAAAACCTCGGCCAAAAATTCAAACAGAAATTGTGACAGTAGTTGCTATAACTAAAGGTAGACACAGTCCTCAAAACTCGCTTTGTGACATAAAATTTTTCCCCACATTTCTATTTTGAGTGTCTTTAGTAATGTTTCAGGACGTAAGGGAGGCATTTTTATGGAAAAGATAAATTTGCAAGCCTTTCAAAATCTTCTAGCTCTGGCTTTAGTTTCAGTTTAAGAAATGACAAAATGACAAAATTGTTGCCACGTGGTTTCAAAGAGCCATTCATGGATTAGCATTCCGGTGTGTCATTTTTGTCCAAGGATGGATAAGGGCAAATGAATGGACTAATCAACTTTTTGGATGGATTCAATATAGGTCGCATTCCTTATTTCAAATGTGTTGGTTTTTACCCTTCCTTGTTAATCTGACACCGCGTTATGAAAACACAGGTGAACTATCCCCAGTCCATAACCCCAACAATATTTATTTGTGAAGCTCCAATTTCCCTCATTCCTCCAGGGAAAAAGTATGCTACCGGGGCATATTATTTCACACTGCGGGGTTTTTTCCATTTTGAGACTTAAATAATGAACAAAATGTTAGAATAGAGGACCAAAGGAATTAATTTAAGTATGTGTTGCTGTTATTTTCCTGTTCTTATGCTGCGTTACGTAAAAAGAGGAAACGGGATGGGGCATGACACAGGGGTGATCGTGTATGAGAGTATGGAGTGTGGAGGGGGGGGGGGCAGCATTGTATAGCGAGGAGGAAATTTACCGAGTTTACTCCCAAGATTTCTCAGACTTTTAAGATCATCATCCATGGAGTGACTCAGATCCATCAAGTAGTATAGATCTACGGGATAGTCGTTTACCTGCAAAACTCGAACGTCAAATGATTTCGTATCACCTATAGGTATAAAGAGAAAGTTCCAGAACAAGCAGTTGTTGGCAAATAAATTGCATCAAATCTTTCAGCAGTAGTTTAAAATAAAACAAACCATTAAATTTTTAGTTTAAAGCTGTTAGCAAGGTCAGATATTTCTCGCATGGGTAAATAGGTCATTGTGTTGATTTTTCCAACTTCAATCCCTTATATCTCCTGTTTTTTAAATTGTTTTAACTCTCGTATGCTTACCGGCTTCTATTTCCAAAAAATAGACGGATTGCAGACCCTAAAACTGCATTTTTCAACGGAATGTTTATTTGAAGCTACCGTCACCATTGAATTGTATTCAGTACAATATTATGCCCGACTTCTATCTATAGACAAATCCGATTGTTTTTAGTGACTGTAGGCCGCCAGTAGTGGGGCCCATCAGCCTAAAATCGTCTTTATTTATTATTTTCATGAATTTCAAACCCTCATAGTTAGTGAAATTGGAGAATTCAAGATACAAATTAGTGTAAAACCATCCATGATAGAGGTCAGTAAGGATATCGAAAGATTTAAAGATGACCGACCCCAGTTATGGCCGACTGAAATCAGACCATCGCTTGCTGTCCGGTTCCGTGTATAGACGAATCCGACCAGCGCGTGTGTTTAGTGACTGTAGGCAGCCATTACTGGAGTCCATCAAAAAGCTAATGATTAAGGCTTTTGGTTTTAATTATTATCTGTACGTATTTGTACTGACTGTACATACAAAAGTAGTTTTCCATTTGCTTCTGTACCAACCCTTGCAGAAGGTAGAAATTTCCGAAATGTCGATAAAGTAAAATTGGATGACTTGTAAATTACACGGTTCCAGTGTGTTTATCCATATTGCAAGGTATACATATATTTCTACGAGAAGATCCAGTCTAACTTGTTTTACTGTACCTAATCTCAACTTTAAGTTGACTTGTTGTGGTGTAATGGGGACGGCTGGTGTTAAGATCGTATCATTTTCTGAGAAGACTGGGTGTCGCACATCTTCCTCCTTTGAGAGATATACAAAGACACGTAAAAGGGAAAAAAATGACTTTAAAACTACAAAGAATATGTTTGCCTGCGATAGCTTAATGGTAGAGATTGTGGAAATGTTGCTGCAATCTAATTGATCATTCCAGTCCAGTACATTACATCATAACCTTATTAATAAAAAAACAGTAACTTTTTTAAATGATAATTTACTCTTCATTTTTTAAATTTTCCTTTTATCATTTTAATCAGAATTAGACTAAACTTTTGCTGAAGATGGTGAAGGTTTAGTGCCTTATTTTTTATAGCTCGTGTAGCGTTCCATACTCTTCAAGACGGAAAGGATACTTCTACCAATCTATGTAGGAAGACAATGCTACGCTGTTAATGTCAGCCCAGCATAATTTGTAATTTCAACCAATCAAAACATCACTTGATGATATGTAAATGTATAACCAATTCACTCCTAATTCACTAAAAGAAAATGTTACCCTTCACTAAGTTTTCCCACGCTGGTGATATTTGTCCACCTGACAGAGAAAGGTACACGTACCCTTTAAATGCCAATGTACAACAGCCCCCAAAAGCAGAAAAACCCTACGAGCTCTGCAAGCAGACAGCTCAAAGTAGTAATAATTGCATAGAGTTGGCATGCCAAAAATCAAGGGATTGAGAGGTCAGTGCTACTTTCATCGTTAGTATTTCATCTTCACTTCATACAACATCCCATCTTATTGCACCGTGAAAACGGACTAGGGATAAAAGGTTGCACACCTTCACTTTTGTAAGTTTCGACTCCACGTTTGTGATGTTGCCGCATTTATTCTGTTTTAAGTTTCTCGGCAAGTCACAACGGGATCCTTCAAATGTCTGCGAAAGGCAAGAAAAGAAAAACTTTAACCAGAAAGTCAAAAGGTTTAGTGATTCCTTACTACTGAAATGCTTTCTTTCTTTCATATTGACAGTGTTTGATAGATTTGTTTTTACAATTTAGGCACATAATGTGAAGGATTCATTTAACAAAGATCAAAATACACTTATCATGTTAATAACCTACAGATCCTAACAAGCACTGACCCCCAGTTACCCCAGATGACCTTTGACCTCAACCAAAATCAAAAGGGTTCTCCGATTCTCTCACGACCTCTGAATACCTGACGTGACCACTGGTCTGTACCAAAACAATAAGGTTCTTATGGTGTTAACAAGCCATTTGAGAGGTTTTGTAGTTTAACCTCTGGTGATCTCAAATGACATTTGACCTGCACCAAAATTACACTTAAGATTCTCCCTCTCAACATGAAAAATCTATACCCCAAATATGAAAAGTGTCCGTCACTCCTATCTTGAGATATCGTGTTTACAAGCCACCTTCGACGTCTTCGGAATTTTACCAGCAGTGACCTCGAATGACGTTTCAACAATAGGGTTCTTCCTCTCAACATGACAAATCTATAAACCGAATATGAAAAGTATCAGTAACTCATACCTTCAGATGTCGTGTTTACAAGCCCTTTTCGACGTTTTTGCAAATGACATTTGACCTCTACCAAAAACAATAGGGTTTTTCCTCTCAACATGACAATTCTATTAACCAAATATGAAAAGCGTCGGACATTCTTACCTTGAGATACTGTGTTTACAAGCAAAGTGTCACACACACACGCACACACACACACACACACACACTACACCACCATCGCATAGATTCCTTGCATGCCTACGCAAGGAATTAAAAACAACATAACAACAGTTATACTCTTTTAAACCAATATTTCTAGAAACGTTGTATTTCATACACGTGAAAGCAAAACGAAATGCTTCTTAACTTAGAAGTGTTAAGGGAAAAAAAATTGTGATATCTTTGAAAGTGTACCTCAACTCCGAAAATTCACAAAAATATATATCAAGCAGCATGAAAAATGAATTCAAACAGTTTAACTCTCATCTTCATAAGAGATTCTTGAGCGGAGATATAAAATGTTGAAGTTTATTCACTTAAAGCAAATTGATCCATTGCGCAATAATTGGTGACTTTCTCGTTGTGCAACTCACATTACCTGCCTTGTTTTCCTTTGAAAGTAGAAATGTTTCTATGACCTTGAACACGTGTTGGAATACGTGTTGTAGGTACAGGTTTGTTTTGTTTATTACGACGATCTGCAGGATTTGCGTAGCCACAAAAACGAATTACCGTACTGGCTTATTAAGAATTTCTGCTTTTGTCGTGGCAACTTCACAGCATTTCATCTATCCCTCCTCGACACCGCATATCGAAAAGTTTCGATCATAAACCTCCTAAACGCGTTACAGTGTGCGGGCGCATTTTGCATTTTTAGATTAATCGTTTTATGTAGCATTCGGGGTTGTGTTTAAAGATCTGACTAAACTGGATTTGTGATGTTCATACTATTGCACATCTAGTGAATGTTTTTTTGACTGGGCACACCCCTTACTTTTGTCGTAAATCATTAATTTGTGGGATTGGATGTCTGTGGGCTAAAAACGTTTTTCATTCCAATTTTACCTTAGGATTAGCACTTCTAGCCACAAATATACTGACACGGCTAAACGCGTTCCTGGGAGCTGCATGTCACAGGTAACAAGAGGAAAAGATTTAATTTTATTTTGATCTATATTTTTGTCGTAAAACGCGTGCAGTAAAGACATAAATTGGCCTATTATTTGGGGGAAATTCCCCAAATTATGACGCCAAAAATCATGTATTTCGAATTAAAATCAGTATTTCATGAGTTTCTCTCAACTTGACATATCATTACAAAGTATAATCGATTTAGCTTACCTTAATTAGAACATTTGAAAAATACTTGATACAGAATGAGCAAATGATCGTTCATGTACAAAACTTTTCGACATGAAACTGTGAAGTTAGCGTAAACACGTCGCCAAGAGTGCGGGTGGAAGGCACAGAACTTGCTCGCTAGCTAGAAAGTATTAATTTAATTTGCCATTGACCTTTTAAAAATTTGGCTATCTGAAAAAATTCCCACCTCCGGTAACCTTTGAGCCCATTCAGTACCTTGCCTTGCCTTGCACGAGGCCTAGGTTGACTGTCTTGATCGGACAAATCCCATCTTTGGACTTGGAATTCTGTTTCAAAACAGAATAAGCCGTGATTTCAATAAGTTCCAAGAGCACGGAGGACATTGCTGAATATATCACTATACCTTTAAATGGTACCATGGTTTTTAAGTACGAAGACCATTAATTTAATGTTTTGCATTCTCAGACATGTTCAGAACTCACAGGGACAGCTTGTTTTTCTTTCATACACTGTAAGAAAACATGTGCTTATAATGGGCCCGCTTGGTACTTGAAAGGCGATGCCGTTACAAAACGGTATGTGCATGGATCAAAACAAAAACATTTTATTAAGTTTATTATGACGTCTCACATGTAGCCCACCTAGTGTAAAAAAGCAGTGATAACTGAAAAGACCAAGCATACGAGTAAAATGTCACGAAAGTAAGGCCAACCCATAACAGTATATCTAGTGAACTTTTGTGAAGTGGGGTCAGCCAGAAATTCGGGGTTAATTCCCTGCTGCATTCCTAACAACTCTATATACTATCCCAGCATCATGTTAGGATATAAACTCTTTGTATAAAAAACATTTGTATCCTGTATGCAGCAGAGTAGCTGTTTTACTCAGGAATATTAGAAAAATCTGTGAATTAGAACCTAATTCAAGGACGCAGGAGTGCTAGAAATTCGGACAAACAAACAAAAACAAATAGATTAAGTTGCCCAAATTACGCTAAAGTATGTGTTTACATGGGTAAAAAATGCACTCTTTTTTTTAAATGAAAAATCACTTTTAGGCCAGAAATTGGTGTTAAATGACCAATCTTCACACCCTAAACCACAATTCATGTAGGGGTTTACCGAAACTCTCAATTGGCTCAGCTCTTTGATTGACAGCAGATTCAAGCAATGCAAAGCACCAACGCTTATATTGCACAGCGTGAACTGTACTGAAAGTGTTCTGACTATACACATTAATTGGGCTTTTTTATACTCACTCTGAAACAATCAAACTGAGGTAGTGTCTGGATGACGAAGAATTTCACACAATTGTCGGAGGGGTTAAGCAAGAACGTTAGGAGAGTTGATGCTGTTTGGGTTTAAAGAATTGGGCCTTTAAGGCTAGACGAAATCGGGTTTAGATTTGTTGAGGTTTCAGGTCCAAACTTCTAACCTTCTGGTTGAATTCGCTGTAGCCCTAATTAAACAGGGGCATGGAGGTTATTACGTTACAGTATGTGCTGGTTAGAAACTGGGCCGTAAAACTCCATCTAACCCAACCTATTTGGTTCACGTCGAGCCGGCCAGGGCCTTTTATCCAGTTGAAGCTCATTTGTTTGTTTCTGCTACTCCATTGTTTATGATGAGCACCAAGCACAATATAGCGCTAGGATCCATTTTTTAAAGTCTTAGGTATGACTCGGTCAGGAGTCGAACTCTAGACCGCCCAAATATCGGATGCTCTAACCACGTGACCATATACAGTCAGTCGGTAAGTGGTATGTAGAAACATCCTATGATCATGTTGATGTTCTTCTTCGTAACAATTTGCAAAAAACATTCTAAGCAATGCTATAGTAACGTTCTGGTGTTTTCAACAATTTCTCCAAATCAGTAACTTACTACTCAGCTCCAGCAACTGATTCATCTAGGAATATGCCCTCTCTTTGTTTCTCTGACACTCTTGTACCGCCCTTGTACAGTTGTACAGTTGTACATGCTTTCGAGATGTACCCACTTTTGCCTGGTGGACACAGATGAGTGAATAGACGTTTCACCGGAAGAGCAATGATTTCAGCTTTTAATAAACAGGGAGTGATTTGATTTGGTACAATATCACCTGAGCAGCCTTCTGTGCAGAATCTCTTTTGACGTTTCGAAAGTTCAATGTGCAATAGGGGTTATATTTTAAAGTTTTAGTATTTTTTGAAAAAAAAATCCTTTGTTGAGTTTTTTGGTTGTCAAAAATATGCCGCAAAGTATCTGTTTCGTTTTTCATTTTCTATAAAAGTTTGGGGCACATACCCACATTGTAATGTCCCCTCGCTGCTGCCCTGATGAAAACTGTTTGAATTACTTAAATATCTTCTACCGTTCTCAAGCTATATCATAAAAATTTGACGGGGCTTTGATTGTTAATTAATATAAAATTATGATGTGGCTTTTTGTCAAATGTCTGCATTTCTGTTAATACAGTAGTTCCCTCTATATTGATTTTTCTTGTATTCCCCTCTATTTTTGTGTTAGGTTTTTTATATGGGCATTTTCAAAGACAAATGAAACAAAAATGAATGCACAACGGCAGTCATTTGTCACCCCCAAACTACAATATTAACAGGACGTATACCAAAATTTCCAGTTGACGTAGTTCTTTTACTCACATCAAATTAAAAAAATGCAGAGTAGCTCATGTCCGCAGCATGCACTGAGATTACACATTGATTCCACATTAGTGCCTTATATCAGGGACTCTCTGCTTATATGATTACCAGATCATGTTCAGAAGCAATAAAATAGAACTGCGTCTGGATAAGCATGAGCTTATATAGCTTTGGGAGGAGATAGAAGTTTAGGTTGGGGCAATTGGAACTGTTTGATTTGATCAATCTGCCAATCCACGTTTTTTTGTTTTGTTTTGCTTCGCTGTTTTATTCCTTCTCTGAGAAAATTGGGTAACAGAATGATGGACAATATAACCAACATATTTTGCTAAAACTAACCACAAGCTATGGTAAAATTCATTTCTTAGAACAACCAATTGTTTGTAAATTCTTATAATAAAGGAGAGATAGTACCAGCGAAATCATCATCCACCTAGGTTTCGTAACCCTGGTCAAAATTCCAGTTGAACCCAGTTAAACTGGGTTCAACTGGATCCAGTTGGAACCCAGTCAGAAACCAGTTGAAAACCAGTGAAACCCAGTTAATCTAATATGGGAACTGGAACAAATTCAACTGGGCTGAATGTAGTCAATCCAGTTGAAAGCCTGAAAGCTGGTAACCCAGTTCAACCCAGTTTGTTTTATATGGGATTTGGAACAAGACTAGCTAGGTTCAACTGGGTCCCAGTTAAACCCAGTTGAATTGGTCAACTGGGTTCAACTGGAAGTTTTACGTGGGAAATATATAACACATCATCTCTTCTTGAAGTTCTTGAATCGAAAGAAGTTAAGATCGAACAGGACGGTTTAGAAAATTTAAATAGTCTCCGAATATGCATGCAGCTGTAAATTTACCATTAACCACTATTACAGTGACATTTCTATAACCATACAGACTGTCTGTTACTAACGAGGACATACTTTAAAGAATATTCCAGAGTAAAATTTCTGTTCGATATATTAAAGTGGAACATAATCAAAGTTTCATTTATTTTCCGTGTTCGGTTCTCGAGATATTAACAATTGAAATTGACATATTTTCTATAAAACGTGAACTTTAAGCAAGCAAGCAAAAGGGGTGTCATGGATTCAACTTGTTGGCCAATATTTTGTTTTTCTTTTAAATCCTATTAGTTTGACCTTGTATTAAGTACGGATGCTATCTTGCTCCTAAGGCATAATAAGTATCATAAGTTTCTTTGCTCAGGATGCACCTATGGTATTAATATAACAGATTTTAGTTGAAAAAAAGTTGGTGGTAAATTATACATAAAAACAAAACAAGAGCCAGCAATGTGAATCCATGGAATCACTCCTGTTTGCCTCAAGTTCATTCTATGTAGAAAATTTGCCACATTCAACTGTTAATATCTCGAGAATCGAACATGAGAAATTAATAAAAAATAAATCACCCTGATCCTTAGAGTATGTTCCTCTATAACATATCAAAAAGAAATTTGGCTCTGGTTTATTCTTTAAAACATACAAGTCTCTTTTGTAGCCTTACAGGTTGCCTTTTTACTAGAGAGGACATCATTAACCATAAACATATCTTTTGAGGCCTTACAGATGGCCTGTTACTAACGAGGACATACTTAAATCTTCGCAGTATCGTTGATTTCTGCTTAAACGTCGACACAGTGATAGAAACATAATACTGTATGGCAGGTAGTTCATTTTACATTAGCATGGCCATCAGATAATTCTAGTACCCTGAAACAGGTATAGGCTTTCCTCACACCTCGTCTTGAACTCGGATCAAAGGAAATATTTGTTTATGATAGTTTATAATCAAGCCTTGCCACTTCCAGGGTTATATATACACTTCTATTGTTTGGTGTAGCTCGTTCAAAAATTCCACTTTAACAATAATAAAAAATTGAAATAAATGTTTAATTTTAATTTGAGTTTGATGATCTTATAAAGAAAATGTTTGCTTATAATAGTTTTTATCCAATACTGATCGGTCGTATACACTTCCATAACTTAGCATGCAGTACGTTTAGTGCTACCACTTTCACTTACGTTTAAATTTTTAAGGAAGAAATAAATATAATTCCATGTGTCGTTAATCTGATTGTTCTTGCTAAGAAAAAGTTTTACCTTATATAAAATATTCAGTTTGAAATAAAACCTTGACATTCGTATACAATCATCTATAATTTAGTGCAGTACATTTCAGTGATTCAAAATTTATTAGTTTTCAGGTTGCTGTTGTCGAATGAAGAAATCGCAGTAAACCCTATTGATCGTTTATTATGTAGCATGTATTGTAAAGTGATGAAGTATTGGTTAGGCTCTGAGTAGTCTGTTAGGGTGACAGAGAACGTGTACTCATTTCAGCATTTGGTCTTTCCATACCTTGACTTACAAGGTAGAAAATGACAAAAGTTGCTTCACAAACAAAAAGGGTTTGGTTCGCCAATCAGGAAAGATAACGCTCATGTAATAGGCCTATGACTATCCTTAATTAAAGTTGCGAATTATAAGCCAAAGGAACACAACTTTGCTTCTTATCTAAACAACATACTTTTCCGTTGAATAGTCTTTAAGGAGTCGTTTAGCTCGTGAAAGGATAATTTTATTTACTTTATACCTGCCTGGAAGCCTTTCTCCAACATTATTGTCAATAAACATTGAAAAAATTCGAATTTTAGGCTGTGTATGGGCAACTCAGGTCATATTTATTTCGACGGTCACCGAATATTATTTAAAATATATGTTAAGGGTATGTATAACAGTGTGTACTTAGTGATCTCCTGCTATCTACTTAACTGGCCCAAAAGTGTCCTGAGAGGTTCTGATTGCTTCTTGCGCTGGGGTGCAACGGTCACCCTCCCCCATCCGCTTAGATATGGTTTGTTGTGTCGAAGTGTGTTAAGAAGTTACTGTAAATAGTGTTTCGTCTTTGTTTGTGACAGTTCTCACTGTAAAAAAAAATTTTAGACTGACAGGACAAAAAAAAAAAAAAAATGAAATACATAGAGAAAGCGGTGATATCAAGCTGTTCAAAAACTGACAGCACTTTCTCCATATCCGTTTTGTATTTCCTTTTTTTTTTTTGTTCTATAATCCTACAACATGTCTGTGACATTTTTACAGTGCCGTCTTTGTCTGGAACTTTGTTCATTTCGTGTCCGTTTTCAAGCACATAAAAAGATCCACCCTCCCCCACCTGTGTTCCAAAAACATCAATAAAAGCAAGTGAAAGTTATTCACACTGTATATACGTGTGAAGATTACTTTCATTTTTCATCTTTGTTTTGTACGTACAAAATGTAAATAAAGGTGTTCCTTCAAGGAAAAAATATTATTTATCAACTAATGGATTGGGAACTAATGTACACTAAAAAATAAAAGTGAAATTTCACTCGTCACATGAGTGAAAGTTAAAACGTTTACTCCAAATGAGCGGAATTTTAATTCGAGAAGAGTGAGATTCACGCCAAAATAGAAAAAGTTCCACTCTTGATGTAGTGCCTATGGCCTATCTTAAAAAGAGGTGAGGTGAGATTTTCCTCCTTTTTCATGTTATTGTGCAACAATTTTGATGGCGTGGGTAACGTTTCTTTGTACAATTACAGGCTGAAGCCTAACTTTGAACTAACCATAGTTATTATACTATTCCTGGTAGGGAAACTTAGCGTGTGAAGACAGTATGTTGGAATCCGCATATTTAGTGGTCACGTGACTGTGAGAGTGCACATCACGCTTGCACAGAAATGGTCGGAACTGTATTGTACAATATACACTACAGTTCTCATCGTGTCGAAAGCAGTCGAAAAACAGTTGAATGGCCTCCTCAGGTGCTTGCAGGGGACCACTTACTTTTTGGTACTTCACATCACTCAAACACCAATCTTTTCATTCGTACTCTTCGTACTTTTTCTGTTGGTTCTTAATGCAGTGTTTACACGCGATTCGATCGTGTGCATCGTCATTGTCACATGACGCACTTTTCTGAAGTTCTCAACATACCTGCTCGGACTTGTACGTGTGTGCGTCTTGCTAGGTACAAGTTAAGTTTCCCAGCCAGAGAATTACATATTAACTATGACCCAACCTGAGTATAGTCCTAGGTTGTTTGTGTATAGGCCATCCTTCGAAGATACAAACAAATGATATGCACTATTTATGTACCTGTATTCATTTTACTTTCGTAGAGCATGTGTGCATGACACCTATAGACGAATCCGAACAGCGCTTGTTTTAGTGACTGTAGGCCGCCATTAGTGGGGTCCATCAGCCTAAAACCGTCTTTATTTATTGTTTACATGAATTTCAAACCCTCATATTTAGTGAAATTGAAGAATTTAAGATACAAATTAGTGTACAACCATCCATGATAGAGGTAAGCAAGGAAATCGAAAGATTTAAAGGTGATGGACCGCAGTTAAGGCAGACTGAAATCAGAACATCACTTGCTGTCTGAATTCGTGTACAGTTGTTAAAGGCAGTCATTCGTCACCCCAAACTACAGTTTCAGTATACATATATCAAAACTCTCAATTGGTACAGTTCTTTGATTGGCATCACATTCAAACAATGCATCATAGCTAAATTACACAGCATGGACACTGAGAGTGTCTTGATTACACATTATGGACTTGTATGGCCACTGGGACAAGCCATGAAGCAATAAACTAGGATTGTGTCTGGATAAAGATGAATTTTAGATAAATGTGGGAGGGGCTAGAAGTAAGTAGGTTGGGAGAATTGGAACTGTTTGGGATGATGAAAATATGCCTTTAAGTCATGCATAAACAAACATACTTTCATTGGTTCATCATGCTCCTTACTGATGAGCTAATTACAGGAATTAACTCGAATTTCATTTGGCAAACCGAATTCAACAACTGCACTTCGGACAAAGATTACTTCCAAAAGAAGCTAAGACTGTCCTTCTAAGTGTGTTAGAACCTCGTTAACAGTTTCCAGCTTCAGCTATCTGGCTCTTGTGCTATCACGAATTTTGGAGGTTTAAGTATTTCTAACAATCTGGTAGGTCCACTTTAACAGAATTTGAGAAAATGTACCTAATTCGCAAAGCCTGTATAGATTGCTATTGAGTGGAATAGAATAAAACTACAAAAAAGTTCGAAATTTACGTTTCTTCTTTAGTCAAATACCCTTGTAAACATCCTATTCATCACAAAACTGTAAATATTTGTATATTGTATGTATGTTTGTCAAGGTGAATGATCCCCCTCCCTCTAAAATCACTTATCCGTGGAAACCTATTGGTTGAACTGTGTAGATGACAAATGATATTTAGAGTGATAAATCGATAAATGTCGATAAATATTTATACTTGGTATCCAAGATCCACTTTTCTCTGCAGTTCTGTCCTATAGACGAATCCGAACAGCGCTTGTTTTTAGTGACTGTAGGCCGCCATTAGTGGGGTCCATCAGCCTTTAATCGTCTCCATTTTTTGTCTACGTGAATTTCAAATCCTCATATTCAGTGAAGTTAAGAAAATCAAGATACACTTTAGTGTACAACCATCCATGGAATAGGTGTGGAAAGAAATGTAAATATTAAAGGTGATGGACCCCAGTAATGGCCGACTAAAATCAGACCATCACAATCTGTCCGGATTCGTCTATAGGTATTCAACAAAACATCTTGTACGGTTAGCCTACGCACAGTCCACTTGACAGGCGCCTCCATTTCGTAAAATATGGGAAAGTGAAAATTATGCTAACATCTCCAACAAGACTAATCATGCGTGGTCTGTTAACATTCGATAGAGCATGAATGCTTTATACACGCATTGCATTCATGAATTTCCTCAATATAATCTGCAGTCCTCACATAATTTGTCCTATCAAACTGTCAAAATAACACTTGGCTCATGTGAATTACCGTATAGTCATTCTTGACTAAATCTTGTGTCATTATGAGATCATCGGATAAGTGAATAACCAGATCTTCCTGGTTTCATATTAAAGAAAAAAATATTATCAAATAACATAATCTGGGTGTAGCATGTTTTTTTTTAGGATTGTACGTTAGCGAGTTGTACTGAGAGAACAGGTTGTGAACATAGGGATACACTAAGTATCCACCATAGTTTTTATTCACAGCGTCATCCATTTTTTCGATAAGTACAAAACTGAAACGTCTCAACCAATGTTCCTACTATTTAATAATGCAACTGATATATCTTTTATTTAAACCAATTCATACTGGAAACTTAGGGTAACTAAATGAGAGTTGCAGATTATAAAGCACAGGTACTTCTCTCAAAAGCACATGTTACAACGTTTAGCTGTGACATTATCTGATTATAGACAATATAGCATTTTCAAAAAAATCCAAGTGATAGTATAGACTAATCCGGACGGATTGTGATGAACTGATTTTAGTCGGCCATTATTGGGGTCCATCACCTTCAATCTTTAAATTTCCTTACTCACCTGTTCCATGGATGGTTGTACACTGAAGTGTATCACAATTTTCTCAACTCAACTGAATTTGAGGATTTGAAATTCACATGGACAATAAATGAAGGCGATTAAAGGCTTATGGACCCCACTAATGGCTGCCTACACCCACTAAAAACAAGCGCTAATCGGATTCGTCTATAGGGAACATTGGTTTTTGTCATGTATATATGTTTTGTTTAGTGTTGCGTCACTGGAGTATTTTCTATTAGTAAAAAGAATAAAAATGTAGTAATTGTACCTTAACCTACAGCATTTTGCAAGGATTACATAAGTTTCTATCCTATGTGCTATGGGAGTAATAACAGCAATGGAGATCATTATCAAAAGTTTGTACTTTGTCTGAATGACGCTACATTAAATGATAATGTGACTCACTCCACTTGACTCACTTTATTTACGTCTTTACACCAGGCACAGTGTGGGTTAATCGTCATACATTTACCACAGGTTTTAGCAGGATGGCACTCCTCACCCCCTTCACCGAAGCCACCTGAAAAATTAAAAAAAAAAAAAAACACCTCTAAGTAGCAAAATAGCTTTCTCGGTAACTACATGTAGCAGAAAAATCCAACGGGAAGAGAAAAAAGGAAGTTAAAGAGAAACGGAGAAAGAAGAAGGAACAGAGAGGCACTGGAGTACCCAAGGGATGAGGGGGAGGGGGGCAATGGGCCATGGCTTCCCCCATGAAAAACATTTTTTCTCATCCTAAAAAATTTTTGCTTCAAAACGTAACGTATGTGGCACCAGATTGCATGTAAGGGCACCCAATTTCTGAAAAAATTTCAAAGGAATGGGATTGTCTCCCCAAGCCACTCTCAGTGATGCCACTTTTTAACTTCTTAAAAATACGAAAAAATGTCAAATTCCAAATTTTACTTCAAAAAGTAGCATCTGTGTATGACAACAGATTGTAAGTATACTGCTTTGTCAAAAATTTTCAAAGGGGATCGACCCATCTTAGACTCCTCCCCCGGACGGTACAGATGTACGAGACGCGGGCAGGAGCTTAGGTCAGGTGCCGTGAGCAACGGTTTTCCATTTATCATGCAAAAGATGTCAGGAGTAAAATAATTTATAGTCGAGGTCGAGCAGTCATATAACAATTTCATAAATTGAGCAGATTTTGAATTTAGTCAAGAGTCACAGTAGAGAAACATTCGCGTATTTTCAATTCCGTTGTATAGTTTTCCCCGAAAAAGATTCAAGAACATTTTATTTAATGGTAATGTTGCATTTTATGTGGTATTTGTAAAAATGGTGCGGGACGCGTTTTTTTTTTTTTTTTTTTCAGTTTTCTGTACCTTCCACGCAAACCAGTGGTAGCGCACCGCTGGTCTTTCGGGCAAAAATACATTTTTTCCGGTCAAAGTATTTTTTTAATAATTTTCTGATCACCTTGCCGTTTTCGAAACTTACTTTGAAGTAAGCATTTCATTCATTGCAAACGGCAAGAAACGATAACGGCTGCTTGAATTCTACGTTTAAGTCTATGAAATGCTATTTCGGGCCATCCGAAGGGCCGAGTTTTTAAAATTTTCTTTACGCTCCGAGCCAACTGATTGTGGCGCTCCGCTTAGATAGCCCTTCAGGCAGACTTACGTTTTTCGGACAAGAATTAAAATCTGAAACGCTTCCGTACGCCTATGCCGATCACTGATACTCCTTTATTTGTGATTCCTTAAAGTACACATATTTATAAACAAATTTTACTTTGAAAAAGCTAGAGTGCATGGCATTTCATTGCATGTTGTAAAGACACAAAATTTTCAGTAATATTCCCATTAACCACTACAAATTCAGCTTTCAACACTATTTCTGTCACAGTCGAAAATCTTGCACCATTTTGCTCTTAGGCAAAGAAGGTAAAACATTTTCAAAGGGAAGGACATCCCTCCCTTAGACCTCTCCCCCACTCCGGCCATCAATCAAGACGGGAATCAGTCATCATTTCTAATTAATCTGTACATGATTTTCGATCCCATCATTCGCTGGTGGGAACCGTCTGAATTTTACCATCTACATACGTTTTCTAAAACCCTCATATGCAAATATTATTGATAGAGCTAAATCAAAAGATTAAAAAAAAAGATAAAAAAAAAATAAAACAGATGGTCAACCTTTATGGCTGACAAAGGTGATCATCACTTTTAAATGAAAAGATTGAACTTAGTCACTGTAACAGAGGGAAAAGTTTTAATTCACTCCACTAAAGTGTTAATTTACTGTAAGAATACTGAAAAAATCACTCTAATATAGTGAAATTCACTTTAAAAGCGTGAAATTTACTCCAAATGCGAGAAGTTTTACTTTTGATGAAGTGCCTACAGTGATCACTCTTTAAAAAGATTTATAACTATGCAGGCACTCGTGGAAGAGTGATTATTCACTCTTCCTGGGGTGGATTTTACTCTTTTTGGAGTGAATTAACACCCTTATGGAGTGAATTAACACCTTTCACTCTATTAAAGAGTGACATAGTTCATCCTTTTGATTTTAAAGTGGTCACTTCTTTGTTCTGGTTCGTTTTTATATGTGGCAATACAGTCAAGATAGCTTGTTGCGATATCGTGACATGGGTAAACCGTGTACAGAACTTGGAAATAAAGAAGTCTTGGCTTAAAGAAGGAATCAGTGAGTTAATCAGCAGGAATTGTATTTCTGCTATCCAACAGAAATGTCAAGCCGGTCTAATTTCATACAAGGACGAGATCCCAGTAGTATGATTCCGCAGTTTGTGGAAATAATATCGGTGATTTGTAAATAACCACGTCAAACGATGAAGAAAAGAAGCAATTTCCGATGTTGTTTTTCAAAAATGTTGAAAACACAAAAGTTTGTTCAGTTGCTTTTAAATGGTGATATTTGAAAAATATAGTAATCGATGTACTAATATGATGCCTTTTGAGTTATATGTTTCGATAAACGGAACCTTCTACATACCAATGAAAAATGTCCCAGACGTGCGATATCATATGTAGTTAGAATGGTTATGATGTTATGAATTATAGCACTATAGTGTGTTTTCCTTGGATACTGTGAAATACGTCTTAAATACATGGAATATTTACAACTGAATATATTGTAAAAATTCTTTTTGAAAATGTTGACTTCTGTTGTAACATAATTAGTACAGGGGGCAGTTACGGAAATAGATTTCTACTTGTTTAAGTTGCCTTAAGTTCATAAAGCGAGGGGAACAGAAGAAAGGGAGGGGGGGGGGGAGAGGTCCTCCTCTGTAAAAGTGCCAGTGGTGAAACCAAGCAATAACTCAACCAAGCAATAATCACCGGAAGGAGTTTTGCTTCCGAAGAAAGCTACGAACCGGAATTGACAATAAAATTAACTAGAAGGTGTGTACTTGCAAGCAAGTAATGTTCTAAGTCAATGAAATGGTACGAAGAGAAGTGGAAAAGCGCAAATATCAGCGCGACTTGAATTCAAATCTCGATTGATTATTTGAGTGCTGCAAGGAAAATGCAAACTGCCTGTCGCACTCTCTTCAAAATGTAAAACTGTTCTTCCATTAATAAAACTTCAAGAATAGAAAGGTATCTCAAAAAGTCAGTAGTCCGTTTCTTGGCAGATCAGAGTATTTGCACATGCGCAGTTCAAATCAGTAATTGCCTTGTAAAATTGTCAATTTTTTAGGGATTTTGATGGGATTTGCGCCCAATTCCTTGGTTTTTAATGCATTTTACATCGAGTACCCAATTTTGTCATTTTCATGCCCCACCACCTTTAATGTTTAGACCTGTTTATATGATGATAGGACTGTCGTGTGTGGTTCTTTTCCAAACTGATACTTTACCTTTCTTTAAGTTCCCTCGACTCTCGGAGGAAAAGACAAGCGCCGAAGTACACAGAAATTATTCCGAAGGTTCACGGCTGCTCTCTTTGGAAAGGAGGCACCAAGACTTACGTCCCGAAAGGACAAAAAAATAGCTAAAATGACATTTGAATCACTTATAAACTTAGTGATTGGCTTACCAATTATTCTTCCCATTGTATATAACGAATTAAAAGTAGCAAATTTCGGGGTTTTTACTACCTATAGTTCATGAGGCTTGAAAGAGGTGGGAGAAGGGGGATTGAAAGGTTACCAACACAGTTTTAGTAGAATAATATGACGAATTCAACAGGTTTCCTTTCACTAAAATCACTTGTCAACTTATAGAAGTGGACTTTCAAAATTTCAGCATCAATTTGCTTCTTAGGGAACAACGTTATTTAAAAAAACCAGTACATTGCTTTTCCGACCTCCTGTACCTGAATTGTGCATCCCCATGCGGCAGTTTCCTACAAGCTTTTAATATTATCCTCCCCCGTAGTGTGTACTTTCTTAAAGCGACAGAAATGATTCCCGATGATTGCTTTGCCTGGGGGACGTAACGCGGTGTAAAGTAACATGGAGTGAAGTGATTCGATGCGACATTACGATGTGATATTGTACGTTATTATGGGAATTTATAGATCTTATGCATTGACTTAACATTGACGTCAGTTTGGAGGAATAACAATGCGGGCATGGCTGCGTCGCTGATCTCTGTGTGGGACATGTATCAATCGGTGACCAACACTCAGCAGAATTCGCCAAAGTGTCATAAATGTATTGAAAAGGCATTACATAGTTTATAAAACATACATACTTACGCGCATATTCGATTGGTTGACCAACTATCTAGCTAACTGCATTTCTTGTTGTTGGTTTGTTACCCCTCCTATGGAGGGCGTACTTTTTGCATTGTGACATCATATGCACAAGGTCAGTTTTTGTAGGATATGATGTCCAGAAATTTTCTGGGAGACTTTTTTTCTGGTAGATGTAACCAATGATGAAATGTGATATGGTGCAATGCAATGTAACGTAGTGTACGGAGGGCGTAAAATCTATTTGATTCCATAGATTCTCACAATTAAAATTTGACCGTTACCAATACTGTTGTTCATAATTTTTCGGGAGAAAAAAAACCGAAAGTTACAAGACCCTAGGCTAGGGTAAAGCCCCATCTTCTATTCAGACATAACTTTCGATTATTCCGAACAAATGTTGCATGACTAAAGTTGTTTTTAAGTTGCATTGAAAATGAAAATGTGCCCGTACTTTTATATGACAATATGATTGCCATGTTCAACTCACAACATCTTTCCAAATCCGGTTGTACTTACCCAAGGCTAGCAAAACACACAGTAAAGTATTAACCAGCAACCATTTGAAAAGGGTATCCATTATTCAAATGCACGAACTCTGTAATGAAAAACGATAGATGAAGAACGTGACTCATTGATACATGATAGGCTTTCTTTCTTTTAAGTGTATTTACAAATCAACCATTATGTTTTCTCATTTGTTTTTGTAAGCCCACATTTCGTGGTAATAAATATCACAAACCTTTGTTTTCATCTTTTCAATATCTTCAGAATACGTCTATCACGGCATTTCTCGTTTGACACAATTTGTGAGTTTAACAACACAACTGACTATTGTGAGGGTTATAGAGTGCTGCAAATCATTCTCTTTGACTGAGACCACGAATCCCAATTTGTCACGTGACTACAATCTTGCCGTGCCTAGTATTGGCCCATGCCATAGAATGTCAACTTTACTTCAAGGGTCATTCACACCAGGCGCAACAACAAATGATCTTTGCGACTTTACAATGTTCTACATACGATATGGTCACCGCATTACCAAGAACATATAAGTTTCTCGTGTCACATGGAGTTTTACGGCCCAGTATCTAGTGTCCACGCAGTGTCAGGATCAGTGGCTGAGCTAGGGATTTTGGTCAGAGAGGGAAAAATTCAGGGATACGTTAAAGCGGGTTGTTACGTACGTAAAAAGGGCGGCAAGTAATTTTGTTCTTTCGGGAGGGGGTAAGGGGACGGTCGCTCCTGCTGACCATATCGACCCTCCGTCACTGCTTTGGGCTAACCCAGAGGCAACAGCCGCTGTAAAATCCAGAAGCGAAAGAACCAACCGACAGATGTTATCTTTTTAAACCTATTAACAAAGATCACCAATCGCATTTCCTACTCTACATCTATATGCTATGGTTTTGAATGTTGTCAAAAGAACTGAACGATAAGCAGATAAGTGGAAAGAAAAGTAGTCCCTTTAAAGGGGAAATGTAGTGGCCCCAACTTGATTAAGTGCAGTGTACAGACTGTCTTGTTTCATGATTGGCTCCTTAAGATCACGTGACATTTTTTCCTTTATTTTGAAAATCACTTGGTTTACCTTGAGCATGCGATAGAAATTCTAAAATATTATGAAAGATACCGCGGAGAAAATTGAAATTAAAATTGTTAGATGAAGATGTCGCTACTGATGTCGTCCTTCAAAGAAAATGCAGACAACTCTTTCCTTCGTCTTGATACAATGTGCAGTAACTTTGACAAAATCAAAGAAATACAAAGACTGTAATTTGAGCAGTACAACAATGACACCACAAATTATTGTGCAATGTTCCATTTTAATTTGAGTAAACAAATTTCAACATTTTACACTCCTGATCAAGAATTAATGTTCTATGAAGTTGGGAGTTGGACTGTTAGAATTTATTTTCCATGATTCTTCATATATATTTTTTATTGTTTTTAACTTGAGGTGCACTTGGAGGTAACCAATACATTTCTACATGGATTTCCTTCACGGCAATGGTTTGAGGGCCTGGGCCGAGCACTTATGTGGGTAGGCCTATAAGCAAGGTATATTAAAATCCGTCATGCACAGAATATGCGTAGGCATAAAAGCAGAACTAATATATCCTAGACTGATATAAAATTGTAATGATGACCGCACTAGGGGAACTAGCAAAAATATTAACTTTTGGGTGGTGGGGACCGAGAGGACAAGGCTCTTGAGTGGGGTGGTAGGTCGGTAGTTACATGGAGTTTTATGGCTCAGTTTCTACCCTCAAAGTTGGTTTTAAGTCTGGCCGGTCACGGTCATTTTTCCATTTGTGGCTCACTGGCCTGTTTTCCCTACTCATTTCCTTATGATGAGCACCACTGAAGTCTGAGGTCTTTGATATGACCCGGCCAGGAGTCAAACTTCAGAACTCCCTGCTTCAAATCGGATGCTCTATAACCACTTGACCATGCAGTCTGTTTTAAGTGGCCGGGGTGGCTGGCCCAATAGGAGCTTATATTATACATGCCTCATTCCGACGGGAAGACGTGGGATACCCTTCTTTTGATGCTGTGAAGAGTTGTTACCTCTTATTTTGCCAGCACGGGCATTGAGGTATATAGCTTTACATCGGCAGATTACCTTCCCAAACCGATTGATCTCCGGGCCCTTGCCCTTTTCGGACCTCCACGGCAACTTTCTACGACAATTCCGCAATTCCAAAGTTGTAGAACGTAGGCCCCTACGGATCTTGTCACATACTGTATCGTAGAACTGGGCAAAATACGGTGGCTAGTAAGTTGGGTGGCTAGTAAGATGGAATTTTACGGCACAGTTTCGCCGGAACCAATTGGTTCAAGGCAAGGTTCAAGTTGAGCCGGTCACGGCCTTTTTCCAAGTTGTGGCTCACCTGCTTGTTCCCCCTACCCCAATGCTTAATTGCTTATGCTGAGCACCAAGCAAAATGGCAGTAGGTTCCGTTTTTAAGTCATCGGTATGACCCGCCCAGGAACTCCAACTTCCAACCTCCCGTACAGTCTGTGGCGGTTCCCTTAAAAGGGTTAATTACATATATAGAGTCCACCAGGATAGGGACTCAAGCAGTAAACGAAGTATGCATCTACACGAGGGGAAGCTCATGGCAGGACACTGACTAAATTTCAAGAATTTAAGCTCTCGAAGAGAAATCTTATCAAACAGTCACTGGATACTTATGGATATTTACATATAGATTAGTTTAAGAAATGATTGAATTGGTCCATTTTACAACCGAGTCCAACAAATGTTTGGAGAGAATTCCTATTTAGTGCACCTTTTGAAGAGTGGTTACTTACAGTGTTTGCAAAACCAAATCATCACTGACTGCCATTATCACTGACAGGTGGTTCTATTCCCAAGACTGACTGACTGACTAAATAACTAAGTAGCTAATTGACAGATAACAGATGACTAAGCCTAAAAGGTACTGGTAGTCTTTTTACAGTTTTAACAATCCCAAGCAGTTCCAATTCTACCAACTTACATTATGCTGTATCTTTCAAACCTTTCCGTTGTATAGTGCCAAATGTCGAAGTTATTGCTTAAGGGACATATCTTGATGATGACGTAGGGCATAAATGTGTAATCAGAACACTCGCTACGCATGTTGAGTAAAATGAGCTACTCTGCGTAGTTTGATACAGATTTCAATCAAAGTGCAATGCCTGAAATGAACTTTTTTCTCCCCTTACTACTAGTGCAAAATGTATTTTGGGGTCACTAGTGTCTCCTTTAACTCTATGCTAAATAAACCATTCTCTTGCCGTGTTTGTTGTCGCTAACAGAGGATTGAAGCCATTTGACAGCTTGTTAGTCTCACTTGGCCTTTAAACTTCACTAATACTCTAGTTTCGTGGTACTAAATATATTAGTTGTTTTCAATGAAATACTTTTTTAAGATTGTTTTTTGTCTGTCAAAAGTAAACCACTCGATAACTTGTAAACAAGTGAATCGTGACGTTTTGTGCAAGCTTGTCATAATGTTTGACATTGGATACTTTATTTTCACATTGTAAAAATCGCCATGGAGAGTTAAAGTTGTTTGTGTTTTGTCTTTAGACTTACATACAAAGCGAAAGTAAAAAAAGAAAAGCGATGAGATCAATTGTAACATAAAAAGAAAACGATATGTGAGTATAAAACCAGTAATATCCTTCAAATGCTCGAATTCTCTAACTTATCCTATTTTCTGAAAGGCACCAAAGCAACACAGAGACGTAACGAATTTTGGAAACTTTATTTACTAAGGAAGTTGAAAACCAAGGTTGAGATGGGTACAAGGGTGAACTGGAAGTTGGAATTGTAAACACGATCTAGAAAGCGGTTATATTCCAAGCCTAAAAACCAAAATGGGTAAGTTAATAACATCATTACACTCCCTGAAACACACCAACCCACTTATTGTATTAAAGAACCACATGCTCAATCAGGGAGCTAGAAAATCTAGGCACCTATAGCGCGAGCAATCTCCATCTCTTCCAGATCCCTGGCCTAACACATGAATAATGAGTTCCAAAACAATTTTGAAATAATGGCAAACATGCCAATGAGCGTCCTGGATGTGCAACTGCATTTAATTATCCCAAAACTCTATCCGCTTATATTGAAATAGCTGTATTACAAAGTTAATGATGAAAGAAGGTGGGGGAGGGGAAAGTGTAATTAAAGAAGGGAGTTGTCCAAATGCATCCTGTAAAAGTGAAACCTATTGTGTATGCTATTTGCACGAACATTTACCTTTTGATTTTCACCTGATACGGAAGAAACTGACTAGGTATATATTTTGTAACCTAGCGACCAGTGACATACGAATTGTGTGTAACACCTGCACCGGTATACCCAGCACTTTCATTGAGTTTGCAAACGATGAAAGGGTCAATTTTGGAATTACAATGACCTTTACAAGGAAGTGTACGCTAACTTAGACCATGCCTGTATTTCAGATTTGAAGTATTGCTCGGATTTGTCTTCGTTATTTGACTACACTAAATGCGCACACGGTTTTACCAATAACGACTAGCTCTATAGTCGCATTCCATATGTGTATACAATAAAAGGGAACAGATATCTTACATAAGGGTTTCCACTTTAATAGGACTGAAGGTTGATATATTTGAACTTTGAAGAATGCGTAAATCAAGCTCTCTGGGTAAAAACTGTCATTTATTATTGAAATATTTGGTACTCTAGATGTAGCGTATAAACTGCTTATCACATTTCGGACTTACGTAAACCTGAACAAAGCCCGCGTGACACAGTAACTTCCAGGGGAGCAAATCTCTGTTTGAGAGTGGGGGGGGGGGGGGCGATAATGCTTATGATGTGCCCATCAGTATTAAACCGTTCACGCGTGGCGGGCACGGCGAGCGCAAAGCGCGAAGCCCCAAAGGACCCCTGGAGGGATCCAGGGGCAAGGCCCCTGTAGGGGTCCAGGGGGCAAAGCCCCCGGAAGCTCTTGTGTTCTAGTATTTCTGAAGCTTCAGAAAAACTGTTTCGAACGAAAAAAGACCGAAAAAAGGTGATCGTATTTTTAGGTCTACTCATTTTGGGGGGGGGGGGGGGATTACGATTTGGCCCCCCACTTTTTCACTTGAGGGGACGAAGGCCCCCCTTGCTCCCCGGGATTTGCGACCCTGGTAACTTCCAATAATTAAAATGTTTTGCATTTAAAACTTTTGCAACCTTGCACCATATTATACGACGGTTGCTTTAGGAATCTGTTGATGTACGTACCCGCCGAATCGGGCTTTTGACGGGGCACTGGATTATTTTATATATCAATTACTAAATGCACCTGAAAGTTACCTGTTATCCAGGCATAAAGAAAGATAAGGAAATAAATTGTTCTGCTAGCTAAAGCAAACAATCTTCCTGCTCTGTGATAGAAGAAAACTGAAGATTACAGGGGAATATTTCAGATTAATCAACGGGACTATTGTAGATTAATCACGATTTACAAACTGCCGAAGGACTTGTCCATATCATGTTCTCTTATGTGCTGTTAATGTAAAATGGTATTGCAGTTTTGCAAACATTACAACTTATCGGGAAGATTCATATCTACAGCTACAATACAACATCAAAAAACTGTTTGGCATTATGATAACAAAAATTATTTACCAATGTGAGGAGATAATATCACACCTGTTTCCTTTAAGTCGGGGATCTTCAACCCTGCTTGGCTGTTGTCCCATTGGCGAAATGTGTTAAGTGTATCTTTAGTTTTAGTGACATCAGCAGTTGTGAATTCAGTGGATTTAAACTGAAGGCAATGTGCAGTATAGGCATATATATCTGTACGCATACGTAAAGATCGTACAGGTACATTGTATATATCCCTGTAACGTATCAGAAAGATCAAAATTTTCCAACTTTGCTATAACATGCCACCATTATTAACTTAATTTTACGAGTATTCATTAGTAGTACCGATGGGGGGGGGGGGGGGGGCAATTGGGGCTTTTCCATTTCCCAAAATACAATTTTTATCCAAAATTTTTTCCAAATCCGGAGGGCGAAAGTCCTCTTCATAATCTTAATGGTATGTATAAATATCACTGTTTTCCATTGAAAATCCTGTACGTAATATCATGTAATCTCTACGAGGCGGAAAGAGCTCATGTCCAACCAGAAACTACGAAATGTTCCATTCGTGGGACAGGGTTGAGAACCCTTCTTTTGAAAGCAGTCAAATCACGCCCATAGCTACAACTGTAGTATTCTACAAACTTGTCAATTGACACCGCTCTTTTATTACCCTTAAATTAAAAAACAATGTAAGTACTGTGCCTCATTTTCTACACACGGTATACAGTTCTGAGTGGTCTGATCACACTCTGGCGTCTCGTATACTCACCTGTGATGCAATAAACTGGTTGTAAGACGATCGAGCTTGAGTAAGTAGGTTAGGAGAATTAAAATTGGCTGGGGTGGGAAGACTTGGCCTTTGAGTCCACTGTTCTTTTAGTAATAAATGTAGTTGTATTTGTTATCCTCTCGAGAACGGCACAGAGGAACGAATTGAAACTGTAAACGAAATACTAGAAAACTAAAAATTTTGTCATAATATAAGTTGATAAAATTAGTAGCCTAATACCTTGAATAAAATTAGCCTGCGTAGCGCCTCTGTGGCTGCAGCCCCTTTACCCTACCACACCTCAGCTGGTTTTTCGTAGCGATGAACTGATCGAAAATACTTCGTCCGCTCCGCGGGCTAGAATACATTAGGTCAAATTGGAATTCCCCTGCCCTCACCCCCATTTTTCAACCTGCTGTTGCCTAATGCAGCATGTAGCATGTCGAAATGAAGGACAATATTCTTAGTAGACTGAGTAGACTAGAATATTAGTTATAACGAATTATCGAATTATGTAAGAAAGTCCATAGCTATCAGGTTAAGTTAGTTGTAGTTTTGGGTTTGACGTCTATGGCAAGCTAAATGTGTAATAATTCGATAAACTGAGTTTTTCGCCGATAAACTCGGTTTTTCGATCGAAAAACTGAGTTTATCGCGAAAAACTCTGTTTATCGACCGAAAAACACAGTTTTTCGATAAACTTTGTTTATCAGGCGAAAAACACAGTTTTTCGATAAACACGGTTTTTCGATAAACTCAGTTTATCGAGCGAAAAACTGAGTTTATCGCGAAAAACTCTGTTTATCGACCGAAAAACACAGTTTTTCGATAAACAGTGTTTATCGAGCGAAAAACACAGTTTTTCGATAAACACGGTTTTTCGATAAACTCAGTTTATCGAGCGAAAAACTCTGTTTTTCGAAAAACTCTGTTTATCGACCGAAAAACAGAGTTTTTCGATAAACAGTGTTTATCGAGCGAAAAACACAGTTTTTCGATAAACACGGTCTTTCGATAAACTCAGTTTATCGAGCGAAAAACTCTGTTTTTCGAAAAACTCTGTTTATCGACCGAAAAACAGAGTTTTTCGATAAACAGTGTTTATCGAGCGAAAAACACAGTTTTTCGATAAACACGGTTTTTCGATAAACTCAGTTTATCGAGCGAAAAACTCCGTTTTTCGAAAAACTCTGTTTATCGACCGAAAAACACAGTTTTTCGAAAAACTCTGTTTATCGACCGAAAAACACAGTTTTTCGATAAACACGGTCTTACGATAAACTCAGTTTATCAATCACGTGTTTGATAAACTACGTTTATCAATTACGTGCTTCCGGTCAGTGTATGGAACGCAAAAAGGGCAAATATTGTCGACAGCGGTTACGGGGTGATTTGTATCTATGCCTTCTTAAGTAGTAACGGCAGCTTTTGGTAGTGAAGATGGGGTTTGAAGTAGTAACCCTCTGGCAGCGGATTATTATTACCATCTGCCCAGTTTGTCTGCGTCCATGGACACTCTGTTTCATGTTTTACCGTCAGCTAAAAGTGTCTGCACGATAACAGTTCCATGCGCCATACATACTATGGCAAGCAGTGCCATACCCAGGATTTCTCTGAAGGGAGAGGGCCATGCAGTATGTTGCGTGATAGCCGGTCCGGGGAGGGGTCAAAGGAGAGGGGCTGCCCCCCTCCCCTTGAAAAGATTGGAAAAATTAGGTGTCCTTGTATGCAATCTGGTGCTACATATGGTACAGTTTGAAGTAAATATTGTGTTAAAATATTTACGTATTGTTAGGAACTACAGAAAAAATTGGCATCCGTGAGGGGGAACATGGCCCACTCCCCTGTGTACGCCACTGTAGCTCTCGTTAAAGATCCAGCAACCCTAAGCTGAAAAATAAGGTGTCCTATCTGGTGCTATTTATTATACATTTTGAAGTATAATTTGTGTTAAAATATTTACGTATTTTTAGGAACTAAAGAATAAAATTGGCATCAGTGAGAGGGGTCTAAGGGAGGGGGATCCATCGTGCTTCACCATGTGACTGATTAAGACACCGCATTGATATAGTGACATACAGAACCCCGCTTTAAAGGACACCCAAGGGGCCTGATAAAGTGTTCTGCCAATTAAGCGGGGTTGTCCTGATAAGTGAATCAACTTAACATTACGTTTTTGTTTGGGGGACTTTACAAGGTGGCCTCCTAGATGAGTGTCCTTGAAAGCGGGGTTGCACTGTGCATACATATACAGTGATGACGAAACCTGAGGTTTGGGGGCTCAGAACCCCAATGAGAAAAGTGAGTAGGCTAAAGCTATCTTCAGACAACCCCCCCCCCCCCGCATATTTGCCAAGTGCAGAAAAGAGATCCATATTTCAAGGCTGGGTACATGCAGCCATCTGGAGGGCTTGTAACGACAAAAGTTTTCTTCTGCGCTGCGCGCCAACCGATGGCGGAGCTCCGCTTAGCTTCCTGGCACTCAGACCCCACCCCAATATCTATTCCGTTCCGTGAGCCCGTACAAATATTTCATAATTGTTTTCGTGCCTACAACTTTTGAAATCCTGGCTACGCCCCTGGAAAACCTACTTATGTTAGCAATGGAATAAGCTATGAAGATGAGAGTTGTGTCAATGGGATTTATTTTCAAGTCTCTAAAATATATATTGTTTTAATTTTTTGAATAAGGTACACTTTAACCATACCCGCAAACACATTGCCGAGGTGGGTAGCCTATATTCAAAATGTTATCTACTGTTTATTAGTCACACAAAGGGCGAGCACATTGGGCCGTCGCCTGATTTGCAAAGGCTTCTTTAGTGGCCAATTCATTAAAAGATGAGTTGCTTTTGGGTTGACGACAGCTGTACACTGCCACCTTACTTAACACTCACCTTACTAAACTGCGACGACCCTAAATCCCCTCCCGACTTCACTCCAAATATTAAAGAATTTGGTATGTACAAAGAAGTCGAAGTTGAACAGGAGTGCTACTTCCATGCCGAAGTCAACCTTACTGTTGTAGCAGACAAAGGAAAACGGTTACTCTGAGGTAAACTTGACCGGAGTGCCACGCGTTAAAATGCGTTTCCAGATGAGTTTCTTTTTTCGTTTTATGCTTCATTTGCCCACCTGTTATTTTTAAAACTTTCATGGTGTACTTTGTTTTTGCTAAAGATTACCTTCAAACGAGGGTTATGAGCATTAGCGCATTTGGGGGCCACCAGGCCATGTCCCCCCTCGCTGATGTCTAATTTTCTTTTAGTAATTAAAATACGTAAAATTTCGATCGCAAATTTTACTTCAAAAGGTAGCATATGTAGCCCCAGATTGCTTACAAGGACACCTAATTTGTCAAAAAATTTTCAAAGGGGGTATCCCTTCCCCTTACACCCCTCCTCGGGCCAGTGATCACATAACGTACTGTATGCCACCGTCCCGGGAGAGAAGTCCTGGCTACGCCGCTGCTTATGAGCTGATCTTTCTTGACAAAGGCATTCGTGTCATTCCTGTCTAGAGTTCAGCCCTATTAGTCGGGAAAAATCTCCAGCACTCCCACTCCCCGATCCTTGGGACGCCCCTGGGCAGGCAGTAATACGGTAATAAACGGATACTTTCCGCTGCCACATTGCTACTACTTTAAAACCCATCGTCACAACTGAAAAGGCTGCCGGTCCTACTTTAGCAATCATAGATACAAATCACGAAACCGATGTTTTCGACAATATTTGCCCTTTTTGCGTTCCAAATATTGGCGGGAAACACGTGATTGATAAACTGAGTTTTTCAAACACGTGGTTGATAAACAGAGTTTATCGAAAAACTGTGTTTTTCGATCGATAAACAGAGTTTTCGAAAACTGTGTTTTTCGGTCGATAAACAGAGTTTATCGAAAACCGTGTTTATCGAAAAACTCAGTTTTTCGGTCGATAAACAGAGTTTTTCGAAAAACAGTGTTTTTCGGTCGATAAACAGAGTTTTTCGAAAAACAGAGTTTTTCGGTCGATAAACAGAGTTTATCGAAAAACCGTGTTTATCGAAAAACTGTGTTTTTCGCTCGATAAACAGAGTTTTTCGAAAAACAGTGTTTTTCGGTCGATAAACAGAGTTTTTCGAAAAACAGAGTTTTTCGCTCGATAAACAGAGTTTATCGAAAAACCGTGTTTATCGAAAAACTGTGTTTTTCGCTCGATAAACAGAGTTTATCGAAAAACAGTGTTTTTCGGTCGATAAACAGAGTTTTTCGAAAAACTGTGTTTTTCGCTCGATAAACAGAGTTTATCGAAAAACTGTGTTTTTCGGTCGATAAACAGAGTTTTTCGCGATAAACTCGGTTTTTCGATCGAAAAACCGAGTTTATCGGCGAAAAACTCAGTTTATCGAATTATTGAACATTTAGCTTGCCATAGACGTCTCAACTTATAAGTACAACCTACAATCTATAACCAGTTTTAGCAGCGCCCACGGTCTTTCTTTCAGTTTGAGACATGTTTTCCCCCAAGCTGTTATGAAGATAGTCTCACTAAAAAGCCTCTACTATGCTTACTGCTATGCGTCTATATATAAACAACTATATGAAGATGTTTTTATTGGCAGCAATCTGTATTTCCTGAAAATGGTTCAATATCACCGAACCGGAAGTGATGGGCGATGACAAATATTATTGTGGATCATCGACATATAAGTGAATGGATATTTTTACAGATGTGGTCGTGTTTTTACATCGACATATAAGTGAATGGATATTTTTACTGAAGTGGTCGTGTTTTTACATAAGTCTTTACTTCCTTCAAATGTGGCCTACATTTTGAACAGCATTTTGTAATTTACAAATGGCAAATATTGCAGCTGGGAAAACTCATCCCATCAGCGAAGTTCAAACCAAGATATAAAGGCAGTCACTCGTCGCCCTAGATTAGAACAGCTTCAGTGTAGTCCATGTTAAATAGCCTGCATTGAGATAGTTTTAAGTAGAGATTAAGGTCCTCCACACACACTCAACAGGGTATGTCATAAAGTAATAATCTAGATTTGTGCCTGGGTAAGGTTAAGTTAGATGGAGTTTTTACGGCCCAGCTTCCAACCAATTCGTTCAAGTCGTGCAGGCCACTGCCTTTTTACAGTTGTGGCTCACTGGTTTATTTTCCCTACTCAATTACTTATGCTGAACACCAAGCACAATGGAAGTAGGTTCCG
The DNA here is from genome assembly GCA_037179385.1 of Holothuria scabra. Taxonomy (NCBI): domain Eukaryota; kingdom Metazoa; phylum Echinodermata; class Holothuroidea; order Aspidochirotida; family Holothuriidae; genus Holothuria; species Holothuria scabra. The sequence continues at coordinate 42,401,069 of CM074196.1, read as the reverse complement.
TTTTTAAAGCCTTCGGTATGACCCGGCCACGATTCGAATTCCCTACCCCCCGACTGAAAGTCTGATGTTCAAACCACTTGACCATGCAGTCGATCGTGTTTGGATAAGAAGGAGCTTTAGGCAGTGGTGGGGTAGGGGCCAACAAGTAAGTCGGTTACGAGAATTGAAACAGGTTTTGGTGATGAATAACTGCTTTGAATAGTAACAAACAGAACAATAAAATGATCTGTGTTACCAAACTTTCGATAGGGGGACGGGGACCTAGGTCAGTTGGTGGGCGAAGCATTGATTCATTGCAACCTGAAGTATTGAATGTCTGAATCACTGAAGTCGCGAAAGGCTCCTCTGTAGGACGTGGAGGAACAGTGGACCACATCCACCGAGGGGCCAATGGCGGGGCGTAGGGTAGCCTAAACGGCTTTGTGATTTCCCCCTGAAAATCATGGAGGCTCTGATGGAATTCGCAAAATTGAGACCATCAGAATGAAATTGAAACCGTCTTTCCATGACATTGAATTTTCACACTATGCAGACCCCGGGAATCAAAATAATGAATTGACCATATTGTAACCCCCTATAGTAAAATACGTTTTTACTGGCGTAACAACCTCCGCTCCTTTCCTTTCCTTAAAGTGTGTCTGTGTGTGTGGGGGGGGGGGGTGGTCATGCCCCTCACTCCATCTCTGAGGTCCCTGGTACCGGGACCAGCAGAATAAACTTGGAAAAATCATAAAATGCAGTTTATTGAGTTTGGCGTGTTTTAGATTTATACCTTTCCTGCATAAATTTAAGAAGGGGTGGCTAGTTCCTTCTGTGATACCCTGGTACACGAGAGAAGTGAACAGAAAGTTCTGGTTTGGGGTATAGGTGAGAAATTTGTTCAAATACTCAACCAATATCTCTTTTTGGCACTTGGTTCCTTAAAACTGATCTTGAAAAAATAGCTATTGGCTTCACATAGTTCAACAAATTGACGTATCGTATCAGTAAAGCTTAGGGGCGTTTTTCGAAACTTTAGCCAAATTACTGAATTATAAAAAGACAGTCCACCATTCATACCGAAATATCAATGGTACGTTTGTGCAGCATCGTTTTGCATTTCGAAAATCTTATATGACGCACTGGGGCACAGCCCACAAGGGGGAGGGGGTTGCTGATATAAAAGGAAAGGGACGATGAACACGAAGAGAAAGAAACCGAAAGTGAAAACCCGAATGGATCAATCTATAAACCCTCCCAAGTTAGGGAGGTGGTCAAGGAAAAATGGTACTATACAGCCTTGGACAGGTGTTCGAGAGCAAGGAGTAGAAGCAGTACTGACCATTGTAAGTCGGCTTATCGAACGGCTATGCTATAAGTCTACCTGGCTTACAAATTCTCGCATGCACTCAGGAAATAACAGTGTCAAAAGTCGTATGCATGACGAGTATCCAAAAACGATGTGATAATTAAACGACGATTAGTCACTGTTGTCACCGACATCGAACTGTGGGTCTATATTTAGTATGACGTCATTAAATTATCAGATCCTAGACAATAAATTAATTTATCCCCTTCCTGAGTTTTCTGCATATGGACTATACCTTAACTCTCTGTTTCCTTCCTTTTTATTACATCCATAGATGCTAGTACCGCTCCTATTGTGTGGCAAAACATGCTCAGCACGGATGCTCGCTTAGACGGCACTAGCCTCATTAATTAGCGACAAAGTCGTTTAAGTTTGACACTTAGGCCTACAGCAGGCCATAGTGTGAGTGCAGTCACATCTACAAATACAGACAAGTTTGTGTGGAACGAATTTTCTTAGCCCTCTTTCCCAACATTTAGGAAGGGGCGGGGAGAAGTGAAATGGTGAAAATTTGTACAACTTTCTCGTCTTTTCATCGCTGTCGTTTAGTTCGATAAAATGTCTAAAAACCCTCTCATTTGTTGAATATTGTGAAACGAAGATTTGGTTAAACGGCACTAGGGGACAGATTGACACGATCCCCCAAGTCTTTGTAACGAGTAACGAACTTGTGGTGCATGAAATGAACATCTTGGCCCGTAGTTTCTGTTTGATTTATTAAAGTTTTGTTTGTTGTTAGAAAATTAAACTAATCGATAAGCGCGGTGCAACATTCAGCAAGACAAAAATGTTGAAAAGGAGTGTACTGCGTGCCCTTTCTGAATACATTCGGGTCATGAATCAATACTTACTCAAGGCAGGTCTGAGTCATTTTATTTTACCTAAATAGAAACAATTTACTCAAAATCACGTCACATTCAATTCATTTGTGGGGTCAAAATGACTTTAGTGTAAGCAGATAGATATAGGTTGTACATATAGATTTGTGAATTTGTTCAAGCAGGGAGTTGTCAGGAAAGTACGTCCAACATTTAACGGTCATTTGAATCAAGGTATAGTTGCCGACATTGAGCTGCTTATTGTCTTGCTCTTGAAATATCTTTGAGGCTTGAAAGGAATTTGGTACTGAAGACAATGGTCTCTGTCTTCTGCTACCGTACATCTCAAAGAACTGTCATGAAGATCCCATCCACTGGCATTACACTGCCAGTCGTCCAGGAAAAAAATCTAAATTTTAAGTATGCGTCGCTCGGCGTTGGATCTAATATTTATTCAAATGACTGTTGCGAAGAATTTTTAAAATTCTCCTTCTCCGAAAATACTTGATTCTAATGCGGAAAATTAGGCTTGAACAATGTGTCAACTTGGTGGCAACTCATTAGAATCTTAGACAGACAAAAACGTACAGTAGTTTAAAGTTTACAGGCAGCCGTTTTGCATGAAATTTTTATTGAAGCTTAGCACTTGGTCGGTAAACACGTTGTACTTCAAAGAAACAGTTAGCAATGACTTTTGTTTCTGGATTAACTCGATTTGAAAGGAGTAGGACATCATTACAATGTGAAAGTCAGAAAGGGCAAACCAATGGGAATAAAAGGACCTGCCAATCAAATTTTGTTTCCTGAAAAGGGATTAAAGAGTTTCAAGTACATTTTGTCAGACGGTAAATTTGAACTTTGGATCTCCTTCCCTGATGACCTTGAAGCTTGGACAAACTTATCCTGTCCTGACGTTCTTGTTTGTTTCACAACTGAGTAGAACTGAGTTGTAAACTTCATGGTCCAGTGACCGCCTATTGTTGTCTGCGGTTTTTAAATGTTGTAAAATCGACCAAGTCGTTACGCTATCTGCCAAGTCTTGACGTCCACTTTCAAGGGACCCAATTCTCTAATGAGTCGAGTCGTTGTCAAATTAGGGATGTGGGGAAAGGGCATTCCTCATCCTCGGATCCATCTTCCTGAAATTCCTCAAGAACAATCCACAAAGAAGGTACTTTACGATTTTCAACATAGATACAATTACGGTTGTTGATTGGTTACTTCTGGTTCCTACCATTTGGAAATTCCGGGTCACCCTCTGACGTTTTGGACTGTGCATGAGTGGCAATGACATAAGGGACGTATAAATGCCACGGGTTAAAAACAGTCATTCGTCATTCCAAACTACAATTTTACCAGTAGTCTACAGAAATCCTCAATATTAGCAACAGCTCTTTGACTGACATCAAATTGAAAAGAAAATACAGAGTAGCTCATTTTACATATCATGTACTGAGAGTGTGTAATTACGCATGAGGGAATTGTAAGCATGGTTTGTCCTGAGTTTTTTTAAACTGAGTTAGCTAGAGTTTTACGGTCCAGTTTCCAACCTATTGGTTCAAGTCGAGCCGACCACGACCTTTTATCCAGTTGCGGCTCACTTGCTTGCTTTTTTTTAAACCGAGATTGCGTCTGGATGAAAATGAAATTTAGACAGTTGTGGGAGGGCTAGAAGAAGTTAATTCAGGAGGAATGGAACCGTCTAATGAATGGGAACATGGAGACATGTTCCCCAATATTTTTTGAGGAGGCCATCATATCAAATACCCCAATATGTGAAGCATGCATGAAGAAAAAAAACACGAGTTGCTTATTTACTTTTTTATAAATAGTAAGTCAGCCAATATATATTGCGCTTGATGTGATAAGCATTTTTTACTTTCCAGATCATTTTGTTCTTAAACTACATAACTTTACAAAACGACGGGCGCTTTTCTCCAAACTTACATTTGGTTTAAACTCTTTAACGCGATTTTCAGATGTAATGATGTAGTTTTACAAACAGCTCTGTTGAAGTCCGCGCAGGCGTTATTTTTTCAAAACCTATTTAAATCCAAAGAAGTCATAAAGGTTCTTTATTTAGACAAACATCGTATTGTGTAGAAAACCACAAGTTCAGAGTAGTGGGAGGGATTTAGCCCCCCAAATCCGGTGCCTTAGCTTTTCACCCAAAGTATCTATTTTGTAGGAGAAAGCCAACTTCTTAATTATTGAATCAGGGAGCTGGTTGAAAGATCTTTGATTGTCATCAAAGTAAAAAGGTGCAAAGTAGCTGAAATTTTACAGAGAATTTACTGAAAAAGTGCAAGACAGTTTTGGGAGGGATAGAAATAAACTAATTGGGAAAATTGAAATTGCCTGGTTTGAGAACTTTTGCTTCATTATAATGAGTCAAATATTTCAGCATTTCTTGAGCAAAACCTCAAAGTTTTCGCGCGCTTCGTACGAATGGGTCTTCATTGGTTCTTACACGAAAAAATAATGATAGAGACTCGAAGAGAAGGATTGTTTTTCAATTTTTATCCTTATAACATCCGAATACCTGGACATGGATACTCCAATACTGACACAAACACCTCAACTGCTCAGTGTCAGTGTGGGTTATTCATTTTTTTTTCGCGCAGGAAACAGTACGGTATCAATTTGGTTGGCGAAATGTGAAATTTAAACTGAAGTTGTTTGTAAATGTCGTCATTGCAAGCTTTAATGCTTCTCGTTATATCTACTGTACATTTGACAGAAGGATATGTTTACAGATTCTAGCTGTTAACAGTTTTGAAGGAGCGCAACTGTAATTTCGCAAGTGAGTTAACTTTTTCATACTTAACTACTAACAGTAAACTGACTACGTTAGTATTCAGTTCCTCACTAGTGTACAGTAAGGACTGTAAGGGGACGTTGTCCCCACTTGAGCTCTTGGGATGTTTTGTTGGTACATTGGCTGATTTGGTAGTTACATCCGTCCTTTTGTGAATTGGTGGTGGAGTGTGGAAAATATACTTCGATAGTCATGAAGAATATTTAAAGGCCTAATCCTCTCGACTCAAAACACATTCAATTCTCCTAACCTACTCACATAATCCCTCCTCACAATTCTCTAAAACTCTCTTCATCCAGACACAATCTCAGTTTATTGCTTCAGGGTGAGTATACGAGACCCCTGCATGTGTAATCAAAACACTCTCAGTACAGTACGTGCTGTATGTGTAATATCAACTACAGTAAGACAGTACTCAACATTTTTTAATTTACTGCCAATCGAAGAGTTGTACCATTTGAGAATTTTTGTGGACTGACTACAAAAATTGTAGTTTGGGCAAGAGTTGTTTGCCTGTAATGATCGTCGACCGAAATAATTCATAATAGGAGCACAAAAAATTGGCATGCTTTGCGCACATTCGTCTTCAATATACGCTTCGATTAAAGGTTAAAACCGGTTTTAAATATGTTTGTTGGTTGTGTAAACAAGGAACTGTCACCCTGCCCCTTCTGGTATACTATATAGGTATAGGCACATTGCCATAGGCGTATAGGAGCAGTTTTGGTGTTGGCGAATTATATAATTCTGTCCGAAAGACTATCTAAGCGGGGTGCCACCATCATTGCCACGGACAAAAAAATTCCCCGCCCCAGGTAAAATGCGCAAAAGCTGTTTAACAAGGTTTGTCTTGATTGGCTGTTGCCATTGTATTGTATCGATTGTATTCTTTGTTCGGGTAAGGGATTAGGGTTATGGTAAGTCAGTTAGGAAATTTCTGGTTAAACAGTGCGCATCGCCCCCCCCCCCCCAAATGGCATTCCCACTTGTGAATAGAATCTGAGTAGTCAGTACTTAAGTTTGAGTTTTCGAGTTTGCAATAACATGCTTGCTTTAATAGAAATAAGCAAATTAGCTTACAAAATGATCAGAAATCATATCAGAACATTCTATCAAGTTTCGGCCGAATCTTCTACCATTTCGGGTAAAGTGTTGTCCAAGACTATGAATTGGGGCTGAGTAATATTTTATAAGCGACCCTAGTAATAAGTCGCCATATTTGTATACGTTTTGACTTTTCATAAACATTTAACTGTGATTATGCTTTGCTTTGTTCAGACAAAATTTTGAAAGGATTGAGGCACTAATAGGAGTTTTCGGTGTACTTAAAGACATGCACCAAAATGGCTGCCCGATCTTTCCAGGCCCTCGTCCGAAATTCAAGTTCTGCAAAAATTAACTTAGTACCTTTCGTTTCGAAAAGTGGGTGACATAGCTACTGGTTTTCTGGAGTACGATATAAGTGTTACATAAAACGGTACACTACCGGTATATGTTAAGAGCGGTACACACCGCCACGGCTACCGAAGACTCTCCGTCGTGGACGATTTGCATAAATCGTAGACACTTCTTTGGTAGTCGTGGCCGTGTGACCCGGAATAAAAACGCACCAATTACATCCAACTATACGATTGAACATGTTTAATCGGACCGACGCCTTTCGACATGACGTAACTCTAGTCACAGTCTGTGACCAGTAAGTAGTTACTCGGGCAGGTGCGCCAATGTCGTACAGCGTTCAGGTAACGTCCTAGGAAAGTCTCCGCAAAGGCATATTAAAAGTGGAAAAATATATATTCATGCAGACAAGGGGACTGAAAGAGCAGTTAGCCCGATGGACAAGTAAACGAAAAAAGATTTTTCGGAAGCCTTCCCCCTGGCAGATACGCCTCTGTTGTGCCAAATGACAATATTTTGAAGACTACTGCAAAAATTGCGGAGCGATGTGAGAATTGAATGCCTTTCAAGAGGGATCACCAATAATGATTTCAATTTCCCAGGTTTTAAAAAGCTGGTTTTACAAAACAACTTCCCTGGTTACTATAATGCGTAACTCAATATTTTTAAGTCATGGTGTAGTTATTTAGGAACTCGAGATTATATTGAATTAAGCTTTCCACGGTAAAATGAAAATTTGATTTTGGATTATTACTGACCTTTACAAAATGATGCACCTTCTGTTTTCCGGTTTCTCAGAGAAGAGATCTATATCAACAACGATAGGCGAGTAGAAATATCCAGTATATATTCTCCCATAAACAATATAGTGTCCCCAGGTTTCAAGTAAAGCATAGCTTTATTGCCCCATTACCATAGACCCCCATCACATCCAAAGATATTACAAGCATAGGCCTAGATACCAAATTTAAAATGGCGCAGTGACTCCTCGTTCAGGTCGAAACGGAGGGGCGGAAGTACTGATCCCTGATCAGTCGTTTCGGAAGCCAACAACCAAATTGAAATATTCCGGTTAGTGTAAAAGCTTGTGATTTCAAACTATCTCACATCTTACAAACACGATACTTCAATATATTTCATTTACATGGAGAAGTTTCTTGCTTTTTTGAGTCTTTCAACTCAAGATCATTTGAATATGAACGCACAACGAGTCAACGACTGGTTTGAAGTTTATGGACTTTCTGATTGGTTAGTTTCTATATCTTTACAAGCGCGCATCTATGTACACGTTTACATTCTTAGGCGCTTACAACGACAGATCGACTTCTGCGTTCGTTTTCCTTGCACGCAAGAGTGCGCGTCAGTATCACCCCTGATTATTCACAGAGAAGTGTATTGTGCGCGTATATCACTAGTGCTAAAAATGCAAGAACGCTGACCTGGAATTTTCTGTTACGCATCGAAAGTTATGCGCGCAGATCACCGACTAGAACTGTGAGCATGTCCAGTCAACACTTCCGCCTCTCCGTTTGAGTCTCCGTGAGGAGTCCCCGCGTTAAACAGTGTAGGGATAGGAGTTTTGTTTGTTGGTTTATAATATCTTTGATCACATCGCCCACTTTTAACTGGATGGCATGCTTATACATACCAATACTGGATCCTGTTCTAATAATCTGCAATTTTTTTCTCTCTTGCCTTGCTAGCTGTATAAAGTAGTAAAGTAAAGGGTAGTTATTTATTGCTGTTGAATCTGTATGAAGCCAACAGGAAATGTAACTTTTGACCGAGTCCCTGTGCTATAGATGCGGTGATCAAGGCCATAGTTACGACGCGGGGGGGGGGGGCACTCTGGCACGCGGGCACGCCGGTACGTGCCAGCCAAAATGTCAGAGTAGGGATCCATTTTTAATTCTTCAAATTTTCTCTCCCATATAGGCTTACCTCTCAACCCCCAGAACAGCGATCAATATACCTAGAGCCCCACAAAACAATTACAGGCTACGGACGTGACGGTGAACGAGGGACGGGGAGATTTGGGGACATGGTCCGGCAAAATGTGAGGGATCGCTCGCTGGCTTGATTTTAATAAAAAAAAATTTGGTGAGAGGGAGGTAATCTTCCCTATAACTTTGTGGTACTGTCCCCAATATTGAGCCTAGCTTGCTGTGCTAAACGGCTAAGGGTTATTGCACGACATTTCTTATTTTAAAATCGACTAGTTCAATATGTACATGCATAGCGAACATATAGCCTATAGAGAATATTAGCGAGGTAAAACGATTAACTTAAAATGAACGAAAAAACAGTTAAGGTTACTCACCAAGTGATTTCAAGCTGTCCTTTTTAGATATCACTGAAATTATAGTAAGTCTGTCCTCAAAAATAAAAATTCGAAATTGCTTATATTGATTTACCAGGAAGTTAAACCATAGGATACAAATTGTCGATTGTTGCGAATCGTGTAGGTTTAGGGATCGTTCCTCAAACTATCTTCAATTAAGCTGTATAGAGTTTCACATGAGTACTCAGTAATACCCGTATAAGATACTGAAGTCGTTCGCATCACACCATAAGAAGCAAACGCTGCACACCCTCATGCCGGCGTATGTAGCAACCCGCCACATGCCGAGTTCAGTTTTCAACAGTTCCACACAAGCTACATTAATTTACTACTAGGAAACTCAAATGAAAACTTTTCGTTTCCTCTACTAACACATTTCGTTATTTCTTTGTGCTTCCACATTTAATTATGTAAGTAACATGGGTGTAATTTATAGCAATCTATAGCCCGTGGTATGGTAATAAATGATACGGTACGACATAACTACAGCTATACAACTACTGCAGACCACAGTCTTAATCTTAATCAAAGGCTTCCACTTCTAATATCTATAATCATTATTAACTCAACCAGGTTTCGAATTACTTGGTAAGAGTTCCTAATTAAACTTGAACGTGTTTTTATGCTATTAAAATTTGTATCTATTATAGTCTGTCGCACCAGCCAACAGAATATAACACACGTTTCTTTGTTCTTTCCAATATACATGCCTTCATAATTACTTCCGGCCAGGAGTTCAAAAGAAAGTGGTAGCACGGGTCTCAAGGGACTTCACATACGCTTGTAATATGTTTGTCGTGTAATATAGACCATGTAGAACTGAATTACTTCCATGTTTACCGTAATCCTCTTGTGTAATAAGTTGTATATTAAAAGGTTTCAGTGTAGGCTATAGGAACTAGTTGATGATAGAAACATGTAATTTTCCAAGCGTGTCGTTCGTAGTCAGGCATAACCTTTTAAACTCTCCCGTGGTTCTTGGGATTTGGAAGATGCACTTCATGGCTAATGGTCCAAAGAAAGTGCAGAAAATTAACGTTATCACTGTGACGACGGGCTGCTTGATTACTGTGTAAAAGCAACAAAAGATATCCCAAAGGTTTTGAAGTGTATCAGAAGAATGCTTAATCACACAAGTTCCTTGTGATTTACAGGTCACGGACAAGGAAACAGGGGACCGCAAGGGATGAAACGTATGGGTTCGATTTTGCCCGAAATGAACACGCTAGTCAGCAAAGGGACAGAAAAACTTTCTTATGAAGGGTTTAGTCGTGTTATGTCTGGAAAGGTCTGCATCATTCGAGAAGACTATCCAATTAGGCCCAAAAAACTCATTCAAAAAGGCATAAATTTCAACTTCGAGAACCGTACCCGGCATAGTTCGTTTAAGCTTAGGTTTCAAGGGAACGGATTCTCTAATGTGCCGTTCATAACAAATCTGAAATCTGTTTCTGTTTAAGGGGTAGGGGCTCAGTTATTTTAGGATTGAATGGGAAATTCCCCTTAACAGAAAATTTCCAAAAAATAGCCCTCATTCCTACCAAGGTGAATAATTTGCGTTCCGTTCCCAAATCGCAGCAGATTTTAGTTCTGGTGTAACAGCACTCTTACAGTATTTCCACTGTTTAACAAGGTGTTTCTTGATTGGCTGTTGCCATTGCATTGTATTGATTGTTTTCTTTGTTCGCGTTAGGGATAGGGATAAGGTTAGGGATTAGGGTATCGTTAGCCAGTTAGGAAATTTCTTATTAAACAGTGTACATCGCCCCGTATTTCCTGCTAAAAAGCAAAATCGAGGGGGCTCTTTAACTTCGAATATTTGCAAGGAGATTTCCCGGACAGAAGTGAGAATTTTATGCATGAATAGAGGGCGGTACCGATATGAGTCGGTCGACAATGTTGCCCTGACACTACGACTGGTGGCACAGAAATGGGGTTCGGTTTTATGTGATGAACCGGTTAGGGTTGGGGGTTATGAGTCAGAGTAAGGATGGTCCCCAATCCTACCAAGATTTCCATAAAGTTTGTGTATATAACATCAGATGCCGCTATAACCTCCCTGACTACTTGTATATGGGTCTTGACCAAGACTAAGAGCACACCGACGGACTTCTCAGGCACGGTAATGGTTGCTTTGACAAATTACTTTCTCTTGTACAAGTTTAAGCAAATATTGCATTTTCATTTGTGCAAGTAAACCGACTTTACACAAGTTGGTGAAATTTCCATTCAAATCAGTGTCTAAAAGTGATCGTGTGGGAAGCAAGGGCTATATCACTTGCTCACTGTGACAAGGAATGCTATAAATGCTTTTCAGACTGTTGTGTTGACCTTGAAGCTAATAGGGAAGGGACCTTCTCATGAAGGTTGTAATGCTTCCATGCCTCTCATGCAGTCACATTCTGATAACATGAAATTGTTGAGGAGAAAATTGGTTGCAAAGTTTAAAGAAAAATAAAAGAACTTTCATTAATGTGAGGATGTGATGTCATATGTGCTTGCTTAAAGTTCACTGTTTGTTGGAATGTGACAACTTACCTGCTCACATCTTGAAAACCAGATATTGAATTTCGAAGCAAATTTCAACAGATTGCTTTGGTTGATTCGACCTTCAACCCTCCTTTTAAAGCGGCTCATTGAGTTGGTTCATGAAATTCAACATTTTTTCAAATTGTTAAGTTTTTCTTCACATACCAATGCCAAATGGTCAAACTGAGGGAATCAACATATCCTACATCTAAATACCTGTTTATGAGTAAGTAATTAACAGTTCAGTTCGCATTTTTGTTTTTAAATTCGTGACTAGATACTTTTGAAATTAAGCACAGAGTTGTAACAAGTCAGGAAATCTCAAAATTTTCCCGTAACGCTTGGATATGCAACTTGACTTGACTTATAAGCAACTTGACTTGACTTGCCATAGCATTGTCATATGGCAGTGACCCTTTAACACTCTCATTAAGTTAAGATAGCAACAATAGCGTAAAGTGAACTGATTTGAAAATTTATAGGAGGAAATGATTAGCAAAATGAAGCCCGAGTTAGAAAGGAAAACGAAAAGGCAGAGGAGTCAATTAAAGCTTGAACCAGAAACACAAAATGCATAAAAAAGAGAAGAAGAAGAAGAAAAAAAAAAAACTGACGCGAGCCCCCCCCCCCCCCCCCCAAAAAAAAAAAAAAAACCCCGAGCCAGTTGTATTCTTAACAGAGCAAACGCTCCACTTGAAATCTCATTGCATGGTATCTATTAGGTTTCAACCTACTCAAGCTTATCTTTTTTTAAGCCGTGCGCCACCTTTTTCGTAGACCAATGTCTCACTAACTGACCCATACCGGGGAGTTGCCAGCTCTAGCAACTCCCTGCCTATACCCTGGACAAGGTTCATAACAAGTTTGAGTTTGTTAATGTTAGTACTCTACATTAATGTTGTGTGATAAGCAAGTTGAAGTGCTGGAGGGCATGTGTGTTGGTGGGGAGGGGTAGAGTTTAATACTTTAAACTTTCCCATTCCTAAAGCTAATTTTTATTTTAAATTTTGTTTGTCCTATCATCATGAAGGCTGGTAACGATTAAACAAATTAATAGATCCGTCGATTTTTTGTAAAATTTATTGGAAGATGCTTTGTCAGGGAATATAGGTAAGAAAATGTGGAATCCTGACGTTACTAGGTAGGACTAGGATATGGCTGACAGCAGGCACAAGCTTCACGACGAGGAATAACGGGGGACGAAGTACTATGACATCCTAGCGTCGGAATATAGATGTTCTCATGTGACGTCATAAGAGCTTTTCCCTTGACGTATTTCAGCCATGATTGAGGGTAATCACTAAATGTGCGGACAGACTTGTCCACAGACATGTCGGTTGCTACTGCCTGTTTGTGACGTCACTGCGAACTATCTACGGGTCTTTTATATTCATGTGATTAAAGTTTACACGTTTATATAAACATATCTCTTCACTCAGTTTCCTTTCACTGAATTCATTCCAAGCTCCAAACAGAAACAAATAGAATTTTTTGAAGGAGTAGAAAGCCCCAGGCCACTGCTGGTTTTCTTCCCATTAAGGGTAAGAGCAGTCTTCCCAATTTGAAGTGGTGCAGTACAATGTCGGCTTCATGATTTGCTCTTAAGGGTCATGTGACAATAAGTTTTCTTCTCAAATGTGAAATTTACTTGCAGTCACTGCTTGGTTTACCTTTAAAGGTAGTGCGGCATGAAAATGACAGAATTGGTTACTTGATCTAAGAAGCTTTAAAAATCCAAGAAAATAACCACGATTCCCATCAAAATCCGTTAAAAATTGAGCATTTTACCGGGCTATTTGTGATTTAAATTTTATCGGGCTATTTGTGATTTGAGGGGCTCCAAAATGGTCGAAAATTAAATTCAAGTTGAAAATATGAATTTAATTCAGGAGTGGGATGAGGTAAGGGACGAGAATAGAATCCTGAAGTAGTATAGCATTTGGTTAAGGAAAAAACATACTTAACAGTAATTTTAGAGGGCAAAGCCAAAATGTTGAAGCTACTCAAAATTGAACATGTGATTGTAATTTAAGACAGTGCATTTTTTAAGAGATCAAAAGTGTTTGGGGGCATTTTATCAATAGGGAGCTCTATTTAAAATCCAGTGCCAATATGGGTGGGCTCCAGGGGTTCCAGGAAGCTCTGACATTTAAGGTTTTTTAGTGGACTAAATGGAAGCAAAAAGTACCTTTGTACAGGTATTATTAATAATCCTAAACGGGACATTATTACTGGGACAAATGTGCGTCATTGGTGTGTCATTGGAGCCAAAGAATAGGCGACTGAAATCTAATAAAAGCAACTTGAAATTTATTTTGCGACATTCAGTTATTGGGGGTTGGGCATTCCCCCAAATCTTATAAAATAAATATGAGGCGGGGGGGGGGGCAGGCCCCTGGCTCCCCGCTTCCGCTGTCTACGATGAGCTCAATGAGCAGATCTTGTGATGTTATGAGGGGGATGTACCATACATGGCTAATGTTTTCCTTTGTTTTTATAATCTCCATTTCAAGGACAGTTGTAAAATTAGTTTGTCCTGAGGGTTGAAATGGATATAAGTTTAAATTGTGTCCTTGAAAATCATCAGTATCAATGACCAACGATAAACGATTTGATTAGTAATTAAGAAGTAATTCATCTAGGGTGAACAAAAGAAATGTCAATACTGTGCGACACTCCACATCATTATTTTTACATATATAAGAGAGAAGTTGCTTCAGAAACATTTGAACTTTGAAGAGATATATCTTGAGAACCGTTAAAGATAGTGAAACAATTCTAACAGATTTTTCCTAAGAATTTTTCTCTTCATAACTTCCAAGTGAAGTCATGTCATTTTGCTGACATGTCACACTACCGAAATATGCCATAAGGAAATCCTAAAACATTTAAAAGATGCTTAGAAGAGGAGTGAGAGAGAAAATTGTGAGATATAGCTGTCCCTTCAAAAGACTTTTTTCTAAAGTCCTCCCAACCCTCTGAGCCGTTCGGCGAAACCAAACTTTAAACTGCTTCCCGAAGAAGCTACTACGTCCACTGACCAACCTCACGGCCCTCAGACCATTTAAATCATTGGTCTGTCATGAACTGCTCCATTCTAGGCTGGATGAAAAGAACAGATACACATGATCCCAGCCAAAAAGCCGAGAGAGTTCCTCAGTGGCGTAGCCACGGGGAGAGGGGATCGGTGGAGGGTTGGGGGTAAGAACCCCCATGACCCAACCTTGCAATGCAAAAAACACCTAAAACAGCGGTTTTTGCTCTCTATCTTTAGACGTTTCCCTCATGTTGTGCCCCCCCCCCCATGACACCACCCCCCCCCCCCATGACACAATCCTGGCTACGCCACTGCTGTTCCTTCAAAATTAGTTTGCTATTGCTGTTACCCTATAACAACATTTGCCTTATACAACGTCAACACTGGGACGTGGGCACACAATACACCATACAGCGAAAGGCATGAGCGAGGAAGTCGTCTGCAATCGATAGCCTTATCACACAACGATTTCACAGGTTAAAATACTAACAAGAAATTGCATGTAAATGTTTTACGTTGTCTATTTCTCAAGATTGTATGGGACAGGCCACTTCTCATGTAAGAAACATTTTATTTTACTTTATTTTGTTTAGTTTTATTTCGTAAAATAACACTAGTTTGTCTGCTATTGTTACACAAGAATGGTTGACGTATATAGATTAGTTTAGGTTTGGTTAGATAGGGTTTTATGCCTTTGTTATCGCTACTTATTGCTTTTTTCGGAGCATCACCCTTTGGGTTATAAGCGTATCAGGAAATAAGACAATTGTATTTAAGTGGAGACAAATGTTAAGTCGAGAATATTAATATCAATATATTTTGTTTTCAACAGAGAAATGGAAAGCTCTCTCAGATGGTTGTTGGTGAAGATTTTAATTTCTTGTTTGTTGGTTGAAGGTAGGCATTTGAAGATTGTTAATGTAAGTTTGTAAAGTTTTGAGCAGGGACCTTGTGAATCATCAACACAGAAGCCTACGTTGGAAGTGCTTCTTCGAATCCAAATGTCAAATATCTATCCCTGACTCTGTCAAGATGCATCTATGCAGGCTCGGATCCAAGGGAAGGGAGGGGGAGCTTTTTCGGCCTCAGCCCTTCCCTTTTCGCCAGATCAACAATAAAACATACGGAAATTAGCAGTGTAACTCCCTCACTTCCCTGCTTTCTCTTAAGTCAGCCCCCTTTTTGGAATGTCAAGATGATCCGCGCCTGCTATGAGTTCCAAGACACACTAACGAGTGCGACGATGAAAATATACTCCAGAGGTATATAAACTCTAATTACGAGCACAAGGGAAATCATATGGCTTTACAAATAACTACAAAGACATTCCTGCAAGTACGGTGAAAAAAATCATAACAAGTGCAAAACCTAACACAAAAAATACTCACGAATCAAATATCGTTTCACCACGTACTTCAAAATACATTTACGATTTATTCCGTCTATTTTTAGTTTTAAGAGGAACCTTCAAAATTATTTCATCGGAATGTATTAAAAAAGAAAAAAAAAATCCTTTCCTTCTATTTTTTACCATTTAGGTAGTACTGGACTTGGCTCCTATGTAGGGTCTTGAGGTATGGTTTGGTGTTAGTAGGTGGTTGGGGGGGGGATGTAGGTGGGGTGGGAGAGGGTGTGTGGTATGGGACTATGGGTGGTTGTTCTAAGTGTTAGATTGTTGTGCCGTCTGCACTTAGTGTTACCAACATTTGTTCCCTTATTCGGCACTCTTTTGTTTGCGACTAAGTATCTTAAGTTGTTTTGTTTTTGTACTTTACACTTTTTCTTTCAAGGGAGTGTTCTGCCTTTAATGTTAAGCCCCCAAGGGTTTTGTAGCTCACTTCCTTTCGCTACTCTGTCTATTCTATATTGTTACTATGTAACTGTTATATTATGTAATATTGTACATTGTAGTGAAAAAACAAATAAATGAAATGAAATGAAATGAAAAATGATTTTAAGTACAATACAAGCTTACCGTTATATGTATATACATAACATACGAACGCAAGTACAAAGTCTTATCAGGAAGCTGGGAGCTCCCTGGTCTTACTGACGACTACACTCTCAATATTTTAATTTAAAGCGCAATATAGGCACTTGCAGGTGAAGGGACTTATTTTAAAAAGTTAATGAGCGTGATCTTATGGTACTACTGTGACAATTTACCATCAATGCTACAAAATTAATGCTGCAGAATTTTCGAAAGAAATAAATAAAAGAAAACTGGGGTACATTGAATACTAATTGAAAAATTTTGCCTTTAATTCAAGAATTTCCTCTCCGTGAAATCAAAATCAGATAAAACGTCAGGGAGACTGGCCGAAGTCAGGGTTTGAGCCTCTTCGTGCTCTTCATACGCTTTGATGATAAGCTGAGTTTAAAAAAAAATAAAAAAGGCGGGTACACTTCCATAATCTTAAATATATTTTTAAGGACTACAGCTCTATATTTTCATGTTGGCATGGAGAGTTTTCACTTCCAATAATTTGCCACACCTAATTTATACTGTTCCTGCTTAATGTCATTTTACACTAATTAAAGATAAGAAAGGATTTAACGTTTAAAGTAGTGATCTTGAATTTTGGACAATTTTTTTTTAACTTTCGTGAACACTGCAAACAATGCCGCTAGATGTGGGTTTACAAAGGTGTTAATGAAATGAAATGAAATTATACATTTTGATGTATAATATAATTTAACGAAGAAAGTTATTGCAAGTGTTTTATCGTTTTGGTTCAATGTATATTTCTAAACACAAACCTCCTTTTTATTTTTTTATCCACAATATGAAATAAGAAATAAATGCCTTCACTTAGTCTTATCTATAATGTAGACAAATTCGGACAAATGATGGTCTGATTTTAGTCCGTCATAACTGGGATCTATTATCTTTTAACCTTTCAAATTCTTTGCTTATCTGTATCATGGATGGCTTTACACTGAAATGCCTCTTGTTTCCCTCAATTTCACCTTATATGAGGGTTTGAAATTATATTTAGACAATACATGAACACGATTTAAGGCTAACGGACCCACTAACTGCTACATACAGTCACTAAACACAAGCGCTGATCGGATTCGTCTATAAGATATAATAAATATTGTTTTTTCTCTTTTAGAGGTGGCTGCTGAAGGAGGTGAAGAGTGTCATCCTGCTAAAACATGCAGTAAGTGCATGACAATACACCCAATGTGCAGCTGGTGCAAGGATGAGAACACAGTAAGTATTGTGAAAACTAAAGTAACCTCAATGTAAGTTAGTACGCTGCCGTACAACAGTGTCAAACGTCAAAACAAGCTTGGTTTATATCGTTCAGTCTTTCCTCATGGGCCGGTCCAAGTTTTTTCATAACGTTTCCGAAGTGCGATACAATTAAAGATAATTAACCAATCTTCAGGATCCACTGCCTCCAAGTATTCCCAAATTCCTATATTTGCTAAGTACTACCGCTGCAACAAAATGGAAACCATGTGAGACAGTTCCCACAAACATAATTTCATGTTTAACTACTAAGATAACCGCAAGGCAGGGATTCCTGGAAACAATGTAAGTTGGTTATAACGGGGATGTTTTAAGGACACAAATCGAAAGTAACGTGAGACACGTATCTGTGGTTGCCCCCGCTTTAGAGTCATCTTTGTTTTAAATATTAAGTGTATGTGTGGGAGGACACTTTGCAAAGGGAACCACCTAAGCTGACGACTTCTTTAAGCCGGTGCGTATTCTATGGATTAATTTATAAGGATCAGTGGCGAAGCCACGGGGGAGATGGGGGTCAGAATCCCCCATGACCCAACCTTGCAATGTAAAAACATCTAAAATAGCATTTTTCTCCCTATCCTTAGACTTTTCCCTCATTTCGTACTCCCATCCCCCCAGACACCGACCCCCATGACACAATCCTGGCCACACGCCTGATAAGGATGGAAGGGTCCAAAGTGCCAGATATAATTGGGTTTTCTATGACGGCTTGTAAGGGTGTGGTATAGCATCCGCCCCTTTTCACGCGGGAGGCTAGGGTTCGATTTTAAGGAAGAGTCATATCGAAGACTATAAAAATGTACACTCCCAAAAATAAACCGTGAAATTACCCTCGTTAGAAAAGTGAACAATTTAAATTTCACTTCAAAAGAGAGGAAATTCATTTCAAAAAGAGTGACATTCGCTCCATATGAGCAAAGTTTCACTCTCGATGGATAGACTGCAGGCCGGGGACCACTCTAATAAGAGTGATCCCTGCTGGCACTCGTCAAAGAGTGAATTTTCACTCTTATTGGAGTAAATTTAACTTTTCTTGGAGTGAGTTTTGCCATTCTTGGAGTGAATATACCCTCTATGAAATGAATTCACACTTTTCGCTCTTATCAAGACTGACTAAGTTCCCTCTTTGTTTTTTGATTGTGGAATATGTCGCCGTTGTGCCTGGTGCTTCGCACAAGCGGCGGAGTAGGGCTAAAAAAATCCAGTCTCCAGCGGCGTAACCAGACCTGACTGTCCGGGGGGGGGGGGGCAATAGCATATAGGTTTCCCGATTTTTTACTCGTTGAGCTGTGTTAGTTTGTGGGTGTCTAAGAGCCTTCAGGGAAGTGTGGGGGGGGGGGGGCAACAGTTTTGGACCATGCAACTCACCCTACTGCATTGACCAAAAGGTACATTTTTATGCGAAATGGTTTTCAATGGTTTTTCTACGAGCAAGAGCAATTTTTTTCAAATAAATCTTTTTTTTCCCTTAAGTATGAACACTACTGGATAAGGTACGTACCGAATGTTTTGGGTCCTTTAAACATTATTAAATATGGAGCTTGCAGGTTTCCTGCAAGGAAGTTTGAATTTTGGAGGACTATCGAAGAAACTGCGTTTCCTATTAGCATGAGTCTGAGATGGCATGTCGCTTGAAGATCGTGTTATCTCAGGAGAGCGGATTAAAGCTTCTTTGTTGCCTTTTCGGACAAAAATGAAAGCCTATATTGTAGAAAATTTTAGGGAAACGGCGCTGTTGCGGCTAAGACAAATTATCCACTGACTGCTTTATGAGCAATCACTTACAGCCTTAAGGGTCGCAATTTAAGGCTCGCGAAGCGAGCGGAAAATTTTACCTTTTTTAAAAATAATTATTTTGAATACGGAACTTTTATCAGAAAGAATTTCGAATTTTATGAAGGAAAACTTGGGGAAACCGCGCTGTATTTGACGGGTGTCTCAAATGGTAAGTTTACGAAGTTTTCACTTTTTTTCACTTTTTGAGCAAGGGCACAATCGCCCTGCCCCCTCTAGCTACGCCACTGCTCTGCAAAATTGAACATTGATAAAATTTTGACACTTCAATAACTGAAGAATCCATCTACAAAGACTACATAACTGACAGGATTGACAGGTATCTGATGATAGGAGTGTATGAGACCTTTTGAGTGCGGTAGGCCAATGGTTCCCCTGCCTAGAATATGAAGTCTTGCTAGATAGACTATCTTCAGTTGGTGCGGAGCGTACAGAATATTTTGAAAATCGCGACCCCTCAGACGGCCGGAAATGGCATGTCTCGGGCTTGTAAAAAGTAGCTAAGTTTTTCGATTTTTCTTGCAAAGCGAACACCACTATATCACTGATGCAAAAATTTGTTGATATGGAGCTTATATTGCAGAAAGCTTTGGATTTGGGGTTTCCTGTGAGGAAGTTTAAATAGTTGGGGGGATTACTGAAGAATCTGCACTTCCTTCAAATATTGGTGGCAAATCTGAGAATGATTGTTTTCTAAAGTCCTCCCGACTGTCTGGCAAAGAGTAAGAGAGGAAATTCTTTCCCTCCGATAAAGTGGACCTCAGATATTACTTTGTTAATTTTAGGCGAATAAATGAATGTTCATATAATTTTCTAAATGAATGTTCATATATTAACCAAAACAGTGTTCCATGAATGCGGATCAATCTTGCTTTTGATGTTATAGTTGGCCCACTTTCTTTCTTTTTTCATTGTTCTCTTTTTTCCTTTACCCTTTCTTTCCTTTCCCCTTCTTTTCCGCTTTCCTTTTTCCTTTTCTCTTTTTCCTTTCCTTCCCCTCCTTTTTCTCTTTTTTCCTTTTCTCTTCTTCCCTCTCTTTTCCTCTTTTCCTTTCTTTCCTTCCTTTCTTTCCCTTCCCATTTTTTGCTTGGGGGGGGGGGGGCAGTTTTCCCCCTGCCTCCGCTGGTTACGCCACTGCCAGTCACCCACAAACAGCGGAAAGCTCATTGGCGTGGCTAGATTAAAACCAGAATATTATAAGAAGTAGAGACCTTTTTCACTCTTACTCACTCCATTGTTGAAAAGTAGATTTATTCTTTTACCTGATTATATATTGTTGGGTATTTTTACAGTTTTACAATGTACAATTAAGTATTTTTTACAATATTCTATAATTGCTTTCAAAATGGGGCAATGTTTTTTCCCAGTGGGTGCACCAACGTTCCCATGAACTGGGACAAGGGTGAAAACTTTTTGCGTCAATAGGCGCAAAGCGCAAGAAATTTTCGGCCTACAATTCCGTCCGAATCTCTTAAAATGACACTTGAAAGGTTTATGTTAGCGAATAAATAAGGAAATGGTAGGGATGGTGTTAAAGTGAACATGATGATGAAAACACCTTAATGTACTGAGTAACGTCTGAGATAATGGCTATCCAAATATCTTCAGCAGAACATTTTATGGTCAGACTAGAAAAGAAAATCGACAGTTACCTTGTTTTTGATTAAGCAGAGGTTTGAGGTCAAGCCAAAGGTGGTCCACCTAGTGATATTAGTACACTCTAAAAAATATTTAAACGATTTTGTTTAAAAATTAGGATACTCACGAAGATGAGTATTTCTACTCGAAATAAGTGAGTACTGCAACTGAATTTGTGCAAAATTTTACACAAATTGCTGCAATTTGTGCAAAATTTTACACAAATTCAGTTGAAGTACTCACTTATTTCGAGTAGAAATACTCATCTTCGTGAGTATCCTAATTTTTAAACAAAATCGTTTAAATATTTTTTAGAGTGTAATGTTAGTCATGAACCCTTTGAACACAAAATAGCAGGGTAAAGTCACATTAGGCATCATGCCAACTGGGAATTCCAAAACTGAGCTGCCCAGTGGGCGGCGCTACGGGGCACTAGACACCATTTCCCCTTCACGTTTGTCCCTGTCTCCCACTCGCCCCATAAAGGTCTTTTAGGAACTGCTAGGTCAACCGGAAAAACCAATAATAATACTTCTCCTGATGCTCAATTTTCACCTGTTCACCCACAGATTTGCTAAAACTTCAGATTTTTCGGGAGGGGCGGGGGAGACGGAGGCGCTCCCTGGACCCGCATCAGGGCCTTGCTACTAGACCTCACCCGCAGGATTGCTCGCTTCGCGTTCGGTTTCGATCTGTGCGTGAAAATGTTTTGCTTTGCTAACATTTTCTTTGCCTCTAGTCCCCCAATAAGCGAGTTCGGTAATTCGTTTTGGTGGCTGTGCACATGCGCACATCCACCTCGGGATAAACAAACCATTCCCGCCCCTACAACGCGTACTCCAGAATTTGAGTTTACATGAAAATTTCGTGTAATCAGGCTTTCTTAATCTATCTGTAACATAAGTAGCGATCTCAAGTGTGGTTTTGTGCAGTGGATTGTGTCTTATTGGCCTTTTAGTGTAAAAATTTGCATTTTTATCTGCTGTAAAGAAAGTGGGACCCCTTTTTCGTTCGAGTTGGCTAGACACAGTAGATAGTGTTTTGTGTACGTACTGACGAACCTACGTGCTGAGCTCGGATTGTATATCCCGCGCTGTGCCCCACAATTCCATGCGGCAACGAATTACCAAACTAGCTTATTCTGACATTCTGTCGACGCCGTCGCCGTCGTATTTTTTGTTTTCGTTCCCACGGTGTTTTTCTAAGCCTACTCTTCAATCAAAATATCCCAACAAATTCAGCAGTTTTTAAAAAACTAGAGCCTATCACGTTTTCTTTGCTATAACGGGTTTACATAGTGCAGAAATTGCTTTCGCGCAAGGTTCATATACAGCCACAAACGGAATGACAATATTATTAAGAATTTTGCAAACGACGTGTGACAAACTACTTTTGCAATATCTAAATGCATGCCTCCAATTGAGATGAAAATCTCACCATTATTCTTGGGAAAGGTTCGGGTCACTTAAGCCCCCTGACCAGCTGACACTTGGGTGCGCGATATTGGTTTTAACATTTGAAAGCATAATTCCCAGAAGAACGGGATAGTGCGGGAGTTCAGGCAGTGCCGGAGCTAGGGATTTCGGTCAGAGGAGGCGAAAATGGTCTACAGGGGCGCTTCGAAGGAGTAAAGACCCTTAGCCTCAGCACGATCGGGGCCACGGCTTTTCAGACTTTCCATTCGATTTTCCGCACCTGGTAGAAGACTACTTTGCCATTTCTCCTCAGCAAGTTTTTCTCATAAGACATGTTTAAATTTGCCATCAATGGGCCTCCGCAGAAGAAAAGTCGGGGGGGGTTCTTTTAGGGGGAAAAGCCCCCGCCACCATGAGCTGGCGCCGAGCGCAAGAAAATGTTGGCCCAAAATGCCTTCAGATCGCTGGAAATGGCGTTCCTTATGAAGCCTATATTACCGCACATAAATAGGCAAAACACTGAATAAACTGTTAAGAAATGTTGATGTAAATTTTTCCTCCTCTGTTTTTTATGTTTTCTCAGTTTTTTCATTTTTTTTTATTTTTCAGGGGAGGACAAGTCCCCCCCCCCTTGCCCCTACCTGCGGACACCCATATTTGTATCCCTCTCTTTCGCATCCTAGTACGAAGGCGGTCATTATATTTTGTGTTATTGTCAGGTCTCGATTTATGATTTCAATGTAATAATTGGCTACATGGGAAGATAAAGATTTAAACTGCTAGAGCCAAATAGCAAGCAATCTTACAGGGGGAAAAGTTATGGAAATTAATCACCGTTAGGTGTACATTTTTGGTATCTGGAAATCAAGATACGTACACGAAGAAACATTAATTGACATATTTTACAACATGTGACGCCTCTAAAATAGCCATTAATTAAGTACATTACAGGCAGACAAGAAATAGCCAAGACAAAAGGTCTGTTTGTCTCTCTAGATGCCGAGTACATAATAAATAAAAGTAGCCTAAACTTTATAAGATGCATTTTACTGTCTTTTGAGACCACGAAAGTACAGAAATTAGCATTTTCAGGGGATTATCGTGCAGTATCAGAAATAGCCATTTATCATGAGAATGATCACTTCAAGGAAAGCAAAATGGAAACTGCTCAATAAAACTCTTAAACCATTGCCACTATGATGACAGATTTATTTTATTTTAACCTGAATGTTCTCTTCAAATAAGTTTGAAAAATTTTGTGAAAAGCTATTGTGGTATTTTTATAAACCCTTTTTATTGTCTTTGTCGACAATTATCCCCCACAACAAGAGGGCTGTTTGCGCTACAATTATTGTTGCGCCCTTTGCAACATCTTTTATTTGCCGGGAGGGTGAATTTAATGTCATTCTGTGTATTTTGTAAGCTTATAATCATGCTCGGTGTGGAAGCAATTAACTTTGCACAGCGACAACATTCATTAGTGCGTATAAAACATGAAGATACGTTTCGGCAAAACCTATCCCTACATTACAGAAAATGACCCTTTTCATCAGAATAAAGTGCAGATAGTACAGATACTGGCTGTTTAAGCATTTTGGTATTTGGGCCTTAAAACAAAGCTATTAAGATATGTCTTTTGCCAAAAATGGTGCAAAAGTAAAGTATGTTAAAAACCTGAAATGTGTGCCGACAGACTATTTTGGTCCTCGGGGGGGGGGGGGGGGGACGGCCCCTGACCATATGGCAGCTCCGCCACTGGGTACGGGGACGAGGGATAGGTTGACGGTTGACTGGGAAAGCTAAGTATAAGACTGTAGCAGCTCTTGTCCCCAGAGTGTATGTTTAAGAAACCCTGAACACCTCAAGCTGTTCCCCTCGGCGAAAAGATCATTGGAAAAAAGTCTCGTCCGTTCAGCTGGCAAAACTAAATGCATAAACGCTTGCGAAAGTAATCCGCGCATAAGGAGGAAATGCAATAATAAATGTATCAAGCCTTTTACGCTGTACTGAGTATGTAGGCACTTAACAGCTTAAGCACGACAGTCTTGAACAAATGAGAATAATACGGTTCTTCGTTTATTAGCTATACTACACCACTGAAGTGACATTATATAGCACGTGAATACTAATGAAAATTCTCAACGTAGGAAAAGCGAGGAAAGTAAACAGGAAGGTTTACCAGCAAAATGATCATTATTTTTTTCTCCGTGTAAACATGGCTATGTATTGAATTTATATTCGATATGTCTGTGTAGGTATACAGACAGATAGGAGAGATTCAGCGTAATACGATCAGGCATACGGCAATTATTTCCTAGTTAGCTTTTGTGAGAGGGAAATAGGCTGTGTTTAAAATGCTATTAGAGGACAAAGGAAAGGCTTATATCTTTATTCAAACATTCAATCTTAACCAATACTTATCAGCTCTACTCTTCAAAATAATATGTATTGCCAAAGAAAGGTAGGTATGTTGAAGCAATTTTAGAACAGACTATCGCCAATCCGAGTCTACTGACGGTAGTAAAAGATTCCATTCTAAGAGCCTCAAAGATACATTTGATGAATATTAATGAGTCGTTATTGTACTTTCCATGACGTCATGGACAGTACCTTAGGCACGCTTCTCATTTTCGAGGGACAGTTCTTTCGTTCAATGTTTCTTCATTCTCAGTGAGTTTTTTGCTCTTCAATTGAGTTCATTATGTAGAGTGAGTCATGTAGACCGGAACGAGACTTCATGGTCACTTTTGGTTATGATATTGCCAAAAATGAGTGAGTTTTATTTAGGCATTTATGTATTTTACTGTTTTGTAAAAGAATGCTTGAGTAAGTCAGATTTGTATACAGTATGTTTGCTCATCACACAACGGCCGCATTCCCGAATTGTGCCTGTAGTATATCGCGCACAGTGTCGCTAAACGCGAACAAGCTAAAGAGCATTGTAGTATTGTGACATGTGGAACCTCCTTGGCGACACAGTGTACACTGCACACACTCTGTAGTGTCCAGGCGTGGCGGAACGGAAAAAATATTTGGGGGGCTGAGTGCCAGCAGGACTATCTAAGTGGAGCGCCACCATCAGTTGGTGCGGAGCGTACAAGAAAATGTTTGACTTTACAGACCTCCCAGGTGGCCGGAAACGGCACTTCCCGCGTGTTCTATGTTGCATGTATCCAACCTTAAAATATGGGTCTCATGTTTGCAATTTCTCAACTAATGAGAAAAAATTCAGCCTATGCAAAATGGTAATACATATCAGATAAATTGAGATGATACAAGAACAATAATTAATTATGCATCTTCTTTCATTTCTTCTGTTTGCCGTGTTATTCACTTTCTGCATGCACCCCGTGTTACATTTGTCCACCCATACATATCAATTACTCAATTATATTTCCCCTAGATCATACCATTTCTCCCCCCCCCCCCCCGTGGTTCCTCCCAAGGCTACCACCAACCTAATCGGTATCTATCTCAAATCCCAAACGTACTATAGACTTGTGTACTAACGGTAGTAGCCTACGCTGTTCAACCTCGTCCAAAAAACGATCAGTAAAACTTAACGAAATTACGCAATAACAGACCATACTGCTTTCACTTTTCGAGGACCTCGGAGACGGGGTTGGGGGATGATAAAGAGGCTTTAGCGTGTCCAGTATCTTTTTCATCGACAACATTCCCCTTAAATTATTAGAAGGCCTATATTGTGCATTAGACTGATGGAGAATATGTTCACCACCCACTTCAATATTCTCCCCACCGTCGCCGGTCACCGCTTCTTGAAGCGCACCTTACAAATATTGGGTGGGGGGGGGGGGTGCTAAACATGCCTTTAGCCCCTCCACTTTTTCATGGGGGGAGGGGGCTAAGCCCCCAAAGTTTAGAGTTTCCTCTAACTTGATTGAAGCAAAATTATGGAAAACCTGTCAGATCATTAAATACACGAAATCCTGACCCCCAATGGTGGCGGTAATTTTACAAAACCGCCCGAAAACCAGC
The DNA here is from genome assembly GCA_037179385.1 of Holothuria scabra. Classification (NCBI taxonomy): domain Eukaryota; kingdom Metazoa; phylum Echinodermata; class Holothuroidea; order Aspidochirotida; family Holothuriidae; genus Holothuria; species Holothuria scabra. The sequence continues at coordinate 42,374,672 of CM074196.1, read as the reverse complement.
ACGAAACATAACACAGAACAGAACGCCCCTGGTAAAACCGAACGTCTGGTAACCCTACCTGCAGTGCCACTGTGGGCACTGTAGGCATGCTTTGCGACTTCCGGTTGATCACTGCCGTTACATCGGCATTGCATGAATAGCCTAAAGGCCTAGGTGGTGATTTTTCAATTAGCCTGATTATGAGAAATAGTGCAGTCCTGCATCATTCATGTGCATCATGAGGTTCCGAGTCGAAAAGTAACAAACGGTTGATATCTACAACAAGCAACCAACACAGTACTGTATTATGTTAGGTATATCACATCGGCCCCAAAAACGTAAAAGGACGATATTCCAAGCTTTAATTAGTACGTACCCGGTTACATTGGCACAGAAACAATCATGGACAGTAAGTGGTTACGATTTTCGTAACCACATTTCTAGTTGTGTATTGTGTGCAGTCCGAGAGTTTTTGAGTTGCCTCGGTACGAAGGGGCTGTTTCTTTGCGACCTTCTACGACCTTGAGATGGAAAACGTTTGGTCACAGTCGGTCGCAAGTCAGCTCTCAAAAGGTTGACAATTCGCAAGCCACGACCATAGGTGACAGTTTGTACTCAATTTTCTGACCACAATTGAGTGAACACAGTTAAAAATGTTTCCATAGACTGCACCATTTGCATCTAGACAACGTATAAGACAACTATACGTAAATTTGCAAAGAAAGGGGACGTCCATTTGTAGCCCCTTCTCCTTAACAACCCCAGTACAGCATATTTGTCGATGGAACCTCATTTGTACAAAAAACAAACAAAAATGCAAAGATGTGTAATAATGCAATTGATACATTTTATACCTACGAAATGATCTGTAGTAACCCCAGCCACTTACGCACAGGGTCGAAAAAACAGGGGTTGGGGGTCAAAGCCCATCCACTTTGTGACAAGGGTTTGTCAACACAATAACGTCCCCAACTTCCAAGTTCACTTCAGAAAAAAATCAAGGGTATATTTGACACATAGGACATCACACAGTAAGCAAGGGGGTTTGATCAGTCGAGACGTTCTACTCTGAGCTTCAGTATGTGTCAAGTGATAATATGTATACATAAACACGTTTAAATTTTAAACATGTTTAGAGATTACTTCCTAATTTTTTTAACGATTGAACATGTGTAAAAGCTAAATGCTCAGAAATTGGATACGGGTGTTTAGTATCTAAACGTGTTTACAACTGGGGTTAAATATATCTCGAAATATTTTAAATTTCTAAACCCCCAGTTTTTTGAGATTTTAATGGTCAGTGTTGACCCATGTGGGTCAACCTTAAAAACATGTACCTGGGTGTACGACCAAAGGGGCTGATTGAGGCAACCTACCCATTACCACGCCCGTAATTCTAAACAAGAAGACTAACATAGAAAACAACCTGAAAGTAACCATGGCAGTTAAAAGAATTTACAATACGACAATAATGTGGGTTTTTCATGCAATTTTATATTCGTTGCAGGTGTTTGATGGACCTCGATGTGATTTACAAGCTAACTTAGTACTCAACCGGTGTATGAACGTGACAAGCAAACAATCGACCCTGGAGGCAATCAAGGTACATGTGGCAATTTCTAATCTCAGCTGTGCAAGGCAAACAGAGGTTCTATTTAAAAATGATTCAACACGTAACAACAGATTGCGATTGTTGTCTTTTTAAATTTAAATGAATATTGTAACTATTATACTAGTTAAAAAAGCCAACCTCTGGGTTTGATCGATTAGCTAGTTAGCTGGAACAACTGAAGGGTGAAAGAACCCATGGGCGGCCATCCCAGGAAAGGACATGGAGGACTTGTTCCCAATATTTGAGAAGATGATCATTGACTTCGAATTTTCGTTGAATGTTTTTTAAAATGTGGTACAGGCCTGCAACCCAGTGCATTTGGGGGGGGGGGGGGGGCTGGGTAGGATGAACTACAATCACCGCCCAAAGTAAATGAAACAAACTCCTTTCCCCCGTGTCAGTGTTGTTATACTCAGGACTGGTCAGTATTTCCCAACCAACATTGAAGTTGGGGTAAGGGGGAGAGCCACTAGCATGTGAGATGGATAAAATGCCATGCAACGTCTGATGCGAAGGGATTTTGTTTGATTTGTTTTTGGATAGTTGTAGGAAGGCATACCAATAACAAAGTATATCAGCATGGAGCGAGTTATATGGGATCTTTAGAAATGAGAGTATGCCGTGCACCATCCTTTGCCAGTAGGTCTGGCTGCCAATTTTTTCAAAATGGTGGCCATGGTTTAGTAGGCCTAATTATTTTTTATAATAAAACTTTGATAGAATCTCTTATCAATACGTTGAGGGTGTCATATAAAAGACAACAAAATTACCTATCGAACGATACCACATATGATGGTATGGAGATGGGTGGAGATGGCTCGGTGGTTTGAGCGTACTGCCTTGCTTGCTGAAGGTCTCCGGATCAAATTCCGGTGGAACCACTTGGAAAATTTCCGGGGTCTAAAAATTAACTTGTTCAGCATAGCTGTTCACAGTGATGCTGAGGGGGTTTAAAAATTGGTGAATTACAAAATTGGGTATTGGTTGTCCGTTTCAGGAAGTTGTCCGACTCAGGAAGTTGTCCGCTTGATCAGTTCAGTTGTTGAGCAGTGGTGCAGAGCAACAACCTCCACCCCCTCCAGCCTTTGGGAAAGTGGCTAAAGACTGGGGATACGCTCAAGTCCGTCGGGTGGGGACGTTAAATGGCGGTCCCGGGAGCAGGATTGGGAGCGATTAGCACACGCCTACCTCGTTACCTCTGAGCACTAGTCGAAAAGTGAAGGCGAAGTTCGCCGGTGTTCATCCACGCTCACTCTGGCAAAGGATCTTCAATGAGCCAAATGATCAGGGCCTGGACTTCAGGGCATCTTATGGGGCCTTGGCCCTCCTTTGCCCTTTAACCTGTTATGTTATGATGGGTATGATGGTAAATTAAATTAAATTTTACGTTATTTTGCCCACACTGCAGGTGTGGCTACTAACATTTTGTTACTTCACTTTGTATCCTTCCTCTTTATGTACAGAAAGAAAAGATTTCGGTTCGGAGTGGTTGTTATTGCATTAATGGTGTTAAAACACTAAACATTTTGACACACAAAGTATTTCTGTTTGTTACAATACTGACTTTTCTGTAAACTTCCTAATATTATGACTTTAAAGATGTTGTTTCTCTGCATGCCTTCATAAGTCATCTGTAGAAAAAAATTCTCTCAGGATAATTACCTTTTGTCTCATTTTTAACTTTATAGGCGAATGCGGACAGATTGTGATGGTCTGATTTTAGTTTGCCATTACTGGGGTCCATCACCTTTAATCTTTAAATGTCCCTCCTTACCTGTTCCATGGATGGTTGAAAACTGAAGTGTATCTTGTTTTCAACTGAATATGAGGATCTGAAATTCACGTAGACAATAAATGAAGAGGATGAAAGGCTGATGGACCCCACTAATGGCTGACTAGAGTCACTACAAACAAGTGCTAATCGGATTCGTCTATAGGTTGTTAATTAAATTTGAATGGCAATATCTATGCATGCGTATACCATTATTTCAGCATTTTGAGTTTCACTCTTATTAATTTATGGCCCTTTAATGCTTCTTTCAAAGTCAAGACTAGATTTTTTCATTAAATTTGAGAATAACTTTTTATATTGAATTTCGGATATTCGTTCCCGAGATAGCACGTTTATTTCACTTTGTGTTGAAAAAAATTGCACATAAAAAAACAACTTCCTCAATTAACATTGAAGTCATTTGTTTGGACTTACAGAAACGACTCTATACGCCATTTCAATAACTTGTTAATGTGAAAGTTATGTTTTACTTTATATGACATGATTACTATACGTGTTATACCTTTACTTACCTTTCAGTTTCATGAATACCACATTTTTACTTTTGTTATTTGGATATTAAGTTCAACATATGAATATCAATGTTATAAGTGTATTTTATATAACGTTTTTAATTCTTCGAAATCCTACTTGAAAGTTTTACTACGAAAGTCATGGTAGGAGTTTTTTATGATAAACAAGTCAAAATGATTCACTTTTGCCGGAGTGCGACAACCTTGACCTTTTGTCGACATTTTGAAGTGTGATATTTGGATTACGTCACTTAAATTCCAAAATTACATAAGATATTGAAGATACTGCAAGGGTTAAAACTACAACAAATGAAGAAATTTTAAAGTTAAATTTATTTACTTTCAGAAAAGTGTTTTTATTTTCATACGTAAAAAAATTATTTTAAACTCGACTTTTTTGCACCAAGAGTCAAACGAAATGTTAGGATTAGTAATCAGATTACAACTTAGTATATTTAAAATTAATATCTTAATAACAGGTCATAAATTTAATGCAGAAGTTATATTTCTACCTTTCGGGACTTTCTAATAACTTGGACTTCAAAGCAATATCTCTTTATGTGGAGACACTCAAATTTAATGAAGTATTTAGTACACATAAGATGAAGTGAAAAAAGTTAAACTCAAGCCCCAAAGTCGAACATTACATTAAACAATAACTAAAATAATTATTTCAGGATAAAAAAGATTAAATGTAGAAATGGATCTATGAGTTATAAAATGGAATCCGAACTTCAAGACATGAAAAAGTCTACTTTTTTAATTTGAAGCCAAGTGTGTATTTTTACTAAAAATTGGAATATTCCATGAAATGTTGGAATATTCTGTGAAATGTTACGCCAGGATACTGTAACCTGTATTCAACCAGAATGCAAAAATGCATTGAGGTTTCGATGATACATAAATGTACTGTTTCAAATTTGACTCTCGCTCAAATGTTAAACAAGCATGTTCAAAAAATAATTTTGTTATTCCAGATGCCCAGGTTTTGACCTCCACAAAAGCCATACATGGAAAGATAGACAGACAACTTGAGATAAATTGCGTTAACAATATTTTCAGACTTTGACCAGCTGTGACCACAAAGAACCTTTGACCTCTGCCAAAAACAATAGGGACCATCTTCTGACTATAACGCATCAACATACCAAATATGAAATCTACCTAAGTTTCCTATCTTGAGATATCGTGTTAGCAAGATTTTCACAGTTTGACCCCCGGTGACCCCAGATGACCTTTGACCTCCGCGAAAAACATTAAAGCACCATCTCTTGACCATAACGCATCAACATACAAAATAAAATATCCATCCAAGTTTCCTATCTTGAGATATCGTGTTAACGAGATTTTCAGGCTTTGACCCCTGCTGACCCCAGATGACCTTTGAAATCCGTCAAAAACAATAGGGACCATCACCTGACCCGGCATTACGCATCCACATACCAAATGAGAAATCTACCCAAGCTTCCTATCTTGAGTTATTGTGTGACCCTAGATGACCTTGACCTTTGCCAATGACAACAGGGTTCTTTCTCCTAATATGGCACATCTATGTACCAAGTTTGAAAACTGTCAGACATTCCTATGTTGAGATATCGTGTTAACGAGCAAAGTGTCACAAACACACACACACACACACACACACACACACCATCGTGAATGCATAGGTTTCTCTTTCATCGAAACCAAAAAGTAGTTTCACGCCTTTCTTGTTGATGATTTTTTCCTGAAAATAATGAGTAAATGAGCTCACGGGATTGCTTGGAACATGTTTACATCCATCTGTAACATATTTAGGCGTATTTAACTCAATTCACCTGCGTAACTGTGTTACTTACCATCAGACTAACGTTCTTTTGGAAGACTTTCTGAATTGTGTTATGTAGCACATTCCTATATGTGGAACTCTTTATATTGTAGATCTTCCGCGAAACCATAATACTTTCATGAACCATAATAATAAAATTAATTACGGAATTTTTCTTTTCAGTCAATATAGTTGTCCAGGAGGTTTCCACCCGGTACAATCATCTCTAGCAAATATAACAGTTTGAGACCCAAAATGGCGCTCAATTAGAAAAACTGAAAACAAACATTGAATTTCCTCACACTGTTGTTTTGTATGAAAAGATGTATTTATTTATAAATTCCAAAGTTTTTGCATAATCTAGAGATACTGAATTGTTCGTCACAGCGAGATTACCACCCGTATATGATTTGTCGGTGGTGAGAGGGATCCGCGGGAGGCGATCAAATCACCTAGAAAGGCGATGTGTTGCAAAAACGATGAGTCAGGTAAAAGAGTTTGGAGAAAACGTTTTGTTTCTCTCACCAAAAGTTCAAAATTTGAGATGTACAGAAGAAACTAGGTAAAAGCTGTAGACTTTTGGGAAGAAAATTTCGGTTTAACATGTACATTTTTGTTCTTTTCTGAAGAACGTGTGCGTTCTTCCAATCAGTAAAATTGGACATATCGTCGAGGCGAGAGGTGCTGTGATTGCATATGGTTACAGGGTAAGGCTCCCAGAGGGGCAAATGTCAGACTTCGCTTGTGGTGAGGAGGCTTTCCCCCTTGTCACACTTCTGGTACATTAGTGCAGGCTGCTATTTCCACATTGTAAAACTCTCTGGCTCAGAAATCGAAAATTATACAATTAATTACTGGATTGTCTTCAAAAGAAAAGTTCATGGCCGTGTGAACCAAATCTAATATTCTTGAGAATATGAACAGTTTTACTAACAATCTTTTCGTGATTGATTTTGTGATTTTTATGGGATTAAGAGGGCTTTGAACCTACAGGAACATGCATTCGTGTCGGAAATGTGTATGAAAAAGTAAAGTCATGTTTTTTACATCTAGGACATGGATTTACAAGAGCAACGTTACTCTCCCGATGAAGAAGTATTAGAAGCAGCCGTTCCTATTGCACCACAGCAAGTCAACTTAAACCTCCGACTAGGTAAATTGGACAATACGGTCAACTTCTACGAAAATGTCTAATTTTTAGGGAATAATAAGCCTGCACAGGCTGCTAAAAACAATGATCTTTCTATTTGTAGACTTGAAGATTTCAACCATTGCCTTTAACTCCTTTGCTCAGTTCTGCACATGCGCATACTCAAGGGGATGGGGTTGAATCTTCATATGACCCATGCTTGATACCATAACGACATTAAGTAGCAAAAGAGACCATTATAAACCTTACTACGTTTGAGGAACAAATATTGCACCATTTCGCATTTGGTAACCTAAAAAGTCATATCCCTCCCCAAGTTACACTTCAAAGAAACGTTCCATTACACAATCCTGTCGACGTGTCTTATGTTTTACATCGGTCACAGTATTACCCTTCCCATTTGCTAAGCATGTAATGATAGGTTGAAGTGGCATATTGAACTGGTATCGATCTAAACAAGGGTTTTAAAGGGGTTTAATGCTTACAGTAAGCATCAACAGTTTTAAATCCAGTACTTAGGCAATTTTTTTAAGTTTTTGATTGTTTATGTATCCCGATTTGTTATTGTGTGCATGTGTGTCTGACTTGTAGAAGTATTTGTAAACCTATATTAGTCAAAATAGTCTGGATTGACTAGCCATGTAAGTCACTCATACTTAACTAATTTGTGGTGATATCTTACCAATCTCGAAGAAATGGACAAAAGAATGTCGGTCAAAAATAGTCACGGAGGCTTAACATTGGTTAGAAACTGGTCAAATATTAGTCACATATTGGTCAATATTGTTGACTAACTTTATTAGTTAGTTCACGCACTGTTTTGAATAATTTGTTTACAGTAATGAAGTAACGTAATAGTTTGGATACATTTGCTGAATTTCATGGACCAACTCAATGTACCGCTTAAACAGACCAACCGGAAGAACCCTGACCAAGTCTTTAAAACGGATTTCAATATTTATTCTATGTTTTTTGACAGGTGACAAGAAAACATTTGACGTGAGAGTTCTGCAGGTGAGAGATTATCCAATAGATCTTTACTATCTGATGGATATGAGTACGTCCATGAACGATGACCTGGAAAATATCAAGTCCCTTGCCGCAGACATTGGTATTTATTCATGTTGTTTTATCTTTTTTTCCCCTTATTTCGTCTCATTTCTCAAATGGTATTTAGGAACATTTTGCAAGTGAATGATATTATTTGGTACACAAATTGCAAAGGAGTACAAATGAAAATTGATACCAAGAGGCAGTGTAGTTACATTATCGAGGAAAAATCATCAAGGAAAGAAAATGTTAGCTATGATACTTGAGAAAACAATGTTGTTGGAATTAACAGCGACTTTAAGCTTCAAAAAGAGATAATAATAACCTAGCACTAATCATTTAAATTCCTTGCCACCCTCAAAGAAATGAACCCTAAGCGAAAAAAGTATATACATTCATGAAAAATGTAATATACTAATTAGTGACATGACAAAAATACGGGTAAAGCATCATCAAAGAACGCACAGAAACAAAAGGATGAAAACGGTGTATCCATGAATCAATTAAAAAGGCTTGGACATTAAGCAAAAGGTCTTTCAAAATCATTAAAACTGACTTTCGATTTTACTTGAAATCTTTTTCGTTGCTCAAGCTTAACACCAAACTTAAATCTGTACAAGAAATCATTAATTAACGGTTTTTGATTTCTTAGTTTACACTACAAAATAAATTTAATGTTGTTTCATCTGCGATTAGCAATACAATTTATATTTGGAATGATACTAGGCATCTTAACTTTTCAATCTGAAAAATTGAAAGAATATTGGATCATTCACCTTACGTAATCTATGTAACAAAATGTGTAATATGCTCAAAGACCTAGTTAAAACATCTCCCCTTGGATTTATCTTGTACGTGTACCTCATGTCAAAAACTTCAAAAATAAATATTAAACAGCGTGGAAAATGAATTCTATCAATTTAACTACCATCTTCATAGGACATTCTTGACCCAAGATATAAAATGTTTAAATATATTCACTTAAAACAAATTAGTCCATTGCGCAAAGATTTGAGACTTTCTTGTTGTACAACTTACATCATCTTTCTTGTTTCCCTTTGAAATAAAAAAATGATTTAATGGCCTTGAACACTTCCTGTTTGCGTGCATAGTACAGGGGGTTAATTAATTGCATCATCCCATTAGAGTGCTATCACACCTTGCTACAAGGTGCAGTATTATTTAGAAAAACAAAGAAATACAAAGATCGTAATCTTAGTGATACAACAGTGACATCACAAATTATTGCGGAATGTATCATTTTAATTTGAGTGAATAAACTTCAACAGTTCATGTCTCAGCTCAAGAATGTCCTATAAAGATGGGAGTTCGACTGTTAGAATTCATTTTTCATGCTGTTTAAAACATATTTTTGAAATTTTTGACTTGAGATACACCTTAAAGGTTACGGGCCTGGTTAGTATTCCAGCAATATCATGCCTTCTAGAATTGTTATGTGACTTGCTAAATTAAGTTACAAGAAAATTTGGGTTGCATTTTCTTTTACATAAAGACCCACAATGAAGACGACATTTTACTTAGTAGAGATGTTTTATGCGATGGCTCAGAGGTCAGTGACACTGATATAGTAGGCTAAAGCATCTTGAACATATCTTAATTATGTCCCAGTCCAATTATAAATTATAACTCGTAAGCATAGGCTGAGAGGGATGTTATTTAAAGAAGATCAGAATTATTGATTCGCATTTCTGACCATTAAAAGAAAATGTATTCTGACAAGTTCCACTATCCAAAGATTCTCCTCAAACCACACTTTCGTTTCAATGTGTGCCCACTTCCAGAGCCAACAATTTTGCATCAATCTTTGAACGAAGGTGACGATTTTTTCATTTGTTTCAACGTTTTATTGATATTTCTTGCAGTAAAAGATATGAAGAATATCACACGTAGTTTGGCAATCGGACTCGGTCTATTTGTCGATAAACCTGTTTCACCATATATCGATATAGCTCCTAATAAGTAAGTGTCATAAATTTGCATATACTTGTTTCCTTGAAGGAAGATTGGACGTTTTCTACATGCAGGCGCGGTCTTAAATTTTGTTACATGGGGGCTTGGTGCGACAGGATTTTTTTTGTAAATACGAGGATAGCCACTTACAGGCTGAAAACGATGACAATAACTTGCAGCATCATACCAACCAAAACAAATTCAACTTTTAGGCATATATTCATGTCATGTACAGGGATTTTAATAGGAAGATTGTATTTAAGGTTACTTAGAGACTGCATGGCAACCAGTTCTGTTCACTAAAATTCAAAGAAGAAACTCCTGCACAGATGCACGTACATCTGACTAAAGTGACTGGAAATAAAACCACTCAAATTTAACTTCCAACAGATTATTAAAACTCGACTTTATTCGACGCTACCATGGATGTCACGTACGGCATCCGTCCCCAAGTTTCATTGTGACACAATGTGATATGGGGATTTGGACTACGGTTTCACTAAACCGTAATTCATTCGAAATAGTAAATCATATTACCTTAAGATTGACAGCGATCATATGTTTGTAACATTCTGTGCTACTTTTAGCCTTTAGATGGAACATACAGACCAAGTGTAAATTTTGACTGTTCGATATAAATCTTCAAATGCATTGTTAAGCATGGATTTTCATGACGTTTTACGGATCAGCTTCTAACCGTGGTTTTAAAAAGGCTGGCCACCGCCACAACCCTTTCCCAGTTTTGGTTCACTGGCTTGCTTTCTCTGCTCTATTGCTTATTCAGAGCACCAAATAGGTTCCGCTCTTTTGCTTATTTATAGGCACAGTAAGTTCCGTTTTTAAAGTCTCCGGTATGACCCGGCCAGCACTCGAACTCCAGACCTCCCGACTGCAAGTCTGATGCCCTAACCACTTGACCATGCAATCGATTGATTCTGTTTCTGAGTTTAAGTTTGAGTATCATTGCATGTCGTTAACACATTCATTTCTAAATTCAGTTTAATATTTAAAAGTGTTTCAGTTGGGTAAAAGCCTATACGAAGGAAACGTGAGCGAAATTTCTTCAACAACCGATTGCACTGGTGCAATGCATAATCTTTAGAAGAAAAAACAAAAAGTAGTTTGGCCTAATTTAGTAAAGAATAAATAAGATGAGTCTAAAAATTCTATAGAACTCTTGATAAATTAAGTCCATAATACTTCTTTTTCTTCTTTCTTCATCTAAGGATCGACAAACCATGCGAGCCTTCGTCCACTTGCCAGAAAACGTTTGACTTCCGCAATAGCTTGTCTTTAACCAAAAACACAAGTTTGTTCGAAGTAAGGTGTAATTATCTGTGTTCTCTTGAACATTCCATTCACTTATAATTTCGATGAAGTCGGTATTATTCGTTTTCGTAATTTATTCATCGGTTGGCAAGTTAAACATGGTCACACACATATAGGATTGTGCTGTGATGGCTAGAGAGCGCTGTGAGAAACTTTTTCATTGGCTTGTCCGCCGCGGTTTTAGCAAACGCGAAGTCATGACTCAGATTAACAAAGCCATTCCTCCTCCTGCTCGTCGGGATTCCCCATCGTTATTTCCCCCAGAAACGTAGAAAGTGCCTCTGTACTTTCGCATCACCCTGGGTTTGTCACTTCGCAAACCACTTAACCTTCAGTCCCGTTTGGTCTCTGCCCGTTTAATCAACCCGGGGCCTTCCGAGGTAGTTCGTGAAGTTTCTGTGCCTGCCCCGTCCCCCGGTGGTGATAAGCATTGTAACATGTATTATCTTTTTAACACTGATACTTTCTAATATTTATTAGTGGTAGGGCGGCTGGAAATCGTTATAAATATAGTAATGCTGGGGCGTCTTGCAAGACTGGTTGGTATGTTTATGACATTTGAGGCGCATCCTGCGGTTGCCAATGAGGCTTATGCACCTACGTCCCTGCGTTGCGCATCTCTCTGTTTTTCCATCAGGGCGTCCATTTCACAACAATTGTTATTACGGTGCTGTTGTGCGCGCGTTTCGGTAAGACAACGACCGCCTTAGAACATTTCCATCCAGTGAAACGAGCTGACGTCACGTGCATAATCTCAATGTACGTGACGTCAGCGCGTTTCACTGGGTGGAAAAAAGGCAATCGTTGTGCTACGCGGGTACAACAGCATCTTAGTAACAATTGTTATGAAATGGTGGCCTGGATGGAAAAATAGAGAAATGCGCAACTCAGTGACGTAAGTGCATAAGACCTATACACGGGCTACATGAACAACTAGAGGCTTCCATAAACACCTGTTTTGATTTCCTGCATTCTGATTGGCGCAAACCATTTGAGACTGGTCTCAAATTGCATTTAAGACCGGATTCTTGACAGTTAGGAGAATAAGGATACCGTGCTTTACACGCGCATGGTTTGAGTGCGTGCTACATTTCCTTTGTGTTTATCCGCACGTTCTTCCTTCTTATGATAACAAACAGACCACACCGTGAAAGCGAACGCGTCTCTCACAACTCCTGATATACAGTAGTTCCCCGTACTCACGGACATCCTATGCACGAATCCGGACAGCAAGTGATGGTCTGACTTCAGACGGCCATAACTGGGGTCCGTCACCTTTAAATCTTTTGACTTCTTTGCTTGCCTCTATCATGGATGGTTTTACACTAATTTGTATCTTGAATTACCCAATTTCACTAAATATGAGGGTTTGAAATTCATGTAAACAATAAATAAAGGCTGATGGACCCCACTAATGGCGGCCTACAGTCACTAAAAACAAGCGCTAATCGGATTCGTCTATACATGGACAGAGCATACTGTACGGCACTTTCATAAATACTTTTTGAGAATGCTGGCTTGTGATTGGTCAGTTGCCCATGTTCTTATCCAGTGTAGAGACATAGGGTATACGGAGAGCAACTTTTTGAACAACATGACTGTTAATACAGCTTTGCTGACACGGTTTATGTAGGCTTGACTACATAGTTTAATTTAGGTTACGTACATACCCCCCAAATACTTCAAAATGGTGACTGACGTTTTAAGCAACTAAGGCACACGACTGTAATTTTCCCCATAACTGTCCAACTTAAAACGTAAATATATTTGGTTGACCGCAATGTTGTGTGCATATTGACACAAATAAATTAGGTCCGAGACCTAATCAGATTTCAGACTTATTTTTTTTTTTTTTTTTTTTGTGATAGATTCTCTCTGCAGTGAAAACATAGGAGTTGCGACAGCCACCCTTAGTAAAGGCAAATATGTCAAGTTCCAAAAAGTTCCACTCAAAAAGATCAGGCTAATTTACTGACTCAGCCACATTCGAAAACAATGTAACGCTAGTACTTTGAAAGGCTAGGCCTAACGTTGTGATCATAACGTTAGTTGTTTAGTCTGTTTTCAACAACGTATACAGCAGTACGTTAGTGTGTCAAAGTCAAACGTCGCAGTGAGCAATATAAACCAAACCACAGATCCTCAAACTAGTATATACTTTTAGGGGAACTATTTACGACTATAGTCCCAAATACAAGGGAAAAATTTTTCCAAATATGACCTCGCTCAAGACTTCCAAAATATAACCAAATAGGCCTATGACTGTATGAGTCATGATTGTAGGCTACATAGTACGTACGTAGAACAAGCGACAAAATTAGCGTGTAGCTAGTAGGCTAGCTAGCTACTGTGCTTTGCAGTAATACAGCTCTTCGCTACGCTATTCAATGTCAATGTCATTGTAACGTACGCCTGTACAAGCACTTCATGAAACTTAAATCAGTTAAGGAGAATAATTGATGATCAATAGAAAATTTATAAAGACGAAGCTTTTTCCCTTCTAAACTTCTCGAAATTAAAGTATTTATGAATGGGAATAAAGTCATGGTGCCCATGTCTCTACATCACATTCGAACAGACTATGACGTCACGCATATAGGCAAAAACTCTCAGCCCATATGCGAGACATCATAGCCTGTTCGAATCTGATGTAGAGACATGGGCACCATTGACTTTACTCCCTAATTGTCGCTACCGTAGAGTGAGAAAAAGCTCACCAAAATGGCCGTCTGCTATGGTTTTGTGTGGAAGCTTGGACTTGCTATACTTTGCAAGAAAGTTGAAATATTTTTGAAATATTACTAGTTAAGGTCAAAATCACTTCACCTATTGCAGGAATATCATGATATTGTTTCCCATTCAAGTTTAACTTTTGCTTGAAATATTACAGAGTCGTCGTCAAATCCGACGATTTATATGTTCACGGCGGCCATCTTGGTGCGCCTTTTTCGTCCCAGTCGGTGGCGACCAGCTACGGATAGGACGTACACGTTACATGCCATGTCCATGTATATAAGTCCGTGCCCGTACTATACTAGAAGTCACTGCGTGTGTAGCTAACTATTGTGTATGCTGGGTGCTCTGTGTAATGTGCAGTTGTGTCCTATGTGTTCACGTTACTGGCTTGCACTGACCTGTGTCAGTTTGGCCTTCAAGGTAAGTGATTTAAGACAAAAGAAAGCATAATCAGCAAAGACATTGTATTAGTTATATCCATTCCCCCTGTGGACTGGGGTGGTAGAATATGCCTACGGTATTTTCCGCATTGAGCAATTTGGCTAATAAGGTAAAGGACTTACACCGTATTTGAACTTCAGGCTATCAGAGCCGTATGTAAACTTTACTTCTTTATCTCGTTGACACTATATAACACATTCGTGTTGGAGTGTCGTTGAATCTCATCTAACTAACGATCGAGTTTTAAATGAATTTGTGTTAAAGAAAAGGAAAAATATGTACGGGTTCTCCCCCTTTCTTTTTGCTCGAGTTGTTTGTCGTCATCTGAAGAAACTAAACGTGACTTCAAAAAAGAGCCTCGACTGAGTTGGGAGAATTAAAATGTGATCTGGGAAATTTTGCCAAAAATTCAATTTTTTTTTGTCGATTTTCATCCTTTTAAATTTGAGTGATTATGAATGGGGTAACGCAATCGTCCATCTTAGATTAAATTTGAGACCGGAGCACGCTGGCGTTTCACTCCCTAATTAGTCGTTCTTAGAAGGGAAATTTGCGCATAGCAGTTATTACCCCTATGTATAGCCACCTTACTTCTTACTTGAACTTCAAGTCGTTCAAGTGTAGAGTTTTCACCGCAGCGATAACCGTGGGATTGGCGATTTCTTCTACGCCTTTATCAAAGAGACTGGATTTATAGGTGCGACAAGATTGAACTTAGGGGGCTTAACGTGGATGATGGGACTCATTTCAAAAATTGACCTGCTAAAAGTAATTTTGGCTTTTCCTTTTTCTCATTTTTTTCTTACCTTGCTAGTTTTCATGTGGATTAGCTTTTGTTTCCTACTTGCGTCATTTTGTTACCTTGCTCTGTCTTCAGAGAATTCGGCTCCAGTTGGCGGCCGAAATATAGTTCAATTGATCTTCTTAAATATGGATGGACTTCATAGTTTGAAACTTACATTATCCCTCTCTCTAGGAGAAAGTGAAGAGCACACAAATTTCTGGTAACCGTGATTTCGCAGAAGGCACATTAGATGCTATTATGCAAGTTGCCGTTTGCAAGGTAAGATAAACTTCCCACATTGGTAAGATGAACTTCCCACATCCCGCATTTGCTTGAATTTAGGTTTGTGTACACTAACATGTGTGTTTAATGGAAACACGGCTTTCATGAAACTAGTAGAAGTATAAGGTGCCAGCCCAGCCAACACACCCAGTTAGACCCCAAATGGGCTCCTGCTGGGCTACTTGCTGGGCCCCAAGCTGGGACCCATTCCTGTGTGTCAGGTGTTCCCAGCTGGGCCAGAATTTACCAGCTGAAACTCAGGTGAACCCCGGTTGGGCTTCAACTGTTAAGGCTGTTAAGCTGTTACGCTCAACTAGGCTCCAGCTGGACTTCAGCTGGAAAAGCTAGCCCAATTGGGCTAAGCGTGTAAGCAGCTGACAAACACGAATAGGTCCCAGCCAGGGCCCAACAAGTAGACCAGCAGGGACCCATTCGGGACCCAACTGCAGTGGGCATGTTGACTGGGAAAATACTTCTGTGAAAATTAGGGCAATGTGAGGAGAACACTGCGCCTCTTAGGTCATCGGTGTATTCGTTATCCACACTGTTGAACATCGATCTGACTGAACAAAGCTGATTGTTTGAGTGCATATAGGTCTATAGAGGAGAATGCAAAACTAGGGAATATTATGTCTTCTATTCTTTTGAAAATACTCTTTTGAAGGACTTCAAAACATGAGAACCGAAACTCCAGCAGAACACCAGGATTTTTTTCATATTTAAGTAGTTTCAATAATTTCCCTTTTACTGAAAAAAATCTTAAATCTTATTTTGCCCGTTTTAGGAGGAAATAGGATGGAGAGAAAATTCTCGCAAAGTATTGCTCATCACCTCAGATGGTCCATTACACGTCGAGGGTGACGGAAAGGTAAGGAATTAAATGTCAAATTCTCTCGCCCCATACAGTTCCAATTTTCTAAACTCATTTACTTACCCCCTCCCCCGCAACTGTCTGAAACTCATAGTTATCCAGACACAGTATCATTTTATTACTTCAGGGTGAGTATACAAGGCCCCAACAATCAAATCACCGACAGTACAACATATTCTGTGTAATATGAGTTACAAAGCAGCTGCATTTTTGAACCTGCTGTCAACCGGAGAACTGTGTAAACTTTTTCGTAGACGACTACAAAATTGTCGTTTGGGGTAGGAATTGACTGCCTTTTATTATATACTCGATTAACGGCCAACTTCCTAAATCCATGACCTTTTAGCAAACATAGTGTGGCCATACACATCCAACCAGTCAGCTCATTTGTCCCCTTCAGTATGGTCCCTTTTTCTGAAAATTTCGTCTTCAAATTTGAACAAAATTAAAGCACCCTAGCGGGAGGGCTGCTTTAGGGCTCGAATCATACCTAAGAAGGATCGCCAGTTTTTATCTCATTGTATTGCTTATATTCAGATATTTTCACACCACATAGGTCACTTAGCTGTGGCACAAATTCGTTCAGTCGTTATAAACAATGCAATTTTGTCAAGTTGTATGGACCTTGCAATTATGTTTTTAGTTACAGGACAAAAGTAAAGAGTCAGTTTTTCCATTTTTTTTACTTTGCCGGGATATTATAACTCAAAAGAAGGCAAGAACTAGGTGAAACGAACGAAAACAGAAACATGACAGTCCATTTTGCGTAATTCCAGTTACCATGATGCATTTGCGTGTATTTAACTTGCTTTTTTTTTTGGGGGGGGGGGGGGTAAAAACCTCAGACCTTCAACATGTGTTATTTTATTGGGTGAGGACCACGTTAAACGTTTCTTCACACCTTTGCAAAATCCCCCAAATCATGAACAAAGTAAATGCCGATGAACTTGCGTAGTCTGACCATAAAATTCTCTGCAAAAATGTTTGTAAAGACCTTGTTTCAGGCGTGTAGCCAAAGGTCAAAGAGGCAACCGTCCGATTAAACAAACTTTAAGTGTATTTTAATGTTCACGTTTGCGATATTCGTAGTATTTGCCTATTTTTTATGAAGTAAATAAGCGTGTCGGTGCCATTTCTAACGACTTGGGAGGCTGTTTGGGACAAAATTTCTTGCTTTCCGTGTCAACCGATTATGGCGTTCCGCTTAGACAAGTCTTAAAATTCAGCTCCTAGTCCAAAATCCTGAGTGCATTGATGTACCAATGATGGGAACACGGCCTTGATGCTAGCAAAGAGAAGCAAGCTCCTTTTAAACTTCTGCGTCTAATGGATAAAAATACAAAATATTTTACTTTTCAGCCACGGGAAGCACCATTTCTGGTAATCTGGACAGTTTTTCTTGTTAAAAATACAGTAATAAATTTTGCGTGGACGTTATGGTTGTCGTCAGTATCAACTGTCATTTTTTGTTTTATTTTAATACCCCTCTTAATTTTGTTTTTTTTTTGTTTTTTGTTTTAAGGGGCCTTGGGTATACATCTGCAGTTTAGTCATAATTGAATGAAGGTCTTGGGCCATAGTACAAAGATCACGCCGAGTAAGACAAGATTCTGGATTGAACAATCAATTTAAAATTAAATGAGAACTTTACATGGTTTTCACTTGCTGTATGGTGGCAGCCTTTTTTTTTAGTTTTTGTTAAAAAAGCGCCCAAAACAGTCAGTTCTTTAGTTTTATATGTCAAACCATTTCCAAGTAAGTACTCTTCACGTTTCCCAGGCCACTACATGTGGGTATTATGTAGTAGGCCTACTACTTTTTTACAAGCCTAAGTGGCTCCTCAGCTAGAACCCCTGTAATGTTTGCTTGAATCCGCTGTGGTATCAGTACCCTTGGTTGGAAACAAGGGCTTTAGAAGAAAATGATAAAACAAGGGGGTTATTTTTGAGTTGATGTGATGAAAAACAAAGCAAAATTGGCAGATTAAAATAAAACAAATGCAATGAAATATTACATCATAAATGTCCTTTGTAAAGAGGTCGTGCATGTGACGTCAGCGTGTTTCATTTTGGACAATGGACGTTACTTATCTTGTGCAGAAGGTGTGTAACTGATACGCACTCACTACAGCAACTTAGTAACAATTGTTATAATACAATGGACCCATGGAGGGAAGAATGGAGAAGACGTGCAACGCAATACCGTCAGAGCACAAAATTTTGACTGTCACTTGTACATCACAAAAAAAAAAAAATAAAAATAAAAAATAAGACTTAAAGCACTTACCGAAATGTTATCCCATTTTACAAACTTTTCTCCCCATAACTCTTTGCATTTTTTCGCAGTTTGCTGGAATTCTTAAGCCGAACGACGGGAAGTGTCACCTGAAAGATGATGAATACGAAGATGCACATCTCTATGTAAGTATCTGACATCGTGCATATTCATGAGAACGCATCACATTCATTACAATGTACATCCTCACATTTTTATTTTAGATTTCAAATTTATGTATTGAGACATATAAATCAGGCTGACATGATGTCACAAGGCCGGTCAGGAGCATGGGTTTAGAATCTCTTTAAAGCTACAAGTTTACATGATATACCGTGAGGATGTGATGCACATTCATGTCATGTCGTTTGAGAGATAAGGAAAGATCAGGGTTACACTTCTCGAGACGTATGATCGGGCATGATCAATCGTTTGTTCTCTTGAACCTGCATAAATCTCTTTACATTGCTTTAAAATGTGCTTTTTGTCACATTCATACGAACTTTGCTCAGCCGTTGCAATGATAACAAATTCATGCCTTCTCGTTGCAGACTGAGATAAATTCAAAAAGTGTGTACTACGCATCTCATTAGTTTCGGGATTTCAGATATTTGCACAATCTACTTCTCTGAATTCAGCATATTATATTTTCACAGGGGCGTGGATCCGGAGGACAGGGGGAGGGGATTTCCAACAGTCAGAACCTTTGATCGTGTTCGTGACCCAACTCGTTTATAAGTGATCCACCCCAACGCGAGCGGATACATATACACACAAAGGTATACACACATACACATGTACATTGACACGCATATATACACAAATATAGATAGATGGTGCATTATAAATGACGTATAATTACTTTAAAATAGGCTCAAAGTGAGTGAGGTTTTTACAAAGCCCCAAAGTCATCTGAACACCTAAATGCTATATTTTATTTATTCTGCCTGTTATTTTAAACCTGTATTTTTTGTTATTAAGAGGGGTGAATATTACAAAAGGTCAATTCTATATAAATATAGAATATTACATAATATTTTAGCATGTGGGAGATGTAACTCGTTGTATGTGGGAGAGACCAAGCGCCGCCTCGCGGATCGAAACACCGAGCACCTTACGTCCATCAAACAGAATCTCCATGGATACCCGGTGGCTGCACATTTTAATCCCCCTTCACCTTGTTCTATACAACATTTAACTGTTACGGCAGCTGTAATGTGCCAAGACTCCGATCGTGACCGCCTTAGTGCTGAAAACCGACTGATCATGAGGCTAGGTACTCTCGCTCCACACGGCTTTAATGTTTTTGAGCCAGTTTTTACACGTACCCGTTCGTGCTCATTTTTTACTGTGTTGCCCTAAGTATTATTTTTTCCGGACCTAGTTTTTGTCTACTTTTTCCCCCTTTTTTCCGACCATGTTCGATTAGTACGTGCACTTTTTCATCCAGGACGCTCTTTTTCTTTTTTTATTTGTGTTTCATCCTTCGCACTCTTGTTTTCTGACAGTCACTTTCGTTCGGTTCTGTTTTTACAGCGATCGCTTCGGATTTGATGTTTGTCGTGTCCAATTGATACTGTTGGTTGTTCAGTTTGGTTTTTGCCACCTGATGAAGGGTTTATACCCGAAACGTCGTGGAGTTTTCCGCAAACTTTTAAGCACTTTTTACTTCCTCTTTTCGACCTATATATCTATATATATATATATATATATATATATATATATATATATATATATATATATATATATATATATATATATATATATATATATATATATATTCATATAAATAAATAAGCAAATATCACTTGCCCCCATTTCATGGGTGAGAGTGCCTCAAATACCAACATAATACAAAAGCGTTGTCTAATATTTCGAGGTCCTACCTCTTCCTCGGAGACTTGAGTAATAAAGCAAAGTACACTCTACTACGTAAACTCGTTTAAAATGTCCAAATCTTTGTTCAGACCCCTGGTTTTTTTTAAGGATAAAATTAATTTAATCTCCTCGGTTTTTCGTTGCTCGTCGTCCCTAAATTTGCCTTTCCAGATGAATAGCTTTAGATTGTCTATTGTGTGTTCGGGAGAGGAAAAATGCTCTGCAACAGAAAATCCAGTAAGTCGCTGTAAAATGGTGTGTTTATGATTGTTGAAACGAAGACGGAATTTTGTCTTCGTTTCTCCTACATAGTTGCCTTCAGTGCATTTATTGCAAAAGAGTACATATATAACATTGGTAGAATCACAGTTAAGTTACCTGGATAAAGCTTGTATGAGGTGCCTGGGGGGTTATGAGAGATGAAGTACAGACATGCTTACATATTTGGCATCTAAGTTTGCTGCATGGCTAGAAATTGAAGGAAGATGATAAGTAGCGGAAATTGTCGCATTTTTTAAATTTTTTGTAGAATTTTTACATCTAACATTGGCAACCTTTGCCTTATTATGAAAGACGTTACTACCGAAAGACCACCCAGGACTCGAACCCACGCAACCTCAGAACCCTTTAGCCGGAAACTTACGCCTTGCCGATCGAGCTGTGTGAGCAGCTGTCGGAAAAACCGGTCGAATGAATTCAAGTACCGAGAGAGACAGTTTATCCATCATTGCGTCACAAGTATGCCCCGCCAAGCGTGGAAATGTAAGGAAGTATTGGTGTGACATTGCGACTTTCTGACATAGAAATTGAAGGAAGAAATTGAAGGAAATTTCTATGTCAGAAAGCCAAGCGTGGAAATGTAAGGAAGTATTGGTGTGACATTGCGACTTTCTGTTATAGAAATTAAGGAAGAAATTGAAGGAAATATTTATAATATATATTTCACTAATTCGGCACTTAGGGGGGACGTTGTTGTTGAAAAGTCGACCTTAGGTGAAAAAAAATTTTGGGGCGAAATATTAGTTTCGCCTAAACGTTGCTACACACTTTTTCTATAGGAATGCGTACACGGGCAATAGCGCCCTCCTATAATTACAAAGTAGATGGAATTACTTCAATGTTGTCAACACCTAGCTGTTTACACAAACGGATGGCTAGCCATTGAAATAACGTTGCTTATATGTTTCGACGCTAGGGCGAATTCTTTTTCTTATGTACCCTATTGTTATTTTTTCGCCCTATGTACAAGCAGATATAACCATTTCCCCCTAAGGTTGGAATAAGCGATGTATATATATATATATATATATATATATATATATATATATATATATCTGGTGTATATATGTATATGTATATGTATAAATATATATATATATATATATATATATATATATATATATATATATATATATAGACAAGACTGAGAAATTAATAATACTGATGACCAACAAGATTGATAGATATCCGAATATATTTCAATCCCACCTGGGATCTTCCTCAGCGGATTAGACGGAGAACGTACAGCGATTACAAATGAAAATGTAAATGATAACGCTTAACGATTTTAAGTTATTGTTCAAAGTTAATACATTGATGCGCGCGTCATGAGTTAGTAATAAATGACGCGTTTGCAAGGATCAAAATAAAGAAATTATGACGCATGGCTACAATATTGTGACGCAACTGTGATAAAGACACGCTTAGAGATGATTACAAAATGATGTGGGGGTAAAATGATAGGAAACCCCGATCTTTGTTTAAGCCATGGGAGACTGTTCTCAAGTAATGGATCATTTTAAGTTCGAAGATTTTCCTCTCCCGGATGTCGGAAAAACCCCCTTTAAGAATAAAACACTTAAAATCCCTCGAGTGATTAGCTTCGCTAAAATGCTTACCTACTGGCAGGCATTGAGTTCCGTCTCTAATGCTCTGTTTGTGGTTATTTATTCTTAGGCGAAATTTAGTAGAGGTCTCTCCAACATAAAGTCCGTTATCACAGGTGGGACATTTCAATATGTATACGATGTTGGAACCTTTTCAATATTACAATTCCCTTCAAAGGTTTGAGCACTTTACGACTGCCTGGTTGACATTATTAATTAATTTCTACTAATACGATTATATATATATATATATATATATATATATATATATATATAACCGTAATAATAAAAATTAATTAATAATGTCAACCAGGCAATGGTAAAGTGCTCAACCCTGTGAAGGGAGCTGTAATATTGAAAAGGTTGCAATAAGTTAGAACTTATTGCAACCTATTCAATATATATATATATGTATATATATATATATATATATATACCATGTATTTATGCTGTAAAAGCAAACAAAACCCTACTTAAAGTTTCTCACAAATCAATGCGATCGTCAGGGGATCTCGGTTAACAATGAACACAAAGTTACTCAAGCGGGCAATGGTTAAAAACCCAGAACGGCGAAAGCTTGTGTTCATTGTTAACCGAGATCCCCTGACGATCGCATTGATTTGTGAGAAACTTTAAGTAGGGTTTTGTTTGCTTTTACAGCATAAATACATGGAATATATATATATATATATATATATATATATATATATATAGGTCGAAAGGAGTGTTAAAGTTCGATTTTGAAATCGACCTATTCATTCAACGTTCGATTTACCATACTTCGACCTACTATATATATATATATATATATATATATATATATATATACATATATATATATATACATATATATATATATTGAATAGGTTGCAATAAGTTCTAACTTATTGCAACCTTTCAATATTACAGCTCCCTTCACAGGGTTGAGCACTTTACCATTGCCTGGTTGACATTATTAATTAATTTTTATTATTACGGTGATATATATACATATATATATATATATATATATATTTATATATATATATATATATATGTATATATATATATATATATTCATATATATATATATAATCGTATTAGTAGAAATTAATTAATAATGTCAACCAGGCAGTCGTAAAGTGC
This sequence comes from Holothuria scabra, assembly GCA_037179385.1. Taxonomy (NCBI): domain Eukaryota; kingdom Metazoa; phylum Echinodermata; class Holothuroidea; order Aspidochirotida; family Holothuriidae; genus Holothuria; species Holothuria scabra. The sequence continues at coordinate 42,351,193 of CM074196.1, read as the reverse complement.
TCAAACCTTTGAAGGGAATTGTAATATTGAAAAGGTTGCAATAGGTTATTACAACATAGCTTTACCGAACTGTTTCGTAAGGGCCAATAATGTAGGTCCTCACTAATCAGAAGCCTGAAGTAGAATGATGTCAATAACGTTGAATACGTTTGTGTTCGCTGCTTTTGAACGTGTCCGTTTTAAAGCACGTGCTCCGATCTACCATCTTCGACCTATGTCGCCACTTCCCAAGTCACCATACAAATTCGCCAGTACGGTAGCCAGGGGAACCTGGACAATGCTTCCTCACTGATTGATGCCAATGAATGTTTTCATATTTCCTAAGAATTTGGAAAAAGTTGCAACACAACTTTTGCTTCAGAAGATTTTATTTGAGAACACTCAATTTTCCACAAAATGTCTTAAGTTTCTGCGATTCATACCCCTTTCGTTAAATCTGTCAACCCGGCAAGCCATCACACAGAAATCTGCAACCCCCCCCCCCCCTTCCAAATCATAGCCACCCACTGAAAAGAAAACTACATGTTACCTACTAACCTTAATGATTAATTTATTGATACATCCCGATGTACCGATGTGGCTGTAAGTATTTATTGAGCTCTTGAAATGACAATTGAAGTTTTTTGTTTTCAACAGGACTATCCATCGTTAGGCCATGTGAACGAAAAACTCGTTAACAGCAACATTATTCCAATTTTCGCTGTTTCTAAACACGAAAAGATGTACAAGGTAAAACAAAATTACCGGTAAAACTAAGTACTTTAAACAATTCAGTTTCTCAAAATTTGTTTTGTTGCAAGTACGCTGTCACATTAGTGGCACAAATATTATTCACTTGTCCCTAGGAAATTTCATACGTGTAAAAAGGGTCTCAACAGGGGGGAACCAAACAGAACACTGGTTAAAAATTGACTAAATTCAATTCCAGAGTGACCGATCTGAACCATTCTCTGAACCAATTATAGTAAAAAAAAAATGATCAATGACTTTTTAATCAGATCCATTATTTCAAATTTGAGCTGACGGAGCAGCCCCTCTCCAATGTGTATGCTGCTAACAGCTAATCCTTCACTGGGTTTAAGGAAAACCCCCAAACTCCACCCTTCATCACGTTTAGTACTCAGGGAGTCATAAAAATCTTCCCTGACACGCTAATGAAGTTTTCTACACAATCGTTCTGTGGGACTAATATTGATTAACATGGAGTAGTCTATGGGCCAAAAATCGAAATCACATCCCCCCCCCCCTTAGCCACAATTATCCTGTTAGATAGGGTCTTTAGACATCATATTCTGCTTGTTTGCCATTACACAAGTGGTGGGTGTGGCCGTGAAATCCAAAATGGCCGACAAAATGGCCGTCATTTTGGATTTTCAGGCTAAAGAGGCTGTCTTTCTGTCAAAAGGTCACATAAAACCACACAAGTGGTCATATTGAAGCTGATAAAATGTTCTTTCCAGTGATAAACAATTATAGGGAGTTTGGGTAATATGGATGTTTATAATAGCAAAACATTTGCATTTTTTGCAAATTTTTACGAAAAATTGAAATTTTAATAAAATGTTTTACTTCAGTATTACATGATAGCTTTCATCGATTCATTTGATTTTTTCCAAAAATTTGCCTACATATAATATATATACGACCTGCAAAACATAGATAGATAGCGTATATAATTTGAGAGTTATGACCGTCCAAAGATTCCAACCCTCAATTTCAGAATTTACCAAAATGCGTTCTATCATTTGACTTTCTGTGCAAATTGGAAATTTATTGTTTAGTCTATGGGCCAGGGGTGGAGCTAGCGGAGGGGTCGGGGGGAGGCGGGGAATGCCCCCCCCCCGTCGGGGAAAACTGACCCCCCCCCCCTTCAAGGAAGGTCCACGGTTTCGTCGGGGAAGCCTAAAAAATAACACACATAATAATAAAAAAATAATAAAAAACCCCACAAGGACTGCAGTTATTGGATGGGCGAGCTAGAACATATTTTTTGTTTTGAAATGCTATTTTAAAACATATCGGAATCGACTTTAGATCACTTCTTAACTCTGTTAAACCCCATTCTTTATACCTTGTCCTATGTCTTCCCCCGTTGGGGAAAGACGGAAATTTTTCGGGAAGGCCTTAACATGAAAAACGTAAAGGACTGAAGTTACAGGATGGATGAAAATGATTTTTTTCTTTTTGAACTATTTTTTCTTTTGTAACGCTTTTTTAATGCATATCTGAATCGGTTTTAACCACTTCTTACTAGCTCTTCTATCCCTCACCCCATCTTCAATCCGTGCGCGCAAGGTCGTGCCTCCGTCGGGGACGGGCTACCCACCCTCTGTTGTTGAGAAAATCCAATTTCGTCGGGGAGCCTTCATCTAGAGACCTACGATAAAAGATGTGGGTCTGTAGTCACTCGGACGACCTTCTTGATCTTGCTTACTAGAAGACCATATTCTTCAAGGAAACTCACAATTCCGCATTCTCCTTACAAAAACGGACTAGGGGTTGCTCATGTGCGTGCAGTACCCAATGCTCTGCCTTATGGTCTGCGCGGACAGCCGACTTCTCACAAAGGTAATGAATATCGGCCATGTCGTTTTCAGCTACAAATAACGATAAACAGTGGTGTGAGAAAATCTCCCCATAAGTCTGACTGAAAATTTATTTGAAGGCACCTTGTAACGTGCCATATTTTCAAATACGTTGGGAGCAAACCATTTATAGTCTTGAGTTCGGGCAGTCACGTTAAAAATTTCATCTATTGAGTGGACCTTGCAATTGAATTCAAAGAAGAACCTTAATACAGTTAAAATATTTTAGTATGTTTTCAATTCCGTTGCATATCCCCCCCCCCCCCCCGAAAAGAGACAAGACCATTACATCTAATTGTAGCAGTACCTTTTACCTGATACTTTTCTGATCATTAGCAAGTTGGGTTTTTTCTCTATTAAAGTGAAACTCTCATTTTAAAGAAAAGCTAAAAATAATGACTGCTTCATTTCTAGTTACAAGTCTGGGAAATGCCATTCCGCCTATCTCAGGGGTTAGATTTCTTAACAATTTTCGGTACGCTCCGTGCTAAATGATGGTGTCGCTCCGCATAGATAGTGTTTTTCTCAAACAGATAAATGAACAGAACAATGCGTGTTTGTAAATTATTCTTCGTTTTGGGCAGTATTATGAAGTGAAAATAATTTTATTGCGAAAGAAATCTGAGAGTAAGGACTTTTTATATTCTAGTTACGAGCCCAGGAAATGCCATTTCCTGCTGACCGGGGGTTCTCCGTTTTTCAAAAAATTCTGTGCCCTCGACTTAGATAATATTTCGGGCAGGAAAACATTTTTCGGACAAAAGAACAATTCTGCCCCCTCTCAAACTCAGCTGACACGCTCCCGTACGCCCATGACAATAACTTAAATGTTAAACTTCAAATATATTTCCTCGGGGGAATGCTCCAGTGCGGTCCGAGGACCTAAATCTACATGATGATATTCACTAACCTCAACATATTTAAACTAAAGATCCCCCCCCCCTACTTGATGTTCCTTATGAGAACGTCAGATTCCTCCGAAAAACCCTAAAGCTGTCATACAATTACAATTTTTCTCCAATTTTAGCTTCAGATCGTAAAAATGGCAAAATTCTCCGTACAATAAATAACCAAAGCCAACTCTGTTAATCACCCGGCATACTACCTAATTTTGCTCCTGAAAGGCATATCACTTAATAAAAGGAACCTAAGTTTTCATTATAACCTTACCAAAATACCAAATTTTCTTTCATTAGAATCCAAAATTGCTCAATCATGACAAGCTCTTAATTTTGAAAGATTCGTTCAAAAAACTTAAAAAACTTTCCCGGCAAACTTCTAGTCTCGTCTCAAAGTTTTAATTAGTAAGTAAGTAGGTCTTGTACGATTCAATGCGTAACCCCAAAAGAATTTCAGCTGTCGCCCATATATCATTTTTTATTTTCCCCTTATAAAGGACAGATTCTTCAATAAACACCCAAAAATTTTTTAGTACCAATAAAAGCCAAATTTCTTTCATAAGTTTTAATTTTTGCTTCAAATAAACTCCAGATTTTTAAGAATTTGCTAAAAAGAAAGCTCCGCTCGCCTCAAATTCTGCAAAGTCACGTTCAACCGGGACATAACATCGCCTTTGTCGGGGCCTTGAAATTCTGGCCCCCCTGTCGGGCAAATCCTGGCGCCAACCCTGCTATGGGCCTGAGTAATGGCCTGGACCCTGTGCCTCAGAAACTCTTTTCCACTTTGATACCCTTTTAGTCAGCATATTGAGCTATCATAATCTGAAAATCTGTCATTAAAAAGAGGTTGGTGTGGCCATAAAGTCCAAAATGGCCGCCATATTTGATATTCTGGTTTAACGAGTATCTTCCTTGTAGGAGGTCACATACTCCCAAAAAAGGTGTCATATGAAGGCCGGACAAAGTTCTATTCTAGTGATATGAAAATAGTACGGTAGTTTAGTGCAGTGTTCATGCCCAAAATAGCAAAAATATGATCTTTCTGCTAATTTTGACAGAAAGACGCCAATTTTGACCAAACATGTTAACTCTGTTATCTAAGATAACTTAAGCGGATTCATTTATTTTTTTTTAATTCACTTCCTCCCACATGATACCCTTAACTTCTGCAGATTACAGATAGTGTGAGGTATAGCCTTTCAAGGATTGCAACCCTCAATTTCAGAATTACCAAAAATGCGTTCTATCATTGACTTTCTGTACAAATTGGAAACTAACTGTTTAGTCAATTGGCCTGAGTAATGACATGGCTTCTGGCCTCAGAAACTCTAATCCACTTTGGTACCCTTGTAGTCAGCATCTTGAGCTATAATAATCTGAAAATCTGTCATTAAAAAAGGGGGGGTCGCCATTAAGTCATAAAAGGCCACCAAAACGGCCGCTCTATTAGATATTCTGGTTTAACGAGTATCTTCCTTTCAGAAGGTCACATACGCCCCAAAAAGTTGTCATATGAAGGCTGGACAAAGTTTTATTCTAGTGATTTACAATAGTACACTAGTTTAATGGAGTGCTTATGCCACAAATAGCAAAAGTATGATTTTTCTGCTAATTTTGACAGACAGATGCCAATTTTGACAAAACATGTCCACTCCAGCATCTCAAATAACTTAAGCGGATTCATTTGATTTTTTAATTCATTTCCTCCTACATGATACTCATAACTTCTGCAGATTCCAGATAGATAGTGTGAGTTACAGCCTTTCAAGGATTGCAACCCTCAATTTCAGAGTTTTTCAAGATGCTTCTTCCATTGTAAAAATTGGAAATAGCAAATCATTTACTGTACCTGCATGAGCCTGTGTAATTCCCTCCCCATTTGCCTTAGGAATTCTTATCCACTTTTGTTTTAAGTTAGACAAGGCTCCCATCTATCCTTTTCTGAGTGTCAGTCATCAAATAAAACGTTGATGTGGCCGTGAACTTCAAAATGGCAGCTGCCATTTCTCTTTCTCCTATTTCCGTTTTATGGGGCTGTGTACCTTTCATTTTAGTTCACATATTGCCCCAAAAGGTGTCATATATTATATAAAAGTTGGTTGTATATTTACCACCTGCAAATTATAGACATCTAACTTTTAGCATACCATGTGCAAATCACAGATATATACCTATATACATAATTTACGACTTTTTGACAGTTTGTAGGTGACCAAGAAATTTCAGAATGCTAATGTCAAAATGCATTCTTCCCTTGGTGTGCTGTACTTAGTCTACTGATTGGTAGTCCCTTCATTCTAAAGATGACATGCACCATGCAACTATCAGTAATTCTGTTCATGGGGGCGGCTCTGCAATTCAAATTTGGACTTGCAGAGACGGAAAACGGCACATATAAAAGTCAGTGGTTGGTGTTTGGCTGGAAGCTGCTCTCTGACATCGTTTCACTGGCAGCCTAGCCGTGATGATCTTCCTGTAGGGTTAGTGAGGCTCTTCTTGTGACAGCATGCCATTGCTCTCCGTCCTGGGCTGTCTCCACAAGGTTTACAGGGTGGATGCTGCGCCACTGTAAAACTTAGACTATCATTCAGTGCGTCCTTGTAACGCTTGCATGGGCGGCTTTTGTTTCTGGGATCCTCCAAAGAACAGTTGTTCAACAACTGTTTTCTTTGTCAAGTTCTACTGATTCCTAAGGTATCTGAACCTGTTGACAGATTTAAGCACTGTATGGTCAATGGTAATGCTTGGTAAAGGGACGCTAAATTAGGTGCAGGCTGGAACAGCGCTTCCATTTTCCTGTTGTATAATGGCCTAGTTTAGAAGGGGCAACCTTCGGATGGGATCACGCCCGTTGAAAGACGACAGACACTGAGGGGTTCTTCAGTTCTACCAACTTTTTTGTCCCAGTTTAGCAAGATATGTGGCAAACAAAAAGTAAACTCAGCAGGAAACACAAGAAAACAGCAAGAGAGCAGCCTGGGACTACTACTCTGGGGCAATGTCAATCACCAGAACATTCCACGTCTTCCTTGGACCTTGGGATATTGCGGCCAGGACGGACCAGCCTTCTCTCTGCCAAAACTGGGGGGTTGAAAACTACGACTCTCGCCTCGCATCCATAACGTGACTTCCTCTTAACAGGTCTTACGGAGGAGTGAGGGAACAGCGGAGGAGTGAGGGAACAATGGAAACGGGCCATGTGCTCTCAGTTAGACTGATCACTGGCTTAATCATACTTTGGGGGAACCTCTTCGTCAACTTATACTCACTAATGTTAAAACCACTGCCGCAAATTCAGCAATTAAATTAAATTCCAGCCACTGAGCAAGTTGTGACTACTAAGCAAGTTGTGAAATTAAGTCTCAAAAACATGCACTACTTTATCAGGACTGCGCAAGGAGTTCTATACTTAGGGGTCTGTCTTGGAATGTGAGGAATGGAGAGGTACCAGGCTCGGCTTCCTGGGAGACAGTTGGCAGGCAGAGGGAGAACCGGAAATGCCCTAGCCCTACTGCGCACGCTCTTGGGGAATGTAACACAGTTCACATTACCACACTCTTAAGACTGAATGTTAGCCCAAACTGTTTTGGGGCCTCGGAAAGCTTGTTGAGTACCACATACCTCCCAAGTGACCCTCATTTAGCGGGTTAGACCCCCATTTGGACACCCAAACCCGCTGACCCGCCAAGCCCTCTGAAAAACCCGCATTTCAAATCCCCGAAGTATTCTTAATTAAAGAACCACACAAATTAGCAACTAATTCAGCTTACCAATAACAACCAATTCAGTAAATCGTATCTCACAGCACATTCAACTGCTCGCGGTGAAATGCGTAGGCTTAGGTACGTACGGAACTATGTTTGCTCTCGCAACATCGTTATCGGCTAACCTTCGCAGCAGGTATGGAATATAGTCCTGTCACTGCGAAAATAGTGTAATAACGTAGTGTAACGCCGCATTCAATATGGAAAATAATTGCCCAGTGCCCACTTTGCGGGTCACAGGCGGGACTTGTCCCAGAGTTGCCCAAACGTTCTGGACTGTCTTGACAGCCTTCTTGACGTTCTGCTTATGTTTTCACGGCTAGAATGTCATGCGAGATGTACGGAAATATTGGAAATCACCGGCAGCACCGGCGGTACGACCGCCGGTGACATACAGAGTTAAAGGTAAAGAGCAGTCCCCCCAAACTTATTTTGAAGAAAAAGCTAAATAACTCAATTTTTATCTTATTTCTCTTCAAAGTATCTTTAATTACATTTTATAACTTTACTATTGCATATTCAAGGTAAACCAAGCAGTTATTTCTGGTAAATTTCACATTTGAAGAGAAAAAAACATTGTCACATGTCTCCCAACAGCCAATCATGAAACTGGACAGTCTACTACACTTCTTCAATTTTGGTTGACTGCTCCTGCCCTTTAACGGTTGCAAACTGTGTCGGTAGCGCACTAAAATTTACCTCAAAAATACCGATTGAATATTGTGACTAGGAGAGGTTTTAGTCATTGGGCATTTGTGGGTATCTGCATTATATTATTTTGGCAAATCTCTCAAAACAATATTTTTCTAGGTTACCGCAAACTTCAGTACTGTACTGAACTTTTATGGCGGTAACCTAGCGACATTGTGTTGACTGATTTGCCAAAAAAAGTGCCACCATTTTGCGTGAAGACACTTCTAAAATTCAAAAATTTTCGAAAAGGGGAGGGGGACACCCCTCCCCTTATACCCCTCCCCCAGGCCGGCGATCCACCAACGGACAGATCAGATGGACCCGCATCTAGCCTCTCGGAACTTGGGAGCTATGGTACCACTTGTAGATAGCTAGAACTGTGTGCACTGCCGTCAACCCTTCCTGGGTAAAGGTAGTCGATTTGTCTTTAGGGCAGGTCTCTGCATTTCCAAGATGAAGCCATTATAACGATACTGGATATTCACCCCCTTTGATATCCTGTATTTTCTGTGTGAGCAAACAGATTTGGAAGAGATTAAACAAGACTTTTGCTACGACGATGGAGTTTTACGGCCCAGTTTCCAACTTATTGGTTCCAGTTGAGCCAGCCACGCCCTTTTTTCCAACTGTCATATGATCTGTTTGGATGAGCTTGTGGAGGAAACATAACAAGCCAGGAGATCTAAGTTCCTCCCTGTTGACATGTATCAAAGACTTTGGTCAAATAGATACAAAACAATGCAGATGTTGAGGTTCTGCTGCAGACGGAAAATGTTTGTACCTACCTCACTGTGAAGAACATACCCACGAACCCTTGTGGACCCCACACTGGGCTTCTGGCAGAAAAACTGCAACCTTGATGAGTCTATTCAAGAATAAACAGGCAACGATCTTGCTGTGGTAGGCAAGAGTGACATGCCTTTATAATTCCTATGGTTAGTTTTACTGCCCTAAATTTTTGTAGAGTGTCATAATCGAGGCATCATGCACGGAATCTTCAGTTATTTCCCCTTGATTCCAAATGCATTGGAGGAGGTTATGAGAGAAACTGATTTCACCTGGCTCTAGAGCCTGTCTTTTCCTGAAGTCGTGGAGTTCATCATGGTTAATGGCTTTGGTAATTTTTGAGACAGACGGAGGTTGTTCTAGTTCATCCAAGGTGAGTTGTTTCCTTTATCTGCTCCAAAGCCACAGGAACTGCTGTCAAAGGTCTGTTCAGCAGGGTGTTGAGGTGCTCTGCCCCCTGTTCCTCAGCCTCAGTCCCGTAGATGGATTTTTGCAAACCGAACAACTTCTTTAAGTTGTGAGATTCTGCATATATGCTGCATATTGGCCACTTTCTTGTCCCACTATTGATTCATTTTCACAGCTTTAACTGGGCCTTTCCCTTGAAGTACTTTTATCTGTCTGCTTTTGAAGAAGAGTTGGGTTATTCTGATAATCAATGTATGTTACATTCTTCTCTTTAAAGAGCTGGGTTATGTACTAGCTATTTAGACCCCGGCAGGTTCACAACAGCGTTGGGATTGAGAAAATCCCGCACAAAATTAATAAGTTGCCGCACAAAAATTCCTTGTTGAGAGGGCATTCCTGCACAGATTTTGGTGTGGACCCATTCTGCAAATTGTGTTTACTTTCTCTTGATACATAAATAGAAACACCTCACAAAAAGCACACACAGCAAATGCAAAAACTATGCAACAGTGCGATTCAAATATGGAGGGACCTAAAGTGATTGGAGGCTTGAAAATCACGGAGCATAATCTCTGAGATGTACTTATTAAATTGGCAGAACCATGTCATTGACCTTGAAAAATAATTGAGCTGCTGCTGTAAAGATTGAGTACATTTTGCAGAGGTAGCGTAGCTAAGGTTTATTTGGTGATAATTTACGTACACTTCTGAGACTTTGGACCTCAAATACATGAGGTGTCTCATGGGTCAGTGGCCAGTAGTTCTGCCTAGTCAAATCTAGGTTGTAATGTTCAAACTTAACTTATAACTCTCCAGTCATGTGAAAGACAAATGGTGTAAACAATATGAACTTATCATGAAGAGGGGATAAATGAAGGGAAGTCTCCGGGATATCGTGATGAGGGAACATATAGGTAGTTTGCCGTTTGCACCCATAGCAGGCACGTATGTGTCAATTGCTTCCTCCTAGTTGACATGGCTAGAGACACCTCTCCCCAAGATTAATTACAGAACCCCCTCCAAAAATTTGGAAGGGGAGAATAATGCCCCCCCCCCCTAATTTTTTGAGCTTGCGCTAACCTTGGTTCAAGGATGGTCTTGGTTGTTATAACAACATTCATGAACTGTTCCCACTTTTTGGGGCTGTCCTCTAGTGCATATCATCGCGAAAAAGGTCCTCAAAGCCATATACACGAACTATTATTTTAGTAGAAAGCAAGCAGATTGTGGTAGCTTTCCAATCAAAGTGAACACATGATGATGATGGATAAACATAATGACCTTCGTCTGAGGGTCGTTCACTTAAAGTCGGCACTTGTTTTTCATGTTCCGTTTGGGGCATTTTTGTCAAAAGTCGTTACGGTAACCTCAAATTTTACTGAATAAGCTGGATATTTCTAGTTTGCAAATGGTATTAAATTATCAAACGATATATAAGCTACAATCCCCGACAAAAATGATGGGACAAAACAAGCAATGAACGGATCACCATCCCCCACTCCCCAGTTCAATGTTGCGGCACACGTCCTTAAACTTCAACATTGATGCGGGGAGCTGGGTTTGTCCCATGTATTTTTGTCGAGGATTGTAGATATACTACCGAATTTTATAATATGTGACACCTTTTTCAAAACTGTGTGAGCTACAGTAAAAGGAAATGTACACATCTCCATAAACCGGAAATAGGTGAAATTGCGACCATTTTGAATTTCATGACCATGTTCATACACCATTTATTTTATGAATGTCTGTTGTATGATAAATGGAAACCTTAACTGACATACTGTAAAACCAAAGTGAAAAAGAATATCTACGGCAAACGGTGAAGGGAATTGCACAGGCCGATACACTTTTGATTTA